>NC_069418.1:7421587-7853168 GCF_026875155.1 Cherax quadricarinatus
AGGGTTGGCATTAAAAAAGCTTTTTTGGGGGCCCCCCGGGGCCTTTTTTTGCAGTTTAAAATCAAAAAAAACATTTTAATAATACGAAATGTTACGTTTTGGTATGTTTTGGATGTTTACCGGGGAGGCGGGCGGGAAAAAAATTTGCCCCCGGGGGAACAGGGTGGGGCTGGCTAAGGGGGCCACTTTGGGACGCGTTCGGACGAAACAGCGGGAGGGGGTTTTTTTAAGCGTAGGAGGTCAAAATTTTTTTCGTTAAAGAAAGCGGTATGGGGTTTTTAATCGTTATTTGTCCCAATGGTATGGGGGGGGGTCCACTGTATATATTATATATTTTTAAAATTATATATATTTATATATATATATATAAAATTTTATATTTAAAATTCCCTAACTATAGTTTAAATTTTAAAAAATCTTATGTTTAAAAAGCATTGACCTGTTTTCCAACCTTTTTATTTAATGACTTAAATGAATCAAACTTTTTATTGAAATTTAAATAAAATTTGCAGAAAAATAAAAAGGTAAATTTTCTCATCCAAACAACAACAAAAATATCTTTAACTAAAAAACAGATCTTTAAAAGCAAGCTTTAGGGTGACCTCATAGCTTTAAAAATTTCCCTTTACATCCCAAATTTATGCCCACTTACACAAATAAAACCCTAAAAAAAAGCCTGTTTAGTACAGAGTCTATCCCATTCCCGGTTTAAACCACAGCCATAAAAACAACTGTAGGCCGGGACCAAAAAGGGGGTGGCACAGCCATATACTACTCAACCAACAGAATTTTAATTTTAATTTACTTGCAAAAGGGGATGAACATGGGGAATATTAATACCCAAAATTTTCAAATCCAAATACCTAAAAAAACCCCCAAAAATTGATAAAAACTTACAGAGTTCCAAGTCAAACATTAGCCAATTGAGTCAAAACCTAGGAAGTATGATAATGTTTCAGGGCCATGAAAAAAAGATCCCTTACTACTTAAAGGTGCCTTCAAAAATAAATCCCCTCCCAAGACCAGGACCCCACGTTAGGGAATTTTCCCCAACAAAAAGAGTAACGTATTTTTGCTACCAACAGTAACAAAACCACAAGATTTAAAGAACAGTGTTTCCCTATTTGGGCCCACATCTGGCCCAAAAACCATATCCCCTTTAAAATCAGGCAAAATTTAAAAGAAATCCCCACGGGAACCACTACCCAACTTTCCTCATAAAAACCCTTTTGGGTTAAAATTTCCCCAAGGGAAAACTACAAAAATCACCCCCCAACTTCACAAAAAGGCAGCCATTAATAACTTCACAAACCAGTAAAAAACATTGACTGGCACACTGAGCTAGAAATCTTTACAGATATTGACGAATGAATTAAAAATTTTTTCTAAAAAAGCCCCCAATACCTCTAAAACAACACTGCCCAAAAAAAAACAAAAAAGGGGACCCCCGTAAGAGACTAAAACATTCCCCGGGGCCCCCCACCCAGCATTCTCAAATCCATAAATACAAAAAAAACCCCAATATGAAAAACAGTACTAATGGGCCCACAAAACCCCGGGGCCCAAACAAACTTACCCCGCAATCCTAACCCCCTGAAAAGAAGGGCAAAAAAATTGTATTATGAGAACGTTTTCCCAAACTTTGGGTGATATAAAAAAGCCCCTTGGAAAACCCTATCAAAAAATTTGGGGAAAAAAAAAGGGGGTTTATACAAAAATTAGCGAAAATAAAATTAGCAAAATCAATAAACCCCTTTTTCCCCCACCAACGAAACAGCAAACGACTCAATTTTGATTTCTTCCCCACATGGGAAAAAACCTTCCCAATAAAACCCCAAAAGCTCAGTTTACCCCACCAAATGACTACCTCACCGGAAAATACCCGAACACACTTTTCTAGCTCCGACAAACCCCATCCCGAAGTCTCCCTTATTATCAATGCACTGAAAAACAAGGAAAGGAGATTTAAATACCTTACCACCCTTTTTTTCAAAAAAAGTTCACAAGTGTTTCCCAAAACAATTTGCAACACGTTTTAAAACAAATCCATTGAATCCCCCACCTTCCCTACATACAAAAAATTTGCAAGGGTCCCCCCCGATCCAAAAAGGAGGGAGCCCAAAACAAAATTTGAAATAACTAAGGCCAATTTTTTTTCCCAAACTTACACCCTCTCTAAAAAAACTTCGAAAAATTAATTTTTTAAACAAATCTACCCCCCTACCTTATCCCCCAAAAAAATACTAAACCCCCTGCCAATTTGGTTTTCAGGCCTAAAAAAAAATACAAATTTATGCTTTTTATACCTGCTAGAAAATTTTATACACTGCAATAGAGAAAAAAAAAGCCCCAAGGGGATCTTAAATTGACTTTTGTAAATTTTTTTGTTTTACAGTTGACCATGACTTGCTCCACTTTTAAAATTGTACACTAGGGTTAATAAGAGGGCCCCCCCTAAACTACCCAAGTCATACCTCAGCAACAGAAGCCAATTGTTAAACAAAGGGGGCCAAAATCTTCTGCAAAACCCAATTCCCAATTTGGGGTGCCCCACGGGGAAGTGTCCTTGGCCCTTTTTCTCTTTCCCCTATACATAAATGACCAAACCAAAGGCTTCACAATTACCCCCAAACCCACATTTGAGAGGACATCCCTTACGTCTTCTCCCCCCCGGGACCCCAGTCACGCTAGCCAAAAATGAAATACCGAAATTACAGAAAATATCTACCGGGTGGGACTAACAAACTTCCCACTAAACATTGACAAAACCTACTTCATTCAGTTTGGTAACAGAGTTTCCAGATGCCCCTCTAACATAAGATAAAGGGTCCCCCCCTTCAAAAAAGTAACGAGGGAAAAATTTTTAAGGAATCCCCCTTTAAATAATGACTCAAATTTCTTACCCCAATAAAACAAATTTCTAAAAAAATTTTCCCAAAGACTGTGGGAAATACTATCAAGATACGGTACTATGCTCCACGGGCCACCCTCCTGGCCCTATTTCACCTCTTATTTACCCTTTTCCCTCACCTAGGGAATTTGTGCATGGGGCTCAACAAAAATTTAAAACCATCTCAGCCCCCTAATTCCCCAAAACCAAAAGGGCGCAGTTAAATGATAACAAATTCCACTAAAAGGCCGCACACCCCACCAATTTTCAATACACAAAACCTTTACTACCATACAAAACACCCATACTTATTACTGCCCCTATTACAAACTTTAGAACCTTAACTCTGATTTTAAACCCCCCCCCAAAAAACTCCTTAAAAACCCTCAACAGAACACATGACCATAACAAAAAGGCATGGGACCACTTTTTGTTTTTCCCTCGTGTCCATCTCACACAATGCAAAAAACTAAATGCACAAAAAGGGCCCAAAAAATCGGGAAAACCCTTACCTGTAAATATAAAAGAAACACCCCTTTTTTAAAAATTTTAAAGTCTCTTCTAAAAGTCACTTATCCCCCAAAAACCAAAAAAATTACTAAAATAACTGAACCTTAAAAATTGTATATCTTAAAATTTTTCTCCAATTATTCACAAAAATGTTAAACCAAAAACCCCAACCCTAATTTTTATTTTTTTTTAAATACACTCCCCAAACAAAATATTCCATACGACTAAAATTTAAAACCCAATGCATGAAAACAATGACCTGTCTTTGTAAACCATTTGTGCTTTATAGTAATCTTTTTAAATTTTAATTTTTTTAATCACTGTTTTCATCTTTGCTTAGTTGGGACATGTAAAGAGAAGGGGGGCGAAACAGAATGACTTCAAGATTTGAAATAAAGGTTTTAGGGGAAAGGGGGAAGGGCGGGGAAAGGGGTGGGCCTGGGAAAGGTTGGAGAGAGGGGGTAAAGGGGGTTTTGTGTGGAGGGGTTTGGACTTCCAGCGGGATGAAAATGACTGTTTGAAGGAGGAAGGGAGAAAAATTTGGTTTTTAAATTGACGGCTTTTTGGAGTGTGGGGAAAAAGTAACTTTTATGAAGGGTTCGGGGAAACCCGGGGCGGGCCCGGGAAAATTTGGTCCGGGAGAGGGGAAGAACAGTGCCTGCATCGAAGGAGGGGTTTTTTAATTTTTGGGCATTTTAAAAAAAACCTTTAGGGGAAAGCCCCCTTTGGGCAAAAACAGTGATGGATTGAATGATGGTAAAAGTTTTTTTTTTTTCGGGCCCCCTTTTCCCTTTGGGTGGGAATGGGGCCAGTGTGATAATAAAAAAAAAAATAATAATATATATATGTGTGTCCCACCCTCCCAGATGACTGTAAAAACAAAAACCTGTAACTTTTTGCATGAGGGGAAAGGATTGCGGTTTTTTTTTTCGTCTAAAACACGCTAGATAACAGGGATACTTGTACTCCTATTTACACTTTGGTCACACTTCACAGCCCACGACATCCCATATATTATACATACATCTGGGGTTTTTCTCCTTTTTCAAAGGTCTTGTTTTCTTTATTTTTTTCTTTTGTCCAGGGGAAATTGGAAAAAAGAATCTTTCCTCCGAAGCCAGCATGTCGAAAAGGGGCACAAAAAATGCCGGGGAGCAAGGGGCTAGAAAACCCCTTCCCCCTGTGAAAATTTACTAAAAAAGAGAAGAAGAAAAACTTTATAAAACGGGGATGTTTAAAAAAGTGCGTGGTTGTAGTGCGGATGACAAAAAACAATGTTTTGTGATTTTTATGAATGAAAAAGAATTTGGGAAATTTTCCCCGGGCCCCTAAGCGAAACAAAGCGGGAAGGGGGGGGTTGGAGATTTTCAGGGGGGGGAAAAAAAAGGGGTTTTAAATCGGGGAGTACCCTGAAAAGGAGTTAGAGCAAAGGAAGGGGTGGGCGTAATTTTAAAAAATGATCAGCTAGGGGAAGGGAGAAAAAAGAGAATATGAATGTGTAAATTCAAAAAATTAGGGGTTTAAAGAAAAAGGTTGGATGCGGGGAAGTGGGTCAAAAAAGGTGTATGCCCCGGGAAGAAGAGAGGAAGGCAAGGAGAGAGGAGATTTTGGGAGATTTTTAAATGAATTTTTATAGGACCCTTTAAAACCAAAGTAAGAGATAATTGTGGTAGGGGACCTGAATGCTAAAGTAGGGAAATTTTTTAGAAAAGGGTTTGGGGTTTGGTAAGTTTGGGGGGGCATGTAAATGATAATGGGACCCTTTTTGTTGAACTTTGTTTTTTAAAAAGGGGGTTTTTGGTTATGGTAATAAAATTTTTTAAAAAAAAAGAGGATAAATAAGTATAAAAGAATGAGGTAGGGCGAAAGGGACAGTAGTTTTGGTTATGTTTTGGTAATAAAAAAAGTTGATAGACTTCGGGTTTTAAATTTTTTATAGAGGGCCACAGATATACCCAGATCCTTTTAGTTGTGCTACACGGGGAGAAAAAGGGTAGAGGGGGATACGGAGAATAGAAGCATCAGGGAAGAGAGAGGTGAAGGTTTATAAACTAAAAAAAGGAACCCATTTGGGAAAGATATAAAAAAGCAAAGGGAGGATAGAGGGGCAAAGGGAGGCATAGGCAAGGGGGGTCGAAGAGGTAGGGGGTTGGTTTTTAAAAATGTAGGGGTTAGAGTGTTCAGCAGAAGTTTGGGGTTACATAAAAAGGGGGGTCCCGGGAAAGGGAAGAGGGGGAAATTGGGGGATGAATGTGAAGAGGGGTAAAGGGAAAAAGTTAGCATATAATTTTTTTTAAAAAAGTAGAAGTGATGCAAGGGGGAAAGGTATAGGAGAAAAAGAGAGAGGTTAAGAAAAGGGGGTGAAGCAATGAAAAAAGAGAGCAAATGGAGAGTGGGGAGTTGTTATAAACAAATTTTGTTGAAAAAAAAGAAAAATTTTTTGGAGTGAGATTAACAAGTTAAGAAAGCCTAGGAACAAATGGTTTTGGGTCTTTTAAAAATAGGGGGGGTTTTATTAACCCTTTGAGGGTCGAAGGCCCTCCCCAAAAACTGTTCACAGGGTCGGCCCCAAATTTAAAAAAAAAAAAAAATTATTTTCTCTTATGAAAAGATAGGAATTTTTTCCCCGATCATAAAACACCAAAATTTTTGAAACTTGATAGAAAACTTACGGAATTATGCTCCGAAAATTTGGGGCCGGTCTCGGCGATGTTTACGCATGGGCGTTTTTTGGCCCATTTGAGCCCCATTTTCGCCCAATTTAAACTGTACTAGTCAAACAAAAAAAAAAGAATTTTTCGTTTAGAACTCCATTTTTTCTATAAAAGGGGTGAAAGAAACCACTCATTTATAAAAATTTCAACTACCAAATTTCAGGGGTAAAAATTTTAGCAATTTTGCCAATTTCACAAAAATTTCAAAAAAATCCCAAATTTTCCGAAAAAGGGTCCAAAAATAAAAAAGAAAGGGACACCCGGGCACTAAAATGAAAATTTCCTCTAGTCATTAGTCCCGTCTAAAGGCCCCTCTTTTTTTCTTTTGCTTTCCCCCTTTAAATTTTTTTTATTTTCACAAAAAATATAAAAATTTACTGTTAGCAGACAAATGCTTTAGTTTTAAAAAAGGGGATAAAAATTATTGGTGCACTTGGAAAAAATTTTTTGACTCACCAGTTGCGTTATTGCACGCTTGGCCGATTTTTTACTTTTGAAGTTTGGTAAAAATCAAAAACTTTTCCCTGCAAATTTTTTGAGCTAAATTTCAAGGCCCCTTTTTCTTTGAAAAACCCAGTAAAATCATCAAAATTTCGTAATATGTCTTCCATTTAAAAATGAGACCAAAAAAACTAAAATTTTTACAACAAAAAATATCCCAATACAAAAATACATTTGCAAAGTCGTGATTTATCAAAAAAAATGGCCCAAAAATTTTTTTTTTTTCCCCCAATAGGCAGGTGTGCGGGCAGGATTTTTTTTAACTGTGCACCCCTGCCCCAAATAAAACCCTTTCCCTTTCATTTAAAGGGGCCCAACCACTTTCTCCCACTAGTTTTGAGGCCGCTAAAAATTTAGGGGAGAAACTATACGTCAAAACCCCTACGCTTTAAGACGAAACTAGTACGCGAAAACCCCCCAAAAGGGGTTTAAATGGGGTTAGAGGGTTTTGGGGAAGATGGGGGAATTTTTTGAGGAAATTTTTAAAATGTTAAATGAAGATGGGGAAAAGCGGGATTCTTTGTATAGGGCAAGGAGGAATAACATCTTGTAGGATTTGAGGAAAAAGGCCATTGTGAGGGGGGGGGAAGTTGTGAGGAGTGGGAAAAAAATAAAAGGGGGGTAAGGAAGCGGGGATTGAGGGGTTTTAAAAGATAAAAAATTTTTTTTAAAAGCAGGGGGGGATTTTAGTTTTGGAGGGGTTTGGGTGCAATTATTTAATAAATGTTTGGAAGGGGGAAAAGGTCCCTTTGGGTTTGGGCCCAGAGAGAATGCATATTTCCTTTGTAAAAAGGCAAAGGGGTAAAAGAGAGTGCAAAAATTATAGGGGGATAAGTCTTTAAATTATCCTGGAAAAGGTAGGGTTAGAGTTTTAATTGAAAAAATTTAAAGGGGAAAGAGGGAAAAATTTGGAAAAAAAAATTGAACAAGGAGGCTTTAGGAAATTTTAAGGGGGGTGGGAAAAGGGGTTGTTTACATTTGAAACATATAATTGAACGTATTTAGTTTAGGCATAAAAGGTTTTTGGGGCATTTAGGGGAATTTGGGAAAAAAAGGCGTATAAACCGGGGTTGGTTTGGGGGGGGAAATTTGGCAGATGTACAAGTTTTATGGTGTAGGAGGGGGTTTTAATAAAAAGAAATTTTAAAGGGTTTTTTAAAGGGGGGAAAGGGGGGGCTCAAGTTAGAGTATTTTGGAAGAAAAAAATTTTTTTCCCGTAAAAGTAAGGCCCTTTTTAGACAAGGATGTGTGATGCACCGTGGTTGTTTAAAAATTTTTTTTTTTTTAATAGATGGGGTTGAAAAGAAAAAGTAAATGCGGGGGGTTTTTTGGCAAGGGCCTTTGGGTTTTAAAAAAGATAAAGAATCACCCCAAAAAAGTGGGATTTTGTCACAGCTGCTTTTTGTGAAAAACCCTGTGCTCTTGGGAGATTCTGAAAGAAGTTCCCAGTTTTTGGGGTGGTTTAAATTTTGGTTTGGGGTTTTGGAAAAAGAAGAAAAAATTAAAGGTGAAAAAAGGGGAAAGAGAAAGGGGTTATCGGGATAACAAAAAATTGGGTGATGAAAGATTAAATATCAGATTGGGGGGAGAGATATGGGGGAGGTGAACGTTTTCGGGATTTTTGGGAGTAAAAGGGGTCAGCAGATGGGTTTTTAAAGATGAGGGGAATCATAGAATTGAGGGGGAAAAAAGATGGGTGGTGCACTTAGGAGTTGGGGAGACAAAGAACTTTTTTCCTTGGAGGCAAAGGGGGGAATGTAGGGAAGAGTAAAAGTTTTACAAAACCTCTTATAGGGGTGTGAAGCATGGGTTTATGAAAAGTTTCAGGAGGAGAAAGGTGGGGGCAGTGGAGATGTCATGTCTGAGGGGAATGTGTGGTGGAATTTTAAAGCAGAGAATTCGTAGTTTGGGAAAATTAGGGGGAGGTGCGGGGGTTAACCCAAAAAAGTTGTCCAAGGGGGTTTAGGAAAAAGGGTTTTGAGGTGGTTCGGAATTTTAGGAGAATGGGGCGAAAAAGAATGACTTTAAGGGGGTGTATCCTTGTAGTGGAAAAAAAGGCCGGGGGGGGGGTCGGCCTAGGGAAAAGGGTTTGGGGGGGGGGTAAAGGGGTTTTGTGTGCGAGGGGCTTGGGGCTTCCAAACAGGGGAAGCTGAGCGTGTTTGTAGGGGTGAATGGAGAAAAAATGGTTTTTAAAACTTGACGTGCTGTTGGAGTGTGAGCCAAAATAACATTTTTTGAAAAAGGGTTCAGGGGAAAAGGGAGGCCGGACTTGATCCCCCGGGGATGGGAAGTACAGTGCTGCACTCTGAAGGACGGGGGTTATTGTTTTCAGTTTAAAAATGTAGTGTAAAAAAAAACCCCCCTGGCAAAAACAGGATGGAAATGAATGATGGGAGAAAGTTTTTTTTTTTTTGGGCCCCCCCTGCCTTGGGGGGAATCCAAAACCCGGGGGATAAATAAAAAAAAATAAAAAATATTTTTTATATTTTATAATATAAATAATTTTTATATATATATATATATAAAATATATAAATATATATTTATATATATATAAAATATATATATAAAAACGCTTTAAAAACAGGGGTATCTTGCTTTCTCCTACTTACACTTTGGAGATATAAAAAAAAACCTGGGAAAAAACCCCTTTCAGATTTTTAGGGACCCCCAAACTAAAAAAAAAACAAGAAAAATTGCCCTAACTAAACCTAATGAAACACCACGCATCCCCCTGCCAGCTTAAAAAAGATAAACAACTCTTCTCCAACCCTAGGTTCTAATCTCGCCAAAAAAAATCCCCCGCAACCCCAAAGCCATGCCGGGACTACCTGGAAAGGGAATTTCCCCAAATTCCTTCTATCTTGCTCCAACTGAGCCCATGGAATCACCGAGATTAAAAAAAGTCACTTAAAAATTTAAATCCCGGGGAAATCTGTCCCCCAAAGTCCCACCCTTATTGTAAAAGAGAGCGGGCCCCCGTCCTCTCGGGATGCTATCTCATTTCTTTTAACTCATTTGAAAAAAGCACCTTCCCCAAACCCCTCAAAACGGCAAGGGTTACACCAATAAATAAAGGTGGTGACCCACAATTTAAACAAATATAGGCCCAAAATCAAAATTACCAAATTTTATTCCAAAATCTTTGTGAAACTCGTGGGACAGGAAACTATATTCATTTATGAAAGGGACAAAACATACTCAAAAACCCCCGCCAATTTTGGATTTCAGGGAAAAATAAAAGCACCCAACGATGCAATTTATAAAAATGCTAGATTTTGCTTTACAAAAGCCCTTGGAAAAAAAGGAATTTTCCACTAGGGGAAATTTTTTTTGACCTAAGAAAAGCTTTTGGGCACAGTAGACCCCCGGCATCCTATCCACAAACTTGACCTTTTTGGGTTTTTGAGGGCCCCTGCGCTTTCAAAATTTTAAAAAATTTCCTTACTAATGGGGTTCCGTTTGTCCCCCATTAAAGGGCACAGCATCAAAAAACCCGCACTTTTATACTGGGGTTTTTGCAGGGGAAAAGGGCCTTTTTTCCCCTGCTCTTTTCCCCTATACACAAAAAAACTTTTCCCAAAAAGTATCTCAACAAACCCGAACCCCTTTTTCTTTTCTGGGGACACGACTTATGTCATCTCCCCCCCTAATCCCTTTCCCCCCTCAACACCATTGTTTAAAGAGGGGTGATCAAAATATCGCTTTGGGTGACAAACCCCAAAAAACTTACATTAACACTGACCCCAAAAACCTTTTAAAATTATTTTCGGTTTTGCAGAGCAGGGGTGCCAAATTTAAAAAATTTTGATCGACCCAAAAACTTTTAATTGCCCGGGTAATAAAGGGAAATTCCCCGGCCTTTTACCTCGACAAAAAAACCTGAACTTTAGCACCCCCTATCCAACACCCTAAACCAAAAAAGTATCCAAAACGGTTGGGACCTCTCCAAGAAAACATACTAAAGTGCCCCTCGCGACGGGCTTAGTTTTGAGACTCTTATGACCGCGGGGTTTAATTTCCCCGGGGGGGGTATGTTTATTTGGGAATCGGTCATTTCGATTTCTTAAGTAATTTTTGAAGGGAGGAAGGGACTTGAAACTGAGTTCGTCCCCCCCACGCTTCTGGAGGATTCGTCTGTAAAAACTTGCATTTTGGTCCAGAGGTGCCTGGGCTAACTTTTTTTGGGAGAAATATACCTAGTTGGATGAATCTTATTTTGGGTTGTGGTCTAGTGGCTAAAGGAAAGGGCGGAGTTTTTAGACTCTATGACCGCGGGTTTTAAAACCCGGCTGGGGGTTTTAAAGGTTTATTTGCAATCGTGTCAAAAAACGATTTCTTAAGTCAAAATAATGAATCTTTAAATTTCAAAGTTGGCCTGTGATTTCTCCAAAATGAAAAAAAAGTATAGTTCCCAAAAAAAAAAGCATTCAATTGTTAAAATCACAAACTAGTAAATTTTGTCACTTACCCTAAAAAACAAAATAAAACCCTAAAAATTTTTAATATTTAAAAAATTAAGATTTAATTTAAGTCTGGCCCCAAAAGCCCAAACCCTGTAGGTGTTCTAGGGGCCCCTCCCGTAATTATTAAATTTTTCAAAAATTAAACCACACAATAACCAAATTTTTTAAACTCAGCATTGTAATCCTTAAAAGAGAAAAAAAATTTTGAATTTGAATTTGAATTTGAATAGTAATTCTCACCCTTTTTTCTGTAGGGTTGGCACTAGAAGCTTTCTTGGGGGGCCAAAGGTGACTTTTTTTTGCAGGGCAATCCAAAATAAAAAAAGGGTGTGATAATTTTGAAATGTTTTTATTTTTAGTTTGGAAACGGGCCGCGGGGGCTGGCTGGGTTTTTAAACACTGGCACCAAAGGGGCAAGTGAGGCGGGGTTTAGGCCCAAAATGGCCGGTTAAAGGGACAGAACGAATATGCTGGCCGGGTTTTTTTGCGTAGTTTCCCAGGCAAAAATTTTTTTTTATTAAAAAGATCCCCTAGTCCAAAATTTATCGGTTTAAACGATTTCCCCTCGTTGGGGCAGGGTCCCCTTATAAAAATAAAACACCCCACCCAACCCTTACGACCCGCCGACTTAAAGACCCCCTGACTTATGACCGTGTTTTTTTTTGCCAAAAATTTTTGGGAAATAAACAACTATTTGTGTTTTTACACAGTGTTTATCCTTTTAAACCCTTTCCCGTATAAAATTCAGTTTTTAAAAAAACATAAAAAATAAAAAAAAAACCCGAAAAAACCAAAATAAAACAATAAAATTTTAAAATCATTAAAAAAATGTTTTTGGTTTATATTCTAGTAAAGTTTTAACTTTCACCGGTTTCTCGGAACCGAAAATCAGTCGTAAGTGGATGGTATGAGTTTTGTGTGTGTTTTGTGTGGTGTGTTGTGTGTGTGTGTGTTTTGTGTGTGTGTTTGTTGTGTATACAGGTCTCCCCTTTAACCTTCCGGGGTTTTTGGGGGGCAAGAAACCTCGCGAATGTTGAAAAAAAAGTGGGAAAGCCCTTTGGGGCCCCCCAAAATTTGTAGGGAAAAAAATATTACAATACTGTTTTAACTTGTTGAACCAGAATAATCATAAAAAACATGAAAAAAGTGGGAAATGTACTAAAAAAATTTCATGTTATGCTTTAATAACTATGTTATTTAAAAAAATGTTAAATTTTTTTAACCTTTTGTTATTAAAACCCCTTTTACTGTTTCCGACCCTTAAAATAGGCTTACAGCCAATGTTTCGACGTATTTATACGCCCTAAATTCTAGCAGCTTCAAATCAAGCAGGAGAAGCTGGGGAGGCCCACCGTTTAGAGAATTGGGTTTTCCCCTTTGGGCAGGTTTTGCACCCATAAAAAAAAAAAATGGGGGGCCAGTGGTGCCTTGTGGGGAAAGCCCTTTCAGTTGTCCTTTTTCAGAAAGTTTGCGGGAAGAAATAGTGTTCCCCACAAATCTGGGGCTCTTCTCTTTCCCCAAATGATGCTCTAACCCCAGTGGAAGTGTCAGTGAAGATCAAATTTTATGATTTGGAGGAGTTTGAGACCCCCAAAAACCAAAGGAGGAGGGGGAGGGGGGGAAGAGGGAAGGGGGAGGGGGAGGAGGGGGAAAGGAAAGGGGGAGGAGGAAGGAGGAGGGGAAGAGGAGGAAGGGGGAAGATTGGAGGAGGAGGAGGAGGAAGAAAAAGAAGTTTAATAATATTTTTTCCCTTGAAGCAAGAAAAAAAAAGTCCACCCCTTTACAGTGACAAGATAAGGGGAGATAAACACTGATAAGAGCTGACCCTTTTAGGCCCTAAAGGAGGGTAATTTTTACATGACCATCACCCTCCCTTTGTTTTTGTGGGACACAAACATTTTTTGTTTTGTCATTTGTCTTCTGTCAAGCTTTCCCCGTCGTCCATCTAGCTTTTCTGTCTCAGAAGGGGCCACAAATGTTATCACGTTTTTTCCCCCCATCTTCAAGCAGATATAGCACTTTGTCCGGATTTCTTTTGGGGTTTTCCTAGGGAAATTTTCCTTTTGTATACTTGTATTTTTTTGTGTACCTGGAGACAGAGATAGGCAGACGATAGAAAGAGAAAAACAGATTTTAAAGAAAATAAATGAGGGAGGAAAATAATTAGAAAGAAGGAGGAGGGGGAAACAGCACCGGGCCCCATTGGGTTTTTACAGGCGGGAGGGGGGGGGGACTAATGAGGGCAATAAGTCCCCTTTAAAAGCTGCCCCACTTTTGACTCAAAAAAATTTTTAAGCCACAACTTTTCAACCCCAAAACAAGGGGAGGAGAAGGAGGAGGAGGAGGGGAAAAAAGAAGGAGGAGGAGGAGGAGGAGGAGGGGGGAGAAGGAGAAGGGGGAGGAGGGGAAGGGAAAGGGGGGGAAAGGGGGGAGGGAGGGGAGGAAAGGAGGAGGAGGAGAAGGAAGGGGGGGGGAGGAGAGGGGAAAGGGGAAGGGGGGGAGGGGAAGGGGGAGGGGGAGAAGGGGGAGGGGGAGAAGGAGGAGGGAAGGAGGAAGGGGGAGGGGAGAAGGGGGAGGGGGGAGGAGGAGGAGGGGAAGGAGGAGGGGGGGAGGGGTTTAATTTTTTGTTTTTTTTGTAAACAAGTTTTTTAAACAATATATTGATAATTTGTTTGTTTGCTATTGTGTTTTTATTTCAACGAGTGTATATATGTTCATTGCACCCCACTTTTTGGGCTTTATAGGCCACATAAGTTTTGTGAAAAAATAAAATATGAAAAAAAAAAAAAAACCTTCAATTTCCAAATAAACTAAAATTTTTCCGGGGGAGCGGCAGTCGCCCCTGTTTTCCCCCCCCCCCCCCCCCCCCCCCCTACGGGTTTATTTTTTGCCCAAAATTCAAGGGTCATATCTCGGTAAAATACCCAGGCAAAAAATTTTTTTTTTTTTGGGCTTTAAAAACCCCAGAAAAAAAAAACTTTTAAATTTTCTTTAAAAAAAAAAAATAATTTTTTTTTTTTGAATTTTGGGGACCCTAGAATGACAGTTTTAGGGGGGGCCTGAAAAAGTCAAAAGGGTTTAAAAACCCCAGATCCACCACTGCCCCCCACCCAATTTCCTCCACCCAAAGCCTCCCCACTTTCGAAATCCCTACTTTCCCCCCCTCCAACCCCCCCCCCAATGGCAGCCGCCCTCCCCCCAATCAGTGTGGTGAGGGGGTTTTGTTTGTTTCCCTTATTTGCTTTTAAACACAGTATAAATAATGTAAACCCATTCTGGGGGGCATATTTGGGAAGGCTATTAGGAAAGGTAAATTTGCCCCGGGGACCTCATTTTGTTTCTCTTGAACACTGCCAAAAAATCGAACATTTTGCTATTTCAAAAAATTTAAAAAAAATAATAATAATAATTAACAATAGTAAAAATTTAAAAATAAAAATAAAAATAATAAAAAACATAAATTGAAGAAGGAAAAATTTTAAAAAAAATACGAGGGAGTGGTTGACACATGGGCCGTGACTTTGTTTATGCTGGAATGAACATTATCCCCCCGGGTCTTCCCAAAATTTCACGAAAATTTAGCAGTTGATGGGGAGTGGTATTTAATAACTATATGTTAAAAAAATAATTGTCAAAGTTTTTTAATTTCCCCTGTTTTTATTATTAACATGTATGTATTTAAAAATATTGCTATAAAAAATAAAGTACAAATTAATTTTAAAAAACTGTATTTTATTAAAAATGTTTTGTTATTTAAAAAACCAAATTTCCCCCAATCCCCTGCCCTATTAAACCCCTCCCCGTCACACTCAAACTACAAGCACCCAAACACAAAGAATTAGGGGGAAAAGTTTGGGAAAAGGGAGGGAGACTAATGTTCACTCCAGAAAAAACAAAGTTTCCCCTGCTGGCAACCACTCCCCCCATTTTTTGTACAATTTCCTTTTTTTTAAATTTTGTCATATTTTATTTTTATTATTATTATTATTTTTATTATTATTTTTATTATTTTTTTCATCTTTTCATTATTAAATTTTTTACTATTGTTATTATTAGCTGTAGCAAAAAAGTTTAATTCTTTGCAGTGTTTAAGGGGTTTAAAACAAGTTTTCACCGTCTAAAACCTCTCCTAATAAAACCTTTTCCCAAAATGCAGTCATAATGGGTTTACATTTTTTTATACTGTAGTTTAAAAAAGAAAAAAATGAACAAAAAAAAAACACTCACCTCCCCTGATGGTGGGGGGGCTGGCTGCCGTTTTCGGGGGTCCCGGGGGAGGGGAGTAGGGGCTCACAGGTGGCGGGAAAAATTAAATAAAGATTTGGCGGCTTGGGGAAATTTTGGGGGGCCCCGGGGAATTTGGGGGTTGGGAATTCGCGAAAGTGGGGAAGCCCTGAAAGTTGAAAACGTAATGTTGAGGGAAAACCCGTGTGTAAGTATATATTTAATATATATATATATATAAATATATTTATATATATATATAAATATTTATTTATATATATAAAATTTTAGGGGGGGCCCCCCTTTATGGCGTTTTAAATTTAAGGCGTTCCGCTAAACGGTCATTTCAAATTATGAACCAAAAATTTGCTAAAATGGTCCCCCCACCTGACTTTTTTAATCGGGGCACCGTGGGCCCCAACCCCGTTTTTTTACATTCTCCGTGAGCTCAGTAAGCACCCAAGTCTCTCCATTTTGTCTGGAAACTCCCAAAAATTTCCCAAATTTTTTTTAAAAAATTATTTCATATTTTTTTATACCGATAATTTACTTTGTATACCGTTTCATAAATAAAATTACATACTGTGCCCGGCCATGCAGGTACACATTAAAATCGGTAAGTGTCCCCTTTTCTCCAGACCCGAAAATTTTTTTTTTGATAATAATAAAAATCAAAATCATTTAAATGGGCGTTTTTCTTAAAAAACATTTTCATTTAAACCCCTCTATGATATTTTTTTCAAAATTAAAATAATAAAACGATGCAAAATTTTAAATAAAATAAATACAACCCCCCAGTAGAATAAATAAACCCTAAAAAGTGGGGATTGGTAGCAGACCCACTTGCAAAAAGTGACGCCCTAAATTTGAAATGATAAGTAAAAAATAACAATCCCCCAAACCCAGTCTCATTTTAAATTGTTTTAATTAGTTAATTTTACACATTTTCAAATTTTTCCCATCCATGATATTTTTTTTAAAAAAAAAAATAATAAACACATACATAACCCTAAAAAGATGATAAATACACCCCCCAATAGAATAAATAAACCAAAATATAAAAATTTTTGGGGGCCCAAAAAACTTGTACAAATGACGGGAAGAATAACATTTTTCTCTAAAAACTAAAAAAAAAAAAAAATGGTTTTCGGGGGTTTAAATTTTTTAAAAATTTTTTCCTTTCGTATGTAGGGAAGTTTAAATTTAATCCCGGTATACAAAATACAATTTCATAGATTATCATAAAATAAAAAACATATGTGTAGAGAACCTAGGTAACCCAAAAAAGTTTCCCGGGACCCTTTTTTTTCCATTGCCTTCACTTCCCGACTTCCCTTTTTCTCAAAATGAGTTTCATGGATTGGGAGTTTTTCTTCTTTATTAATTCTTCCGTATCAATGTAGACAACCTGTACACTATGTAACCCTTTTACACAAACCAAGTGTAAACTTCGTTTTTTTCAAAACTTAAATTCCCCCCGGTTTGTTTTCATAAAATTGCGCCTGTCCCCTTTTTATGTACTCATTCTTTCTCTCTTCATTTATTCGTTTTATTCATTTACTTCTCCTGACCCTTTAATTTAAAACTACAAATATTTTAAGGTAAGTAATAGTGAACTGTAAAAATACATTTTACCCCTCGGGAAAGCTTAAATATCTTGAATAAAATGTTGGGTAAAGGGAGTAGGGTTTGGTTTGACGCAACCCCCCAGGGAAGTACTACCGTCCTGCCAGATTTACTGTGAAACAAAAAACCCGAAAATGTTTTTTCATGATGGTAGGAAATTTTGGTTTCTTTTTTTGTCTCTAAACACGCTAGGGTAACAGGGATATTTGCTACCCTAACCCCTTTCAATTTTTTCACACTTCCAAAAGGGCTTTCACTGCATATATATATATACAAAACACTAGGGGTTTTCTCCTTTTTCTTTAAAAAGGGTTTGTTCTTTTTTTTTTTTTCAATTGTCCATTGGAAGTGGAAAAGAAACTTTCCTCCGTGAGCCATGCTTTGCGTAAGGCGACTAAAATCCCGGGGGAGAAGGTAGTAACCCCTTCTCCTGTATACATTTACTAAAAAAAGAAAAAAGAAAAACTTAAAAAAAACTGGGATGCTTAAATGTCGGGATGTAGTGGGATGCCCAAGAAAAAAAGATGATTGCTGTGTTATAAATGAAAAAGTTGGATGCCTGGTTTAAGGAAAAAAAGGGCTAAAGGGGGTAGGAGAGTTTCAGGGGGGGGAAATTAAAGGGATTAAACGGGAGTATTGAGAGAGTTAGGCAAAGGAAGGGGTACGGGAAATGAAATGATCATTAGGGAAGGAGAAAAAGAGAATATTTTTAAAATTCAAAATTATGTGGATTAAAGAAAAGGTTGGTGCGAGAAGGGGGTATAATAAGCGTGTATCACCGGGAGAAAGAGGAATGCAGAGGAGAGAGAGAGATTTGGGGAGATGTTAAGGAATGATAGGAGCCTTTAAACCCAAAGTGAGAGAGAATTGTGGTGGGGGACCTAAAATGCTAAATTTGGGGAAAAACTTTTAGAGAGGGTGTGGTATTAATTTTGGGGGTGCCAGGTGAAAATGATAAGGGGACCCCTTTTTGATTGAACTTTGATAAAAAAGGGGTTTTTATTTTTATAGGTAATACTATTTTAAAAAAAAAGAGGATAAAATAAGTATCACGATTGATTGGGGCGAAAAAACAGATTTTTGGATTAAATTTTTGGTAGATAAAAAAACGTTGAGTAGACTTTGGGGGTACATGTTTATAGAGGGGCCACAAAAATATCAATCACTTTCTTTGTGCACCGGAGTAAAGAAAATGGGGTACAAGGAAAAGAAGCATCAGGGGAAAAAAAAGAGGTGAAGGGTTTTTAAACTAAAAGGGAGGCAGTTAGGGTAAGATATAAAAGCTTTTTGGAGGATAATGGGCTAAGAGAGCATTGGCAATGGGGGCAAGAGGGATGGGGGAGGAGCGATTTTTGAAAATGATGTAAAAAAAAGTAGTAAGGGAGAAAAAGTTAGTATGAGAAGTTTTTTTAAAATAGAAATATGCAAGGAGGGAAAGAATAAGGAGAAAAAGAAGAGGTTAAGAGAGTGGGGGGCAAGTAAAAAGAGAGCAAATGAAGAGTGGGTGGTTGTATCCAACAAATTTTGTTGAAAATAAAAAAAAAGTTTTGGAGTGAATTAAAAAGTTAAGAAAGCCTAAGAAAAAATGGATTTTTCAGTTAAAAATAGGAGAGGAAGTTATTAAAAGAGTTTTTACGATTGGGGAAGAGGAGGGGAAAATTTTTAGGAATTGTTAAATGTTGATGAAGATGGGAAGCTGTGATTTGTGTAAAGGGCAAGGAGGAAAAACTCTTTTAGGAGGAGGAAAGCCAGTTTGAGTGTGGGGGGGGAAATTTTGAGGCATAGGTAAAAAGAAAGGGGTAAAAGGGGGAGCCCGGGGTTTATGGATAAAGATAGAAAAATTTAAAAAAACAGGTGGGGTATAGTTTTGGAGTGGTTTGGGGCAATTATTTAAAAAAAAAGTATGGAAAAAGGGGAAGGTACCTGGTTTCAGAGAGCATGCATGTTTCCTTTTTTATAAAAGGGAAAGGGGATAAAAGAAGTGCAAAAATTAAGGGGGGTAAGTCTGTTGATGTACCTGGAAAGTGTATGGTAATTATAATTGAAAAATTAAAAAGTAAACGGAGAATAGGATAGCAGATGAAACAAGGAGGCTTTAGGAAAGGTAGGGGGGTGTGTGGACCAGGGGTTTACAGTGAAACATATAAGTGAACAGTATTTAAAGATAAGGCTAAAGAGGTCTTTGGGGCATTTATGGATTTGGAAAAGGCGTATGACGGGGTGGATTAGGGGGGCAATGTGGCAGATGTTGCAAGTGTATGGTGTAGGAGGTAGGTTACTGAAAGCAGTGAAGAGTTTTACGAGGATAGTGAGGCTCAAGTTAGAGTATGTAGGAAATAGGAAATTTTTTCCCAGTAAAAGTAGGCCTTAGACAAGGATGTGTGATGTCACCGTGGTTGTTTAATATATTTAAGATGGGGTTGTAAGAGAAGTAAATGCGAGAGTCTTGGCAAGAGGCGTGGAGTTAAAAGATAAAGAATCACACACAAAGTGGGAGTTGTCACAGCTGCTCTTTGCTGATGACACTGGGGCTTTTGGGAGATTCTGAAGAGAAGCTGCAGAGATTGGTGGATGAATTTGGGAGGGTGGCAAAAGAAGAAAATTAAAGGGGAATACAGGAAGAGTAAGGTTATGAGGATAAAAAAAGATTAGGTGATGAAAGATTGAATATCAGATTGGAGGGAGAGAGTATGGAGGAGGTGAACGTATTCAGATATTTGGGATGGACGTGTCAGCGGATGGGTCTATGAAAGATGAGGTGAATCATAGAATTGATGAGGGAAAAAGAAATGAGTGGTGCACTTAGGAGTCTGTGGGGGACAAAGAACTTTGTCCTTAGAGGCAAAGAGGGGAATGTATGAGAGTATAGTTTTTACCAACGCTCTTATATGGGTGTGAAGCGTGGGTGATGAATGTTGCAGCGAGGAGAAGGCTGGGGGCAGGGGAGATGCCCATGTCTGAGGGCAATGTGTGGTGTGAATATAATGCAGAGAATTCGTAGTTTGGAAGTTAGGGGAGGTGCGGGATTACCAAACTGTTGTCCAGAGGGCTGAGGAAGGGTTGTTGAGGTGGTTCGGAAAATGTAGAGAGAATGGAGCGAAACAGAATGACTTCAAGAGTGTATCAGTCTGTAGTGGAAGGAAGGCGGGGTAGGGGCGGCCTGGGAAGGGTTGGAGGGAGGGGGTAAAGGAGGTTTTGTGTGCGAGGGGCTTGGACTTCCAGCGGGCAGGGCGTGAGCGTGTTTTGACAGGAGTGAATGGAGACAAATGGTTTTTAATACTTGACGGCGTTGGAGTGTGAGCAAAGTAACATTTATGAAGGGATTCAGGGAAACCGGCAGGCCGGACTTGAGTCCTGGAGATGGGAAGTACAGTGCCTGCACTCTGAAGGAGGGGTGTTAATGTTGCAGTTTAAACACTGTAGTGTAAAGCACCCTTCTGGCAAGACAGTGATGGAGTGAATGATGGTGAAAGTTTTTCTTTTTCGGGCCACCCTGCCTTGGTGGGAATCGGCCAGTGTGATAATAAAAAAATAATAATAATAATAATATGTGTGGGTGGGTTGGCCTGGTATGGTAGCCCGGCTGACTACCATACATACCACCCTTGATTTTTTACAATAAATACTACTCATCTCACCCTATATTTTAAGGTAAGTAATGAGTGAACTGTATATACATTTTATGGCTCTGGGATGCTTAAATATCATAGAATAGTATGTGTGGGTGGGGTGGCCTGGTAAGGTAGCCTGGCTGATTACCATACATTCCACACTTGATTTCTTACAATAAATACTACTTGTCTCACCCTAGATTAAGACTATAAATATTTTAAGGTAAGTAATGAGTGCGCTATGTGTGTATTGTACTTTTTTATTGTTTTTGATGCCTGGTTCTATTGCTAACTTAAATATGTTAGTGTAAACTTGTTATCTAGTGTTTGTATGCATTTATAAGTGGAAAAAAAGGGTGTTCCACTTTACGGCGGTTTCCGCTTTTACGGCTTGTAAGCCTGGAACCTAACCTGGCGTATAAGTGGGGCCCTGCTGTATATATATATATATATATATATATATATATATATATATATATATATATATATATAATATATATATATATATATATATTATTATCACACTGGCCGATTCCCACCAAGGCAGGGTGGCCCGAAAAAGAAAAACTTTCACAATCATTCACTCCATCACTGTCTTGCCAGAAGGGTGCTTTACACTACAGTTTTTTAAAACTGCAACATTAACACCCCTCCTTCAGAGTGCAGGCACTGTACTTCCCATCTGCAGGACTCAAGTCCGGCCTGCCGGTTTCCCTGAAACCCTTCATAAATGTTACTTTGCTCACACTCCAACAGCACGTCAAGTATTAAAAACCATTTGTCTCCATTCACTCCTATCAAACACGCTCACACATGCCTGCTGGAAATCCAAGCCCCTCGCACACAAAACCTCCTTTACCCCCTCCCTCCAACCTTTCCTAGGCCGATCCCTACCCCGCCTTCCTTCCACTACAGACTGATACACTCTTGAAGTCATTCTGTTTCGCTCCATTCTCTCTACATGTCCGAACCACCTCAACAACCCTTCCTCAGCCCTCTGGACAACAGTTTTGGTAATCCCGCACCTCCTCCTAACTTCCAAACTACGAATTCTCTGCATTATATTCACACCACACATTGCCCTCAGGCATGACATCCACTGCCTCCAGCCTTCTCCTCGCTGCAACATTACACCCATGCTTCCACCATAAAGAGCTGGAAAAAACTATACTCTCATCTTTCCCCCCTCCCTTTGCCTTCAAGGCAAAGTTCTTGTCCCACAGACCCTAAGGAACCACTCCCCCCTTTTCCCCCCTCATAAATTTCCCTATTTACCTTCATCTTTCTAGCCATCCGCTACACTTTCCCACCCCCAAAATCGAAACATTACCTCCCCTTTTTACCTCCCCTCCAACTGATATCCCTTTTCCACCAATCTTTTTTAACCCTTTTATTTTCCCACCTTTTTTTTTTCCCCCCCCCCCCCCCCCCCCCCCCCCCCCCCCCCCCCCCCCCCCCCCCCCCCCCCCCCCCCCCCCCCCCCCCCCCCCCCCCCCCCCCTCCCCCCCCCCCCCATTTTTTCGCTAAATTTTTTTAAAAAAAAAAAAAAAAATTTTCTAATGAAATATAGAGAATCTTTTCCCGGGGTAATGCACCAAAAATTTCAAAATTTTTGGTCGAAAAAACCCATGGAATTATGCTCCGTGAAGTTGCGGTTCGGGGGACATATGCGTATCGGCGTTTTCGCCGCTTTGACCCCTATTTTCAGCAAACCCCCATTGTTTCATTTGACCAAACCATAGCTATTTTTTTAAACTCCATTTTATCTATCAGCTGAGTAAAGAAACCCCCCATTACAAATTTTGGACTACCAATTTGGTGGTCAGAATTTGGCAATTTGGCCAATTTTCATGCAAACAAAAAAGATCCCAATTTAAAAATGGGTCCAGAAAAACAAGGTTGAATTCGTGGCACTAAAATACATTCCCTTTTTCATTAGTCACATCTCTAGCCCCCTTATATTTTTTTGCTTTCTATTTTGATTTTTTTTTATAAAAAAAAATAAAAAATTTTACGTATGCAGACTATTGCATATTGTAAAAAAAGTATAATAAAACAGGGCCCAGTGAAAAATTAGACCCCCCAGTTGACGGTATTTACGTGTGGTGTGATTTATTTTACTCTTTTAACATTGGTAAAAATCGAACATTTCCGCTTTTGAGCAAGTTTCAAGGGCGTTTTCATCGTCAAAGTAATGAAAATATCTCTTTTTCTGTAATATTTTTCCCCCTTTTATCACCCAAACCATGAAAACGCGAATACAACGATAAATACATACAAAAAAAAAACCCCCCAAGTCGCTTTTATTCCAAAAAAACGATCAGAGTTTTTTTTTTTCATTACACATGTGTGCTGCAGGGTTTTTTTTTTGTGGTGCACACTACCCAAAAGACCCCTTCCTCACATGTGGGCCCACCACTTTTCCCCCTTGATTTGAAGCCGCTAGAATTATTGAGTATACAGTGGACCCCCGCATAACGATGGCATCACATAGCGATTTTTCCGCATACCGCTTACTTTTATCGCAAAATTTTTGCCGCGCATACCGATTAAAAACCCGCCTCACCGATTTTCGTCCGAGACGCGTCCAATGTGCCCTCAGCCAGCCTCACATGTGCCGCCCGTCCCATTGTTTACCAGCCAGCCTCCGCGGTAACATCCAAGCATACACTCGGAATATTTCGTATTATTACAGTGTTTTCGGTGCTGTTTCTGGAAAATAAGTGACCATGGGCCCCAAGAAAGCTTCTAGTGCCAACCCTGTGGTAAAAAGGGTGAGAATTAGTATGGAAATTAAGAAAGATTTTGAAGGGTTTGGGGCTAACCCTGAGAAGCCTATGCCAGTTGTGGAATCCATTGTGCCTACTTCAAAGATTAAGGAAATGTGTGCACAGTGGGTTGAACTGCAAACCTTTATGGATGAAAATCACCCTGACACAGCTGTTGCAAGCCGTGCTGGTGACTATTTCAATGACAATGTTGTGGCCCATTTTAGACAAATCGTAAAGGAACGGGAGGTACAGAGCTCTATGGACAGATTTTTGTGCGACAGAGGTCCAGTGACTCTCAAGCTGGTCCTAGTGGCATTAAAAGAAGAAGGGAAGTAACCCCGGAAAAGGACTTGCTACCTCAAGTCGTAATGGAAGGGGATTCCCCTTCTAAACAGTAAGAAGATAATGCTCTCCCCTCCTCCCATCCCATCAATCATCACCAGATCTTCAATAAAAGTAAGTGTCATGTAAGTGTGCATGCCTTTTTCAGTTTGTGTGTATTAAAATTAATATTTCATGTGGTAAAAAATTTTTTTTTTCATACTTTTGGGTGTCTTGCACGGATTAATTTTATTTCCATTATTTCTTATGGGGAAAATTCATTCACATAACGATTATTTCGCATAACAATTACCCCTCTTGCACGGATTAAAATCGTTAACTGGGGGTCCACTGTATATACGTCAGAAACATTGGCTCGTAAGACGTATTTATATGTCGAAAACAGTCAAAGGGTTAAACAACCATGGTGACATCACACGTCCTTGTCTAAGGCCTACTTTTACTGGGAAATAATTTCCCTCTTTCCTACATACTCTAACTTGAGCCTCACTATCCTCGTAAAAACTCTTCACTGCTTTCAGTAACCTACCTCCTACACCATACACCTGCAACATCTGCCACATTGCCTCCCTATCCACCCTGTCATACGCCTTTTCCAAATCCATAAATGCCACAAAGACCTCTTTAGCCTTATCTAAATACTGTTCACTTATATGTTTCACTGTAAACACCTGGTCCACACACCCCCTACCTTTCCTAAAGCCTCCTTGTTCATCTGCTATCCTATTCTCCGTCTTATTCTTAACCCCTTCAGGGTCCAAGGCCCAAATCTGAAGTGGTGCCCAGTGTCCAAGAATTTTCAAAAAAAAAATTTGTTATTTTTTCTTATGAAATGGTAGAGAATCTTTTTGTGAAGGTAATAAAACAAAAAGTGTGAAATTTGATGGAAAATTGACGAAATTATGCTCTCGTGAATTTTGATGTGTCAGCGATATTTATGAATCGGCGATTTTCCCGACTTTGACTCCCATTTTAGGCCAATTACATTATTCCAGTCAACCAAATTCTTAGCTATTTCACTAGTATCACTTCTATTCTATCGATTGAGCACAAGAAATGGCCAAGTCAACTGTTTCAACTACAAATTAAAGTGATCGGAAATTGTTAATTTGGCCAATTTAACACAAAGTTCAAAATATTACAATTTCAAAATAGGGTCCAGAATAAACAATGTAGGTATTCCTGGAACTAAACTAACATTTCCTCTGTTCATTAATTACGTTTTGAGGCTTTACAAATAAATTCCATTTTGATTTTTTATTCACATAATGAATTTTTATTCACACCAAAAAATAGAGGATTTACTGTTATGCAATACTGTAATAATTGTATAAATATCATCACCATATTTGTGAATGCATATTAGACCCACCAGCTGGCGTGTATTAGACGTGTGAGGTCATTTGTTTACTCTTGAATATCGGCAAAAATTTAACATTTCTGCTACTTCGAGCTCAGTTTCAAGCCATTTCCAGTGCAAGAACCAATCAAAATCATCTCTATTTCTGTAATATGTCTATCAAATGAGACCAAGAAATCGCAAATAGAACTATAAAAAACATACGAAAAAACACTGCAAAGTCGCTGTTTTAATCGAAAAATCTTGATTTCAGTTTTTTCTCTCATTATACACAGCGTGCTGAAGGATCTGCTTTATGTGGTGCACACATACCACATAGATGTATTCTCTCATATCTAGGCCCAAATGTACCACTCACAGTTTATCAGAGTGAGCTGAGCTCATGACGTAGATCTACAGTTTGGACCCTGAACGTAAAGCCGTAGATCTACGGGACGGACCCTCAAAGGGTTAATTCTTTCAATAATAACTCTACCATACACTTTACCAGGTATACTCAACAGACTTATCCCCCTATAATTTTTGCACTCTCTTTTATCCCCTTTGCCTTTATACAAAGGAACTATGCATGCTCTCTGCCAATCCCTAGGTACCTTACCCTCTTCCATACATTTATTAAATAATTGCACCAACAACTCCAAAACTATATCCCCACCTGCTTTTAACATTTCTATCTTTATCCCATCAATCCCAGCTGCCTTACCCCCTTTCATTTTACCTACTGCCTCACGAACTTCCCCCACACTCACAACTGGCTCTTCCTCACTCCTACAAGATGTTATTCCTCCTTGCCCTATACACGAAATCACAGCTTCCCTATCTTCATCAACATTTAACAATTCCTCAAAATATTCCCTCCATCTTCCCAATACCTCTAACTCTCCATTTAACTACTCTCCTCTCCTATTTTTAACTGACAAATCCATTTGTTCTCTAGGCTTCCTCAACTTGTTAATCTCACTCCAAAACTTTTTATTATTTTCAACAAAATTTGTTGGTAACATCTCACCCATTCTCTCTCTCATTTGCTCTCTTTTTACATTGCTTCGCCACTCTCTTAACCTCTCTCTTGTTCTCCATATTCTCTTCCCTCCTTGCATCACTTCTACTTTGTAAAAACTTCTCATATGCTAACTTTTTCTCCCTTACTACTCTCTTTACATCATCATTCCACCAATCGCTCCTCTTCCCTCCCGCACCCACTTTCCTGTAACCACAAACTTCTGCTGAACACTCTAACACTACATTTTTAAACCTACCCCATTCCTCTTCGACCCCATTGCCTATACTCTCATTAGCCCATCTATCCTCCAATAGCTGTTTATATCTTACCCTAACTGCCTCCTCTTGTAGTTTACAAACCTTCACCTCTCTCTTCCCTGATGCTTCTATTCTCCTTGTATCCCATCTACCTTTTACTCTCAGTGTAGCTACAACTAGAAAGTGATCTGATATATTTGTGGCCCCTCTATAAACATGTACATCCTGAAGTCTACTCAACAGTCTTTTATCTACCAATACATAATCCAACAAACTACTGTCATTTCGCCCTACATCATATCTTGTATACTTATTTATCCTCTTTTTCTTAAAATATGTATTACCTATAACTAAACCCCTTTCTATACAAAGTTCAATCCAAAGGCGCCCATTATCATTTACACCTTGCACCCCAAACTTACCTACCGCACCCTCTCTAAAAGTTTCTCCTACTTTAGCATTCAGGTCCCCTACCACAAATACTCTCTCACTTGGTTCAAAGGCTCCTATACATTCACTTAACATCTCCCAAAATCTCTCTCTCTCCTCTGCATTCCTCTCTTCTCCAGGTGCATACACGCTTGTTATGACCCACTTCTTGCATCCAACCTTTACTTTAATCCACATAATTCTTGAATTTACACATTCATATTCTCTTTTCTCCTTCCATAACTGATCATTCAACATTACTGCTACCCCTTCCTTTGCGCTAACTCTCTCAGATACTCCAGATTTAATCCCATTTATTTCCCCCCACCGAAACTCCCCTACCCCCTTCAGCTTTGTTTCGCTTAGGGCCAGGACATCCAACTTCTTTTCATTCATAACATCAGCAGTCATCTGTTTCTTGTCATCCGCACTACATCCACGCACATTCAAGCATCCCAGTTTTATAAAGTTTTTCTTCTTCTCTTGTTTAGTAAATGTCTACAGGAGAAGGGGTTGCTAGCCCATTGCTCCGGGCATTTTAATCGCCTCATACAACACGCATGGCTTACGGAGGAAAGATTCTTTTCCACTTCCCCATGGACAATAGAAGAAATAAAGAAGAACAAGAGCTGTTTAGAAAAAGGAGAAAAACCTAGATGTATGTACAGTGGACCCCCGCATACCGATTTCAATCCGTGCAAGAGGGGTCATTGTTATGCGAAATAATCGGTATGCGAATGAATTTTCCCCATAAGAAATAATGGAAATCAAATTAATCCGTGCAAAACACCCAAAAGTATGAAAAAAAAAATTTTACCACATGAAATATACATTTTCCCACACACAAAGAGAAGGATACATGCACAATAGTAGGGTAGTACATGCACAGTATATATTGTGCATGTACTAGTCTACTAAATGAAGAATAAATGACACTTACCTTTATTGAAGATGCAGCAATGACTGATGAGACACTGTGTCCTGGGAGTGCCTTTTCCTCCTGAGTACTGTAGGTCCTGTTTGGCATTTTCTTCCAGAACAGGCCTTATCACACTGTGTATGCCACTACGATTCTTAAATCTCTCAAACCAACCTTTACTGGCTTTAAATTCACCAATATGAGCACTAGTTCCAGGCATTTTTCCCTGTTCACCTGGGTGTTAGTCGACTGGTGTGGGTTGCATCCTGGGAGACAAGATTAAGGACCCCAATGGAAATAAGTTAGACAGTCTTCGATGACACTGACTTTTTTGGGTTATCCTGGGTGGCAAATCCTCTGGGGTTAATTGTTTCTTGGTATTCTCAATAAGCCACACAAACAACGGTGCTACAGCAGCAGCAGCAGCTGACGGTGGTACAGCAGCAACAGACGATGCTACAGCAGCAGCAGACGATGCTACAGCAGCAGCAGACGATGCTACAGCAGCAGCAGCAGCTGACGGTGGTACAGCAGCAACAGATGATGCTACAGCAGCAGCAGATGATGCTACAGCAGCAACAGACGATGTTACAGCAGCAGCAGACGATGCTACAGCAGCAGCAGCAGCTGATGGTGGTACAGCAGCAGCAGACGATGCTACAGCAGCAACAGACGATGTTACAGCAGCAGCAGACGATGCTACAGCAGCAGCAGCAGCAGACGATGCTACAGCAGCAGCAGCAGCTGACGGTGGCACAGCAGCAACAGACGATGCTACAGCAGCAACAGACGATGTTACAGCAGCAGCAGACGATGCTACAGCAGCAGCAGACGATGCTACAGCAGCAGCAGACGATGCTACAGCAGCAGCAGCAGCTGACGGTGGTACAGCAGCAACAGATGATGCTACAGCAGCATCAGACGATGCTACAGCAGCAACAGACGTTGTTACAGCAGCAGCAGACGATGCTACAGCAGCAGCAGCAGCTGACAGTGCAGCTGCAGCAGCAGCAGCAGCTGTACCACCAATAGTAGCGATGGTTGATTGGGGTTTATTATACAACCTGGCCAGCTCGGAGACACGCACTCCACTTTCATACTTACCAATGATCTTTTTCTTCATCTCTATTGTAATTCTCACCCTTATTGCTGTAGGGTTGGCACTAGAAGCTTTCTTGGGGCCCATGGTCACTTATTTTCCAGAAAAAGCACCGAAAACACTGTAATAATACGAAATATTCCGATTGTATGCTTGGATGTTACCGCGGAGGCTGGCTGGTAAACAATGCCACCGGCGGCACATGTGAGGCTGCTTGAGGGCGCACATTGGACGCGTCTCAGACGAAAATCGGTGAGCGGGTTTTTAAGCGGTATGTGAGGCAAAATTTTTGCGATTAAAGCAAGCGGGATGCGGATTAATCGTTATGTGATGCCATCGGTATGCTGGGGTCCACTATATATATATATATGCATGTGCGTGTCTGTGAAGTGTGACCAAAGTGTAAGTAGGAGTAGCAAGATATCCCTGTTATCTAGCGTGTTTATGAGACAGAAAAAGAAACCAGCAATCCTACCATCATGCAAAACAGTTACAGGTTTATGTTTTACAGTCATCTGGCAGGACGGTAGTACTTCCCTGGGTGGTTGCTGTCTACCAACCTACTACCTATATATATATATATATAATATATATATATATATATATATTATATATATATATATATATATATATATATATATATATATATATATATATTATATATATATTATATATATATACACACACACAATAAGATCACAGTAAAACAGGTGATTTCAAAATATGCAAAACAACCATCTCGAAAGAATAGAGAAATTCCAAGCGCTTTCGTGACTATCACATTATC
Organism: Cherax quadricarinatus; assembly: GCF_026875155.1. Classification (NCBI taxonomy): domain Eukaryota; kingdom Metazoa; phylum Arthropoda; class Malacostraca; order Decapoda; family Parastacidae; genus Cherax; species Cherax quadricarinatus. Next base: position 7,451,096 of record NC_069418.1, read on the forward strand.
AAGGAACTATGAAAGTTAAAGCATCCAAGGAAGCTATATAAGGGGTCTGGCCAGCACCTCAACTATCAGATCCCACAACGGTTTAAAACACGTGACGCGCGGCGACCCAACTTGGAGAGGTCCTTTGCACAACTCGCCCACAAAACTATTCTACCCAAGAAAATTTAAAAATTATTATTTGTCCAGTGTATTATTAAATTCTTCCCAAATTCTATTAATTATAAATGGATCTAATTTATATAAACCAAAGGAAATATTCATATTATTGTCAAAACTGACTTTTTATGAAACAAGATTCAATTATATTCCTGTCGACCATGGACTTGCTTGATACTACTTTCTCAACTTTTTGAAAATCAATTGGATGGTTAAAATCTCTTACATGAATAAATAGAGCATTGGAATCTTGTCCAGTTCTAATGCTATATTTATGTTGTTTTAATCTTAATTCGAGATTTTTACCAGTTTGACCGTAATAAACTTTATCGCAAATTTCACAAGGAATCTTTCATATATATATATATATATATATATATATATATATATATATATTATATATATATATTATATATATATATATATTATATATATATATATATATTTATTTATTTATTTAAGTAAGTTGAAGCTTTTGAAGAGTGGGGGGAAGAATGTCATCTGGCACTGGAATGGGTAATCATCCACACAGCAGATCTTTTTTGAGCTACTAATGGTTTTAGGTGATTTGACACAGTTGATCCCATAGGTTAGGTAAGGATGGAGTAGAGAGTAGTACAATGTAATTAGTGTTGCTTGAGGTACACAGTAATGTATCTTAGAGAGGGTGCCTACTGTGCATTCATGGTTTTTTAATATACGGTTTATATTATTTCTTTTGCCAACATTGCCAGTCCCCTTGTCTTCTTACGTCTTCTTTACAGTGAGTAGTTTCTATTAATTACAACCTCGCTTAAAATGTGATTTTCTTACTTAGTTTTGGTTACAGACTGTATCTGGTTTCTCCTCGTATATAATATCCCTTAGGTAGCTTTAATCTTTTTTAATTTACTCCATCCACTTTTTTTTATTACTTTAGTGGCCATCTTTCCAGACGCATGCTGACCTCACAACACAGATTACCCTCCATCTGCAGCATCCCCATCCTTTCTTCAGAATGCATGCACTACCCTCCTTCTTCCAAGACTCAAGTTTGGCTCACCGATTTTCCCAAATCCCTTCAATAAAAGTTAACCTGCTAATGCTTCAACTGCATGTCCATTAAACCCCATTTGTCTCCATTTATTTATATCTAATCTCACACACCTGCTGCATGGTCAAGTTCCTACAACTCAAAAGCATCTTGTATCCCCTCCTTCAAACTGCTCCTGGAACAACCATAACCTCCCCCCCCACCATCACCCCAGATTTATATGCCCTCTTGGTCATCCCAGACTATCTCAACAACCTCTCCTCAATCCTCTATACATACTTTGAATTTTTTTATTTATTATCACACTGGCCGATTCCCACCAAGGCATGATATTTACATCATCCATTACTTTCAAGCATGATATCTTTCCTGCCTCTAGACCTCAAGTGTTCATCCCATAGTTTGTCTATTTATTTTTATTTATTTTAGCATGGTTACTAACTGTCCTCAACTTGTTTCTTTAAGAAACCATGTGACAGGTTGTATAGCCCATTATTCTATAAAAAATACTTTTGTATCATTTCCATTCTTGTTTAACCTTTCATTGCAATGATTATTTATATGCAACACAGCAGTTATATTTCTATAGAAAATGTTTCATGTCATTAAGATTGTCAGCTAAATGTATGTAAAAACTTCAATGTATTTATTTAATTTCAGATTATATCTGATACTGGATTTTTATTTGGACTCTACACAGAAGAGGAACTTAATTCTCAAAATATAAAGGACAAAGATGCTAAAGTAGCCTTTTTGCAAAAATGCATCGATGCAACCAGTAAGTTTTCATTATTAACTCTTGCTCAATGATTCATTCACTTATTGATTCAGACACACATTCATGCTTGACAGATTGCTTCACATATAGAGCAGCCATGTAGTTTTCATTTGTCTTGAGCCTGTTGATCACACACACACGTGGCATATTTCTGGCACAAAGTGTAGTGAGGACAGGGACTCCTTACAATTTTACCTTGCCATGATTTGGAATAAGGTACCATACACAAGCATAGTGTACAGTCCTTATTACAACTACCCTTTTCAGACTGGATGTCGTAGAGAATGCTCTTTGGTATTGGCTGCCTCGGCTATCCTTCATCTTTCGTGCCCTCATTTCTGTGCAATGTTAAATTTTCTCTATCCACATTTATTTTCATCACCTCCATCCACCATTTTTTGTGTATATGACCTCCTTAATTGCAGTGCTCATCTTTTGAGTTATACTGCCACACTTTCTGTGGCTCTTTCTACATTGATGGTTTTTGGCTGTCTTTTTTTTCTTTTTGATATATTTTCTGTCAGATTTCGAGATTAGATTCTTAACACCACTTTAGCAAGGTACTTTTTTCCATCCATCATGCTTTTTTATTTGGCTCCTCACTCTTCTCTGCAGTTAATGACCCTTGCCATAGGCTTGCAATCTTTTCTGACACTTCCCTTTATTTAATCCTCAGGATCTTCACTTCTTGGGAAGCTGTACCTGACTCCTTGCTTCCTTGATCACTGGGTCAGACTACCTTAACTTCCTTCAGTGGGTTTTGGCCCAGTTGTAATAATAATAAATAGAGATTTTGCAAGAAGCCCATGGTATGAACAGCATTTTGAGTAGTCTTTTAAACTAAGTCTAAAGTCGCTTAATAATATAAAATGCATAGTTGTGGGACAGGTTAAGCTTGTGAGTGTAGTTTAAGATACTGGTCACAGCTCACAAGTGAACAAGATTTGTAATAAAGTTGGTAGAATTACCGACAATATGTAAAGTAAAAGGACACAAGTGCAACTAATGTGACATTTATTGTGGCAACGTTTCGCTCTCCAGGAGCTTTATCAAGCCATTACAAACAATACATGGACACAGAGAGTATATAAAGGCTCAGAGTGAGGTGAATACTAGTGAGGTACCATTTCGATGTTCACTAGTGGTAGTAGTAGTAGTAGTAGTAGTGGTAGTGACAAAAGTAATACAATATGATAGAGCAATTAATTCGTACATGAGTAAAAGGATATAAAAGCTATTACTTGGGTAACATAAAAATAGGTTGGACAAATATAAACTGGAATGAGGCAGCTGTTTCAGTGTTCACTCTCTGTGCTTTGTGTAGTATAACAGGAGAGACTATGTGATGGCAGGGTTTACTGTTTTCAGGAGGATTCTTGCTAAGACTTCGGAGATGGTGAAGCTGCCGTTGTTTTGTTTAATTGTATTCGAAACAGCGATCAGTGCTGATTCAAGGCACTTGCGTGTGCGGAAATTATTTTCTTTTATCACTAATTGGGCGTCTCTGAATTTCATAAGATGATTGGTGGAATTTCGGTGTTGTACACAGGCGTTGTTTAAGTTGTCGTTCCTACATGCGTATATGTGTTCATTGAGGCGGGTGTCGAGGTTTCTTGCTGTTTCACCTACGTAGATCTTGTCACAGCCTCCACAGGGTATAGTCAATGCAGGAGTTTACACTATACCCTGTGGAGGCTGTGACAAGATCTACGTAGGTGAAACAGCAAGAAACCTCGACACCCGCCTCAATGAACACATATACGCATGTAGGAACGACAACTTAAACAACGCCTGTGTACAACACCGAAATTCCACCAATCATCTTATGAAATTCAGAGACGCCCAATTAGTGATAAAAGAAAATAATTTCCGCACACGCAAGTGCCTTGAATCAGCACTGATCGCTGTTTCGAATACAATTAAACAAAACAACGGCAGCTTCACCATCTCCGAAGTCTTAGCAAGAATCCTCCTGAAAACAGTAAACCCTGCCATCACATAGTCTCTCCTGTTATACTACACAAAGCACAGAGAGTGAACACTGAAACAAGCTGCCTCATTCCAGTTTATATTTGTCCAACCTATTTTTATGTTACCCAAGTAATAGCTTTTATATCCTTTTACTCATGTACGAATTAATTGCTCTATCATATTGTATTACTTTTGTCACTACCACTACTACTACTACTACTACTACTACTACTACCACTAGTGAACATCGAAATGGTACCTCACTAGTATTCACCTCACTCTGAGCCTTTATATACTCTCTGTGTCCATGTATTGTTTGTAATGGCTTGATAAAGCTCCTGGAGAGCGAAACGTTGCCACAATAAATGTCACATTAGTTGCACTTGTGTCCTTTTACTTGAACAAGATTTGGTTGGTAAACTTATTTATGTATAAATCAGAATTAATAGTTGGATGGGTGGGATATAGATCATGATAAAATAAAAAGTAATGGTAAGATAATGTGAAAAAAAAAGTTGAAGTTAGTTGATAAATTAGAAGAAAGATTAAAAATGAGGGATTTGAATTGTGACTAATAAGATGGCAGCATAGTGTGTATTTAAAGTAATTACAGAATTTTGTTAAAGAAGTTAATTTTTGTGAATTACATATAATTCCATGATTGGACTATTTAAGCACATAGTACCTGTTTTGCTACCTTATGAGCAGGCTTTACATAGGCCTTCAGGTTGTTGCCACCAACAGTCTGGTTAACCAAAAGGTCAGTAGGAAAGCCTGGCCTCAGTCCGGGCTACGAAGATAGAAGAACCCTCAAAACCAGTCACGGGCATGTGGTCCTTCACTCACCCCCTGCCCTCCATTACTGTGTTGAGCTTGAATCTGCATGAGTTTGCTTGGAGGTCTGGTGGCCATTTTGCCTTTTTTGCCTGGAGAGTCTGGCAGCATTCTTTGGATCTTCAGTTCTGAGTTGTGTAGTTTTTTTTTAGTTATTGCTGTCCTGGTGTGTGCCACTTCAGTCACTTAATGTGGTTTTTTGCCTCATCTACAAACTCATGGCATGAAGCCCACCATGTCCACCAGGATAATTAACAGTATTGCCCTTGTGGCACTTTCTTGAATGGAACAAGTTTCTCCTCAAATGTCTGCTGTTTTATCTTGGCACACATGTTTTTCTTAAAGCCACTGGGAGGGTGGGCAAGCTATGACTCCTGTAATTGGTTGTGGTTTCAGAATATTCACAGCATGGTATATATGACTGCTTAGGCTGTCACACCCTGTCACATTCTCTTAATTTGACTAGATGCTCTTCATATCTGTGCCCTCCTCATTTTATTCAGATATGGTACTCCAACACAAGAAATAGTGGACCATTAATGATATTCATGTCTTTCCATATACAGCACCTGAATTGTATAGTTTTTGTATGTTTTTAAAGTTTTCTCTTTCTTCACAAGTTCATTGTAGTTCACCAGTATAGAAAATTGCAATGATGTGTGTGGTTCATTATAGAGAAAACTTGCAACTAATGTTTTGAAATTTGAACTAAATTAACTAATTTTTATATGGCATATTCTAACTAAAATATTAAATTTCTTAGTTTTAGCAACTGGGGAAAATTTATCGGTGAGACCAGCAAAGATTGTAGCCGGCCAAGAGGCAGACAAGACCAACGAGTGGCTTCAGGTTCTGGGCCGGGCAATTACACAAAATGTAAGAATATTTGTCATGTTTAAACTTTCTTGAATGTGCTTTCTAACAACTACACCTTTATTGCCGCATATTAATACTTTGTAGGAATTCTTTTATTCATGAGTATTGCTGTTTTGAGTCTTTATTACTATATATTCACATAACTCAGTTATGTATTTACTTTAGATGCTATCCTGCCACAGATATGTGATTATAATACAGCCTCTCCTCACTTAACAACCGAGTTTCTTTCCTGAGACCACGTCGTTAAATGAATTCGTTGCTAAGTGAAGAGCATACTATAATTTTTATTTATTTATTTATTAACAATTTGAGACACCTCCCGCGCACCCAAAAAATACAGCTAAGAGCAGCATGCCAAAGCCACTTATACTATGCATAGCATTATGGGCTGGCTTAAAATTAACTTAAGATTAACTAAGCAATGATGAAAATCCGAGATAAAACATTAATGTAAAACAGATTTACTATAAAGACAAGTGAGTATTTACCAAAGGACAGGCATATGGTTGCACATACATTGTTGTACATTCAGTCGTATGGAGTATTCTGTTAGGTAGTGTATTAAAAAAATAATAAGTTTAGTTGGGTTTTCAGGTTTACATTTATATGATATAATTGTGAGAAACATTTAAGAGTATACAATTTATAAGGTTCAGTTACTCTGTTTTTATTTTGGTTTTGGTGTGAGTAAGTGATCTTTGAGAAGAGACTGAATTTATAAACTGGTATTAGTGTTTAATTTTATATTTACAGGTAATGAATTCCAGTTTTAGGGCCCTTTTATGTGCATTTAGTTTTTTTTGCATAGTGTGAGATGTGGCACGAGGAAATCAAAAGAGTGATCTGTGCTTGTGTTTATGGTCATGTGTTCTGTTGAGGTTGGCAAGAGATGTTTGAGGGAGGGTTTAATATCAGTGTTAAGTTTACTATGTATGTAATAGAGTGCCAGTAATAAGTATAGATGTTTTGTATGGTGAGTAGGTTTAGTGTATTGAATATGTGGAGAGAGTATGCGCCTGTAGTTGAGAATTTGTTATCATTATACTGCAGTCTTTTTGGTTGGGTTAATTAGTGGTCTGAGGATGGTTTAATTGTTGTTGAGCCCCATGCACAAATTCCATAGGTGAGATAGGGGTAAATAAGAGAGATGATATAGGTGCAGGAGGCTGACTGTGGGCATAAGTACGTATCTTCGATAGTATGCCTACCAGTCTTGGAAATTTTTCTTAGAAATTTGTTGTATATTGTGCATGAAATTTGAGTCTATTATTCAAGGTAGATTCCTAAGAATTTTCCTCTGTTTACTTTGTGATAGTGATCCGTTATCATTATGTTAGAGGGACATCTGTAGCTCTAGTTACCAAACTGCAATGAAGTAGGTTTTGTTCAATGTTTAGTGTAAGTTTGTTAGTCCTCATCAGGTAGATATTTCTGTAATTTCGGTATTACAGTATTGGTAGCACGTGACTGGGCTCGGTTGGGAGAAGACATATGTGTGGTCATCTGCAAATAGTTGTGGGTTGAGTAATTGCGAAGCATTTGGTAGGTCATTTATGTATAGGAGAAAGAGAAGAGCAAGGCAGGACACTTCCCTGTGGGACACCAACTGTATTGGCCTTGTGCAGAAGAGTTTGCCCCATTTCATACACATATTGGCTTCTGTTTGCTGAGGTATGACTTGAGGTAGTTGAGGAGTGCCTCTCTATACCATTAGTGTGACAATTTTACGTGGAAGCAAATCATGGTCAAACTGTATCAAAAAGATTTACTGTAAGTCAATGAAGATCCCAGTGCCGGAATTGTTTTTTCTTATTGCAGTGTATATTGTTATAGCATGTGTATATAGCATCATTAGTATTTTTATTAGGCCTGAATCTAAATTGGGCAGGGGTTGAGTATGTTTTGCGGAGATAAGGAGGAGTAGATTCGTTTATGAAATTAATTTTGCGAAGATTTTTGAGAGAGGGTGTAAGTTGGATATTGAGCCTATAGTTTATTCAACTCTGTTTGGTCTTCTCCTTTGTGGATCGAGGGTGACCTTGCTATTTGAGAACAGTAGGGAAGGTGGGAGGATTCAATGGATTTGTTAAAGAGTGTTGCAATGATTGGTGATAGCACTTTGTGACACTTTTTTGTATATAAAGGGTGGTAAGGTATTTAAATCTCCTGCCTTGTTTTTTAGTGCGTTGATAATAAGAGAGATTCGTATGGGTTAGTCGGAGCTAGGACTGTGTGTTCGGGTAGTTGCCACGAGTTGAGGTAGTCCATTTGGTGGGGTATCTGAGATTGGGCTTTTATTGGCAAGGTTTTGTCCTATAGTGGAGAAAAAATCATTGAAGGGGGGGGTCTGTTTGCTGTTTCTGTTTGTGGGATAGTTTGGGGTTCATTGATTTTGCTAATTTTATTTCGCTAATTCGTGATATCTTTTGTTCCCAGAATTTTCTGATTAGGGTTTTCCTGGTTTTTTTAATATCAACCTCGTAAGTTGGATAATCTGTTATCATAATACAATTTTTTTGCCCTTCTTATCAGGCTGGTTGGATTCGAGAGTAACGTTTTGTTTGGTCTCTGGTTTTATGTGACCCTTTCTGTACTGTTATTCATATTGGTGTTTTGTATTTATGGATTTGAGAATGTGCGTGTAGCCGGGGACTGTGCAGATCTCTTAGCTGTATCTGTTTAGTTTTTTTAGGGCAGTGCTTGTTATAGAGTATTGGGCTTTTTTAGAAAATTATTAATACATTCGTCAAGATCTGTATAGATTTCTAGCTCAGTGTGCCAGTCAATGTTTGCTACTGCTGTTGTGAATTTTTTAATGGCTGCCTCATTGTGAAGTCTGAAGGGGACTTTAGTAGTGTCTTGGGGGTAAGGTTACCAAGAGGTGTTAGAGGAAAGATAGGGTTAGTGGTCGTGGTATTTCTGTAATTATGCTTGATTTTACCCTTGAGGTGACAGGCCCTCTCCGAAAATCGTTTTTTTTTTTTTTTTTCTCAGGGTCGGCCAAATTTAAAAAAAAAAAAAAAATTATTTACTCTTATGAAAAGATAGAGAATCTTTTCCCGATCAGTAAAGACACCAAAGTTTGAAATTGATAGAAAACTTATGGAATTATAGCTCTTGCAAAGTTAGCGGTCTCGGCGATGTTTACGCATCGGCGATTTTTGCCCACTTTGAGCCCCATTTTCGGCCAATTTCACTGTACTAGTCGACAAAAAAACATGAAATATTCCGCAGACTCCATTTTTTTCTATCGAAGGAGTGCAAGAAACCACCCATTTATAAATTCAAAACTATCCAGTTACAGTGTAGTCAGAATTTAGCAATTTTTCCAAAATCACACCAAATTTCAAAAGTGCCAATTTCGAATGGGTCCAGAATAAAAAGAAGACATTCCTGGCACTAAAATGACATTTCCTCTAGTCATTAGTCACGTCTCAAGGCCCCTCTTATATTCTTTCCTTTCCACTTTGAATTTTTTTTCTCACAAAAATTATAAGATTTAGTGTTATGCAGGACTACTGCATTAAGTGTAAAAAATGGTATATATATTATTGGTTTTGCACTTGTGAAAGAATATTAGACTCACCAGTTGACGTGTATTGCATGTTGGCCACGATTTGTTTACTTTTGAAGTTTGGTAAAATCGAAAACATTTCTGCCTACTTTGGAGCTCAATTTCAAAGGCTCCTTTCATGTAAGAAACCAGTCAAATAGATATGTGTACGGATCCCTCAATTTCTGTAATATGTCTTCCATTCTATAAACAAATCGAGACCAAGAGAAACTAGAATAAAACAATAAATACCCATACGAAAATACACTGCAAAGTCGTGATTTATTAAAAAAAAAAATGGTAAAGTTTTTTTTTTTTTCTCATATGCACTGTGTGGCTGCAGGATTTTTTTTAGACTGTGCACACTGACCACATAGACCCATTCTTTCATATGAAGGCCTACCAGCTTTCTCCCACTAGATTTGAGGCCGCTAGAATTTATGAGTACTAGTACGTCAAAAACCCCTACGCGTAAGACGTACTAGTACGACCAAAACCTCAAAGGGTTAAAGGGGATATGGTGTTGGTCAGATGTGGTCAAGTAGGGAAACACTAGTCTCTGTAACTCTTGTAGGTTTTGTTTACTGTTGGTAGCAACATACAGTTACTCATTGTGTTTGTGAATTCAGTAACGTGTGGGTCCTGGTCTTGCAGGAGATTTATATTGAAGTCACTGAGAGTAGTAAGTGATTCTTTGTTCATGCGTGCATCAGTTATCATACTTCCTAGGTTTTGACTAAATTGGCTAATGTTTGACTGTGGAACTCTGTAGATGTTTATCAATGTGAGAGGTTTTTGTAGGTATTTGAATTTGAATTTGGCTATTATATATTCCCCATGTTCATCCCTTGTGCAAGTATTAGTGATACATTATAGTTGGTCTGAGTAGTATATGGCTGTGCCACCCCCTTGTTGGTCTGGCCTACAGTTGTGTATGGCTGTGTAACCAGGAATGCCATAGACATCTATACTATCAGGCTTTAGCCAGGTTTCAGTTAGTGTAATGATGGACATATTGGCATGTAAGGAATTTAGTAATGCTATGAGGTCATCGTAATGCTTGCTTAAAGATCTGATATTGTAGTTAAAGATAGTTATGTTGTTGTTGGCACTGAGAAGTGCCTTTGATTGTTCTGCAGTGTAGTAATTACAGTAACTGTTTGATTCATTTAAGTCATTAAATAAGAGGTTGGTATCAGGATCAATGTTTGTAATCATAAGATTTGTAGTGAATCTATAGTTAGAATTAAGTATAAAACAAAGTAAATAGTCTTAAGCTAAAAAATAGCACCTGAATTATTTAACAAATGTAAAATAATGAGCTAAGGTAGTTTTTTTTTTTTTTTTTTTTTTTTTTTTTAAGCTAAAATAAAGGAGACAATATAAAAGGGACTAATACAAATAAGGTAGTAGGTTGGTAGACAGCAACCACCCAGGGAGGTACTACCGTCCTGCCAAGTGAGTGTAAAACGAAGCCTGTGATTGTTTTACATGATGGTAGGATTGCTGATGTCTTTTGTCTGTCTAATAAATATGCAAGATTACAGGCATGTCTTGCTACTTCTACTTACACTTAGGTCACACTACACATACATGTACACATTTATTTATACACACTCATCTGAGTTTTCTTTGATTTTATCTTAATAGTTCTTGGTCTTATTAATTTTCCTTTTATATCCATGGGGAAGTGGAATAAGAATCTTTCCTCCGTAAGCCATGCGTGTTGTAAAAGTCAACTAAAATGCCGGGAACAATGGGCTAGTAACCCCTTTCCTGTAAAGATTACTAAAAAGAATAAGAAGAAGAAAATTGTCAAAGTGGGAAGTCTGAATGTGCGTGGATGTTGTGGGAGATGATAAGAAAGAGATGATTGTGGATGTTATGAATGAGAAGAAGCTGGATGTCCTGGCTTTAAGTGAAACCAAAGCTGAAGGGGGGGGGAGAGTTTTCGTGGAGAGGAATAAATGGGATTAGGTCGGGGGTTTAAAAATAGAGTTAGAGCTAAAAAAGGGAGTACAATAATGTTGAAGGATAAGCTATGGCGGGAAAAAGGAGGGACTAAAAAATTGTAAAAATTTAAGGGGGATTTTTGTGGATTAAAAAAAAGTTTGGGTTTGTGAAAAGTGGGTTATAATAAGCGTGTATGACCTGGGAAGAGAAAAATGTAGGGAAAGAGAGAGAGTTTTTGGGAAAGGGTTGAGTAAAATGCGTGGGGATTTTTGGGAAATCAAGTGTGAGAGAAATGGTGCTTGGGGTTTTAAAATGCTAAATTTGGGTAAAAATGTTATGGAAGGATTTGTAGGTAAATTTGGGGTCCCAGGGGAAAAATTGTAAATGGGGAGCCTTTAATTGAGCTATGGTAAAAAAAATTTTGGAAAATAAGTAATACATTTTTTTAATGAAAAAGAGGATAAAAAAATTTATAAAAGGTATGATGTAGCAAGTAATGAAAGAAAGTTTTTTTAGATTAGGGTTTTGGGTGGAAAAAAGGGTTTGAGGGGTTTGGCTCCGGGATGTCCCTTTGTTTTTAGGGGGCCCAACTGATTTTTGGGTTCTTTTTTAATTTTTGGATTTCAGTTGGGAGTAAGGGGGTTAGATGGGAAAAGGGGAAAGGGGTTGGCCCCAACAAGTAAGGGGGAGGTGAAAGGGGTTAAACAAGGGAGGAGGAAGTTGGGGTGAGATTTTAAAGGACTTTGGCAGAAAGGTGGGATAGTGAAAAAAGATGAGTAGTGGGGGGGGGAAGAGGGTTGGAATATTTTTTTTAAAAATGCAGAAATTAGAATGTGGGGCAAAAATTTTGGGTTTAAATAGGGGGGTGGGGGAAAGGAGGAAAGAGGAGGATTGGGGGAAAATAAATGAAGTAAAGGGTGTGATAAAAGAAAAAAAAGGTAGTTTTAAAAAGGGGTTTTTTTCCCAAAGCAGAAGTGTTATAAGAAGGAAAGAGTATAGGGAAAGAGTAAAAGAAAGGTAAAGAGAGTGGTGAGGAGTTGAAAAAGGAGGGGGCAGATGATAGAGGGGGGAGAGGAGTCAAAAAAATTTTAAATTAAAATAAGAAAAAATTTTTGGAGTGATTTAAAAAAAATTTAAGAAAGCCTAGGGGAAAATATGGTTTTGGTCATTTTTAAAAACAGAGTGGGGGGGAGTTAGTAAAATGGGGGAAGGGGTATTGGGTAGATGGGGAAATTTTTTTTGGGAGGAATTTTTAAATTTTTTAAGGAAGAAACAGAGGATTTTAATTTCATGCTTTTGGTCAGGGGGGTTTTACCATTTTTTGGAGTGAAGAAGACAAAATTTGTAAGTGGGGGGGAGGTACGTGAGGAAATTTACGTAAAATGAAAGGGGGTTTTGGATCATGACAGAAATGTTTAAAAAAAAGGGGGGGGGTAGTGTTTTGGGGTGGTTTGGGACTTTTTTTAATAAATGTTTGAAAAGGGGAAGGTACCTAGGGATTGGCAGAGAGCAAAGTATAGTCCCTTTTTTTAAAAAAGGGAAAGGGGACAAAAAAAGACTGTAAAAATTATAGAGGAATAAGCTTTCTGAGTAAACCAAAGGGAAAAAAGGGACGGTAGGGGGTTTTAATTGAAAGGGAAATTAGAGGTAGACAGAATGTAGGATTGCGGATGAGCAAGGAGGTTTTTTTGGGGTGGGTAGGGGATGTGTTGATCAGGTGTTTACAAAAGAAGCATTATTGAAAAGTATTTAGATAAAAAAAGGGAAGTTTTTATTGCATTTATGGATTTTTGAAAAAACATATGATGAGTTTGGAAAAGAGGGGCAATGTGGCAGTTTTTGCCAAATATATGGGGAAAAGGGGGTAAGTTATTAAATGCTTTTAAAGAGTTTTTATTTGGGTGTGGAGGGTAGGGTTTGGGTGTGTTTGAAGAGAGGGAGACTACTTCCCGGTAAAAGTAGGTCTTTTGACAGGGATTTTTGTTTAAAGTCACCATGGGTTTTTTTAATATATTTATAGAAGGGGTTGTTTAAAGGGAAAAAAAAGTAGGGTGTTTGGGGGAGGGGTGGGATTTTTAAAAATTTTTGGGAAAAAAAATTCAAAAAGGGAAAATTTACCCCATTTTCTTTTTGCTGTGATACTGTTTCTTAAAGGGGGTTCTTTAAAAAAAAAATTGCAAAGGTTAGTGGATGAGTTTTGGGAATGTTGTAAAGGTAGAAAGTTGAAAGTGGGAAAATAGAAAAGAGTAAAAGGGGATGAGGGGGGGCAAATGATTTAGATAAAGAAAAAAATTTGGGTATCAAATTGGGGGGGAGGAGTATTTGGAAAAGTGAAATGTTTTCAGATACTTGGGGGGGGGTTTACGTGCGGGGATGGTTTTTTGAAGGGTGAGGGTTTAAAATTTGAATTGATGAGGGAAAAAAGGTGGGGTGGGGGTTTTAGGTTTTATGTGGAGTCAAAAAAAAAGTTTTCTATGGAGGCAAAGAAAAAGGGAAAGTTTTGAAAGTTTAGTAGTACCAAAATCTTTTATGGGTTTGAAGCTTGGGGGGTTTTAAAAGCGGGAGCGAGGAGACGGTTTTGGGGGCAGTGGGGATGTTCCCTGTTTAAAGGGGAAATTTGGTTTGGGGTAAAAAATTATGCCGAAAATTCGGGTGTGGAAATTTTGGGGAAGGTTGGAGTTAATAAAAGTTTTTTGTCAGGGGCAGGGAAAAGGGGTTGTTGAGGTGGTTTTGGTCATTTAAAGAGAATGGATCAAAGTAGAAAAACCCTGGAAAAACATTTTTAAATCTATAGGGGAAGGAAGGGGGGGGTTTTGGGGGGTCCTCGAAAAGGGGTTTGGGGAGAGGGGGGGGAAAGGAAGGGTTTTTGGGGTAAGGGGCTTTTTACTTCCAGCAAAAACCGGGGCGTGAGCGTGTTAAATTAGGAGTTGGGAAAGGGGACGAAGGAAATTGGGACCTGGCGATCTGTTGGGATTGAGAAAGGGGGAAAATTTAGTGAAGGGATTCCGGGAAAAACCCCTTATTTTTATATAGTCGGCTTGGGTCCTGGGAAAAGGGAAGTCAAAGCCTGCACTTTTTTTTTAAAAGGGGGGGTTTGGGATATTGGCGTTTGGGGGGATATGTTGTTTATCTTTATATGTGTTTTGCTTCTAGATTTTTGTAATTTTGGGGCACCTCTGCAAAAACATGATAAAGTGCGATTTGGGGAAAAGTGTTGAATGATGATGAAAGTATTTTCTTTTTTGGGGGTTTTTTTTTTCTTTTTTTTATTTACCCGCCCGGTGGGGACCCGGGCCCACTTGTTTTTTTTTTTTTTTTAAAAAAAAAAAAAAAAAAAAAAAAAAAAAAAAATAAAGTGATGATCAAAAAATGGAGCTTGGGAATAAAGATATAGGTATTTACTATAAAGGTAATTCTTTAAAGTTAGAATTATAGTATAAAATTATAATATAAAAGGGACTAATATAAGTTGTGGTGAACAATAAAGTGGTAATCAAATAAATGAGCTTTGGAATATAATGGCAAAATTGTGAACTTATTCTACTTTAGCACCTGAGAATAGCACCTTGATTATTTTAACAATTGTGAATATATAAACTTGGGTAGTTATATAAAGCTAAAATAAAGGAGAAAATATATAAGGGACTAAAATTAAGTAATGGTAAACAAAGTTAAATGGACAGATGGTCACTATGAAATAATATTGGTTTAGGAGTAAGATCTGATTTGTAATATTAAATAAATTGAGCAGTTTATTGCACAATAAAAAGTAAAAAAAAAATGAGGTAGTTGGTACTAGCTAGCAAAAGATAGTTTTGGTACTTGCAAAAAAGTAATTGGAATATACACTAATTGCATACACAATGAAAAGTGACTAAAAAACAAGTAGTGATAAACAAAATTAAATGGACAGGTAAGAATAATGAATATTATTAATGGTATAATGGTAGTGAGTTTGTGTCAGCCATCTTTGATATTGTTTTAATGTCATCTTTGCATCATTTATAACATTTCTGGTATATTTTTAAATGTTTATACAGTAGTGTACTGTATATTGAAATAAACAGAATAGAGGAAATCAGCTCTTATATACATTATTTAGGTATGAATACTGGTCAGAGCCCATTGTAAGTCAGAGGCTTTGGCAAATGAGTACGTCGCTAAGTGAGGAGAGGCTGTAATTGTTATGCTCTATTATAATTGGGTAGTGCTGATTTAACAGGAAAAATGTATTTTCTATTGTTTTATTAGTGCGAGTTAAAATATTTTAATTTTTTCAAGCTTATTCTAATTGTTTTGGACATTACACTCTTGTATATATGTACAGTATGGCCCCACTTACACAGCAGGTTAGGTTCCAGCCTACTGCTGGAAAGCAGACATTGCCAGAAAGCAGAACTCCATTTTTTCCACTTATAAATGCATATAAATGCCAGTTAAGTTTACACTAACATATATTAAGTTAGCAATAAAACTAGGCATTAACCCTTTCAGAGTGCAAGGCCAAAATCGGAAGGGGTGCCCCAGTGTTCAAGAAATTTTGAAAAAAAAAAAAGAAAAATTCTTACAAAATTAAACATAATTTTTTTTTTTTTTTTTATCACACTGGCCGATTCCCACCAAGGCAGGGTGGCCCAAAAAAGAAAAACTTTCACCATCATTCACTCCATCACTGTCTTGCCAAAAGGGTGCTTTACACTTCAGTTTTTAAACTGCAACATTAACACCCCTCCTTCAGAGTGCAGGCACTGTACTTCCCATCTCCTGGACTCAAGTCCGGCCTGCCGGTTTCCCTGAACCCCTTCATAAATATTACTTTTGCTCACACTCCAACAGCACGTCAAGTATTAAAAAAACCCTTTTTTCTCCATTCACTCCTATCAAACACGCTCACGCATGCCTGCTGGGAAATCCAAGCCCCTCGCACACAAAACCTCATTTACCCCCTCCCTCCAACCTTTCCTAGGGAGACCCCCACCCCCCTTCCTTCCACTACAGACTGATACACTCTTGAAATTATTCTGTTTCGCTCCATTCCTCCACATGTCCGAACCCCCTCAACAACCCTTCCTCAGCCCTCTGGACAACAGTTTTGGTAATCCCGCACCTCCTCCTAACTTCCAAACTACAATTCTCTGCATTATATTTCACACCACACATTACTCTCAGACTGACATCTCCACTGCCTCCAGCCTTCTCCTCGCTGCAACATTCATCACCCCTTCTTCACACCCCTATAAGAGCGTTGGTAAAACTATACTGTCATACATTCCTCTCTTTGCCTCCAAGGACAAAGTTCTTTGTCTCCACAGACTCCTAAGTGCACCACTCACCCTTTTTCCCCCTCATCAATTCTATGATTCACCTCATCTTTCATAGACCCATCCGCTGACACGTCCACTCCCAAATATCTGAATACATTCACCTCCTCCATACTCTCTCCCTCCAATCTGATATCCAATCTTTCATCACCTAATCTTTTTGTTATCCTCATAACCTTACTCTTTCCTGTATTCACTTTCAATTTTCTTCTTTTGCACACCCTACCAAATTCATCCACCAATCTCTGCAACTTTTCTTCAGAATCTCCCAAGAGCACAGTGTCATCAGCAAAGAGCAACTGTGACAACTCCCACTTTATGTGTGATTCTTTATCTTTTAACTAAACGCCTCTTGCCAAGACCCTCGCATTTACTTCTCTTACAACCCCATCTATAAATATATTAAACAACCACGGTGACATCACACATCCTTGTCTAAGGCCTACTTTTACTGGGAAATAATTTCCCTCTTTCCTGCATACTCTAACTTGAGCCTCACTATCCTCGTAAAAACTCTTCACTGCTTTCAGTAACCTACCTCCTACACCATACACCTGCAACATCTGCCACATTGCCCCCCTATCCACCCTGTCATACTCCTTTTCCAAATCCATAAATGCCACAAAGACCTCTTTGCCTTATCTAAATACTGTTCACTTATATGTTTCACTGTAAACAACCTGGTCCACACACCCCTACCTTTCCTAAAGCCTCCTTGTTACATCTGCTATCCTATTCCTCCGTCTTACCTTAATTCTTTCAATAATAACTCTACCATACACTTTGCCAGGTATACTCAACAGACTTATCCCCCTATAATTTTGCACTCTCTTTTATCCCTTTGCCTTATACAAAGGAACTATGCATGCTCTCTGCCAATCCCTAGGTACCTTACCCTCTTCCATACATTTTTAAATAATTGCACCAACCACTCCAAAACTATATCCCCACCTGCTTTTAACATTTCTATCTTTATCCCATCAATCCCGCTGCCTTACTCCCTTTCATTTTACCTTCTGCCTCACGAACTTCCCCCACACTCACAACTGGCTCTTCCTCACTCCTACAAGATGTTGTTTCCTCCTTGCCCTATACACGAAATCACAGCTTCCCTATCTTCATCAACATTTAACAATTCCTCAAAATATTCTCTCCATCTTCCCAATACCTCTAACTCTCCATTTAATAACTCTCCTCTCCTATTTTTAACTGACAAATCCATTTGTTCTCTAGGCTTTCTTAACTTGTTAATCTCACTCCAAAACTTTTTCTTATTTTCAACAAAATTTGTTGATAACATCTCACCCACTCTCTCATTTGCTCTCTTTTTTTCATTGCTTCACCACTCCTCTAACCTCTCTCTTTTTCTCCATATACTCTTCCCTCCTTGCATCACTTCTTCTTTGTAAAAACTTCTCATATGCTAACTTTTTCTCCCTTACTACTCTCTTCACATCATCATTCCACCAATCGCTCCTCTTCCCTCCCGCACCCACTTTCCTGTAACCACAAACTTCTGGTGAACACTCCAACACTACATTTTTAAACCTACCCCATACCTCCTCAACCCCATTGCCTATGCTCTCATTAGCCCATCTATCCTCCAATAGCTGTTTATATCTTACCCTAACTGCCTCCTCTTTTAGTTTATAAACCTTCACCTCTCTCTTCCTGATGCTTCTATTCTCCTTGTATCCCATCTACCTTTTACTCTCAGTGTAGCTACAACTAGAAAGTGAATCTGATATATCTGTGGCCCCTCTATAAACATGTACATCCTGAAGTCTACTCAACAGTCTTTTATCTACCAATACATAATCCAACAAACTACTGTCATTTCTCCCTACATCATATCTTGTATACTTATTTATCCTCTTTTCCTTAAAATATGTATTACCTATAACTAAACCCCTTTCTATACACAGTTCAATCTAAGGCTCCCATTATCATTTGCACCTGCACCCCAAACTTAACCTACCACACCCTCTCTAAAAGTTTCTCCTACTTTAGCATTCAGATCCCTACCACAATTACTCTCTCACTTGGTTCAAAAGCTCCTATACATTCACTTAACATCTCCCAAAATCTCTCTCTCTCCTCTGCATTCCTCTCTTCTCCAGGTGCATACACGCTTATTATGACCCACTTCTCGCATCCAACCTTTACTTTAATCCACATAATTCTTGAATTTACACATTCATATTCTCTTTTCTCCTTCCATAACTGATCATTCAACATTACTGCTACCCCTTCCTTTGCTCTAACTCTCTCAGATACTCCATATTTAATCCCATTTATTTACCCCCACCGAAACTCCCCTACCCCCTTCAGCTTTGTTTCGCTTGGGGCCAGGACATCCAACTTCTCTTCATTCATAACATCAGCAATCATCTGTTTCTTGTCATCTGCACTACATCCACGCACATTTAAGCATCCCAGTTTTATAAAGTTTTTCTTCTTCTCTTTTTTAGTAAATGTCTACAGGAGAAGGGGTTACTAGCCCATTGCTCCCGGCATTTTAGTCGCCTCATACGACACGCATGGCTTACGGAGGAAAGATTCTTTTCCACTTCCCCATGGACAATAGAAGAAATAAAGAGGAACAAGAGCTATTTAGAAAAAGGAGAAAAACCTAGATGTATGTATATATATATGCATGTGCGTGTCTGTGAAGTGTGACCAAAGTGTAAGTAGGAGTAGCAAGATATCCCTGTTATCTAGCGTGTTTATGAGACAGAAAAAGAAACCAGCAATCCTACCATCATGCAAAACAGTTACAAGTTTCTGTTTCACAGTCATCTGGCAGGACGGTAGTACTTCCCTGGGTGGTTGCTGTCTACCAGCCTACTACCTTATTTTGTGAAGGCAATAAAACAAAAAAAAATTATGATCATTACTTACTGAGATACAGCGGTGGGAAGTTGACCCAAAATGACAGGGTGGCGGCAACATCAGTGACTTCCGCAGAATTGCATTTTTTTATTTTACGTTTTTATACTTTTTCTTTTCTTTTCTAATTTTTTCTTTTTCTAGTAACATTTGTCACCTGTGAGACCAATATAATGTATATTGTATAAGTGTACACTCATTGTATTCAACACAATAACTGCACTAATTTGTTTATCATTGTATTGCTTACAAAACTTGTTTACAAGTTTATTGTAAACAAAATGATGGAAATATTAGTGCAGTTATTGTGTTGAATATAACGGTACCATATAGTACCATATGGTACAATGGTGCCATAGGGTGCAATGGTACCATATGGTACAATTGTACATATGGTACATTGGTACCATATGGTACAATGGCACATGATACAATGGTACCATATAATACAATGGTACCATATGGTAAAATATGGTACAATGGCACCATTTGGTACAACGGTAACATATGATTCAATGGTACCATATGGTGCAATGGTACTTTATGGTACCATATGGTGCAATGGTACCATATGGTACATTGTACCATACAGCACAATGGTACCATATGGTTCATTGTACCATATGGTACTATGTATATGGTACTTTGTATTCAACACAATAAACACACTAATATTTTCATTATTTTGTTTACAATAGTTGTTTACAACAAAAATATGCAAAAATGTTATATATTAGTAATGTTCTATTATATATTTACAAATGTACAGGAACTCCACATGTTCCTTGAGGTGGATGACAAAGCACTTTGTCTCGGAAACTGGGGAGTCAGTAGCTAGCTTGTGCCGCCACTCACTCAGTCTTGGCTGGTGTCTCATGCCACCAACACCTATTGACCATATGGTACATGGTATCATTTGTTACAGGGTACCATATGGTACATTGTACTATGTGGTATAGGGTACCATGCAGTACAGGATAACATATGGTGCAGGGTACCATATTGTGCAGGGTACCATATGGTACAGGGTACCATATGGCACAGGGTACTATGTGGCACAGGGTAACATATGGTACAGGGTACTATACAGTACAGGACACCATATGGTACAGATACAGGGATCCCTATGGAAATATGTCACCCTCACTTTTTTTTGGGTTATCCTAGGATTTTACACATATGCTGCTATGTTTGATAATCTATGTAATTGTATTTCTGTACACCTGAATAAACTTAGTCAAGTTCATGTAGCATCATAAGTAAGTTTATTTAGGTATACACAAATAAAGTTACATAGAATATCATACTTAGCAGCATATGTTTGGAGAACCTAGGATAACCCAAAAAAGTCAGACTTATTTCCATTAGGGTCCCTGTACCATATGGTATAATGTACCATATGGTACAATGTACTATATGGTACATTGTACCATATGGTACCATTGTACCATATGATACCATTGTACCATATACCATTGTACCATATACCATTGTATGACATGGCACCATTGTACCATGTGGCACAATGGTACCATATGGTTCAAAACCATAGAATTCCTCTTCAGCTCCACTTCCATGAGTCTTAGAACTGTAAGTTGTGAAGAGGAGAGTCAGAATTCACCTGGAGAGTGAGTGAGGAGTGAGAGCTTCCTTGCCAACAAAGCTACTTTGGCGGCGTTCCCACAATGCCATGCGGGCATCCAGATTTTTTCTGTAGTGTGCACACTGACCACCCAGACCCATTCTCTCAGATGTAGGCCTACCAGCCTTCTCTCACTAAATTTGACGCTGCTAGAATTTTGGCGTAGGTCTACGGTTTGGACCCTGAACGTAAAGCCATAGATCTACGGGACGGACCCTGAAAGGGTCAAAAACAATAAAAAGTAAAATATGCAAACAGTACACCCATTACTTACCTTAAAATATTTGTAGTCTTAATGTAGGGTGAAAGGTGAGTTTTATTTGTAGGAAGTCAGGTTTGGGAGGTATGGTAGCCAGCCAGGTCAGCCCACCCCACCCCACCCTACCCAACCCAACCCACACGTAACATACCACATTTAATTAAAGCGCCCAAGAGCGATAAAATACATATACAGTACATTCATTAACCCTTTGACTGTTTTGGCTGTATATATACATCTTATGAGCCACCGTTTTTGACGTATATTTACTCATAAATTCTAACGGCTTCATATCAAGCAGGATGAACCAGGTAGGTCCACATGTGAGAGAATGGGTCTGTGTGGTCAGTGCGCACCATATAAAAAAATCCTGCAGCACGTAGTGCAAAATGAGAAAAAAAACTGACCATTTTTTTAATTAAAATGCCGACTTTGTGATCTAGTTTTGTATAGTATTTATGGTTGTATTCTCGTTTTATTGGTCTCATTTGATAGAATGGAAAACATACTATAGAAAAAGAGGTGATTTTGATTGGTTTTACTATGAAAAGAACCCTGAAATGGAGCTCAAAGTAGGGGAAATGTTTGATTTTTGCCGATGTTCAAAAGTAAAGAAATGATGTCATTGTCCAATAAATGTCCAACTAGCCATTCTGATATGCAGTCATGAATGGGTTGACATTATTTATACAATTATTACAATACTGCGTAACAGTAAATCTTCTATTTTTTGCTTGAATAAAAATTCAAAATAGAAAGCAAGAGTAATATCAGAGGGGCCTGGAGATGTGACTGATGAACATAGAGGCAGGAATGTCTGCATTGTTCATTCTGGACCCTGTTTTGAAATTGTCATATTTTTTAATTTTCGTGAAATTGGCCAAATTGCAAATTTTCTGACCACGTTATTGGGTAGTTGAAATCGGTAAATGGGCAGTTTCTTGTACTCAATTGATAGAAAAAATGGAGTTCTAAGGAAATAACTATGAATTTGGTCGACTGGAGCAATGGAATTAGCCGAAAATAGGGCTCAAAGTGGGCAAAATCACCGATTCGCAAATATCGCCAAGGTCACTAACTTCACGAGAGCATAATTCCATTAGTTTTCAATCAAATTTCGTTCTTTTGGCGTTATTACAATCGGGAAAAAATTCTCTATCATTTCATAAGAAAAAATAATTTTTTTTCCTTGGGGGGGGGAGGGGATTTTGCGACACCAGGAGACACCTCGGAATTCGGGGTTGCGACAGTCAAGGGGTTAATTACCGTAAAATATTTGTAGTCTTAATGTAGGGTGAAAGGTAAGTCAGGTTTGTGAAGTGTGGTAGCCAGCCAGGGCAGCTCTCCCAACCCCACCTGACCCCACCCCACCCCACTCCACCCACACGTAATGTAAACAAGCCAGGCAAATGAGTGTAGTTTTCGTTTATACACTTGTTGTATTATACCATAATTAAGTAAGTTTATTCAGGTATACACAAATACAGTTACATAGATTATCATATATAGCAGCATATGTGTAGAGAACCTAGAATAACCCAGAAAAGTCAAAATGACTTATTTCCATACAAACACTTTACATTGTGTACAAGTTGTCTCCACATTGATACAGTAGAATAAATAAAGAGAAACACTCCCGTTCTCATGTAACACTACTTTTAGAAGAAATGATGCTCTGAGTGAAGGCATATGGAAATAAGTCACTTTGACTTTTTTGGGTTATCCTAGGTTCTCTACACATATGCTGCTATGTATGATAATCTATGTAACTGTATTTGTGTATACCTGAATAAACTTACTTACATACGAAAGGAATAATTTTCTAGTTTTTTTTTTCGACGTCGGTCATCTCCCACCGAGGCAGGGTGACCCAAAAAGAAAGAAAATCCCCAAAGAAGAAAATACTTTCATCATCATTCAACACTTTCACCTCACTCTCACACAATCACTGTCTTTGCAGAGGCGCTCAGATGCGACAGTTTAGAAGTCCCTCCAAACTGCCAATATCCCAGACCTCTCCTTTAAAGTGCATGCATTGTACTTCCTATTTCCAGGACTCAAGTCCAGTTAAATCTATAATAACCAGTTTCCCTGAATCCCTTCACTAAATATTACCCTGCTCACACTCCAACAGCTCGTCAAGTCCCAAAAACCATTCGTCTCCATTTACTTCTATCTAACATGCTAACACACACTTGCTGGAAGTCCAAGCCCCTCGCCCACAAAACCTCCTTTACCCCCTCCCTCCAACCTTTTCGAGGACAACCCCTCCCCCTCCTTCCTCCCCCTACAGATTTATACGCTCTTCAAGTCATTCTACTTTGATCCATGCTCTCTAAATGACCAAATCACCTCAATAACCCCTCTTCAGCCCTCTGATTAACCCTTGCAGGGTCCGTGCCATAGATCTACGGCTTTATGTTGAGGGTCCAAACTGTAGATCTACACCATGAGCTCAGCTCACTCTGATAAGCTGTGAGCGATAAATTTGGGCCTAGATATGAGAGAATACATCTGTGGTAGGTGTGCACCACATAAAGCAAATCTTGCAGCACACAGTGCATAATGAGAGAAAAACTGAGACCGTAATTTTCGATTAAAACAGCGACTTTGCAGTGTTTTTTCGTATGTTTTTTATAGTTGCATTTGCAATTTCTTGGTCTCGTTTGATAAAATGGAAGATACATTACAGAAATAGAGATGTTTTTAATTGGTTTTAGTACTGGAAATGGCTTGAAACTGAGCTCAAATTAGCAGAAATGTTAAATTTTTGCCTATGTTCAAGAGTAAACAAATGACCTCACACATCTAATACATGCCAGCTGGTGGGTCTAATATATGTTCACAAATGTGGTGATATTATTTATACAATTATTACAATATTGCATAACAGTAAATCTTCTATTTTTTGGCTTGAATAAAAATTCATTATATGAATAAAAAATCAAAATGGAATTCATTTGTAAAGCCTGAAAACATAACAGATGAGCAGAGGAAATGTTAGTTTAGTGCCAGGAATGCCTGCATTGTTTATTCTGGACTCTATTTTGAAATTGGAATATTTTGAACTTTGCATTAAATTGGCCAAATTACCAATTTCTGATCACTTTTGTAATTGAAACAGTTGACTTGGCTATTTCTTGTGCTCAGTCAATGGAATAGAAATAATACTAGTGAAATAGCTAAGAATTTGGTTGACTGGAATAATGTAATTGGCCTAAAATTGGAGTCAAAGTCAGCAAAATCGCCGCTGCGTAAATATCAATGACACATCAGAAATTTACAAGAGCATAATTTCGCCAATTTTCCATCAAATTTCGTACTTTCTATTTTATTACCTTCAGAAAAAGATTCTCTACCATTTCATAAGAAAAAATAACAAAATTATTTTTTGAAAATACTTGGACACTGGTGCACACTTTGAAATTTGGCCTCTGGACCCTGAAAGGGTTAATACTTTTAGTAACTCCACACCACCTTCAAATTTCCACACTCTGAATTCTCTGCATAATATTTACACCACACATTGCCCTTAGACAGGACATCTCCACTGCCTCCAACCGCCTCCTCGCTGCAGCATTTACAACCCAATCTTTACACCCATATACGAGTGTTGGTACCACTATATTTTTCATACATTTCCTTCTTTGCCTCCATAGATAACATTTTTTGTCTCCGCATATACCTCAACGCACCACACACCTTTTTTCCTTCATCAATGCTATGGTTAACCACCTCCTCCATAAACCCATCCACTGACAAGTCAGCTTCCAAATACATCTGAAAACATTCACTTCTGCCATACTCTCTCTCCAGTGTGATATCCAATTTTTCTTTATCTAAATCATTTGATACCCTCATCACATTACTCTTATCTATGTTCACTTTCAACTTTCTACCTTTACACACCCTTCCAAACTGTCTACTAACCTTTGCAACTTTTCTTTAGAATCTCCCATAAGCACAGTGTCATCAGTAAAAGTAACTGTGTGAACTCCCATTTTGTACTTGATTCCCCATAATTTAATCCCACTCCTCTCCCCAACACCCTAGAATTTACTTCTTTTACAACCCCAACTATAAATACATATATTAAACAACCATGGCGACATTACACATCTCTGTCTGAGACCTACTTTTACCAGGAAGTAATGTCCCTCTCTCCTACACACCCTAACCTGAGCCTTACTATCCTCATAAAAACTCTTTACAGCATTTAGTAACTTACCATCTATTCCACACACTTGCAGCATCTGCCACATTGCTCCCCTATCCACTCTATCATATGCCTTTTCTAAATCCATAAATGCAATGAAAACTTCCCTACCTTTATCTAAATACTGTTCACATATATGCTTCAATGTAAACACTTGATCTACACATACCCTACCCACTCTAAAGCCTCCTTGCCCATCTGCAATCCTACTCTCTGTCTTACCTCTAATTCTTTCATTAATAACCCTACTATACACTTTACCTGGTATACTCAGTAAACTTATTTCCCTGTATTTTTTACAATCTCTCTTGTTCCCCTTCCCTTTATGTAAAGGAACTATACATGCTCTCTGTCAGTCCCTGGGTACCTTCCCCTCTTTCATACATTTATTAACCCTTTGACTGTTGCAAGCCCCATCCTGAAACAGTCATTCTATGTTGAAAAATTTTTGGAAAAATAAAATTATTTTTTCTTATGAATTGATAGAGAATCTTTTCCTGATGGTAATGACACCAAAAGTATGAGATTTGGTCGAAAACTCATGCCATTACGCTCCCACGAAGTTAGCGGTCTCGGCGACACATACGCATTGGCAATTTCACCAACTTTGAGCCCTGTTTTTGGCGAATTCCGTTGTTCCAGTTGACCAAACTCATAGCTATTTCTTTAGAACTCCGTTTTTTCTATCAATTGAATACAAGAAACCGTCCATTTACCAATTTGAACTACCCAATAAAGTGGTCAGAAATTGGCAATTTGATCAATTTCTCGCAAATTAAAAAAGATGCCAATTTCAAAATAGGGTCCAGAATAAACAATGTAGACATTCTTGGCACTAAAATAACATATCTTCTGTTCATTAGTCACGTCTCTAGGCCCCTCTTATATTACTATTGCTTTCTATTTTTATTTTTTATTCATAGAAAAAATACAAAATTTACTGTTATGCAGACTACTGCATTATTGTAAAAATGGTATAAATAATATCAGTGCACTAGTGAAAAAATATTAGACTCCCCAGTTGACGTGTATTGGACGTGTGGTGTGATTTGCTTACTCCTGAACATTGGTAAAAATCAAACATTTCCGCCCTTGTGAGCTCAATTTCAAGGTCGCTTTCATCGTGAAACTAATCAAAATCATCTTTATTTCTGCAATATATTTAACATTTTATCATATGAGACCATGAAAATGAGAATACAGGTCTCCCTCAACATTCACGTTTTCAACTTTCACGGGCTTCACACATTCGCGAATTCCCAGCCGCCAAATTCCCAGCCGCCAAATCATATTTAAGTTTCCCGCCACCTGCGAGTCCCTACTACCCTCCATCCGACCCCGGCAACTGGCAGCCAGCCCTCCCACCACTCAGTGTGGTGAGTTTTTGTTTGTTCATTATTTGCTATTAAACTACAGTATAAATAATGTAAACCCATTCATGACTGCATATTGGAATGGCTATTAGGAAAGGTATTAGACGGTGACATCATGTGTTTACTCTTGAACACTGCAAAGAATTAAACATTTCTGCTACAGCTAATAATAACAATAGTAATAATAATAATAATAATAATAATAATAATAATAATAATAATAATAAATATGATATAATTGAAGAAGGAAATTGTACAAAAATACGAGGGAGTGGTTGACACATCGTCAGTGTGACTTTGTTTATGCTGGAGTGAACATTTGTCTCCCTGCTCTTCCAAACATTTCACAATAATTCATTGTGTTTGGTGCTTGTAGATTGAGTGTGACTGGAGTGGTAGAGGCAGTGAGTGAGGCAATGGTATTTAATAACATACATGTAATAATAATACATGTTATTAATAATATGTACTATTATTATTTATAACATATATGTTATTAAATACCACTGCCTCAACCGCTGAATTATTGTGAAATGTTTGGAAGAGCACGGAGACTAATATTCTCTCCAGCATAAACAAAGTCACACTGACGATGTGTCAACCACTCCCTCGTGTTTTTATACAATTTCCTTCTTCAATTATATCGTATTTATTATTATTATTATTATTATTATTACTATTGTTATTATTAGCAATAGCAGAAATGTTCGATTCTTTGCTGTGTTCAAGAGTAAACACATGATGTCACCGTCTAATACCTTTCCTAATAGCCATTCCAATATGCAGTCATGAATGGGTTTACATTATTTATACTGTAGTTTAACCCTTTGAGGGTTTTCGTCGTACTAGTACGTCTTACGCGTAGGGGTTTTTGACGTACTAGTACTCATAAATTCTAGCGACCTCAAATCTAGTGGGAGAAAGCTGGTAGGCCTTCATATGAAAGAATGGGTCTATGTGGTCAGTGTGCACAGTCTAAAAAAAATCCTGCAGCACACGGTGCATAATGAGAAAAAAAAAACTTTTTCCATTTTTTTTTAATAAATCAGCGACTTTGCAGTGTATTTTCGTATAGTATTTATTGTTGTATTCTAGTTTTCTTGGTCTCATTTTATAGAATGGAAGACATATTACTGAAATTGAGATGATTTTGACTGGTTTTACAATGAAAGGTGCCTTGAAATTGAGCTCAAAGTAGCAGAAATGTTCGATTTTTACCAAACTTAAAAAGTAAACAAATCGTGCCAAGCGTGCAATACACGTCAACTGGTGAGTCTAATATTCTTTCACAAGTGCACCAATAATATTATACCATTTTTTACACTAATGCAGTAGTCTGCATAACAGTAAATCTTATATTTTTTGTGAGAATAAAAATTCAAAGTGGAAAGCAAAAGAATATAAGAGGGGCCTTGAGACGTGACTAATGACTAGAGGAAATGTCATTTTAGTGCCAGGAATGTCTTCTTGTTTATTCTGGACCCTATTCCGAAATTGGCATCTTTTGAAATTTGTGTGAAATTGGCAAAATTGCTAAATTCTGACCACTGTACTGGATAGTTGAATTTATAAATGGGTGGTTTCTTGCACCCATTCGATAGAAAAAATGGAGTTCTAGCGAAATATTCATGTTTTTTGTCGACTAGTACAGTGAAATTGGCCGAAAATGGGGCTCAAAGTGGGCAAAATCGCCGATCCGTAAACATCGCCGAGACCGCTAACTTTGCGAGAGCATAATTCCGTAAGTTTTCTATCAAATTTCAACCTTTTGGTGTCGTTATGATCGGGAAAAGATTCTCTATCTTTTCATAAGAGAAAATAATTTTTTTTTTTTTTTAAATTTGGCCGACCCTGAGAACGAGTTTCGGAGAGGGCCTGTCGACCCTCAAAGGGTTAAAAGCAAATAATGAACAAACAAAACACTCACCACACTGAATGGTGGGAGGGCTGGCTGCCAGTTGCGGGGGTCGGAGGGAGGGTAGTAGGGACTCGCAGTGGTGGAGGCATTGGTGGAGGCAGTGGTGGAGTCTGTGGTATTTAACAACATACATGTTGTTAACATACATGTTATTAAATAACATACGTTATTAAAGCATAACATGTATATATTTAGTACAATTTACGACGTTTTCAAGTATTTTATGATCATTCATGGTTCAACAAGTTAAGGAAGCAGTATTGTAATATATTTCCCTACAATATATTGGGGCACCAAACATTCACGGTTTTTCAACATTCGTGAGGCTCTTGGTCCCCTAACCCTCGCGAATGTTGAGGGAGACCTGTACAATGATAAATACTATACGAAAATACACCTCAAAGTCAGCGTTTTAATCCATAATAATGGTCAGTTTTTTTTCTAATGCACTGCGTGCTGCAGGATTTTCTTAGTGTGGTGCACACTGACCACACAGACCCATTCTCTCACATGTGGGCCTACCAGCTTTCTCCTGCTTGATTTGAAGCCGCTAGAATTATTGAGTATATATACATCCGTAACGCTGGCTCGTAAGATGTATGTATACAGTGGTCCCTCAATTATCGTCCTTAATCTGTTCCTGGAAGTGGGACTATTATCGAAATAGACGATTTTCGAATCAATTTTCCCCATAAGAAATAATGTAAATCCAATTAATTCGTTCCAGACACCCGGAAGTATCAACAGCAATTTTTTTTTTTTACCTAAAAGATATATTTACATGCACAAAAGAATGAACATTCAACATGACAGTTACCTTTATTGAAGGCTGTTGTTGATGAATGGAAGACAAGGAGGAGGGGGTAGGGAAGAGAGGTTATTGTTTGGAAGGGGAATCCCCCTCCATAAGGACTCTAGGTCACTTCAGGGGTCACTTCCCTAGCATAAATATAGATTTACATGCACAAAATAATGCCAAATAAATGTAAAGCACTAATAAAATGTATAAATGAACATTAGTAATAGGGGTAGTTGATGAGTGGAACGGTCTGCCTAGTAATGTGATCGAAGCTAAAACATTGGGTAGTTTCAAATTTAGGTTGGATAAATACATGGGTGAGAGGGGTTGGATTTGAGTCTGACTTACACCTGAGCTTATTGCTTGGGTAGCATTTGTTCTGTTAGTGGGTTGGATTTGTGAAGGACTGGCCTAGTATGGGCCAACAGGCTTATTGCAGTGTTCCTCCTTTCTTACGTTCTAAAAGCTATGGCTTGGGTAGTTTCAAATTTAGGTTGGATAAATACACGAGTGAGAGGGGTTGGATTTGAGTTGGACTTGCACCTGAGCTTATTACTTGGGTAGCATTTGTTCTGTTAGTGGGTTGGATTTGTGAAGGACTGGCCTAGTATGGGCCAACAGGCTTATTGCAGTGTTCCTCCTTTCTTATGTTCTAAAAGCTGGAAATAAATGGTATAAAATACCGACACAATGGAAATATGAACACATATGCACTATAATGTGATCCTTTATTGACAATGTTTCGCCTGCACAGTGGGCTTTTTCAAGTCCCAAATAGATCTACCTGGGTGGAAGGTACGCGAGTATTTATAGTCAGGTTCAGAATGCTGGGTCAGGTGGAGACTGCTGCATCTGATGATCTACCAAGTGGGGTTATAGTCTAAAATCTTGGGTAACTTGGAAGGGAGATTGGATAAGTTTGTGGGCAGGCCTTCTGCAGTATTCCTACATTCTTATGTTCTTATGTAGGATAGCGATGAAGAAGTTTCTTGGCAAGTGGTTCAGCTATGTTATAGAAGCCATTGTTCTGGTTGAAATTGTCAGATATAGAGATAAGCGATGATTCCAGGATTCTTCAGTATTGAGTGTTGTCTTCTCTGGCAATAAGTCTTGAATTTCTGTAGTTTATTAAATGGTTGTGTGAATTACGGTGTTGTACGCAGGCATTTCTTGTATCGTCAGACCTGCTTACGTATTGGTGTTCTGAAATTCGTGTTTGGAGGTCTCTTGATGTTTCGCCCACATATAATTTGCTGCAGTCATTACAAGGGATTATGTATACCCCAGCAGAGGATGGAAGCTTGTCCTGTCTATTACTGGTAATGCCCTTGATGGTCATGGTTGTGGAGGTAGATACTTGGAATATGGTATTGGAAAAGATGTTGGAAACGTGTTTGGCAATGGAGTTGGTGGGGAGGACTATGTATCTTTTCTCGGCAGTGTCTTCTCTGGGTGTGTTGAAGATTGTTAGGTAAGACACATATGCAACAGTTAGGTATCTTTATTTCGAAACGTTTCGCCTACACAGTAGGCTTCTTCAGTCGAGTACAGAAAAGTTGATAGAAGCAGAAGAGACTTGAAGACGATGTAATCAGTCCATCACCCTTAAAGTTTTGAGGTGGTCAGTCCCTCAGTCTGGAGAAGAGCATTGTTCCATAGTCTGAAACAATATGGAGTTGAAGTGGCAGGATGGAGCCTTATATAGCGTCAGGACGTGAGACGTAGGTCCCTAGTAGAACGCAGATGTTGGGAGGTCAGGTCCCTCTCAAATCCAGCCGTTGTCACTAGTAGAGGTTGTCGAAGTTGATTTTAGGTCTGTACCAAGATACCCTTGTGTTGCAGTGTCTGACAGATTGAACATTAAATTGGTATAAAATACCGACAGATTGTTAGGTAAGACACATATTTTATACCAATTTAATGTTCGATCTGTCAGACACTGCAACACAAGGGTATCTTGGTACAGACCTAAAATCAACTTCGACAACCTCTACTAGTGACAACGGCTGGATTTGAGAGGGACCTGACCTCCCAACATCTGCGTTCTACTAGTGACCTACGTCTCACGTCCTGACGCTATATAAGGCTCCATCCTGCCACTTCAACTCCATATTGTTTCAGACTATGGAACAATGCTCTTCTCCAGACTGTTATGAAATGATAGAGAATCTTTTCCCACTGGTACTGACGCCAAAAGAACGAAATTTGATGGAAAACTTACAGAATTATGCTCTTGCAAGTGACCTCGGCGATACAGTGGACCCCCGACTTACGATGGCCTCAGCCTACAATAAAACCGACTTAAGGTGCTTGTCAGTGTAAAAATTTGACCTCGACCTACATTGAAAAACTCGACTTGCATCATTTGTCCCAAATGCGGCCGTCTGCTCCATCTGACCTGAGCGCCTTAGCTGAGCTAAATAAGCCACAAGGGGCCCAAAGAAAGCTTCTAGTGCCAACCCTGTGGTAAAAAGGGTGAGAAATACTATCAAAATACTATTGTACCACGGTCATCTGCTGCTGCACTACAGTCAGCTGTACTACTCAAAGATGTGGAGAGACTGTTGTTGGTGTAGCTTATCGAGAATACCGAGAAACAATTAACCCCAGAGGGTTAGCCACCCAGGATAACCCAGGAAAGTCAGTGTGTCACCGAGGACTGTCTAATTTATTTCCATTGGGGTCCTTAATCTTGTCCCCCAGGATGCGACCCACACCAGTCGACTAACACCGAGGTGAACAGGAAAAAATGCCTGGAACTAGTGTTCATATTGGTGAATTTAAGGCCAGCAAGGGTTGGTTTGAGAGATTTAAGAATCATAGTGGCATACACAGTGTGATGAGGCCTGTTCTGAAAGGAAATGCCAAACAGGACCTACATTACTCAGGAGGAAAAGACTTCCCCAGGACACAGTGTCTCATCACTCATCACCACATCTTCAATAAAGGTAATTGTCATTTATTCTTCATTTAGTACACTAGTACATGCACAATATATATTGTGCATGTATCCTTCTTTTTGTGTGTAGTAAATTGTATATTTCATGTGGTAAAAAAAATTTTTTTCAGACTTTTGGGTGTCTTGAACGGATTAATTTGATTTCCATTATTTCTTATGGGGAAAATTAATTCGACTTAAGATAATATCGTCTTACGATGTGCTCTCTGGAACGGATTAATATCATAAATTGGGGGTCCACTGTATTTACGAATCGGTGATTTCGCCCACTTTGATCCCTATTTTCGGCTAATTCCATTGTCCAAGGCAACCAAACTCACAGCTATTTCTTTAGAACTCCAGTTTTTCTATCGACTGAGTACAAGAAACTGCCCATTTACTGATTTCAACTACCCAATAACGTGGTCATAAATTTGCAATTTGGCCAGTTTCATGAAAATTAAAAATATGACAGTATCAAGATAGGGTCCAGAATGAACAGTGCAGACATTCCTGGCTCAAAAATAACATTTTCTTTGTTCATCAGTCAAGTCTCCAGGCCCCTCTGATATTACTCTTGCATTCTATTTAGAATTTTTATTCAAACAAAAAAAATAGAAGATTTACTGTTATGCAGACTACTGCAATATTGTAATAGTTGTATAAATAATGTCAACTCATTCATGACTGCATATTAGAATGGCTAGTTGGACATTTATTGGAAAATGACATCATTTGTTTACTTTTGAACATCGGCAAAAATCAAACATTTCCTCTACTTTGAGCTCCATTTCAATGCTCTTTTCATAGTAAAACCAATCAAAATCACCTCTATATCTATAATATGTTTTACATTCTATCAAATGAGACCAAATAAACGAGAATACAATCATAAATACCATACAAAAATAGATCACAAAGTCGGCATTTTAACCCTTAAACTGTCCAGACATAGATCTACGTTTTTTCAACATTTGAAAGTATGTAAAAAAAAAGTAGATTTTTTTTTTTACATTTGAAAACGTGTAAAAAAAACTTTGATCTACTCTTTTTTTTTTGTTACATTTGAAAATATGTAAAAAAAATGTAGATCTACTTTTGGAGCACTATGCATGTGAACGTAGATCTACTTGGACAGTTTAACCCCTTCAGGGTCCAAGGCCCAAATCTGAAGTGGTGCCCCAGTGTCCAAGAATTTTCCAAAAAAAAAATGTTATTTTTTCCTTATGAAATGGTAGAGAATCTTTTTGCGAGGGTAATAAAACAAAAAGTATGAAATTTGATGGGAAATTGACGAAATTATGCTCTCGCGAATTTTGATGTGTCAGCGATATTTACGAATCGGCGATTTTGCCGACTTTGACTTCCATTTTAGGCCAATTACATCATTCCAGTCGACCAAATTCTTAGCTATTTTACTAGTATTACTTCTATTCTATCGATTGAGCACAAGAAATCGCCAAGTCACCTGTTTCAACTACAAAATAAAGTGATCGGAAATTGGTAATTTGGCCAATTTAACACAAAGTTCAAAATATTCCAATTTCAAAATAGCATCCAGAATAAACAATGTAGGCATTCCTGGCACTAAACTAACATTTCCTCGGTTCATTAGTTACGTTTTGAGGCTTTACAAATAAATCCCATTTTTATTTTTTATTTACATAATGAATTTTTATTCACACTAAAAAATAGAAGATTTACTGTTATGCAATATTGTAATAATTGTATAAATATCATCACCACATTTGTGAATGTGTATTAGATCCACCAGCTGGCGTGTATTAGACGTGTGAGGTCGTTTGTTTACTCTTGAACATCGACAAAAATTTAACATTTCCGCTGCTTTGAGCTCAGTTTCAAGCCATTTCCGGTGCTAAAACCAATCAAAATCATCTCTATTTCTGTAATATGTCTTCCATTCTATCAAATGAGACCAAGAAATTGCAAATACAACTATAAAAAACATACGAAAAAACACTGCAAAGTTGCTGTTTTAATCGAAAATCTTGGTTTCAGTTTTTTTCTCTCATTATACACAGTGTGCTGCAGGATTTGTTTTATGTGGTGCACACATACCACATAGATGTATTCTCTCATATCTAGGCCCAAGTGTACCACTCACAGTTTATCAGAGTGAGCTGAGCTCATGACGTAGATCTACGGTTTGGACACTGAACGCAAAGCCGTAGATCTACGGGACGGACCCTGAAAGGGTTAAGGATTAATTAAAAAAAATGGTCAGAGCTTTTTTTTTTCATTTTGCACTACGTGCTGCAGGATTTTTTTTATATGGTGCACACTGACCACACAGACCCATTCTCTCACATGTGGGCCTACCAGCTTTCTCCTGTTTGATTTGAAGCCGCTAGAATTTATGAGTATGTGTATGTCAAACACGGTGGCTCGTAAGACGTATATATACGACTGAAACTGTCAAAGGGTTAACTTTAGTCAAATTGACTGGACTTCTTTGACCGGTAATCGGGAGTCCAGTGACTTTATGGAAACAGTTCAGGACTGTTTTCTGCAGCAGTGTGTAACAGAGCCTACCAGGGGTAATAATTTGCTCGGACTAGTCTTGTCAAATAAGGAAACACTCATAAATAATCTGGAGATCACTGAAGAGCTTGGCACAAGTGATCACAGATCCATCACTTTTAACATTAACTGAGAATACAAGAATAATGATATTACGGTAAAAATCCCTGATTTTCGTTCTGCCGATTATAGTGGACTTAGGGAACACCTGTCTAATCTCGATTGGGGTTAT
The DNA here is from genome assembly GCF_026875155.1 of Cherax quadricarinatus. Lineage (NCBI taxonomy): Eukaryota > Metazoa > Arthropoda > Malacostraca > Decapoda > Parastacidae > Cherax > Cherax quadricarinatus. The sequence continues at coordinate 7,486,381 of NC_069418.1, forward strand.
CTAGCTAATGATTTTACTGACGATGATCATACTTATGATTATGAAGGGATCTACGTTTATGATTTTTTTCTTAATGTGTAATGTACACTGTGCTCTGAGTACAGGAGGGCCCCGCTTTACGGCGTTCCGCTTTACGGCGTTCCGCTAATACGGACATTTCAAATTATGACCAAAACTCACTATACGGCTCCCCCCACCTGACTTTCTAATACGGTCACCGTGCCCCACCCTGTTTGTTTACATTCTCCATGAGCTCAGTAAGCACTAAGTCTCTCCATTTTGTCTGGAAACTCCAAAATTTCAAATGTTTTTAAAAGTTATTTCATATTTTATATATACTCTGATAATTATACTTATGTATACCTGTACCTAAATAAACTTACATACATCGAGTCATTTAAATGTCGTATATTACGTTAATATACACATTTTCATTAATCCATCCATGATATTTTTTCAAAATTATATAATAAACACGATGCATAACATATAAATAAGATAAATAAAACCCCACAGTAGAATAAATAAACAAATGTGAGATGTGAGCAGACGACTTGCACAAGTGGTGATAATAACAATACTGAGTCTCATTAAATGTCGTATATTACGGTAATATACACATTTTCATTAATCCATCCATGATATTTTTTTCAAATTATATAATAAACACGATGCATAACATATAAATAAGATAAATACACCCCACAGTAGAATAAATAAACAAATGTGAGATGTCGTAGCAGACGACTTGCACAAGTGGTGATAATAACAATACTGAGTCTCATTAAATGTCGTATATTACGGTAAATATACACATTTTCATTAATCCATCCATGATATTTTTTTCAAAATTATATAATAAACACGATGCATAACATATAAATAAGATAAATACACCCCACAGTAGAATAAATAAACAAATGTGAGATGTCGTAGCAGACGACTTGCACAAGTGGTGATAATAACAATACCGAGTCTCATTAAATGTCGTATATTACGGTAATATACACATTTTCATTAATCCATCCATGATATTTTTTTCAAAATTATATAATAAACACGATACATAACATAAAAAGATGATAAATACCCCCCACAATAGAATAAATAAACATAAATATAAGATGTGGGAGCCACATAACTTGTACAAGTGACGGCAAGAATAACATTTTCTCTAATCTAACATAAGAGTAAATGTGTATACTGGGGGTAACTGTAGAAAATTATTCCTTTCGTATGTATGTAAGTAAGTTTATTCAGGTATACACAAATACAGTTACATAGATTATCATACATAACAACATACGTGTAGAGAACCTAGGATAACCCAAAAAAGTCAGTGTGACTTATTTCCATTGCCTTCACTCAGAGCTTCATTTCTCTCAAAATGATGTTACATGAGAATGGGAGTGTTCTTCTTTATTAATTCTACCGTATCAATGTAGAGACAACCTGTACACAATGTAACTTGTACACAAACCAGACGTGTACATTTCGTTTGTTTACAAAACTTACCTTCCCCTGGTTTGTTTACATAACTGCGCCTGCCCCCTCTCATGTACTCATTCTTTCTCTCTCTCATTTATTCGTTTTATCTCATTTACTTACTCCTGACCCTACATTAAGACTACAAATATTTTAGGTAAGTAATGAGTGAACTGTATATACATTTTATCGCTCTGGGATGCTTAAATATCATAGAATAGTATGTGTGGGTGGGGTGGCCTGGTGAGGCTATTACAATACATACCACACTTGATTTCTTACAATAAATACTACTTGTCTCACCCTAGATTAAGACTATAAATATTTTAAGGTAAGTAATGAGTGCACTATGTGTGTATTGTACCTTTTTATTGTTTTTTGATGCCTGGTTCTATTGCTAACTTAATATATGTTAGTGTAAACTTGTTATCTAGTGTTTGTATGCATTTATAAGTGGAAAAAAAGGGTGTTCCACTTTACGGCGATTTCCGCTTTACGGCGGTAGCCTGGAACCTAACCCGCCATATAAGTGGGGCCTTCCTGTATACAGTAGGGCCCCGCTTTACGGTGTTTCGCTTTATGGCATTCCACTAATACGGTCATTTCAAATTATGACCAAAACTCGCTATACGGCTCCCCCCACCTGACTTTCTAATACGGTCACCGTGCCCCACCCGGTTTGTTTACATTCTCTGTGAGATTCAAGCACTAAGTCTCTCCATTATGTCTGGAAACAACAAAATTTCAAGTGTTTTTAAAAGTTACTTCATATTTTATGTATACAGGTCCTCCATCACAAATCTGGCATCATTGGGACCTGTAGTGGGCCGGATTACTGAGTTTGCGGGATTACAGAGTGGTTAGGTTAGAATACACTTAATAAAATTAACCAACTTGACTTACACAGTTCATTGAACATCGGCAAAAATCGAACATTTCCGCTACTTTGAGCTCAATTTCAAGGTACTTTTCATCATGAAAGCAATCAAAATCATGTCTATTTCTGTAATATACCTTCCATTCTATCAAATGAGTTCAAAAAATGAGAATACAACCATAAAAACCATATGAAAATATACTGCAAAGAGGCAGCTAATGGCTGAGAAGTTAACTCCCTTATTTATCGTCCGTCTTTTTTATTTTTGTTGTACGTTAAGAAGCATCTTTCCATCATACATTGCCCAAGTTTCAATGAGATAGCCCAACAAACAACCGAGAAAAAAATTTTTACCAAAAATCATATATGGCAAGCCCAAGCCAGGTACTGGAAATAAGTCACTTTGTCTGACTTTTCTGGGTTATCCTAGGTTCTCTATACATACACTGATATGCATGATAATCTGTGTAACTGTATTTGTGTATACCTGAATAAACTTATTTACTTCTAGTCTGTCAACCGAGTACAAGAAACTGCCCATTCACTTATTTCAACTACCTAATAAAGTGGTCAGAAATTGGCAATTTGGCCAATTACACACAAATTTCAACAGATGCCAATTTCAAAATAGTGTCCAGAATAAACAATGCAGACATTCCTGGCACTAAAATAACATTTTCTCTGTTCATTAGTCATGGCTCCAGGCCCCTCTCATATTACTCTTGCTTTTCATTTGGAATTTTTATTCACAAAAAAATAGAAGATTTACTGTTATGCAGACTGCTGCATTATTGTAATAATTGTATAAATAATGTCAACCCATTCTTGACTCCGTACTGGAATTTAGACTGGCAGGCAGACAGGTATTGGATGGTGACGTCATTTGTTTACTCTTGAGCTTCGCTAAAGAATAGAACATTTTCGCTACTGTGAGTGCAATTTCAAGGTACTTTTCGTCATGAAAGCACTCAAAATCATATCTATTTCTGTAATACATCTTTCATTCTATCAAATGAGACTGAAAAAATGAGAATATAACCATAACAACCATACAAAAATATACCGCTAAGCAGCCGCTAATGGCTGAGAAGTGAACTCTGCTATTTATGGTCTGATTTCTTTCATTTTTGGTGTACGTAAAAAAGTATCTTTCCATCATACATTGCCCAAGTTTGAATAAGATAACCCAACAAACAACTGAGAAAATAATAATAATAATAATAATAATAATAATATCTTTATTTACTACATGTACATGTACACGGTGTACAGGCCTAGCTGACATCAGTGACATACTACTGTATAGAAAGCCACTTGTTAGGGAGAGTATTTCAAGAAAATTAGGTCAGTGTCCCAGGATAACACCCACACCAGTCCACTAACACCCAGGTACCCATTTACTGATGGGTAAACATAGACAACAGGTGTAAAGAAACACGCCTAATGTTTCTAACCTGGCTGGGAATTGAATATTTACCAAAAATCATATATGGCTAGCCCAAGCCAGGTACTAAAAATAAGCCACGTTGACTTTTTTTGGGTTATCCTAGGTTCTCTACACATATGCTGCTGTGTGTGATAATCTTTATAGAGAAAATAACTTTTGTTTCATGTTTATGGTGCAGTACGAGTGCATATCACAGCTAGCCCTGTGTTATACTCCGTTTTCTCTAATATAAGCCCCCAAGACAGGGATAGGAGAATGGTATTTGTTTACCATATCCTTTGCATACCTCCGTCGAACTGCTCTGTGTTATGCCAAATATTATTCATTCTGGAGTATTTAACATGTTTTATGTTATTTATATTGTTTCTTATGTCATATTAGATCAGTTGTGATAGGCAAATAAGCTGTAGTGTTGATATTATCGTAATAATAAAGCATATTCTCCTGCATCGTGAGACTTTGCTCATGGCAACCGAAGTTGGCTTCAAAGCCACCTTATCTTTAATGGATAATGTACTGTGTAGGTGCTTTACATAATGAGAAGCATTTCTTTTATTCATTGGAACCATGGCTAGGGCTAAAAGTAAGCAGGTTAAAACAATAAATGGAGAAAAAGAAATTGGAATGACTTATGCAGCAAGTAGTGCCACCAAACAGTACCAGCAGGTTGGTGTGGCAACCCTGGAAATTTGAAATTATGCTAGCCAAAATTAGTGCCGAATAACTGAAGGAACCGAATAACTGATTGCCGGATTTGTGATGACTGACCTGTACTCTGATAATTATACTTATGTATACCTGTACCTAAATAAACTTACTGTGCTGGCATGCAGGTACACATTATAATCAGTAAGAGTGTCTTATGTCTCGAGACATCATATTAGTAATGAGAATAATAATCATCGAGTCTCATTAAATGTCGTATATTACATTAATATATATATATTTTTTTTTTTATTATCACACTGACCGATTCCCACCAAGGCAGGGTGGCCCGAAAAAGAAAAACTTTCACCATCATTCACTCCATCACTGTCTTGCCAGAAGGGTGCTTTACACTACAGTTTTTAAACTGCAACATTAACACCCCTCCTTCAGAGTGCAGGCACTGTACTTCCCATCTCCAGGACTCAAGTCCGGCCTGCTGGTTTCCCTGAACCCCTTCATAAATGTTACTTTGCTCACACTCCAACAGCACGTCAAGTATTAAAAACGTCAAGTATTAAAAACCATTTGTCTCCATTCACTCCTATCAAACACGCTCATGCATGCCTGCTGGAAGTCCAAGCCCCTCGCACACAAAACCTCCTTTACCCCCTCCCTCCAACCTTTCCTAGGCCGACCCCTACCCCGCCTTCCTTCCACTACAGACTGATACACTCTTGAAGTCACTCTGTTTAGCTCCATTCTCTCTACATGTCCGAACCACCTCAACAACCCTTCCTCAGCCCTCTGGACAACAGTTTTTGTTATCCCGCACCTCCTCCTAACTTCCAAACCATGAATTCTCTGCATTATATTCACACCACACATTGCCCTCAGACATGACATCTCCACTGCCTCCAGCCTTCTCCTCGCTGCAACATTCATCACCCATGCTTCACACCCATATAAGAGCATTGGTAAAACTATACTCTCATACATTCCCCTCTTTGCCTCCAAGGACAAGTTCTTTGTCTCCACAGACTCCTAAGTGCACCACTCACCCTTTTCCCCTCATCAATTCTATGATTCACCTCATCTTTCATAGACCCATCCGCTGACACGTCCACTCCCAAATATCTGAATACATTCATCTCCTCCATACTCTCTCCCTCCAATCTGATATCCAATCTTTCATCACCAAATCTTTTTGTTATCCTCATAACCTTACTCTTTCCTGTATTCACTTTTAATTTTCTTCTTTTGCACACCCTACCAAATTCATCCACCAATCTCTGCAACTTCTCTTCAGAATCTCCCAAGAGCACAGTGTCATCAGCAAAGAGCAACTGTGACAACTCCCACTTTATGTGTGATTCTTTATCTTTTAACTCCACGCCTCTTGCCAAGACCCTCGCATTTACTTCTCATACAACCCCATCTATAAATATATTAAACAACCACGGTGACATAACACATCCTTGTCTAAGGCCTACTTTTACTGGGAAATAATTTCCCTCTTTCCTACATACTCTACTTGAGCCTCACTATCCTCATAAAAACTCTTCACTGCTTTCAGTAACCTACCTCCTACACCATACACCTGCAATATCTGCCACATTGCCCCCCTATCCACCCTGTCATACGCCTTTTCCAAATCCATAAATGCCACAAAGATCTCTTTAGCCTTATCTAAATACTGTTCACATATATGTTTCACTGTAAACACCTGGTCCACACACCCCCTACCTTTCCTAAAGCCTCCTTGTTCGTCTGCTATCCTATTCTCCGTCTTACTCTTAATTCTTTCAATAATAACTCTATCATACACTTTACCAGGTATACTCAACAGACTTATCCCCCTATAATTTTTGCACTCTCTTTTGTCCCCTTTACCTTTATACAAAGGAACTATGCATGCCCTCTGCCAATCCCTAGGTACCTTACCCTCTTCCATACATTTATTAAATAATTGTACCAACCACTCCAAAACTATATCCCCACCTGCTTTTAACATTTCTATCTTTATCCCATCAATCCCGGCTGCCTTACCCCCTTTCATTTTACCTACTGCTTCACGAACTCATTAATCCATCTATGATATTTTTTCAAAATTATATAATAAACACGATGCATAACATATAAAGATGATAAATACACCCCACAGTAGAATAAATAAACATAAATATGAGATGTGGTAGCCAGACGACTTGCACAAATGATGCCATATTAGAAATGATAATAATAATAATAATAATCACCGAGTCTCATTAAATGTTGTATATAACATTAGTACGTATATACATTTTCATTAATCCATCCATGATATTTTTTTCAAAATTATATAATAATCATGATACATAACATATAAAGATGAAAAATACACCCCACAGTAGAATAAATAAACAGAAATATGAGATGTGGTAGCCAGATAACTTGTACAAGTGGCTGCAAGAATAACATTTTCTCTAGTTTAACATAAGAGAAAATGTGTAACTGGGAGTAACTGTAGAAAATTATTCCTTTCGTATGTATGTAAGAAAGTTTATTCAGGTATACATAAATACAGTTACAAAGATTATCATACATAACAGCAGATGTGTAGAGCACCTAGGATAACCCAAAAAAGTCAGACAGTGACTTATTTCCATTGCCTTCACTCAGAGCGTCATTTCTTCTAAAAATGGTGTTAAATGAGAATGGGAGTGTCCTTTATTTATTCTACTGTATCAATGTAGAGACAACTTGTACACAAACCGGCCGTGTACACTTTGTTTGTTTACATAACTTACGTTCGCCTAGTTTGTTTACATAACTCTGTGCATGTCCTCTCTCATGTACTCATTCTCTCTCTCTCTCATTTGTTTTATTTTGTTTACTCACTCCTGACCCTACATCAAGACTTCAAATATTTTAAGGTAAGTAATGAGTGAACTGTACGTATATGCATTTTATTGCTCTGGGATGCTTAAATGTAATAGAATATTATGTGTAGGTGGGGTGGCCTGGTATGGTAGCCCGGCTGACTACCATACATACCACACTTGATTTCGTACAATAAATACTAGTCATCTCACCCTAGATTAAGACTACAAATATTTTAAGGTAAGTAATGAGTGCAATATGTGTGTATTGTACATTTTTATTGTTTTTTGATGCCTAGTTCTATTGCTAACTTAATACAGTGGACCCCCGCCTAGCGTTGGCATCACATAACGTTAAATCCGCCTAGCGTTACATTTTATTGCTAAAATTTTGCCTCGCATAGCGGTAAAAAACTCGCTCAACGCGATTTGTCCGAGACGCGTCTATGTGCAGCCTGAGCCAGCCTCACATGTTCTGTCGGTGGCATTGTTTACAAGCCAGCCTCCGCGGTAACATCCAAGCATACAATCGGAACATTTCGTATTATTACAGCATTTTTAGTGATTTTACCTGCAAAATAAGTGACCATAGGTCCCAAGAAAGCTTCTAGTGCCAACCCTTCAGGAATAAGGGTGAGAATTACTATGGAGATGAAGAAAGAGATCATTGCTAAGTATGAAAGTGGAGTACGTGTCTCCGAGCTGACCAGGTTGTACACAAAACCCCAATCAACCATCGCTACTATTGTGTCCAAGAAAACGGCAGTCAAGGAAGCTGTTCTTGCCAAAGGTGCAACTATGTTTTCGAAACAGAGATCGCAAGTGTTAGAAGTTGTTGAGAGAATGTTATTGGTGTGGATAATCGAAAAACAGATAGCAGGAGATAGCATCTCTCAAGCGATCATAAGTGAAAAGGCTAGGAAGTTGCATGACGACTTAATTAGAAAAATGCCTGCAACTAGTGATGATGTGAGTGAATTTAAGGCCAGCAAAGGTTGGTTTGAGATATTTAAGAAGCGTAGTGGCATACATAGTGTGATAAGGCATGGTGAGGCTGTCAGTTCGGACCACAAAGCAGCTGAAAAATGTGTGCAGGAATTCAAGGAGTACATAGAAAGTGAAGGACTGAAACCTGAACAAGTGTTTAATTGTGACAAAACAGACCTGTTTTGGAAGAAAATGCCAAGCAGGACCTACATTACTCAGGAGGAAAAGGCACTCCCAGGACATAAGCCTATGAAAGACAGGCTTACTCTGTTAACGTGTGCCAATGCAGTGGTGATTGCAAAGTGAAGCCTTTATTAGTGTATCACTCTGAAACTCCCAGAGCGTTCAGGCAAGAGAATATCCTCAAGGCTAATTTGTGTGTGCTGTGGAGGGCAAACAGTAAGGCATGGGTCACTAGGGACTTTTTCTATGACTGGTTACACCAAGCATTTGCCCCCACTGTGAAAAATTACCTAATTGAAAATAAATTAGACCTTAAGTGCCTCCTGGTGTTAGACAATGCCCCTGGTCATCCTACAGACTTGGCAGAGCAACTTTGTGGGGACATGAGCTTCATTAAGATGAAGTTTTTGCCTCCTAATACCACTCTTCTCCTGCAGCCCATGGACCAGTAGGTCATTTCAAACTTCAAAAAACTGTACACAAAAGCTCTGTTTGTAGGTGCTTTGTAGTGACCTCAGAAACTCAATTGACTCTAAGAGAGTTTTGGAGAGATCACTTTAATATCCTCAATTGTGTAAACCTGATAGGTAAGGCTTGGGAGGGAGTGACTAAGAGGCCTTGAACTCTGCTTGGAAGAAACTGTGGCCAGAATGTGTAGACAAAAGGGATTTTGAAGGATTTGAGGCTAACCCTGAGAGGCGTATGCCAGTTGAGGAATCAGTTGTGGCATTGGGGAAGTCCTTGGGGTTGGAGGTTAGTGGGGAGGATGTGGAAGAGTTGGTGGAGGAGGACAATGAAGAACTAACCACTGATGAGCTGCAAGATCAACTTCAACAGCAAGAGGCCAGACCTGAGGAAACTGCTTCGGAGGAGGGGAGAGAGAAATTGAAGAAGTTGCCTACTTCAAAGATTAAGGAAATCTGTGCAATGTGGCTTAAAGTGCAAACCTTTATGGATGAAAATCACCCTCAGACAGCTATTGCAAGCCGTGCTGGTGACTATTACACTGACAATGTTGTGAAACACTTTAGGAATGTCATAAAGGAACGAGAGGTACAGACCTCTATGGACAGATATGTTGTGCGGCAAAAGTCCAGTGACTCCGAAGCTGGTCCTGTTGGCATTAAAAAAAGAAGGGAAGTAACCCCGGAAAAGGACTTGACACCTCAAGTCGTAATGGAAGGGGAGTCCCCTTCTAAACACTAAGACCATCAACACTCTCCCCTCCTCCCATCCCATCAATCATCACCAGATCTTCAATAAAGGTAAGTGCCATGTAACTGTGCATGTCTTCTTCAGTTTGTGTGTATTAAAATTAATATTTCATGTGGTAAAATTTTTTTTTTCATACTTTGGGGTGTCTTGCACGAATTAATTTGATTTCCATTATTTCTTATGGGGAAAATTCATTCGCCTAACGATAAATTCGCCTAACATTGAGCTCTCAGGAACGGATTAATAGCGTTATGCGAGGGTCCAATGTATATGTTAGTGTAAACTTGTTATCTAGTATTTGTATGCGTTTATAAGGGGAAAAAAGGGTGTTCCACTTTACAGCGATTTCCGCTTTACAGCGGTAGCCTGGAACCTAACCTGCCATATAAGTGGGGCCCTACTGTATACATTCCCCAGAGAGAAATTAGGTCTATTATTAATAATGATCCCAAATGGGTTAACAGGAGGCTAAAGCATCTGTTAGGGGAGAAAAGGGATATTTATAGGCACATTAAAAGAGGAGAGGTTAACTTTACTGACCAATATGTTCAGCTTAGAAGAGAAGTAAAAAAGGGGATTAGAAGGGCTAAATGTGACTATGAAATTAGAGTTGCTAATGAATCAAAGACCAATCCAAAGGGATTCTGTCAAGTGTATAGGACGGTGAAGGAAAAAGTAGGACCTTTGAAAATTAGGAATTGACAGCCGACGGATAACGAACTGGAATTGTGTTCCTTATTTAATAACTATTTTTTGTCAGTTGTTACACAGGAAGACATAAATGAGATTCCAGAAATTAACAATTATTCAGTTCATAATGAATTCAAATTAACTAATATTACCGTCACGAGGGACATGGTTACCAAACAGAGACAAACTGAAGGAAAATAAGTCCCCGGGGCCTGACGAATTGTATTCCAGGGTACTTAAGGAATGCAAGATGGAACTTAGTCAGCCATTAACAAGTGTGTTTAATGTGTCCATCCTTACTGGTGTTGTGCAGGAGTTCTAGAAGATGGCTAATGTGGTTCCTATATTCAAATCGGGATAAATCCACTCCTTCAGATTACCGTCCAACAAGCCTGACATCTAAAGTGGGCAAGTTATTAGAATAAGTTATAGCTGACATTATTAGAAGTCACCTTGAAGAGCATAATTTGATTAATGAATCTCAGCATGGGTTCACAAGAGATCGTTCCTGCATGACAAATTTACTGACGTTATTCAATAGAACATTAGAGGCAGTAGACAGTGATAAAGAATATGATATTGTTTATTTGGATTTTAGTAAAGCCTTCGATAGAGTACCTCACAAGAGACTCTTAAGAAAAGTATCAGCTCATGGTATAGGAGGTAAAGTTCTAGCATGGATAGAGGCATGGCTTACCAATAGAAAGCAGAGAGTTTCCATTAATGGGGTCAAATCTGAATGGGGATTAGTCACTAGTGGCATTCCACAAGGATCAGTTTTAGGCCCTCTCTTGTACATAATTTACATTAATGACCTTGATGAAGGGATTACGAGTGACATGAGCAAATTTGCTGATGATACAAAGATAGGCTGTATGATTAATTCTGAGGAGGATAGCAATGAACTCCAGGAGGATTTGGATAAATTAATGTCTTGGTCTGAAAAATGGCAGATGAAGTTCAATGTGGATAAGTGTAAGGTACTAGTCCTTGGTAATGAAAATAACCCTTGAAGCTATAAACTAGGTAAAGTAGAGCTTGATCATACAGAATGTGAAAAAGACTTGGGAGTCATGGTAAGCAGAAATCTAAAACCAAGACAGCAGTGCCTAAGTGTGTGTAACAAGGCCAACAGATTACTTGGATTTATCTCAAGAACTATAAGTAACAGAAGTCCAAAAGTTATTTTACAGCTCTATACATCACTAGTGAGGCCTCATTTAGATTATGCCTCCCAGTTTTGGTCTCCTTACTACAGGATGGATATAGACTCATTGGAGAACATACAGAGAAAAATGACTAAAATGATTTACTGTATAAGGAATCTCCCATATGAAGATAGACTTAAAGCCTTAAATCTCCACTCTCTGGAGAGACATAGAATGAGGGGAGATATCATTGAAGTGTATAAGTGGATGACGGGCATAAACATAGAAGATATTAATAAAGTACTGAGGGTGTCGAACCAGGTATGAACCAGGAATAATGGATTTAAGTTAAATAAATTTAGATTTAGAAAGGGCATAGGGCATAGAGTTGTGGATGCATGGAACAATCTTCCCAGTAAGGCGATCGAGGCTAGGACTTTGGGCAGCTTTAAAAAGAGATTGGACAAATATATGAGTGGGAGGGGCTGGGTTTGATTTGTGTCATTGGGTACGGGAGTGAATTCTTGGGTAGCTTTGGGTAGAGGTCATTTTGATAAGGACCTGCCTTGTATGAGCCAGTAGGCCTTCTGCAGTGTTCCTCCATTCTTGTTCTTATGGGTTGTATTTGTGAAGGACCTACCTAGTATGGGCCAACAAACCTACTGCAGTGTTCCTCCTTTCTTATGTTCTTATTGCTTAGGTAGCATTGAAAATTGGGGTGGGCAAATATTCTGCTAGTGGGATGGATTGTGAAGGACCTGCCTAGTATGGGCCAACAGGCCTACTGAATGTCAAAATGGCATACAATACCGACAGGTTGGTAGGTAAGACACGGGCAACAATTTGGCAACTTTATTTCGAAACGTTTCGCCTACACAGTAGGCTTCTTCAGTCAAGTACAGAAAATAGGCCGGAGCAGTAGAGATGTGAAGACGATGTAATCAGACCATCGCTGTTGAAGTCGTAGATCTGAAGTTGTCAGTCCCTCAGCCTGGAGTAGAGTTCTGTTCCATAGTCTGAAACAGTTTAAAGAAATAAGCAAGAGTGTGGAGACTTATACTGTCAGAAGGAGAGGTGCAGGCTGGTAGAAGAGAGAATGTAGCTACTGAGAGGTCACGTCCCTCTCAGATCAAATGATTCTCACTTGAAAAAGTTGTCCAAAGTGTTTTCTCTTTTGTACCAAGATGCCTTTGTGCTGCAGTTCCGCTCAGATTTGTGCTTCACTTCCTACTCCTGACAGAAGAACGGCAGAATATATACTCAGCCAAACTACCACTGCCAACATCCAACAGAAATTGAAGCTATCATGAAAACTACAAGACCTGTGCTCCCACAGCAAATGGTGTGAAATGGGACAGCCAGAAATTATAAATAACTTATCTTCCTATACACTAACCGTCACCGAGACAGAAGTCCTCAGCCTAGGTCTCAAGTTTACTACCGCCATCAACAAGAAACATAATCTGGTGGATATGGTAACCAAGAGCCAACCCTTTGGAGACTCTGAGTTTCAAAAAGGCTTTGTTTAAGGAATTATCACTGCTGCAGCTACTGAGCCTTCAAGATCAGTCATTCCCAGAAGATGCATCCAAGCACTCAGGGACTTAGCTAACAATGATGTTGCCATCATTACAACCACTGACAAAGGAGGAGGTGTGGTGTTACTCGACACTATCGACTACAACAATAAAATTTTAAATCTTCTCAATGATGCCAACACATACCAGCCTGTATCAGAATCAGTGCTACTTCAGAGTACCCAGACTTTTCTTCAGAAGGCTCGTAGCATCTTAGGAAAATCAGAACAAGACAAAAAACTACTTAAACTTTTACCAGGTCAACCGAAACCAGCATGCCTGTATGGCCTTCCTAAGACACACAAGCCTGGCATCCCACTATGTCCTATCACTTCGGGCATAGGAAGTACGCCACACAGACTAGCTGGCCACCTTGCCAAATACCTTTCAGTGCTTCTGGGCACCATCAGTTAAGCCCACTCAAGTGACCTTCTCTCCCGAATTTCTAACTTGAATGTTAAAAACAAAAGCATGGCTTCCTTTGATGTCACAGCCCTCTTTACCAACGTTCCTACTGATGCTGCAATAAACATTCTGAGACAGAGGCTCACTGAAAACCACGATCTCCCTTTACCTCTTCTAGATTTCATCAGTCTGTTGGAACTTTGTGTTAATTTCAACTTCTTCATGTATCAGGACAACTGTTACAAACAGTGCTTTGGGATGGCAATGGGCAGCCTGCTCAGTGCTGTGCTTGCTAACCTCTTCATGGAAAACCTAGAGACAGAGAAATTCAGCAGCCTCATTCCCAACACCGTTACCTGGCTAAGATACGTTGATGATATATTGGTTTTCTATCTGAGACGCCTCAATATCCAGGCCCTTCTCAACAAGATCAGTGCAGCCGAACCATCAATAAAGTTTATACTTGAACTCGAAAAGGATGGCAAACTTCCTTTCCTCGACGTTCTCCTTTGCAGATCTCCTGACAGTGACAAACTTCTCTTCAAAGTGTATAGAAAACCTACCAACAAGGACGATCTTATACACTTTTATTCACACCAAGACACCCGCACTAAAAGAGGAGTCCTCACTGGCTTCTTCTTGAGAGCTTTTTGCATCTCCAGCCCTTGTTTTGTTGAAGAAGAATGTATTTACGTAACACAAGCCTTTACACTTCTTCAGTTTCCATCTTTCTTCATCCGAGATTGCAGACCCAAGGCACAAGCTATCCTCAACAAACCGCCCATGGAACAGCCATCTAAGCAGTTCATAGTGCTCTCATGTGGTGATGTTGCCACGAATACTTGCCGGGCACTTGCTATGAGTAACATCAATGTTTCCACCATAAACACATCATCTATCAAAGACCTCACTACAAAATGCAGCCCCACACCTCTAACTTCTACAGCAGGCATCTACACCATCCCCTGTGGATTCTGTCCCAAGAAATATGTAGGCGAGACAGGCAGAGATCTTGCAGTCCCCCTGAACGAGCATCGAAGTGCCTGTGATGGAGACAATTAAAGGTATGCCTGTGTCCTCCACAGAGACTCCACGGGGTATTTGATGAACTGGAATGAGGCACAACTCGTTCTCACCGAGCCAGACCTCAGATGCCAATGGTGCCTAGAAACCTCGCAAATTGCCGCCACCGACGCAATAGGCCGTAACACTGGAAACCACAAAATTTCAAAAACATTAGCGTACATGATACTTAAGCAGGCTAAGCACCACCAACCCAACAACACAGGAGTCACATGATCTCATTGTCTACCCATCCTCATCCCAACATGGCATTCTTCAGGTCACCATGCGTCACTCGCACCTCACTCTCCGCCTATATATAATGTCTTTCTACCTCTGTATATTAGAAATGATCAAGGTCCCAGGACCAAAACATTTTCTAATAAATATGTCATAGTGTTTGCTTACATGTCTTTCTAAACCAACTTGTTGGTATTTATTACCAAGGTTTATACCACTGCTGACAGTGCAGCATTGGTGACATTTGATGAGCGTGCACTGACTTTGCTTGATTTGTTCTCGTTGTTACACATAAACATGTCTGTCTGTCTAGCTCTGTCTAGCTCTCTGTTTATCTGTCTCTGCTTGTCTGTCTCTCTGCTTGTCTCCCTGTCTCAGTGAGAGCCACTCATGAACCAACAGGTATTACACATGACTGTATCATCACATCTGATTCCTGAGCAAATGTAAATACGTATTACTTGCCAATGGTGACATTTGAGGAGCGTGCACTGACTTGGCTTCACCATATCATCCATATTGAAAAATAGAGGCAATAAAAGGGGCTGATGTGATGAAAGGAGTCAAAATTCTTGCTGTGAAAAGATCACAGGTAATTGAAGAAATGGAAAAACTTGCATCAGTGTGGATTAACCCTTAAACTGTCCAAATGTAGGTCTACATTTGCACGCGTAGCGCTCCAAATGTAGATCAACGTTTTATTTTTCATTCCTTCAAATTTGGCACAATAGGCTTGAGTCACCTAGACATGAAAGAATGGGTCTGTGCACTCAGTGTGCGCACTATTAAACAAATCTGGGAGCACTTAGTACCTTGTGGGAGCACCAGTTCAATTGAGCGCCAGCTAGAGCAAATATTGTGGCAAACACCAGGGATTCACAGATGCCATGTTGCATTAACACTCCCCTTTTAAGAGGAAAGTAAAAACAGGTTAGATGAATACATGAGTGAGTGTGGGTGGGTGTGAGTTGGACCTGGCTAGCTTGTGCTACTAGGTCTGATGTCATGCTCCTTCCTTCAATGGATGTGACCTGACTAGGTGGGTCATTGGTCTAAGCCGGAGGGGGAGGGTGACATGTACCTACCTTGCATGGGCCAGTAGGCCTGCTGCAGTGTTCCGTCTTTCTTATGTTCTTATGTATTTGGCAGGCTGGCCGGCTGGCTTGCTTTGGCTGTCTCTGGCTGTTTCTCTGTCTATATCTCTTTCCATATATCTGTCTGTCTATATCTCTTTCTATATATCTGTTTATATCTCTGTCTCACATGTACACATAAGCACAGTTATTATGCATTGTGTAAATTACCTAGGATAACCCAAAAATTCCAGGCAAAGATAGACAGACATAGATAAATAGATAGATAGACAGATATATATAGATAGACAGAAGCATGTTTGTATGTATCATTGACAACAAATAAAGCCAGGGTTCCCCGAGCACCCATTTATCAAATGTCACCCAGCTGATAACAGATGTCATAACAAGATTCTTCAAGGAATGCGATATAGATATACTCCAGGCAGACAGAAAGACAGATAAACAGAGACAGACATACAGGCAGGCAGATAGACAGAGACAGATAGACAGACAGACAGGCAGGCAGGCAGGCAGGCAGGCAGACAGACAGACAGACAGACAGACAGATAGACAGATAGGCAGGTAGACAGATAGGCAGATAGACAGACAGATAGGCAGACAGATAAATAGACAGAGAGAGACAAGACATGTTTGTGTGTAACAGTGATAAATACAGCAAGGGTTAGCTGGAGCAGTGGGCATTTATCAAAGGTCACTAGGCTGTCAACAGTATAGGGATGCCTTTCATAACAACATGCTTCAAGGTATATGCCAGGGTATCTAAAACATTGCTAGGACCTATAAATACTTTGTATATATTTCTAGACAATAGTAAATAACCCAGGCAGGTGTAAATGTTCACCTGTCAATGTGATTGTGACTATTTGAGCACTATTTCAGTACCTAATATTCATGTCAGACCAAAGACTGGCTATGAAATTACAAGAACTATTATAAATTGTAATTATCAGAACATAAAAAATATATAAATTAAAATAAAAATGAGAAAAAAAGGTATATTGGCAACACTTCTGCAAGCAGCAGGAGTCGATGCTGCCAACAGGTGAGCATCCAGAGCCAACTTCATGGTCTTATATCTCGGTAAGTACTGACCCTAAGTTTTTTTTTTAACCCTATAACATGTAGAAAAATGTGCTCTTCATTTTAAAAGAAAAAAAAATATTTTTTTATTTTTCGAAATATTCGGAGCGCCACGCGAGTGAACGCAGATCTACGTTTGGACAGTTTAAGGGTTAATGAAAAACAGTTGTCCAGTGACTGTTTCTGAAACAATAATTTGTGAAAAAGCAGTTGTATATTGATCTTAGGCGAAACACCCTGGAAAACAGTGATGAATTTAAGGGAAGTAGGGGCTGGTGTGATATGTTTAAAAAGAGGAGTGGGAGCCATAGTGTAGTAAGGCATGGGGAGGCTGCCAATGCTAACAGATGAGGCTGAAAAGTTTGTTAAGGAATTTAAAACTTATGTAGACATTGAGGGATTTATTTCTCAACAAGTTTTTAATTGTGATGAAACCAGCCTCTTTTGGAAAAGAAGGCCTAAGAGAACTTACATCATATATGAAGAAAAATCATTACCAGGACACTAGCCCATGAGACAAGCTAACACTCTTGTTGTGTGGTAATACTAATGGGGACTGTAAAATTAGACTGTTGCTAGTCTACCACTCTGAAAATCCAAGGGTGTTTCAGAAAAAAAGTGATTAAAAAGTAAACTCACTGTAATGTGGAGGGCTAACAAGGCAATTCTTCACTGAGTAGATACATGAAGTATTTGCCCCAAGTGAGAAGCAGTACCTTGTGGAAAAAAAGCTTACCATTAAGGGCACTTCTGATAATGGATAATGCTCCTGCTCACCCTCCAGGCTTGGGGGAAAGTTTGGTGGATGAATACAACTTCATTAAAGTGAAGTTCTTGCCCCTAACACCACTCCTCTTATCCAACCCATGGACCGGCAGGTAACTTCTAATTTTGAGAAACTTTACACAAAGGCACTGTTTGAAAGGTGCTTTGAAGTGACCCCTGAAACAGAGCTTACCCTTAGGGAATTTTGAAAAAACCATTTCAATATCCTCCAGTGTTTAAGGGTAATAGACAAAGCCTGGGGGTAAGTTTCTTTCAGGACAATGAACACTGCCTGGAAGAAATTGTGGCCAGATTGTGTGTCAGAGATTTTGAGGCAGAGCCTGTAGTGAAGGATACTGTTTCTCTGGTCCGGTCCATGGGTTTGGAAATGGATGATGAGGATGTTGAGAAGTTCATGGAGGATCATAAGAATAAGCTCACCACAGAAGAACTTCAAGACCTGCACAAAGAACAGCAAGAAGTCGTTGAGGAAATTTCTTCAAAGGAGGAGGAGGGAAGCAGTAAGGGCAACATTTACACTGTGGAAATTAGGGAACTATGTTACCAGTGGGCTCAAACACAGAGCCTGGTGGAAAAATGGTATCCTAACATTACTGTTGTGAAGAGGAGCATCAACCTGTTCATTAACAATGTTGTAGGCCACTTTAAAGATTTTTTTGGAAAGTTTTCGAAAGCAAACAACATTGGACAGTTTCTTTAGCAAAAAAAAAAAAAATAAATGCTAGCGAATCCTCATCATCTTCAAGTGCTACTTCACAGAGACAGAAAAGAGAAAAAAACACCAGATTTCTCCACCTTCCTTTTAGGTCATCAGCACTCCTCAGTAAAGTTAAAGTACAGTTAAATTTTTATTTATTTCATGTATTTATTGTTTTTATAGTTTTCATGTATGATTTTATGCATGCAAAATTTTCACTTAAAATGTTTTATAATTGGTAATTTTTTGGTGTTTGGAATGGATTAATCCAATTAACATTATTTCTTATGGGAAAAATTTATTTAATATTCATACAACTCATTGTTCAAGCAGCCTCCTGGAATGGATTAAGTTTGAATATTGAGGCACCACTGTATATCTCAACCATGTCCACCTCTGCATTCATAATCATTTCATACTCAAAGTACACTACAAGCTATCCAGAAATATGACTTGTCGCATCCAGTTATACTCCGTGCACAACAGTGGTTATACAGAATTTCTAGTAAGCACAAAGAAATAATTTTCTGCTGGATGTTCAAGGCAACGAACATACAGACTCAGCTGTTTGGGTTGCTAGTCATGATCTACCATTTTCTCACAGTGGTTCCTTTTTTGGGGCTTTTTTTTAGTACTGCTCTAGAGAGTCTGACACCACTGGCAACAGTGTTAGTCCGAGACAGAGGACAACAAAGTTTTCCGCCAAGCAACAGTTAGGTTCCTCACCATCATCTTTCTATCATTGTTGGACATGGAAAACCAAATGTTCTCATGTGTGAATTAGACATGCAAGACTCTCGCACCAGTACCACATGGAGAGGTGCCCGGCACCTCTCTGAGTTCTGCTGGGGAGCTTTAAGTTAACCATGTAATAAGAGAATATCCTATCAGAGAGCACACTCAATTCACTTTTAGCATCTACAACACAGGATTACCTCACTAAGAGTTCCATCTTTAAGGTAGACCCTTTGACTTGTGGCAAACTGATTTACAGCACCAACTATGATTTAAATTTTGCACCCTCATTATCTCCAATCCCACTAATTGCTAATTCCAATTTCACTTCCACCTTGCACACTCCTCTTTATAGTGTTATTTGCTGAACTCATATGAGTTTAGCCCTTTGTTTCAGCCCTTAAAGTAAACTGTCCAAACGTAGATCTACGTTCACCTGCGTGGCATTCTGAATATTTTGAAAAATAAAAAAATAGTTTTTTTGTTTTTAATTTAAGAGGGGTATTTTCTGTGTGGTATAAGACCAAAAAAAAAAAAAATTAGGACCAATACTTACCAAGATATAAGACTGTGAAGTTGGCTCTGGATGCTCACCTGACGGCAACGTCCAGTCCTGCCGCTTGCAGAAGTGTTGCCGATTTACCTTTTTTCTCGTTTTTATTTTAATTTATATAATTTTTATGTTCTGATAATTACAATTTATAATAGTTCTTGAGATTTTATAGCCAATATTTGTTCTGACACTAATATTATTTACTGAAATAGTACTCAAATTGTAACAATCACATTGACAGGTGAACATTTTTACCTGCCCTGGTCATTTACTATTGTCTAGAAATATATACAAAGTATTTATAGGTCCCAGCAATGTTTTAGACATGCTGGAGCTTGAAACTCCTTGAAGCATGGTGTTATGACAAGGGTCAGATAACAGTGACATTTGATGTGCACTGCTGGAGGGGGGAACCTTGCCTTTATATGTTTTTACTCTTGCACACAAACATGTCTCTGTATATCTGTCAGTCTGTACATCTATCTGTCTATCTGTATATATGTCTGTCTATCTGTACATCTGTCTATCTGTACATCTATCTATCTGTACATCTATCTATCTGTACATCTATCTATCTGTACATCTATCTATCTGTACATCTGTCTATCTGTACACCTATCTGTACATCTGTCTATCTGTACATCTATCTGTCCATTTCTCTATCTGCCTAGTTCTGCTTATCTGTCTGTCCAGTTCAGCTTATCTGTCTTTCTGTCTTCTGTGTGTGGCTGGAGTGTAATATGAGCTCCTTGAATAATTGTGTTATGACAGCTTCAGATAACAGTGACATCTGATGAATGTGCACCGCTGGAGGGGGGAACCTTGCCTTCATATGTTTTTAGTCTTGCACACAAACATGTCTCTGTATGTCTGTCAATCTGTACATCTATCTGTCTGTCTATCTGTACATTTGTCTATCTGTACATCTATCTGTGCATCTATCTGCACATCTGTCTGTACATCTGTCTGTACATCTATCTGTCTGTCTTTCTGTACATCTATCTGTCTATCTGTACATCTATCTGTACATCTATCTGTCTATCTGTACATCTATCTGTACATCTATCTGTACATCTGTCTGTACATCTATTTGTACATCTATCTGTACATCTATCTGTCTATCTGTACATCTATATGTCTATATGTACATCTACCTGTCTGTACATCTATCTGTACATCTATCTGTACATCTGTCTCTGTACATCTGTCTGTCTGTACAACTGTCTATCTGTACATCTGTATCTGTACATCTATCTGTACATCTATCTGTCTATCTGTACATCTATCTATCTGTACATCTGTGTATCTGTACATCTATCTGTACATCTATCTATCTGTACATCTGTCTATCTGTACATCTATCTGTCTGCCTAGTTCTGCTTGGCTGTCTGTCCAGTTCAGCTTATCTGTCTTTCTGTCTTCTGTGTGTGGCTGGAGTGTAATATGAGCTCCTTGAATAATTGTGTTATGACAGCTTCAGATAACAGTGACATTTGATGAATGTGCACCGCTGGAGGGGGGAACCTTGCCTTTATATGTTTTTACTCTTGCACACAAACATGTCTCTGTATGTCTGTCTGTCTGTACATCTATCTGTACATCTATCTGTCTATCTGTACATCTATCTGTCTGCCTAGCTCTGCTTATCTGTCTAGTTCTGATCTGTCTTTCTGTCTGCCTGTGTGTGTGTCTGTCTTTCCATCTGCTTGTCTCTGTCTCAGGGAGCGGCTAGTAAACCTGTTGGTTTGTGGAGCATGTGCCGCTCCGTGATTGCTGAGCAAGTGACACTGCTATTATTTGCATCATGTTTATTTATGTCTTATATCTACAAACACTTTATAGCACTTGGGCTGGAATTTTTCGGTTATCCTAGGTAATTTACATTATATATAATTGTATTTATGAGTACATGTGAGAGACAGAGACACAAATAGAGAGTGATATAGACAGATAGACAGAGATATAGACAGATACACACAGAGACAGCCAAAGCCAGTCGAATACATAAGAACATAAGAAAGAAGGAACACTGCAGCAGGCCTACTGGCCCATGCAAAGCAGGTCCGTGTCACCCCCCAGCTTAGACCAATGACCCACCTAGTCACGTCACATCCACTGAAAGAAGGACCACGACATCTGACCCAATAGCACAAGTTAGTCAGGTCCAACTCACACCCACCCACACCCACTCATGCATTTATCTAACCTATTTTTACTTTCCTCTTAAAATGTGAGTGTTAATATGACATGACATCAGTGAATCCCTGCTCTAGCTGGCGCTCAGTTGAACTGGTGCTCCCACAAGGTACTAAGTACTCCCAGATTTTTTTCATAGTGCACACACTGAGTGCACAGACCCATTCTTTCATATCAAGGCGAGTCAGGCCTATCGCACCAAATTTGAAGGAATGAAAAATAAAACGATCTACATTTGGAGCCTGCTGCACGTCAATGTATATCTACGTGTGGACAGTTTAACCCTTTGAGGGTTTTCGTCGTACTAGTACGTCTTACGCGTAGGGGTTTTTGACGTACTAGTACTCATAAATTCTAGCGGCCTCAAATCTAGTGGGAGAAAGCTGGTAGGCCTTCATATGAAAGAATGGGTCTATGTGGTCAGTGTGCACAGTCTAAAAAAAATCCTGCAGCACACAGTGCATAATGAGAAAAAAAAAACTTTGACCATTTTTTTTGAATAAATCAGCGACTTTGCAGTGTATTTTCGTATGGATTTATTGGTTTTCGGTTTTTTGGTCTCATTTTATGAAGGAAGACATATTACAGAAATAGAGATGTTTTTGACTGGTTTTACAAAAAAGGTCCCTTTGAAATTGAGCTCAAAGTACAGAAATGTTCATTTTTCCCAAACTTCAAAGTAAACAAATCGTGCCAACGGCAATACACGTCAACGGTGAGTCAATATTTTTTTCAAAAGTGCACCAAAATTTTTATACCATTTTTTACATAATCAGTGTCTGCATAAAGTAAATTTTATTTTTTTTTGAAAAATAAAATTCAAAGTGGAAAGCAAAAAGAATAAAGAGGGGCCTTGAAGGGAATAATACTAAGGAAATGTCTTTTAGTCCGGGAATGTCTTTTTTGTTTATTCTGGACCCTATTGGGGAAATTTGGCATCTTTGAAATTTGTGTGAAATTGGAAAAATTGCAAATTTTCGACCCTGTATGGAAAGTTGAATTCATAAATAGGGGTTTTCTTTGCCCCATTCGATAAAAAAATGGAGTTCTAGCGAAATATTCATGTTTTTTCGACAAACAGTGAAATTGGCCGAAAAGGGGGGCTCAAAGTGGGAAAAATCGCCGATGCGTAAACATCGCCGAGCCCGCTAACTTTGCAAAGCAAAATTCCGTAAGTTTTCTATCAAATTTAAAAACTTTTGGTGTTTTATGATCGGGAAAAGATTCTCTATTTTTTCATAAAAAAAAATAATTTTTTTTTTTTTTTAACCCCTTTCGGGGTCCGTCCCGAGATTACGGGGGTCGGTGGGTGCCCAAAACCCGAGATCTACGCCAAAATTCTAGCCCCGTAAAATTTAGGCGAAAGCGCTCAAGCCTACTATGAGAGAAGGGGTCTGCGGGGTGGGTGTGCCCCTAAACAAAAAAACTAGGCGCCTGCATCTTTTGGGGAACGCCGGCTCATTACCCTGTTCACCAGTCTCGTCGCAAGTCAGCTCCACTCCCGGAAATTGGGACCTCCCTTCTGTCTATAGTTCTGACACTGAGGGAAGGGAAATGAAGACGAATTCTAGGCTTTGTATTAGTGACCAAAAATAATCCCGGGATATCGATAATAGTGCAGAAAACCCGACGATCCTCGCCCTTTCTACCTCTGGTGGGGACTGTGATACGGTCGGTTTTCCTAAACGTAAGAAAAACTAATATTTTCCCGTGCCTGGCCTCTGATTTCAGAAATGACGATGATTCTGACGTGGATTGTGATTTTTTTGCGCTCGAGATCATTCGAGTAGTGATAGTGGGAAACATTTCCCAGTGAAGCGTCGTTGTGCCCGCCGCATGCGCTCGGGTAGTGTACCCTATGCTATGCCCAGGGACGGAGTACACCCGTATACATCCCGGAGTACTCCCGTGGCCCTAACCCGTTTTAGGTAGTGTAGTGGGGATTGGCTACATTTGGGGCATGGATGGGCCACAGACATCGTGGATGGTTTTAGGGGGGCTGGTGGTGGTAGTGGCACCCCCAGGGCTGACCCTGCCCCACGCGGGAAACCCACCTGTGAATCGCATTCAAGGACAAAGGGGAGCTCACCACCAGCCCCCCACAACCCCCCGTACAACCAGCTTTGATGCCCCATATCCCCCACAAACCCGTACTGGGATTGGCAGCAAAATCCCCAATTTTTTTCCCCGCCCTCACCATTTTGTGACTCGCCAAAGTGGAATTCACCTACCTGTCCCCTTGAACCCAGGGCCAATGAACAAATTTCTTTAAATTTATTTTTTGACCACCTTTGAGGAAACTATTGCAGGAAAGAAATAAGTATTTTCAGTACACCATGGAAAATGATCTTATCCCCCACAGTCAAGATCCCCGGGTGGAAAGAGACGACTGTTCAAAAAAAGTATTTGTTTTTTTGCAAAATAATGCTTAGCCTACGTCAAAAGCATAATTAAAAGAAACTGGTCCCAGATGGGCAAATTTTACCCCATCCTTCATGAAATAATACCAGTAAACGGGGGTTTATCTTACTCTTACGTATTTTCCCTTGAAAAACCACCCCTGACAAAAGTGACGGGTTATACAAGTTTAAAATTTTTTTTCATTATCTCAAACAAAAGTTCAGGATTACTTTTATCCATTCAAAATTTTGAAATTTGAGGTCTTTTTGATTTTGTTCAAAGGTAGACTGTCATTCAAGCAGTATATCCCGAGAAGAAAACCCCTTTTGGGTATAAAAGTTTTGACTCTGTGTTTGTGACAGTGGCCGGGGGGTTGGATATTGTTGTATACACGGGTAAAAACATTGAAAGATACCAAGATTTAGGGGTAATCAGGTGACGTAGGGGAAAAAACATAGGACCTTATCTTGGTAAGGGCCATCATTATATACCGTAACTGGTACAAAACCCATTACTCAGTGATTTCGCAGTGGGAACAAGACAATGTGTGGGGGACATTTTAATCAAAATCCCAGGTCAACCTTCTTGTCTGCGGGGGGTTTCCCCTGCACATGGCTTTTGGTGGCAAAAAACGAGATGTCCATTGTTAAAAAAACCCATTCACCGTAATAAAATGCAAGACAGGGCAAATTTGATCGAGTGATAATAATATTCGAAAACCAGTACAGTGTTTGATTATACACAAAACATGGCGGTTTTTAAAAATTGTGAATCAGATTGGTTTTGTTGACTGGTTCGTAAGGTTAAAGTGGTACATAAACTTTTCTTCCATCTCTGACATTTCAATGCTGAATGATAAAATTTTGTCCCAAATAAAGACTGGTAACAGACCACCGATGGTAATTTTGTTTTCTGTTGTCAGACAATCATAATGAAGACCGGGTAACAACACCGAAATACAACAGGCCCGAATTCACACAAAACCCAAGCGTTTGAGAAGAAAGGTATCATTTCATAATACGCTTCCTTCAACCAAAAAAAATTTGCTCAAAGAATCATTGTCTGTGCCAAACAAAACGACGGAAAACAAAGACGCAAAGACATCGGTTTATGTGTGAGGAAAAAAGGGTCCCTCTGTGCAGGTCCCTTTGTTTCGGGGGGGTTTCCACAAGCTCCACGTTCTAAAACCATGCCAGTGATTGTAAATATAAAAATATTTTAAAAAACATTATTTTACAGGGGCCCCCGCATAACGATGGCATCGCAAGCGATTTTTCCGCATAACGATTTTTTTTACGCAAAATTTTTCCCCCGCAACCGATTAAAAACCCGCATCCCGATTTTCGTCCGAGACGCGTCCAATTGCCCTCACATGTGCCGGCCGCCCCTTGTTTACCCCCCAGCCCCGCTAACATCCAAATACCTCGGAATATTCGTATTTTACAGTGTTTTCGGTGGGTTTCGGGAAAATAAGTGCCAGGGGCCCAAAAAAGTTTCTAGTGCCAAACCCCGGGAAAAAGGGGTGAGAATTAGTATGGAAATTAAAAAAAGTTTTAAGGGGTTTTGGGGCTACCCTGAAAAGCCTTCCGGTGAATCCATTGTGCCTCTTCAAAGTTTAAAGGGAAATGTTGCAGAGTGGTTTGAACTGCAAACCTTTATAGAAAAAAAATCACCCTGCACACGTTGCAACCGTGCTTGTGACTATTTCAATGACAATGTTAGGCCCCATTTTGGGAAAAGTCTTAAAAAAAAACGGGAGGTACAAGCTCTATGGACGATTTGTTGTGCACAAGTCCGTGATCTAAAGGGGGCCTAGGCAAAAAGAAAAAGGGGAAGAAAACCCCAAAAAAGGGACTTGCTACCTCAATCCTAAGGGGAAGGGTTTCCCCCCTTCTAAACAAAAGAATAATGCTCTCCCCTCCTCCATCCCATCAATCATCACCGATCTTTCCCTAAAAATAAGTGTCATGAAATTTTGAGCCTTTTCAGTTTGTGTGTATTAAAATTAAAATTTTTATGTGGGAAAAAAAAAAATTTTTTTATTTTTGGGCTCTTTCACGGGGTTTAAATTTTTTTTCCATTATTCTTATGGGAAAATTAATTCGCATAAAATTATTTCGCATAAAGAGACCCTTCACGATTAAAATCGTTAACCGGGGGTCCACGTATACAATATTTTTTTGCATGTTTATTGTAATAAACAACAGTGGGAAACAATAATTGATAAAAAAATTTTGGCGGTATTGTGTTCAATACAGTGAGTTTATATATATAAATTATATACTATGGGGCTTCACCCCAAAAATTAGTAGGGAAAGAAAAAAAAATTTGGGAAAAAAAAAGAAAAAAAACCCAAAACAACAAATAATATAATACCGTATGTGGAACGGATGTTGCCGCCACCCATCATTTTCTACAAAATTCTTGGCACGTATCTCGGGAAGTCTGATCAGTCTAATTTTTTTTTTTTTATTACCTTCACAAAAATATGCTCTTAATTCTGAAAAAAAAATTTTTTTTTTTTTTTTAAAATTCTTGGGCAGGGGCGTGACTTCAGATTTTGGGCCCTTTGGGCCCTGAAAGGGGGTTTAAAATTTGGGCCACCCCGAGAACGAGTTTCGAAGGGCCTGTCGACCCTCAAAGGGTTAATAACAGAGAGCCCCGCTTTAGGCGTTTGTCTTATGGGGTTCGCTAATAGGCAAATTAAATTTTACCAAAATTTGCATCGGCAAGCGCCTTTTTTAAAAAGGCACACCCCCCCCGTTTTGTACATTCTTCGTGACCCCCTCTATTATGTCAGAAAACTTTCCAAAAATTTCAAGTGTTTTAAAGTTATTACATATTTTATATTATACCTTGATAATTAACTTTTGTGTACCTACCTAAATATACTTAAACACGTGCTGGGGGAGGTAACATTAAAATCACTAAAATCTCTCTACTCATGACCCCAAAACTGTACTAATCACCCTTGGCACATTAAAAGTCTTATATTACATTTTAAAATAGACATTTTCATTTAAACCCTCTATGATATTTTCCTCAAAAAATTAATAAGAAACGTGTTACATAGCAAATAAACTGATACATCCTCACAGAATAAAAATTGATGTAAATATTTAGATTTGATTACAAAGCGCTGTGTAGGTAGTGGGAAGAATTTGTTTTCTCTAGTCAAACACTGGAGGATACCTGTAGAAAAAAAAAATCCTTTCGTATGCCTTCACTCTTTTAAAAAGAAGGCCCCCTTTCGGGATTCCGCAATAGGGGGAGTCAAATTATGACCAAAATTTGCTAAGGCAAGCAGTCTTTCAAAACGGGGCCCCCCCCCCGTTTTTTTACATTTTCCGTTACCACATTATTTTCAGGAAATTTCAAAAAATTTAAGTGTTTTAAATTACTGCATATTTTTTAAAGTACTCTGATAATTATATTATGTGTACCTGTGCCCAAATATACTTACACATGGCTGGGGAGGAAAACATTTAAACGTAAATCTCTCTCTATCAGGGCGCCAATACTACTAATAATAAAATCACACTTGGGCACACTAAAATGTCTTTTTTTTCATCAATATAGGCATTTTCATTAAAACCACTATGATATTTTCCTCAAAAATTATATGAAACCCATTACAAACATATAAACAGATACTACACTCAGAATAAAAATTGATGTAAATATGAGATTTGTTTACAAAAAAGCGTTAGGTTTTGGGCGGAAGAAAACTTTTCTCAGTCAAACTGGGGGTAACTGTAAAAAATATTCTTTTTTTTATTCCTTTAATCTATGTATACAATTTTTGACCCTTGTGGGTTTTGTCTTTTTATTTAAAAATTTTAAAAAAAATTAATAAAAATAATAAAATATTATTATTTTATTATTATTTTTATTATTATTTTTATATTATTATTATTATTTTTTTTGTTATTATTAATATTATTTTTTAATATTATTTTTATTATTTTATTTTTATTATTATTATATTAATATTATCTTCATTCACTCTAAAAAAGGTGTGTTTCTGTTTGTTTTTTCTGAACTAACTTGTACACAATGTAAAAGTATTTTATGTGAGGGAATTTTATTAAAAAAAAAAAATATCGAGGGAAATTTTTACAAACTCTTACAAATGGAGTGAAAGAACTAAAAGCGACACAATTAATACCCATTTATTTTGCTGCCAAGTGATCGTTCATACCTTTCAGTTTGTGTTCCCCTTTCATTGTCCAACTCGCATCTCGTTCTCTCTCTCGTTTTTTCTTTCGTTAATATTTGGGTCTCATTGACATGGCTCTAAGGGTTTGCTGTAACAAAAAGAGAAGTCATAAGCCCCTTGCTTTAAGTGCCAAGTTAGAGGATGATGGTGTGCCATTCTGATTTTATTCAATAAACACCCTGCCCTTTACCTCTCACACATTAATATTAATATTTTAAGGTAAGTAATAAGTGTACTCTGTGTGTATCTTACCTTTTATTGTGTTTTTAATGCCTATTTCTGTTGCTAACTTAATATAAGTTAGTGTAAACTTGTTGTCTGGCATTTATTGCATATTTGATATGTGCTCTGATAATAATACTTGTGGACCTGTGTGGTAGCCAGGTGGAGGGATAGCATTATGTTTTCTCTGGTCAGGCACTAGAGAAAACGTGCATGAATCTGCGTTTGGCCCAGTCACTCCCCCACTCCACTTTTGTTTACAATTTTCGGCATGAATTATTCATTACTTCTCCCTTCGTTTATGAGGGCATCTAAAGGTAGTTGTTAGAAACGATTAAATTCAGTGAACAAGGTATGTCGATGCTAATAATATGGCTCTGGGCCACAGTGTAGGTAGCCGGTAGGTGTAGCCCAGGCAGGCTACACCTAAAAGCTACCTACACTGACTTATTATAAATAAATACTACTCACCTCTCTTCCTACATTAAGACTACACATATTTTAAGGTAAATAGTGAGTGTACTGTATGTGTATTTTAACTCTGTGAGCTGTTTTAGATATCATATATTAAGTATAAAATGGAGAGCCAGGGCTACCTACACCTGTCTTCCTACAAATAAGTACTACTCACTTCTCGCCCTAGATTAAGATTACAAATACTCTAAGATAAGTAATTAATGTACTGTGTATGCATTTTACTTATTGTGTTTTTAATGCCTAGTTCTATTACTAACTTAATATAATTTAGTGTAAACTTGTTGTCTGGTATTTATATGCATTTATAAATGGAAAAAATGGTGTTCTGCTTCCCGACAATGTCTGCTTTCCGGCGATAGCCTGGAACCTAACCCGCCGTATAAGTGGGGCCGTACTGTACAGCAATAATAATAAAAGATACAGTAAATTAAATTTTTTCCAAGTCACCAGATTAAGCTGATTCCACTCATAATTGCAAAGTTATTTAATAAAATTATTCATTGTTAGTAATTTCATTTAGTAATACCTCTGTATTAATATTTTAATGATTTATTTTAGGTTGACTCTTCTGAGGCTGTTCAGCAAGTGCTCAGTGGTGTTAAGCCAGGAAAAGGCAAAAAGCCCGATAAGGAAAAAACAGAAAAAAAGCCAGATAAGGGGAAAAAAACGGTGTGTATAATGAATGTTGTCTTAATTTTCTATATTACTTGTGACATGTATGTTAATATCCTGTTTAGATCTGTATATATGAACCCTGATTTAACAGTGTGGTATAAAGCAGTACTACGAGCATAGTTCTGCATATAAAAGAATCTATTTTTTCCTCCTAAGCTCAAGTATTCTTCAAATAAATTTCACCCTTTTGCCAGCAGTTCACTTTAATACACTCACCATACCATGTGGAGGTTGTGCCAATTTTTTCACTTTTTTTTTTTTAACAATTCGGCCATCTCCCACCGAGGCAGGGTGACCCAAAAAGAAAGAAAATCCCCAAAAAGAAAGAAAATTCCCAAAAAGAAAATACTTTCATCTTTCAACACTTTCACCTCACTCACACATAATCACTGTTTTTAGAGAGGTGTCCAGAAGACAACAGTTTAAAAGCATATACATATCAAGATACACAATATATCCCTCCAAACTGCCAATATCCCAAACCCCTTCTTTAGAGTGCAGGCATTGTACTTCTCATTTCCAGGACTCATGTCCGGCTATATAAAAATAACCAGTTTCCCTGAATCCCTTCACTAAATATTACCCTACTCACACTCCAACAGCTCGTCAGGTCCCAAATACCATATGTCTCCAGTCACTCCTATCAAACACGCTTACGCACGCCTGCTGGAAGTCCAAGCCCCTCGCCCACAAAACCTCCCTTACCCCTTCCTTCCAACCTTTTTGCGGACGACCCCTACCCCGCCTTCTTTCCCCTACAGATTTATACTCTCCATGTCGCTCTACTTTGATCCATTCTCTCTAAATGACCAAACCACCTCAACAACCCCTCTTCAGCCCTCTGACTTATACTTTTATTAACTCCACACCTTCTCCTAATTTCTACACTACGAATTTTCTGCATAATATTTACACCACACATTGCCCTTAGACAGGACATCTCCACTGCCTACTCACTGCGAAACGACTCACGAAATCGCAATGACACGATTGCAAACGAACCATACCATGGGCGGGATCTGAACCCGTGGTCAGGGAGTCTCAAAACTCCAGACCGTCTGGTCCAGTGGCTAACGCGACGGTCTGGAGTTTTGAAACTATCTGACCGCGGGCTCAAATCCAGCCCGTGGTGTGGTTTACTCACTGCTACATTTACAACCCAAGCTTCACACCCATATAAGAATGTTGGTACTACTATACTTTTATACATTCCCTTCTTTGCCTCCATACATAACGTTTTTTGTCTCCACATATACCTCAACGCACCACTCGCCTTTTTTCCCTCATAAATTCTATGATTAACCTCATCCTTCATAAATCCATCCACCGACACATCAACTCGCAAATATCTGAAAACATTCACTTCTTCCATACTCCTCCTCCCCAATTTGATATCCAATTTTTCTTGATCTAAATCATTTGATTCCCTCATCACCTTACTTTTTCTATGTTCACTTGCAACTTTCTACCTTTACACACACTCTCAAACTTGTCCACTAACCTTTGCAGCTTTTCTTTAGAATCCCCCATAAGCACAATATCATCAGCAAAAAGCAACTGTGTCAATTCCCATTTTGTATTTGATTTCCCATAATTTAATCCCACCCCTCTCTTGAACACCCTAGCAATTACTTCTTTTACAACCCCATCTATAAATATATTAAACAACCATGGTGACATTACACATCCCTGTCTAAGACCTACTTTTACCGGGAAGTAGTCTCCCTCTCTTCTACACACCCTAACCTGAGCCTCACTATCCTCGTAAAAACTCTTTACAGCAATTAGTAACTTACCACCTGAGCCTCGCTATCCTCGTAAAAACTCTTTACAGCAATTAGTAACTTACCACCTATTCCATATACATACTTGCAACATCTGCCATTGCTCCCCTATCCACTCTATCATATGCCTTTTCTAAATTCATAAATGCAATAAAAACTTCCCTACCTTTATCTAAATACTTCTCACATATATGCTTCAATGTAAACACTTGATCTACACATCCCCTATCCACTCTAAAATCTCGTCGCTCATCTGCAATCCTACATTCTCTCTTACCTCTAATTCTTTCAATAATAACCCTGCTGTACACTTTTCTTTCTAGTTCTTGTTCTTGTTTTATTTCCTCTTACCTCCATGGGGAAGTGGAACAGAATTCTTCCTCCGTAAGCAGTGTGTGTTGTAAGAGGTGACTAAAATGCCGGGAGCAAGGGGCTAGTAACCCCTTCTCCTGTACAGATTACTAAATCTAAAAAGAAAAACTTTAGTTTTTCTTTTTGGGCCACCCTGCCTTAGTGGGATACGGCCGGTTTGTTGAGAAAAAAAATGTATTATAATAATAATCTGCATACAAAGGGCTTTTGGCATGTACACCCAATCACTATATTTCTTTGTACAACTATGTATCATGTCCAGATAAAAAATTGATAAATAAACAAATAAATTATTATTATTAATTTAGGGAAGTGGAGCACAGATCCAATTCCCTTGATCAAGAGCCCCTTACCAAGGAACCTCCCTTGAGGGGGAAGTTCGCATTCTGAAATTTCGTGCGTATCCAGAAGCAAAAAATTGATCGAGTGACTGTTCGTATCCTGAAAAATTCTCATGGTGGGGCATTCGTAAGCCGAGGTTCCACTGTACTGCACTCTTAAAACTTTTCCAACCCTCTTCAACCCCTCCACTACTCATACTTGCACTAGCCCACCTTTCTGCCGATAGTTGCTTATATCCCACTTCCTCCTTCCTTAGTTTGTACACTTTCACCTCTCTCTTACTTGTTGTTTCCATTTTCCTTTCATCCCATCTACCTCCTACTCTAACTGTAGCTACAACTAAATAATGATCCGATATATCAGTTGCCCGTCTATAAACATGTACAAACTGAAGCCTACCCATCAACCTTTTATCCACCAATACATAATCAAACTACTTTCATTACGTGCTATATCATACCTTGTATACTTATTTATCCTCTTTTTCATAAAATATGTACAGTGGAACCTCTACTTACAAGTTTAATCCGTTCCATGACCTTGCTCGCAACTGAATTTGCTTGTTTGCAGAGTCAGTTTTCCTCATTTAAATTAACTGAAATGGAATTAATTCGTTCCAGTGGAATCCCAGGCACGAAAAAATACTTTAATAATTTCCCTAATATCAACTCTACAGCTTATTTATCTATCACAATTCATGTAATATGACATAAACAGTATTAACATAGAAACATGATATATACACTAGAATGAATAAAATACATGTCATTAGGTATGTGGCTAGTGGTGGTGACAGCAGCCATTGTTGTTGGGGTTTATAGGGCCACCACAGTGGCCATTCCTGCTCCTGACTACATGTGTAGAGAACCTAGGATAACCCAAAAAAGTCAGACAGAGTGACTTATAAGTGCTACACTCTTAATGCTTTACTTAATTGCTACACTCTTAACCCGTAAACGGTCCAAACGTATATATACGTTCACTCGCATAGCGCCCCAACTTTTTTGAGGAAAACAACAATCTTTACTTTTAAAAGGAAAAAAGAGCATATAGTACCCAGGCATCCCCAATTATTTTAATATGTCACACAGTGAGTGCACACACCCATTCTCTCATGTCTAGGTGACAGGCTTAATGTGGCAATGTTGAATGAATGACAAAGAAAACGTATATATACGTTTGGGGCGCTACGCGCGTGGACGTATATATACGTTTGGACCATTTAAGGGTTAATGCTACACTTAATTGCTACACTCTTAATGCTACACTTTGCCACTGCTGCTTCATGTTGTCTGCCACTGCTACCTCATGATGTTTGCCACTGCTGCTTCATGTTGTCTGCCACTGCTACCTCATGATGTCTGCCACTGCTGCTTCATGTTGTCTACCACTGCTACCTCATGATGTCTGCCACTGCTGCTTCATGTTGTCTGCCACTGCTACCTCATGATGTTTGCCACTGCTGCTTCATGTTGTCTGCCACTGCTACCTCATGATGTCTACCACTGATGTCGCCAAAGAAACGAACATTTCTGCTATTTTGAGCTCAATTTCAAGGTGCTTTTCATCATGAAACCAATTAAAATCATATTTATTTTTGTAGTATATCTTCCAGTCTATCACAAGAGACCAAATAAAACGAGAATACAACCATAAAAACCATACGATAATATACCGCTAAGGGGCTAATGGCTGAGAAGTGAACTCCGTTATTTATGGTCCGATTTCTTTCATTTTTGGTGTATGTTAAGAAGCATTTTTTCATCATACATTGCCCAAGTTTCAGTAAGACACTCCAGCAAACAACTGAGATCCAGTTCCCTAGATCAAGAGCAAGAGCCCCCTCACCAGTGTCAATTAACCTCCCTTGAGGCCTGCTCGCATCTGGAAATTTTGCTCGCGTCTGGAAGCAAAAAATCAACCAAGCAGCAGCCTGTATCTGGAAAAACTCGCACGTGGATGCACTCGTAAGTAGAGGTTCCGCCGTATTACTAATACGTAATAATAATCACTCTTGGGCACATTAAATGTCTTATTTTACGTTAATATAGACATTTTCATTAACCCCTTGACTATTGCAACCCCAAATCCTGAGGTGTCTCCTGGTGTTGCAAAATTTAAAAAAAAAAAATTATTTTTCCTATGAAATGATAGAGAATCTCTTCTGGGTTGTAATGACACCAAAAGAACGAAATTTGGTGGAAAACTGATGGAATTATGCTCCCTCGAAGTTAGCGACCTCGGCAATATTTGCGAATCGGCGATTTTGCCCACTTTGAGCCTTAGTTTCGGCTAATTACATTGTTCCAATCGACCAAACTCATAGCTATTTCTTTAGAACTCCATTTTTCTAGCGATTGAGTACAAGAAACTGCCCATTTACCAATTTCAACTACCCAATAATGTGATCGGAAATTTGCAATTTGGCCAGTTTCACGAAAATTAAAAAATATGACAATTTCAAAATAGGGTCCAGAATGAACAATGCAGACATTCCTGGCTCTAAAATAACATTTTGTTTATTCATCAGTCACGTCTCCAGGCCCCTCTGATTTTACTCTTGCTTTCTATTTTGAATTTTTATTCACACAAAAAATAGATTTACTGTTATGCAGACTACTGCAATATTGTAATAATTGTATAAATAATGTCAACCCATTCATGACTGCATATTAAAATGGCTACTTGGACATTTATTGGAAAAGACATCATTTGTTTACTTTTGAACATCGGTAAAAATCAAACATTTCTCCTACTTTGAGCTCCATTTCCAGGTTCTTCTCATAGTAAAACTAATCAAAATCACCTCAATTTCTATAATATGTTTTCCATTCTATAAAATGAGACCAAGAAAATGAGAATAGAACCATAAATACTATACAAAAATAGACCACAAAGTCGGCATTTTAATTTAAAAAACAGTAGGAGTTTTTTTTCTCTCATTATGCACTGCGTGCTGCAGGATTTTTTTATATGGTGCACACTGACCACACAGACCCATTCTCTCACATGTGGGCTTGCCAGCTTTCTCCTGCTTGATTTAAAGCCGCTAGAATTTATGAGTATATATACATCAAACACAGTGGCTCGTAAGACGTACATATGTGACTGAAACAGTCAAAGGGTTAATCTGTGATATTTTCTTCAAAATTATATAAGAAACACATTACATAGCAAATAAACATGCTATGTTTATGAAGTGTGGTAAAACATTCACTTCTTCCATACTCCCTCCCTCCAATGCGATATCCAATTTTTCTTTTATCTAAATTGTTTGATACCCTCATCACCTTACTCTTATCTATGTTAACTTTCAACTTTATACCTTTACACACCCTCCCAAACTCATCCACAAACCTTTGCAACTTTTCTTTAGAATCTCCTGAAAGCACATCATCATCAACAAAGAATAACTGTGTCAACTCCCATTTTTATTTGATTCCCCATTATTTAATCCCACACCTCTCCCCAACATCCTAGCATTTACTTCTTTTACAATCCCATCTAAAAATACATGTACTAAACAACCATGGTGACAATACACATCTCTAAGACCTACTTCTACTGAGGAGTAATTTCCCTCTCTCCTACACACCCTAACCTGAGCCTCACTGTCCACATAAAAACTCTTTACAGCATTTAGTAACTTAATACCTATCTATTCCATACACTTGCAACATCTGCCACATTGCTCCCCCTATTCACTCTATCATATGCCTTTTCTAAATCCATAAATGCAATGAAAACTTCCCTACCTTTATGTAACTACTATTCACATACATGCTTCAATGTAAACACTTGATCTACACATCCTCTACCTTGTTCATCTGCACTCCTGTTCTCTGTTGTACCTCTAATTCTTTCAATAATAACCCTAACCTACACTTTACCTTGTATACTTAGTAAACCACTACTCTGAACACACCGGCCGTATCCCACCAAGGCAGGGTTGCCCAAAAGGAAAAACGAAAGTTTCTCCTTTTATATTTAGTAATATATACAGGAGAAGAGGTTACTAGACCCTTGCTCCTGTCATGACTCAGTAAACTTATTCCCCTATAATTTTTACAATCTCTCTTGTCCCCCTTCCCTTTATATAAAGGAACTGTACATGCTTTCTGCCAATCCGGAGGTACCTTCCCCTCTTTCGTACATTATACAGAAATACCACCCACTCCAAAACTATATCATCCCTTCTGCTTTTAACATTTCTGTCATGATCCCGTCAGTTCCAGCTGCTTTACCCCCTTTCATTCTACATAATGCCTCATGCACCTTCCCTACACTTACATCCTGCTCTTCTTCACTAGCTATCTCCACCATTACTCACTTCATTTGTGTCTTGCCAGAGGCACAATGATACTACAGTTCAGATGCCTCTCCAAATTGCAAATATCCCCATCCCTTAGAGTGCAGGCACTGTACTTTCCATCTCCAGGAATCAAATCCAGTTTCCTTGAATCCCTTCATAAATGTTTCTTTGCTCACACTCCAACAGCATGTCAAATCACAGAAACCACTTGCCTCCACTCCTATCTGACACGCATACAAAACCTTTTTTATCCCTTCCCTCAAGTGTTCCCTAGGTTGGCCCCTACCCCACCTTCCTTCCACTATAATTTTATACACCCTCTAAGTCATCCTGTTTTTCTCCATCCTCTCTAATTGTTTGAACCACCTCAGCAATTCCTCTTCAGCTCTCTGGATACAACTTTAGTAACTCGTCACCTCCTAATCTCAGCATAATATTCACACCACACATTGCCCTCAGACACAACATCTCCACTGCTTCCAATCCCCCATGCTGGAACATTAACAAGCCATGTTTCACACCCATTTGCTAGGATGGTAGTACAGTGGACCCCCGCATAGCGAACTTAATCCGTGCAAGAGGGCTGGTCGTTATGCGAAATGTTCGCTATGCGAATTAATTTTCCCCATAAGAAATAATGGAAATAAAATTAATCCGTGCAAGACACCCAAAAGTATGAAAAAAAATTTTTTTTACCACAAAAAAATGTTAATTTTAGTACACACAAACTGAAAAAGGCATGCACAATTACATGACACTTACTTTTATTGAAGATCTGGTGATGATTGATGGGATGGGAGGAGGGGAGAGAGAGTGTTAGTGTTTAGAAGGGGAATCCCCTTCCATTAGGACTTGAGGTAGCAAGTCCTTTTCCTGGGGTTACTTCCCTTCTTCTTTTAATGCCACTAGGACCAGCTTCAGAGTCACTGGACTTCTTTCGCACAACATATCTGTCCATAGTGGCCTGTACCTCTCGTTCCTTTATGATTTGTCTAAAGTGGTTCACAACAGTGTCATTGTAACAGTCACCAGCACGGCTTGCAATAGCTGTGTGAGGGTGATTTTCATCAAAAAAGGTTTGCACTTCAAGCCATTTGCACACATTTCCTTAATCTTTGAAGTAGGCAATTCCTTCAATTTCTCTCTCCCCTCCTTTGAACCAGTTTCCCCAGGTCTGGCCTCTTGCTCTTGAAGTTGATCTATCAGCTCATCAGTGGTTAGTTCTTCATTGTCCTCCTCCACCAACTCTTCCACATCCTCCCCACTAACCTCCAACCCCAAGGACTTCCCCAATTCCACATTGATTCCTCAATGGTATACTACTCCTCTCAGGGTTAGCCTCAAACCCTTCAAAATCCCTTTTGTCTACACATTCTGGCCACAGTTTCTTCCAAGCAGAGTTCAAGGTTCTCTTAGTCACTCCCTCCCAAGCCTTACCTATAAGGTTTACACAATTGAGGATATTAAAGTGATCCTTCCAAAACTCTTTTAGAGTCAATCGAGTGTCTGTGGTCACTTCAAAGCACTTTTGAAACAGAGCTTTTGTGTACAGTTTCTTGAAGTTGGAAATGACCTGCTGGTCCATGGGCTGCAGGAGAGGAGTGGTATTAGGAGGCAAAAACTTCACCTTAATGAAGCTCATGTCCCCATAAAGTCGCTCTGCCACGTCTGTAGGATGACCAGGGGCATTGTCTAACACCAGGAGGCACTTAAGGTCAATTTCTTTTCAGTTAGGTAATCTTTCACATTGGGGGCAAATGCATGGTGTAACCAGTTATAGAAAAATTCCCTAGTGACCCATGCCTTACTGTTTGCCCTCCACAGCACACACAATTATCCTTGAGGACATTCTTTTGCCTGAACGCTCTGGGAGTTTCAGAGTGATACACTAATAAAGGCTTAACTTTGCAATCACCACTAGCATTGGCACACATCAACAAAGTAAGCCTGTCTTTCATAGGCTTATGTCCTGGGAGTGCCTTTTCCTCCTAAGTAATGTAGGTCCTGCTTGGCATTTTCTTCCAGAAACAGGCCTGTTTCATCACAATTAAACACTTGTTCAGGTTCCAGTCCTTCAGTTTCTATGTACTCCTTGAATTCATGCACATATTTTTCAGCCGCTTTGTGGTCCGAACTGGCAGCCTCACCATGCCGTATCACACTATGGATGCCACTACGCTTCTTAAATCTCTCAAACCAACCTTTGCTGGCCTTAAATTCACTCACATCATCACTAGTTGCAGGCATTTTTTTAATTAAATCGTCATGCAACTTCCTAGCCTTTTCACATATGATTGCTTGAGAGACGCTATCTCCTGCTAGCTGTTTTTCATTTATCCACACCAATAAGAGTTTCTCAACATCTTCCATCACTTGCGATCTTTGTTTCGAAAACACAGTTAAACCTTGCAACAACAGCTTCCTTGATTGCCATTTTCTTGCCCACAATAGAAGCGATGGTGATTTTGGTTTCTTGTACAACCTGACCAGGTCGGTGATACGTACTCCACTTTCATACTTATCAATGATCTCTTTCTTCATTTCAATGGGTATTCTTACCCTTTGAGGTGTAGGGTTGGCACTAGAAGCTTTCTTGGGGCCCATGGTCACTTATTTTCCACAAACAGCACCGAAAACACTGTAATAATACGAAATATTCCGAGTGTATGCTTGAATGTTACCGCGGAGGCTGGCTGGTAAACAATGGGACGGGCGGCACATGTGAGGCTGGCTGAGGGCGCACATTGGACGCGTCTCGGACGAAGGTCGCTGAGCGGGTTTTTGTCCACTATGCGGGGCAAAATTTTAGCGAACAAAGCGTTCGCTATGCGGATTGTTCGCTATGCAAGGCGTTCGCTATGCAGGGGTCCACTGTACCTCCCTGGGTGGTTGTTGTCTACCATCCTACTACCTATGAGTTTTGAAATTACAATCCTTTTTTTTTTTCAGTACACCATGTGGAGAACTGGTTAGATAAGTACACTTTCCTGCATGCAACAAACATATAGCAATTGGTACTTATCAGTTAACAGCATGATGTCCAGCAACCTCTCCCTGGACATCTCTTTGGGGTGCTGTTCCAGATTCCACAGTGGCTGTTGATTAACAATTTTGTTAGAAAATTTGCCCCAAAGAAGCATATATTCAGCATTTCACTATCATCTGAAATGCATAGTGATACTTACTTGGGTTTGAGTGAATCAACCACATATCATGGGATCTATTGGTAATTCCAGTCAAATCTCACCCCTACCTATTAGCTGCAGCTAACGTAATTAGGTATGGGTATGCCTGGACTTACCTGGGTATTGTAACTGACCCAATTTTCTCTAGTTTGGGGTAGGGGAAGTATGAACCCGGTATTGATGTCTTGAGTAGGCTGCTACAGAAGCATAGTTATGTCCTCACTTGTTGGTAGGGAGTCATTTTGTTCATAACACCTGAATGCATACTGTGACACAAGCTTTGCACTTAATGGGATTATACCATGGATGATACACTCATGTTTCTTTTTAACACTAGTTTTCCTAGTGGAGACTGACAGTATTTCTGAGTTTACCACACAAAGCCAGTATTTTGTTTCTTCTAAGTGGGGGGTATGTGACATGTGTTCATGCTCTGATATCTGAATTCAACCTAGCTTGTCGCCCTGCCCAGAGCCCACCAGTTCACCCTCTGTACAAAAGAACTGCTGAGTTCAGATTTATATCTCTTCCTTTTTACACATTGCAACAGTATTCAATACAAGAGGGTAGGTTTCTTTGTTATCTAGGTCTAGACTAGAATTCCTAATAGTCCTAACTTGTAGATAAAGTGGGACACAAATTTTCCCTTAATTTTCTGCTATGGAGAAAAGAGTAATTACTCTCATGTAACCTCGTTGTGTAGTTGATCAAGAACTCTTGCAAGGAGGGAAAGGTGTTCCTTGTGATGCTACATATAGGTGGTTTTAATAAAGCTGTTCGCAAGGAAAGCAGAGTCCACTAGCCCCTTCTGGGAGGGCTAATTCTCTCAGAGGGTTGAGGGGGGCTGAGAGATACCCCCTTTACTGGAGAATTTTCTCCACACACTGGCCATATACCACCAAGGCAGGCTGACCTGAAAAGAAAAGCAAAAGTTTTTCTTTGAAAGTACAATATTTTATATAATTTTCCATCTTATTGGTTATTTTTATTATT
Organism: Cherax quadricarinatus; assembly: GCF_026875155.1. Taxonomy (NCBI): domain Eukaryota; kingdom Metazoa; phylum Arthropoda; class Malacostraca; order Decapoda; family Parastacidae; genus Cherax; species Cherax quadricarinatus. The sequence continues at coordinate 7,527,328 of NC_069418.1, forward strand.
TTGAAACTTTGACCCTATCAGCAATAAAGTAAAACTCCTTTACATGATAATTAAAACTGTTTACTTTCATATTACTGATATATCTTAATAATTTGGTTTGATATTTTACCTAATTTGAAGAAATAATTTTAATTTATTTATTGTTTTGCTCATTTTATTTTTGCAATATTTTGTCTTATGCATCAGTATCACTTTTCTTTCCTTTCTAGGTAGCAGCAAATAATAGAAGTGTTAAAGATAATGACTCAATTTCACCCAAAGATCCAAAAGTGACCAAAAACCCTAAAGTTTTTAAACCAATCCAAGATCCCAAATCTAGTAAAGATCCCAAGCCAGCTCAAGACCCTAAACCTTCCAGTAATCCCAAAACAGTCAAAGACCCCAAATCTAGCAGAGAATCCAGACCAGTCCAAGGCCCCAAATCTAGCAGAGAATCGAGGCCAATCCAGGACCCCAAAAAGAATGAAGAACTCAGACCAGGAAAAGAGTCTAGAAATACTCTTGTGGGTAATTCCTCTTCTAAACCACTGCAAGACAAAGGCTCTCCAGTAAAGGTATTCTGGAACACCTGTATATGCTGTGTTTAATGGTTGTGTGTCATAATCGTCACTTTAAGGGAGTGCAAAGTCAACATTGGTAGTATTTTCAGTAGCTTTTTAAGATGAGTCTTCATTTTTTGATTGGAAGCTGCTCTGTGAGATTGAATAGCTGTATAATTTAAACACCTGTATGGTTGAAATAGTTTAGTTACCCAGTAAATAAAACACATTAAAACTGTGTACTTTTTCTTCATTGTAATTGAATGTTCTGCATGTTTAATGTGCAAGCTAGTATTTGTGGATAATTTGTAAATACACAGTAGGCGTCATCAATATGAACGCACGTAAATAGATCTAAAGAAAGGTTGCAAAGTTAGTGGAAGAGTTTGGGAGGGTGTGTGGAGGTAGAGAGTTGAAAGTGAACATAGATAAGAGTAAGGTGATGAGGGTATCAAACAATTTAGATAAAGAAAAATTCGTTATCACATTGGAGGGGGATAGCATGGAAGAAGTGATTTTTTTTTTTTCTTTTTCAACAAGTCGGCCATCTCCCACCGAGGCAGGGTGACCCAAAAAGAAAGAAAATCCCCAAAAAGAAAATACTTTCATCATCATTCAACACTTTCATATCACTCACACATAATCACTGTTTTTGCAGAGGTGCCCAGAATACAGCAGTTTAGAAATATATACGTATAAAAATACACAATACAGTGGACCCCCGCATAACGATGGCATCACATAGCGATTATTCCGCATACCGCTTACTTTAATCGCAAAATTTTTGCCGCGCATACCGATTAAAAACCCGCTCACCGATTTTCGTCCGAGACGCGTCCAATGTGCGCCCTCAGCCAGCCTCACATGTGCCGCCCGTGCCATTGTTTACCAGCCAGCCTCCGCGGTAACATCCAAGCATACACTCGGAATATTTCGTATTATTACAGTGCTTTCGGTGCTGTTTCTGGAAAATAAGTGACCATGGGCCCCAAGAAAGCTTCTAGTGCCAACCGTACACCAATAAGGGTGAGAATTCCCATTGAAATGAAGAAAGAGATCATTGATAAGTATAAAAGTGGAGTGCGTATCGCCGACCTAGTCAAGTTGTACAAGAAACCCCAATCAACCATCGCTACTATTGTGGGCACCAGAAAGACAATCAAGGAAGCTGTTCTTGCCAAAGGTTTAACTGTGTTTTCGAAACAAAGATCGCAAGTGATGGAAGATGTTGAGAGACTCTTATTGGTGTGGATAAATGAAAAACAGCTAGCAGGAGATAGCGTCTCTCAAGCGATCATATGTGAAAAGGCTTGGAAGTTGCATGAGGATTTAATTAAAAAAGTGCCTGCAACTAGTGATGATGTGAGTGAATTTAAGGCCAGCAAAGGTTGGTTTGAGAGATTTAAGAAGCGTAGTGGCATCCATAGTGTGATAAGGCATGGTGAGGCTGCCAGTTCGGACCACAAAGCGGCTGAAAAATATGTGCAGGAATTCAAGGAGTACATAGACAGTGAAGGACTGAAACCTGAACAAGTGTTTAATTGTGATGAAACAGGCCTGTTCTGGAAGAAAATGCCAAGCAGGACCTACATTACTCAGGAGGAAAAGGCACTCCCAGGACATAAGCCTATGAAAGACAGGCTTACTCTTCTCATGTGTGCCAATGCTACTGGTGATTGCAAAGTGAAGCCTTTATTAGTGTATCACTCTGAAACTCCCAGAGCGTTCAGGCAAAAGAATGTCCTCAAGGATAATTTGTGTGTGCTGTGGAGGGCAAACAGTAAGGCATGGGTCACTAGGGAATTTTTCTATAACTGGTTACACCATGCATTTGCCCCCAATGTGAAAGATTACCTAACTGAAAAGAAATTAGAACTTAAGTGCCTCCTGGTGTTAGACAATGCCCCTGGTCATCCTACAGACGTGGCAGAGCGACTTTATGGGGACATGAGCTTCATTAAGGTGAAGTTTTTGCCTCCTAATACCACTCCTCTCCTGCAGCCCATGGACCAGCAGGTTATTTCCAACTTCAAGAAACTGTACACAAAAGCTCTGTTTGAAAGGTGCTTTGTAGTGACCTCAGAAACTCAACTGACTCTAAGAGAGTTTTGGAGAGATCACTTTAATATCCTCAATTGTGTAAACCTTATAGGTAAGGCTTGGGAGGGAGTGACTAAGAAGACCTTGAACTCTGCTTGGAAGAAACTGTGGCCAGAATGTGTAGACAAAAGGGATTTTGAAGGGTTTGAGGCTAACCCTGAGATGATTATGCCAGTTGAGGAATCCATTGTGGCATTGGGAAAGTCCTTGGGGTTGGAGGTTAGTGGGGAGGATGTGGAAGAGTTGGTGGAGGAGGACAATGAAGAACTAACCACTGATGAGCTGATAGATCAACTTCAAGAGCAAGAGGCCAGACCTGGGGAAACTGGTTCAGAGGAGGGGAGAGAGAAATTGAAGAAGTTGCTTACTACAAAGATTAAGGAAATCTGTGCAAAGTGGCTTGAAGTGCAAACCTTCATGGATGAAAATCACCCTCACACAGCTATTGCAAGCCGTGCTGGTGATTATTACACTGACAGTGTTGTGAAACACTTTAGGCAAGTCATAAAGGAACGAGAGGTACAGGCCACTATGGACAGATATCTTGTGCGAAAGAAGTCCAGTGACTCTGAAGCTGGCCCTAGTGGCATTAAAAGAAGAAGGGAAGTAACCCCAGAAAAGGACTTGCTACCTCAAGTCCTAATGGAAGGGGATTCCCCTTCTAAACACTAACACTCTCTCTCCCCTCCTCCCATCCCATCAATCATCACCAGATCTTCAATAAAAGTAAGTGTCATGTAAGTGTGCATGCCTTTTTCAGTTTGTGTGTATTAAAATTAACATTTCATGTGGTAAAAAATTTTTTTTTTCATACTTTTGGGTGTCTTGCACGGATTAATTTTATTTCCATTATTTCTTATGTGGAAAATTCATTCACATAACGATTATTTCGCATAACAATTACCCCTCTTGCACGGATTAAAATCGTTAACCGGGGGTCCACTGTATATCCCTCCAAACTGCCAATATTCCAAACCCCTCCTTTATAGCGCAGGCACTGTACTTCCCATTTCCAGGACTCAAGTCCGGTTATATAAAATAAGCGGTTTCCCTGAATCCCTTCACTAAATATTACCCTGCGTGCTCACACATGCTTGCTGGAAGTCCAAACCCCTCGCCCACAACACCTTTACCCCCTCCCTCCAACCTTTTCGAGGACGACCCCTACCCCGCCTTCCTTCCCCTACAGATTTATACGCTCTCCATGTCATTCTACTTTGATCTGTTCTCTCTAAATGACCAAACTACCTCAACAAACCCTCTTCAGCACTCTGACTAATACTTTTATTAACCCTTTCAGAGTCCCCAGGCCCTCTCCCAGACTGGTTCTCAGGGTTGCCCAAATTTAAACAAAAAATTATTTTTTCTTATGAAAAGATAGAAAATCTTTTCCCGATCATAATGACACCAAAAGTATGAAATTTGATGAAAAACCTACGGAATTATGCTCTTGTGAAGTTAGCGGTCTCGATGACGTTTACGCATCAGCGATTTTGCCCACTTTGAGCACTATTTTCAGCCAATTCCAGTGTACTAGTCGACAAAAATCATAACTATTTCACTAGAACTCCATTTTTTCTATCAAATGAGTACAAGAAACCATCCATATACCGATTTCAACTATCCAATACAGTGGTCAGAATTTAGCAGTTTTGCTAATTTCACACAAATTTCAAAAGATGCCAATTTCCAAATAGGGTCCACAATAAACAAGAAAGACATTCCTGGCACTAAAATAACATTTCCTCTGTTCATTAGTCACGTCCCCACGCCCATCTTACATTCATGTTACATTACTGTTATGCAGACTACTGCATTAGTGTAGAAATGGTATAAATAATATCAGCACGCTTGTGAAAGAATATTAAACTCATCAGTTGATGTGTATTGGACGCTTAGCATGATTTGTTTACTTTTGAACTTTGGTAAAAATCGAACATTTCTGCTACTTTGAGCTCAATTTCAAGGTACTTTTCATTGTAAAACCAGTCAAAATCATCTCAATTTCTGTAATATGTCTTCCATTCTATAAAATGAGACCAGGAAAACTAGAATACAACAAAAAATACCATACGAAAATACAGTGCAAAGTCGCTGTTTTAATCCAAAAACACGGTCAAAGTTTTTTTTCTCATTACGCACTGTGTGCTGCAGGATTCTTTTTTATACTGCGCACACCTGATCACAGACCGGGCCGCGGGGGCATTGACCCCCGGAACTCTCTCCAGGTAAACTCCAGGTAAACACTGACCACATAGACCCATTCTTTCATATGTAGGCCTACCAGCTTTCTCTCACTAGATTTGAGGGCGCTAGAATTTAGGCGCACTAGTACGTCAATCCTGGTGCGTAAGCCGTACTAGTACCTCCGAATCCTTGAAAATGTTAACTCCACACTTTCTCCTAATATCCACACATCAAATTTTCTGCATAATATTTACACCACACATTGCTTTTAGACAGGACATCTCCACTGCCTCCAACCGCCTCCTCGCTGCAGCATTTACAACCCAAGCTTCACACCCATATAAGAGTGTTGGTACTACTATACTTTCATACATTCCCTTCTTTGGATCCATAGATAACATTTTTTGCCTCCACATATACCTCAATGCACCACTCACCTTTTTTCCTTCATGAATTCTATGATTAACCTCATCCTTCATAAATCCATCCGCTGACACGTCAACTTCCAAATATCTGAAAACATTCACTTCTTCCGTACTCCTCCTCCCCAATTTGATATCCAATTTTTCTTTATCTAAATCTTTTGATACCCTCATCACCTTACTCTTTTCTATGTTCACTTTCAACTTTCTACCTTTACACACACTCCCAAATTCGTACACTAGCCTTTGCAATTTTTCTTTAGAATCTCCCATAAGTACAGTATCATCAGCAAAAAGTAACTGTGTCACTTCCCATTTTGTATTTAATTCCCCATAATTTAATCCCATCCCTCTCCTGAATGCCCTAGCATTTACTTCTTTTACAACACAAGACACAGATCTCTTTTTGATATACCTCGTGTCCATATCACACTGTGTAAAAACTCTATGCACATAAAGGGCCCCAAAATATGGAATTCATTACCAGAAGATATTAACCCTTTGACTGTCAAAGGGCCCAATCCTGAAGTGTCTCCTGGTGTCGCAAAATATTCAAAAAGAAAAAAAATAATTTTTTCTTATGAAAATGTTAAGATTATTTTTCTGATTGTTTTAGTCCCCAAAAAAAATTTTTCCCATCAGTACTTACCGAGATATAGAGGCATGAAGTTTGCAGAAAATGAGCCGCGTATGGCAACAGCGGCGACTGCCGCTCACCCGGTAAACTTTAGTTTACTTGTATTTGAAGGTTTGTTGTTTTTTTCACTATTTTATTTTTCACATAACTTATGTGGCCTGTGAGACCAAAGTAAGGTGCAATGTACATATATACACTCGTTGTATACAACACAATAAGCACACAAACATAATTATCAATATATTGTTTACAAAACTTGTTTACAAAAACAAACAATACAAAAAATTGTTTATTACTATTGTTCTATAATATATATACCAATATACAGTCACTGAACATATTCCTAGAAGTTCTGCAGCTTGTGGAACTCTTTGAAACATGGTGTCATACACAGTGGTGTTTTACACTCTCACACATAAAAACATGGTGTCATACACAGTGGTGTTTACACTCTCACACATAAAACATGGTGTCATACACAGTGGTGTTTTACACTCTTACACATAAAACATGGTGTCATACACAGTGGTGTTTTACACTCCTCACACATAAAACATGGTGTCATACACAGTGGTGTTTTACACTCCTCACACATAAAACATGGTGTCATACACAGTGGTATTTTACACTCCTCACACATAAAACATGGTGTCATACACAGTGGTGTTTTACACTCCTCACACATAAAACATGGTGTCATACACAGTGGTGTTTTACACGCTCACACATAAAACATGGTGTCATACACAATGGTGTTTTACACTCTCACACATAAAATCAGTGTGTGTGCATTTTTGTTGAATTTTTTTTTATGTGGGAAAGACAAAACACCTCGTCTGAGCAGTTTTCTTCAAAGTATTAGCAGGCAGTTTGTTTGTAGTTATCCTAGGTAAATGGTCATGTGTCATCATTCCCTTCAATTTCCTTCATTCCTTTCCTACCTGGAGGCTACCTGGAGGGCATTCCACCTCTCTTCCTACATTCCCTTTATCTTCCTTCATTATTTTTTTTCCTTTTCCTTTTCATCAGTCCTTCCTTATTCCTCCCTTTTCCCTTTTGCTTCGGGTTTCAAATATATATACACAATATGTACTAGATACTTTCAAAAAACTCCTATTATCACCCTTCAGCAAGCTTATTTTGTGTGCGAGGGTGGTTTATAATTGTTTTGATCAGGGTCGGCAGCTGTCAAAATGAATATTGTCTCTTTTAACCCACCCCCCTCCGCCTGTAAAAACAATGGGGTCGGATGCTGTTTCCCCCCTCCTTTTATCTAATTATCTTTCTCCCTCTTCTATCTCTTTAAATCTGTCTCTCTTTCTCTCCTCTGTCTACTCTGTCTCACAGGTACACTAAATAAAACTATACATATGAAAATTTTACCTAGGTAACCCAAAAAAATCCAGACAAAGTGCTATACTCGTTTGAAGATGTGAGTAAACGTGATGAGACACGTCTTGTCCTTCGAACAGACTAGACGGAAGACAGGGATTTGGGGAAAAGACAAATAACAGACAAAAAATTTTTGTTCGTCGTCATCTTCTCCTTCCCCCCCTCCTCCCCCCCCCTTCCCCCCCTCCTCTCCTCCTCCCTTCTCCTCCTCCTTCTCCTCCTCCTTCTCCTCCCCCTTTTTCCTCCCCTTTCCCCCCTCCTTCCCTCCCCCTTTTCCTCCTCCCTTTTCCTCCCCCTTCCCCCTCCTTTTCCTCCCCCTTCTCCCCTCCTTCTCCTCCTCTTTTCCTCCTCCTTCTCCCCTCCTTCTCCTCCCCCTTCTCCCCTCCTTCTCCTCCCCCTTCTCCTCCTCCCCCTTTCCCCCCCCTTTTCCCCCCTCCCTTTCCTCCTCCTCTCCCTCTCCTTCTCCTCCTCCTGCTCCTCCCCTCCCCGCTTCCCCCCTCCTCCTCCCTCCTCCTCCCCCTCCCCCCCTCCTTCTCCTCCTCCTCTCCTCCTCCTCCCCCTCCTCCCCCCCTTTCCCCCTCCTCCTCCCCCTCCTCCCCCTCCTCCTCCTCCTCCCCCTTTCCCCCTCCTCCTCCTCCTCCCCCCCTCCTCCTCCTCCTCCTCCCCCCCTCCTCCTCCTCCTCCCCTCCTCCTCCTCCTCCTCCTCCTCCTCCTCCTCCTCCTCCTCCTCCCCCTCCTCCTCCTCCTCCTCCTCCTCCTCCTCCTCCTCCTCCTCCTCCTCCTCCTCCTCCTCCTCCTCCTCCTCCTCCTCCTCCTCCTCCTCCTCCTCCTCCTCCTCCTCCTCCTCCTCCTCCTCCTCCTCCCTCCTCCTCCTCCTCCTCCTCCTCCTCCTCCTCCTCCTCCTCCTCCTCCTCCTCCTCCTCCTCCTCCCTCCTCCTCCTCCTCCTCCTCCTCCTCCTCCTCCTCCTCCCTCCTCCTCCTGGCTCTTGACAGATGGACAGCTGCCCCCTCCCTCCACCCTCGTTTACGCTCATCAAAGGTCAGCTCTTATCAGATGTTATCTCCCCTTATCTTGTCACTGTCATGGGGTGAACTGTTTTCATGCCTCAAGGGAACATATTACAGTGGACCCCCGCATAGCGACCTTAATCCGTGCAAGAGGGCTGGCTGTTATGCGAAATGTTCGGTATGCGAATGAATTTTCCCCATAAGAAATAATGGAAATCAAATTAATCCGTGCAAGACACCCAAAAGTATGAAAAAAAAAATTTTTACCACATGAAATGTTAATTTTAATACACACAAACTGAAAAAGGCATGCACAATTACATGACACTTACTTTTATTGAAGATCTGGTGATGATTGATGGGATGGGAGGAGGGGAGAGAGAGTGTTAGTGTTTAGAAGGGGAATCCCCTTCCATTAAGACTTGAGGTGTCGAGTCCTTTTCTGGGGTTACTTCCCTTCTTCTTTTAATGCCACTAGGACCAGCTTCAGAGTCACTGGACTTCTTTCGCACAACATATCTGTCCATAGTGGCCTGTACCTCTCGTTCCTTTATGACTTCCCTAAAGTGTTTCACAACATTGTCAGTGTAATAGTCACCAGCACGGCTTGCAATAGCTGTGTGAGGGTGATTTTCATCCATAAAGGTTTGCACTTTCAGCCACATTGCACAGATTTCCTTAATCTTTGTAGTAGGCAATTCCTTCAATTTCTCTCTCCCTCCTCTTGAACCAGTTTCCTCAGGTCTGGCCTCTTGCTGTTGAAGTTGATCTATCAGCTCATCAGTGGTTAGTTCTTCATTGTCCTCCTCCACCAACTCTTCCACATCCTCCCCACTAACCTCCAACCCCAAGGACTTCCCCAATGCCACAATTGATTCCTCAACTGGCATACTCCTCTCAGGGTTAGCCTCAAACCCTTCAAAATCCCTTTTGTCTACACATTCTGGCCACAGTTTCTTCCAAGCAGAGTTCAAGGTCTTCTTAGTCACTCCCTCCCAAGCCTTACCTATAAGGTTTATACAATTGAGGATATTAAAGTGATCTCTCCAAAAGTCTCTTAGAGTCAGTTGAGTTTCTGAGGTCACTACAAAGCACCTTTCAAACAGAGCTTTTGTGTACAGTTTTTTGAAGTTTGTAATAACCTGCTGGTCCATGGGCTGCAGGAGAGGAGTGGTATTAGGAGGCAAAAACTTCACCTTAATGAATTTCATGTCCCCATAAAGTCGCTCTGCCACGTCTGTAGGATGACCAGGGGCATTGTCTAACACCAGGAGGCACTTAAGTTCTAATTTCTTTTCAGTTAGGTAATCTTTCACATTGGGGGCAAATGCATGGTGTAACCAGTCATAGAAAAAGTCCCTAGTGACCCATGCCTTACTGTTTGCCCTCCACAGCACACACAAATTTTCCTTGAGGACATTCTTTTGCCTGAACGGTCTGGGAGTTTCAGAGTGATACACTAATAAAGGCTTCACTTTGCAATCACCAGTAGCATTGGAACACATCAACAAAGTAAGCCTGTCTTTCATAGGCTTATGTCCTGGAGTGCCTTTTCCTCCTGAGTAATGTAGGTCCTGCTTGGCATTTTCTTCCAAAACAGGCCTGTTTCATCACAATTAAACACTTGTTCAGGTTTCAGTCCTTCAGTGTCTATGCACTCCTTGAATTCCTGCACATATTTTTCAGCCGCTTTGTGGTCCGAACTGGCAGCCTCACCATGCCTTATCACACTATGTATGCCACTACGCTTCTTAAATCTCTCAAACCAACCTTTGCTGGCCTTAAATTCACTCACATCATCACTAGTTGCAGGCCTTTTTTTAATTAAATCCTCATGCAACTTCCTAGCCTTTTCGCTTATGATCGCTTGAGAAACGCTATCTCCTGCTAGCTGTTTTTCATTTATCCACACCAATAAGAGTCTCTCAACATCTTCCATCACTTGCGATCTCTGTTTCGAAAACACAGTTAAACCTTTGGCAAGAACAGCTTCCTTGATTGCCTTTCTGTTGCCCACAATAGTAGAGATGGTTGATTTGGGTTTCTTGTACAACCTGACCTGGTCGGCGATACGCACTCCACTTTCATACTTATCAATGATCTCTTTCTTCATCTCTATTGGAATTCTAACCCTTATTGCTGTAGGGTTGGAACTAGAAGCTTTCTTGGGGCCCATGGTCACTTATTTTCCAGATAAAGCACCGAAAACACTGTAATAATACGAAATATTCCGATTGTATGCTTGGATGTTACCGCGGAGGCTGGCTGGTAAACAATGCCACCGGCGGAACATATGAGGCTGGCTCAGGCCGCACATTGGACGCGTCTCGGACGAAGGGCGGTGAGCGGGTTTTTGGGCGGTATGCGAGGCAAAATTTTAGCGATCAAAGCGTCCGGTATGCGGATTGTACGTTATGCAATGCGTCCGGTATGCGGGGGTCCACTGTATTACATATTATTATTATTAGGTATTAGGTCTTCTTCTTCTTCTTCTTCTTCTTCTTCTTCTTCTTCTTCTTCTTCTTCTTCTTCTTCTTCTTCTTCTTCTTCTTCTTCTTCTTCTTCTTCTTCTTCTTCTTCTTCTTCTTCTTCTTCTTCTCTTCTTCTCTTCTTCTTCTTCTTCTTCTTCTCTTCTTCTTCTTCTTCTTCTTCTTCTTCTTCTTCTTCTTCTTCTTCTTCTTCTTCTTTCTTCTTCTTCCTTCCCACCTTCCTCCTCCTCCTTCCACCTTCCTCCTCCCTCCCTCCTTCTTCCTCCCTCCCACCTCCTCCCTCCTTCTTCCTCCTCCCTCCTTCTTCCTCCTCCCTCCTTCTTCCTCCTCCCTCCTTCCTCCTCCTCCCTCCTTCCTCCTCCTCCCTCCTTCCTCCTCCTCCCTCCTTCCTCCTCTTCCCTCCTTCCTTCCTCCTCCTCTTATTCCTCCTCCTCTTCTTCCTCCTTCTCTTCCTCCTCTTCCTCCTCCTCCTCCATTGCTTTTGGTCTCAAACTCCTCGAAATCATGAAATTGATCTTCATTGACACTTCCATCTGTGTTAGAGCATCACTTGGGAAGAGAAGAGTCCCAGATTTGCAGGGAAGTCACATACTTCTTACCGCTAGACATGCTGAAAAAGGACGACTGAAATGGTATTCCCACAATGCACCACTGGCTCCCCGATTTTTTTTATATGGTGCACACTGACCATGGAGACCCATTCTCTCACATGTGGGCCTACCAGCTTTCTCCTGCTTGATTTGAAGCCGCTAGAATTTATGCGTATAGATACGTCAAACACGGTATCTCCTATGACGTACATATACGACCGCGACAGTCAAAGGGTTAAAGTAACCCAATCTGAAAGTCAATTTAAGACTCTTCTCAAAAGCCACTTAATCACCCTAGACTAAATGCTAAATACTTAGTACACATTTGCTCACCTATGTACTCCCACATCATAACTGAAACAATCACATTGAACCTTTTATCCATTGTTGACAGGAATATAATTGAATCATTGTTTTTCACAAAAGCATTTTAGAATATAAATACATAGATCTTTGTATTATACAAATTTTGATTCATTTATAATTAATATTCTACTGTACAACTATGAAATAATTACTTTCCTACTGTACAACTATGATATACTACTTCTTAGTATTAAGTAGAATGTAAGCCAATAATGTTAAGTTGGCCCATAATGCCAAGGCATAATAGAGGCTCTCTTTGCATTGCATCCCACTATTGTATATACACAATCTAAATATACTGTGCAAAGACATTAAATAAATAAATAAATAAATAAATAACCCCATCTGTAAATATATTAAACAACCATAGTGACATTACACATCCCTGTCTAAGACCTACTTTTACCGGGAAGTATTCTCCCTCTCTTCTACACACCCTAACCTGAGCCTCACTATCCTCATAAAAACTCTTTACAGCATTTAATAACTTACCACCTATTCCATATACAGCATTTAATAACTTAACGCCTATTCCATATACTTGCAACATCTGCCACATTGCTCTCCTCTCCACTCTGTCATATGCTTTTTCTAAATCCATAAATGCAATAAAAACTTCCCTACTTTTATCTAAATACTGTTCACATATATGCTTCAATATAAACACTTGATCTACATATCCCCTACCCACTCTAAAACCTCCTTGCTCATCCGCAATTCTACATTCTGTCTTACCTCTAATTCTTTCAATAATAACCCTACCATACACTTTTCCTGGTATACTCAGTAAACTTATTCCTCTATAATTTTTGCAATCTCTTTTGTCCCCCTTCCCTTTATATAAAGGGACTATACATGCTCTCTGCCAATCCCTAGGTACCTTCCCCTCTTTCATACATTTATTATACAAAAATACCAACCACTCCAACACTATGTCCCCCCCCCCTGCTTTTAACATTTCTGTCATGATCCCATCAGTTCCAGCTGCTTTACCCCCTTTCATTCTACATAATGCCTTACGCACCTCCCGCCCACTCACATTCTGCTCTTCTTCACTCCTAAAAGATGGTATACCTCCCTGGCCAGTGCATGAAATTACCGCCTCCCTTTCTTCGTCAACATTTAAAAGTTCCTCAAAATATTCTCGCTATCTGCCCAATACCTCCATCTCCTCGTCTACTAACTCCCCTACTCTGTTTTTAACTGACAAATCCATTTGTTCCCTTGGCTTTCTTAACTTATTTAACTCCAGATTTTTTTCTTATTTTCATTAAAATTTCTTGACAGTGCCTCTCCCGCTCTATCATCCGCTCTCCTTTTGCACTCTCTTACCACTCTCTTCACCTTTCTTTTACTCTCCATATACTCTATTCTTACAACACTTCTGCTTTGTAAATACCTCTCATAAGCTACCTTTTTCTCTTTTATCACACCCTTTAATTCATCATTCCACCAATCACTCCTCTTTCCTCCTGCACCCACCCTCCTATAACCACAAACTTCTGCCCCACATTCCAATACTGCATTTTTAAAACTATTCCAACCCTATTCAACCTCCCCCCCCCCACTACTCATACTTGCACCAGCCCACCTTTCTGTTAATAGTTGCTTATATTTCACCCAATCTTCCTCTTCCCTTAGTTTATACACTTTCACCTCCCTCTTACTTGTTGTTGCCATTTTTTTCTTATCCCATCTACCTCTTACTCTAACTGTAGCTACAACTAGATAATGATCCAATATATCAGTTGCCCCTCCATAAACGTGTACATCCTGGAGCCTACCCATCAACCTTTTATCCTCCAATATATAATCTAACAAACTACTTTCATTACATGCTATATCATACCTTGTGTATTTATTTATCCTCTTTTTCATAAAATATGTATTTACTTATTACCAAACCTCTTTCTACACATAACTCAATTAAAGGCTCCCCATTTTCATTTACCCCTGGCACCCCAAATTTACCTACTACTCCCTCCACAACATTTTTACCCACTTTAGCATTAAAATCCCCAACGACAAGTACAGTGGACCCCCGCCTAACGAACGCATCACATAACATTCATTCTGCCATATGAAGCATTTGAACGTAAACATTTTGCCTCGCCTCACAATAAAAAACTCGCCCAACATGATTCCTACCAAACCTGTCCGTCCAGCCTTAGAGCCTCAGCTGCCCTGCCATCATTGTTTACAAGCCAGGGTAGCCTGTTGCATGTATACATTCGATGCATTTGTATTATTCCATTGTTTGTAGTGTTTGTAGCTGATAAATAAGCCACCATGGGCCCAAATAAAGCTTCTAGTGCCAACCCTGTGGTAAAAAGTGTGAGAAATACGTACTGTCGTAGCACAGTCAGCTGCTGCTGCACCACCGTCAGCTGTTGCTGCACCACAGTCAGCTGTTGCTGTGCCACGGTTAGCTGTTGCTGCACCACCATCAGTTGTTTCTGCACCACGGTCAGCTGTTGCTGCTCCACAGTCAGCTGTTGCTGCACCAGTTAGCTGTTGCTGAACCACGGTCAGCTGCTGCTGCATCGTGGTCAGCTGCTGCTGCACCACAGTCAGCTGCCGCTGCACCGCCGTCAGCTACTGCTGCACCACCATCAGCTGTTGCTGCACCACCGTCAGCTGCTGCTGCACCACACTCAGATGTTGCTGCACCACGGTCAGCTGCTGCTGTGCCATGGTCAGCTGCTGCTGCACCATCGTCAGCTGCTGCTGCACCACAGTCAGCTGCTAATACACCACTGTCAGCTGTTTGTGACCAACATGACTCGTCCCGAACCTGTCCGTCCAGCCTGAATGCCTCAGCTGTCCTGCCGTCATTGTTTACAAGCCAGGGTGGCTGGTTGCATGCTTACATTCGATACATTTTGTATTATTCCATTGTTTTTAGTGCTTGTAACTGCTAAATAAGCCACCTTGGGCCCAAAGAAAGCTTTTAGTGCCAAACCTGTGGTAAAAAGGGTGAGAAATACTATCGTACCACAGTCAGCTGTTGCTGCACCACAGTCAGCTGCTGCTGCACCACTGTCAGCTGTTGCTGCACCATGGTCAGCTGTTGCTGCACCACAGTCAGCTGCTGCTGCACCATGGTCAGCTGCTGCTGAACCACAGACAGCTGCTGCTACACCAAAATCAGCTGTTGCTGAACCACAGTCAGCTGCTGCTGAACCATGGTCAGCTGCTGCTGCACCAGAGTCAGCTGTTGCTGAACCACGGTCAGCTGTTGCTGCACCATGGTCAGCTGTTGCTGCACCACAGTCAGCTGCTGCTGCATGACAGTGAGCTGCTGCTGCACCACCATTAGCTGTTGCTGCACCACCATCAGCTGTTGCTGCACCACAGTCAGCTGTTGCTGCACCACCATCAGCTGTTGCTCCACCACCATCAGCTGTACTACTCAAAGATGTGGAGAGTGTGTTGTTGGTGTGGCTTAATGGGAAACAATTAACCCCAGAGAGTTAGCCACCCAGGATAACCCAAGAAAGCCAGTGCATCATCGAGGACTGTATAACTTATTTCCATTGGGGTCCTTAATCTTGTCCCGCAGGATGCGACCCACAACAGTCGACTAACACCCAGGTGAACAGGGAAAAAATGCCTGAAACTAGTGCTCATATTGGTGAATTTAAGGCCAACAAAGGTTGGTTTGAGATATTTAACCCTTTCAGGGTCCGTCCCGTAGATCTACGGCTTTACGTTCAGGGTCCAAACCGTAGATCTACGCCAAAATTCTAGCGCCGTCAAATTTAGCTCGAGAAGGCTGGTAGGCCTACATCTAAGAGAATGGGTCTGGGTAGTCAGTGTGCACACCATAGAAAAAATCTGGACGCCCACATGGCATTGTGGGAACGCTGGCAAAGTAGCTTTGTTCATAGTGCCTGGCGGCAAGGAAGCTCTCACTCCCCACTCACTCTCCGGGGGAATTCTGACTCTCCTTTTCACAACTTACAGTTCAAAGACTGATGGAAGTGGAGCTGAAGACGAATTCTGTGGTTTTGAACCATATGGTACCATTGTGCCATATAGTACAATGGTATATGGTACAATGGTGCCATATCATACAATGGTATCATATGGTACAACGGTATATGGTACAATGGTACCATATGGTACAGGGTCCCTAATGGAAATAAATCTGTCTGACATTTTTGGGTTATCCTAGGTTCTCCAAACATGTGCTGCTAAGTATGATATTCTATGTAACTTTATTTGTGTATAACTAAATAAACTTACTTATGATGCCACATGCACTTGAGTAAGTTTATTCAGGTGTACAGAAATACAATTGCATAGATCATCATACATAGCAGCATATGTATAAAATCCTAGGATAACCCAAAAAAGTCAGGGTGACTTATTTCTTTAGTTATCCCTGTATCTGTACCATATGGTGTCCTGTACTGTATGGTACCCTGTACCATATGGTACCCTGTACCATATGGTACCCTGTACCATATGGTACCCTGTACATATGGTACCCTGTACCATATGGTACCCTGTACCATATGATACCCTGCACCATATATTATCCTGTACTGCATGGTACCCTTTACCACATAGTACAGTGTACCATATGGTACCCTGTAACATATGATACCGTGTACCATATGGTCAATAGGTGTTGGTGGCATGAGACACCAGCCAAGACTGAGTGAGTGGCGACGCAAGACTCAGCAGTTTCCGAGACAAAGTGCTTTGTCGTCCACCTCAAGGAACACGTAAAGTTCCTGTACACTTGTATATATATAATAGAACATTACTAATATACAACATTTTTGCAAATTTTTGTTGTAAACAACTGTTGTAAACAAAATAATAATGAAAATATTAGTGTGTTTGTGTTGAATACAACAGTACCATATGGTACAATGAACCATATGCCATCATTGTATTGTATGGTACAATGTACCATATGGTACCATTGCATCATATGGTACCATAAGGTACCATTGCACCATATGGTACCATTGTATCATATGGTACCATTGTACCAAATGGTGCCATTCTACCATATGGTACCATTGTATCATATGATACCATTGTATCATGTGCCATTGTGCCATATTGTACCATATGGTGCCACTGTATCATATGATGCCATTGTACCATATGGTACCATTGCATGCTATGGTACCATTGCACCCTATGACACCATTGTACTATATGGTACCATTGTATCATATGCCATTGTACCATATTGTACCATATGGTACCATTGTATCATATGGTGCCATTGTACCATATGGTACCATTGCACCCTATGGCACCATTGTACCATATGGTACTATATGGTACCGTTGTATTCAACACAATAATCGCACTAATATTTTCATCATTTTGTTTACAATAAACTTGTAAACAAGTTTTGTAAGCAATATGATGATAAACAAATTAGTGCAGTTATTGTGTAGAATACAATGAGTGTACACTTATGCAATATACATTATACTGGTCTCACAGGCCACAAATGTTATTAGAAAAAGAAAAAAATTAGAAAAGAAAAGAAAAAAGTATAAAAACATAAAATAAAAAAATGGGATTTTGCGGAAGTCACCGATGTTGCCGCCACCCGGTCATTTTGGGTCAACTTCCCGCCGCTGTATCTCGGTAAGTACTGATCAGAAAAAACTTTTTTTTTTTGTCTTATTACCTTCACAAAAATATACTCTTTAATTCTGTAAGAAAAATTTTTTTTTTTTTTTTTTTTTTTCAAAATTTCTTGGACACTGGAGCACCACTTCAGATTTTGGCCTTGGACCCTGAAGGGGTTAAGAATTGTAGTGGCATACACAGTGCGATAAGGCATGGTGAAGCTGAAAAATTCCGACCCCAACAAGTGTTCAATTGTGACGAAACAGACCTGTCCTGGAAGAAAATGCCAAACAGGACCTACATTACTCAGGAAGAAAAGGCACTCCCAGGACACAAGTCTATGAAAGACAGGCTAACTCTCATGTTTTGTTGTAATGCTAGTGGGGATTGCAAAGTGAAGCCTTTACTCATGTATCACTCTGAAAATCCCAGAGTGTTCAAGAAAAGCAGTGTCTCATCACTCATCAATACTCTTCAATAAAGGTAAGTGTCATTTTAACAATTTATTTATGTAGTTATTGTGCATGTCTCATTGTTTTCTTTGTAGGGAAATGTATATTTCATGTAAAAAAAATTTTTTTTTATACTTTTGGCTGTCTGGAACGGATTAATTGGATTTCCATTATTTCTTATGGGGAAAATTAATTTGGCTAACGATAATTTTGGCTAACAATGAGCTCTCAGGAATGGATTAATATCGTTACGCGAGGCTTCACTGTACTCTCACACTTGGTTCAAAACTCCCCATGCATTCACTCAACATTTCCCAAAACTTCTCTCTCTCCTCTATACAGTGGACCCTTAGCTAACGATGGCATCAGCTAACATTAAATCCAGCTAACGATACATTTTAACACAAAAATTTTGCCTCAGCTAACGCTAAAAAACTCACCCAAGGTGATTCATTTGAGATGCGTCCACATGTGGCCTGAGCGCGCCTTAATTGTCCCGTGGGTGCCAGTGTTTACAAGCCAGCCAGTGCGGTCGCAACCACGCATACAATCGGAACATTTCATATTACCACAGCGTTTTTAGTGATTGTACCTGCAAAATAAGTCACCATGGGCCCCAAGAAAGCTTCTAGTGCCAACCCTGTGATAAAAAGGGTGAGAATTAGTATGGAAATTAAGAAAGATTTTGAAGGGTTAGGGGCTAACCCTGAGATGCCTATGCCAGTTGTAGAATCCATTGTGCCTACTTCAAAGATTAAGGAAATGTGTGCAAAGTGGGTTGAACTGCAAACCTTTATGGATGAAAATCACTCTAACACAGCTATTGCAAGTCATGCTGGTGACTGTTACAATGACAATGTTGTGGCCCATTTTAGGATTCCCCTTCTAAACAGTAACAACTTCCACACTCTCCCCTCCTCCCATCCCATCAATCATCACCAGATCTTCAATAAAGGTAAGTGTCAGTTTGTGTGTATTAAAATTAATATTTCATGTAAAAATTTTTTTTTCATACTTTGGGGTGTCTTGCACAGATTAATTTGATTTCCATTATTTCTTATGGGGAAAATTA
Source organism: Cherax quadricarinatus (assembly GCF_026875155.1). Classification (NCBI taxonomy): domain Eukaryota; kingdom Metazoa; phylum Arthropoda; class Malacostraca; order Decapoda; family Parastacidae; genus Cherax; species Cherax quadricarinatus. Next base: position 7,546,189 of record NC_069418.1, read on the forward strand.
ATTCAGCTAATGATGAGCTCTCAGGAATGGATTAATATCGTTAGCTGAGGGTCCACTGTACTTCTCTCTTCCCCAGGTGCATATACGCTAATTATAACTCACTTCTCACATCCAACCTTCATTTTACTCCACATAATCCTTGAATTAATACATTTATAGTCCCTCTTTTCCTGCCATAGCTTATCCTTCAACATTATTGCTACTCCTTCTTTAGCTCTAACTCTATTTGAAACCCCTGACCTAATCCTATTTATTCCTCTCCACTGAAACTCACCCACCCCCTTCAGCTTTGTTTCACTTAAAGCCAGGACATCCAGCTTCTTCTCATTCATAACATCCGCAATCATCTCATTCTTATCATTCGCACAACATCCACGCACATTCAGACTTCCCACTTTGACAATTTTCTTCTTCTTCTTTTTAGTAATTATCACAGGAAAAGGGGTTACTAGCCCATTATTCCCGGCATTTTAGTTGACTTTTACAACACGCATGGCTTACGGAGGAAAGATTCTTATTCCACTTCCCCATGGATATAAAAGGAAAAGTAATAAGAACAAGAACTAAGATAAAATCAAAGAAAATGCAGATGAGTGTGTATAAATAAACATGTACATGTATGTTTAGTGTGACCTAAGTGTAAGTAGAAGTAGCAAGAAGTACCTGTAATCTTGCATATTTACGAGACAGACAAAAGACACCAGCAATCCTACCATCATGTAAAACAATTACAGGCTTTCGTTTTACACTCACTTGGCAGGACAGTAGTGCCTCCCTGGGTGGTTGCTGTCTACCAACCTTCTACCTATAAAAAGTGAATGTTTTCAGATATTTGGAAGTTGACTTGTCAGTGGATAGGTTAATGAAGGATGAGGTTAACCATAGAATTGATGAAGGAAAAAAAGGTGAGTGGTGCATTTAGGTATCTGTGCTGACAAAAAAAAACCTTGTCCATGGAGGAAAAGAAGGGAATGTACGAGAGTATAGTGGTACCATCACTCTTATATGGGTGTGAAGCTTGAGTTGTAAATGCTGCAATGAGGAGGCGGCTGGAGGCAGTGGAGATGTCGTGTCTAAGGGCAATTTGTGGTGTAAATGTTATGCAGAGAATTCGTAGTGTGGAAATTAGGAGGAGGTGTGGAGTTATTAAAAGTATTAGCCAAAGGGCTGAAGAGGGGTTGTTCGATGTGGTTTGGTCATTTAGAGAGAATGGAACAAAGTAGAATGACTTGGAAAGCTAAGGGGACAGAAGGCGAGGTAGTGGTCGTCCTCGGAAGGTTGGAGGGATGGGATAAAGGAGGTTTTGTGGGTGAAGGGCTTGGATTTCCAACGTGTGTATGAGCGTGTTATATAGGAGTGAATGGAGATGAATGGTTTTTGGGACCTGACGAGCTGTTGGAGTGTGAGCAGGCAATATTTTGTGAAGGGATTCAGGGAAATCACTTAGCCGGACTTGAGTCCTGGAAATGTGAAGTACAGTTCCTGCACTTTGAAGTAGATGTGTGGGATATTGGCAGTTTGGAGGGATGTCTAAGCTGTTGTGTCTGAGCACCTCTGCAAAGACAGTGATTATGTATGAGTGATGTGAAAGTGTTGAATGATGATGAAAGCTTTTTCCTTTTGGGTTTTTCTTTCTTTTTTGGGTCACCCTGCCTCAGTGGGAAATGGCCGGCATCTTAAAAAAGAAATCACAAAAGAGGAGATTACATAACCTGTTGTTTTAAATATGTAATACTAAAATATGTACGTGTTCCTCACTTAAACTGGCATTTAGTAGGATTACACTTCCTAGGCACTGATAATATTAACTTATGGAGGATAAAAGAGTCAGTACCCTTCTACACCTATTTAACCCTTTGACTGTCACAAGCCCCTTTTTGAAACTCATTCTATGTCACAAAAGTTTTGGAAAAAAAAAAATGATTTTTTCATGTGAAATGATAGAGAATCTTTTCCTGATGGTAATGACACCAAAATTACGAAATCTGGTTGATGAAAACTCACGGAATTACACTCCTGCGAAGTTAGCGGTCTCAGCGACATATACGCATCGGCAATTTCACCAACTTTGAGCCCTTTTTGTGGCTAATTCTGTTGTTCCAGTTGACCAAACTCATAGCTATTTCTTTAGAACTCCATTTTTTCTATCAGTTGAGTACAAGAAACCATCCATTTACCGATTTGAACTACCCAATAAAGTGGTCAGAAATTGGCAATTTGGCTAATTTCATGCAAATTAAAAAAGATGCCAATTTCGAAATAGGGTCCAGAATAAACAGTGTAGACATTCTTGGCACTAAAATAACATATCGTCTGTTCATTAGTCACGTCTCTAGGCCCCTCTTATATTGCTGTTGCTTTCTATTTTGATTTTTTATTCATAGAGCTCAATTTCAGGGTCATTTTCATCATGAAAATAATGAAAATCATCTCTATTTCTATAAGATGTTTTCCATTTTATCACCTGAGACCACGAAAACAAAAATACAACGATAAATACTATACGAAAATACACCTCAAAGTCGGCGTTTTAATCCAAAAAACGGTCAGTTTTTTTTCTCATTATGCACTGCGTGCTGCAGGATTTTTTTTTATACTTCGCACACTGAGCACACAGACCCATTCTCTCACATGTGAGCCTACCAGCTTTCTCCTGCTTGATTTGAACCCGCTAGAATTTACGCGTATAAATACGTCAGAAACAGTGGCGCGTAAGACGTATATATACGAGGTAAACAGTCAAAGGGTTAATGACACCCAAGATTGATATTTTTAAGTTGAAGGGTGCATCTATACCAGGCAGCTTACAATTTGCACGTTTGCAATCATTATTGGATTTGAGTTCAGTGAGTCTCCTGACCAGTCATTAAAGTATGAAAATATCACAATAATTTGGCCAATTCAATGTCTTTGACACTGTGGCAAAAGGCACCGTCTTCCATACGAAAGTTGCCCTGGCCCTTCTTGAATCTGTCAGGCACATAGTCTGCTAATGGCGTACTTATGGGTGTGTATGTTTAAAATGCCTACTGTTAATAGGTTTTGAGTTTTAAATAGCAGGGGAAGGTGAGGCAAGAGTAGATGAAATGGTGCAGAATGGTACTTTTAGTACTTAACGTACTCTGGAAAGATTGTCCACCATTTTGGATTTTTTTAGATTTTTGATGGATGTGTTTGTTAAAGTTTGCTGTCAAGGTGAATAATCAAGAGTTTTCCCTCTTGTCTTTCTGTGTGTTTATTATATATCTTGTGTTTAGTTGTATATTTTTAGCTTTATTTCTAAGTATTATATACCATAGTAGGTCTTATCAATATTGGCTACTAATTTATTTGTCATCATCCAAGACGATACCTCTTCTAGTTCAGCGATGATTGTTGTTAAGGTCAACAACCAGATTTAGAGTGAGGATGATGAGGGTAGTTTCATCCATGAATAAAACTGGTTTAAGTTACTGAGATTTGTTTGATAGTCACTGATGTACATTAAAGATAAATAAAGGTGGTCCTAGGATACTGCTTGGTAATGCCTGTATGTTTATGGGATGATCAGATGAGATGGTGTCATTATAGTCATGTTTTAGAGCCTGTCATTGAGGTAGGACTTCATTAGGAGAATGCATGGCTTCTTGACTCAAGAAATCGTAATGACACGATTGCAAATAAACCATACCCCCGGCCGGGATTGAACCCGCGGTCATAGAGTCTCAAAACTCCAGCCCGTCTAGTGGCTAACGCGACGGGCTGGAGTTTTGAGACTCTATGACCGCGGGTTCAATCCCGGCCGGGGGTATGGCATGGCTTCTTATTCCATGATGTTGTTCTTGAAGTAGGTTCCTGTGGTCCACTGTATTAAAAGCTTTCTTTGTAAGATCAGTAAAGAGGCGTGTTAAAATATTCATTGTTTTTATGGATGTGTAGGTTGGATTGCTTATTCTTGTTAATGCACCATTTGGCTTGAAAATAAATTGGCAATGTTAAGAATATTGTGTTTTGTTATGAAATATATTTGCTCGTGTACTATTTTCAGAGATTTTAGATAGCAATGGAAAGTTAGAAATCAGCCTATAATTATTGATTTCAGATATGTCTCCATTTTTGTAGATCAGTGTAACCCTAGCAAAGTCTCAGTATGTTTGAAATGTTGGCTTCAGCACTGCAGTTGTTAGTGATAGTACATATAATAAAAATAAAATAAAATGTTTAGAAGCTACAGTTTAGAAAGAAATGCAGTATTGATAAAAATATGATAAATATGTGTGTTGAATAGAGAATCGCTTTTTATGTAATGTATTTTGGGCAGACTAATGCCAAAATTTACATAATACTCAATTCAAGCTCTAGCATATAAACCATACCCCCGGCCGGGATTGAACCCGCGGTCATAGAGTCTCAAAACTCCATTACGATTTCTTAAGTCTAGCATATAATTTTAGGTATTGTGTATCAATACAGCATGAGTAATTCATTCTAGTCATAGATATATGATGAGATGGGTTACAAAAGATGAGTTGGTCAGTTACAAAAAATCTGCATGGATTTGCATTAGATTTATGATGTGCATTTTATGAAGTGATTGAATAAGGTTTGAGTATTTACATTTTTTTTTTTTAAGCAAGTCGGCCTTCTCCCACCGAGGCAGGGTGACCCAAAAAGAAAGAAAATACCCAAAAAGAAAATATTTTCATCATCATTCAACGCTTTCACCTCACTCACACATAATCACTGTTTTTGTAGAGGTGCTCAGAATACAACAGCTTAGAAGCATATACGTACAGTAGGGCCCCACTTATACGGCGGGTTAGGTTCCAGGCTGTCACCAGAAAGCAGACATCGCCGGAAGGCAGAACACCATATTTTCCATTTATAAATGCATTTAAATGCCAGACAACAAGTTTACACTAAATTGTATTAAGTTAGTAATAGAACTACGCATTAAAAACACACAAAGTAAAATACATTCACAGAATATTCATTACTTATCTTAAAGTATTTGTAATCTTAATGTAGGGAGAGAGGCGAGTAGTACTTATTTGTAGGAAGCCAGGTGTAGGTAGCGCAGGTGTAGGTAGCACTGGCTCCCTGTCTCATACTTGATATACGATATTTAAAACATCTCAGAGAGTTAAAATGCACATACAGTACACTCACAATTTACCTTAAAATATATGTAGTCTTAACCCTTTGACTGTTTTGGTCGTACAGTGGACCCCCGCATACCGATTTTAATCCGTGCAAGAGGGCTCATTGGTATGCGAAATAATCGGTATGCGAATGAATTTTCCCCATAAGAAATAATGGAAATCAAATTAATCTGTGCAAGACACCCAAAAGTATGAAAAAAAAAATTTTACCACATGAAATATACATTTTCCTACACACAAAGAGAAGGATACATGCACAATAGTAGAGTAGTACATGCACAGTATATATTGTGCATGTACTAGTCTACTAAATGAAGAATAAATGACACTTACCTTTATTGAAGATGCAGCAATGACTGATGAGACACTGTGTCCTGGGAGTGCCTTTTCCTCCTGAGTACTGTAGGTCCTGTTTGGCATTTTCTTCCAGAACAGGCCTTATCACACTGTGTATGTCACTACGATTCTTAAATCTCTCAAACCAACCTTTGCTGGCTTTAAATTCACCAATAAGAGCACTAGTTCCAGGCATTTTTCCCTGTTCACCTGGGTGTTAGTCGACTGGTGTGGGTTGCATCCTGGGAGACAAGATTATGGACCCCAATGGAAATAAGTTAGACAGTCTTCGATGACACTGACTTTTTTGGGTTATCCTGGGTGGAAAATCCTCTGGGGTTAATTGTTTCTTGGTATATTCTCAATAAGCCACACCAACAACAGTGCTACAGCAGCAGCAGACGATGCTACAGCAGCAGCAGACGATGCTACAGCAGCAGCAGACGATGCTACAGCAGCAGCAGATGATGCTACAGCAGCAGCAGACAATGCTACAGCAGCAGCAGCAGCTGACAGTGCTACAGCAGCAGCAGACGATGCTACAGCAGCAGCAGACGATGCTACAGCAGCAGCAGACGATGCTACAGCAGCAGCAGCAGCAGCTGTACCACCAATAGTAGCGATATTTGATTGGGGTTCATTATACAACCTGGCCAGCTCGGAGACACGCACTCCACTTTCATACTTATCAATGATCTTTTTCTTCATCTCTATAGTAATTCTCACCCTTATTGCTGTAGGGTTGGCACTAGAAGCTTTCTTGGGGCCCATGGTCACTTATTTTCCAGATAAAATCACCAAAAACACTGTAATAATACGAAATGTTACGATTGTATGCTTGGATGCTACCGCGGAGGCTGGCTGGTAAACAATGCCACCGGCGGAACATGTGAGGCTGGCTAAGGCGCACATTGGACGCGTCTCGGACGAACAGCGCTGAGCGGGTTTTTGAGCGGTATGCGAGGCAAAATTTTTGCGATTAAAGTGAGCGGTATGCGGAATAAACGGTATGTGGGGGTCCACTGTATATATATGTCTTATGAGGTACCTTGTTTGACGTATATATACTCATAAATTCTAACGGCTTCAAATCAAGCAGGAGAAAGCTGGTAGGCCCACATGTGAGAGAATGGGTCTATGTGGTCAGTGTGCACCATATAAAAAAAATCCTGGAGCACGCAGTGCATAACGAGAGAAAAAAACTGACCGTTTTTTTTTTTTATTAAAACGCCGGCTTTGTGGTTTATTTTCGTATAGTATTTACAGTTGTATTCTCATTTTCTTGGTCTCTTTTGATAGAATGGAAAACATATTATAGAAATAGTGATTTTGATTGGCTTTACTATAAAAAGAACCTGGAAATGGAGCTCAAAGTAAGGGAAATGTTTGATTTTTGTTCAAAAGTAAACAAATGATGTCATTGTCCAATTAGCCATTCTAATATCCAGTCATGAATGGGTTGACATTATTTATACAATTATTACAGTATTGCAGTAGTCTGCATAACAGTAAATCTTCAATTTTTTGTTTGAATAAAAATTCAAATAGAAAGCAAGAGTAATATCAGAGGGGCCTGGAGATGTGACTATTGAACAAAGAAAATATTATTTTAGAGTCAGTAATGTCTGCAGTGTTCATTCTGGACCTTATTTTGAAATTGTCATATATTTTAATTTTCGTGAAATTGGCCAAATTGCAAATTTCTGACCACGTTATTGGGTAGTTGAAATCGGTAAATGATCAGCTTCTTGTATTTAATCGATAGAAACAACGGAGTTCTAAAGAAATAGCTACAAGTTTGGTTGACTGGAAGAAAGGAATTAGTCGAAAACAGGGCTCAAAATGGGCGAAATCACCGATTTGTGAATATTGCCAAGGTTGCTAACTTCGCGAGAGCGTAATTCCGTCAGTTTTCCATCAAATTTTGTTTTTTTTTTCATATCATTACAATCGGGTAAAGATTCTCTATCATCTCATGAGTTTTTTTTTTTTTTTTTTTTTTTTTGCGACATCAGGAGACACCTCAGGATTGGGGGTTGCGACAGTCAAGGGGTTAATATAGGAAGAGAGGTGAATAGTATTTATTTGTAGGAAGTCAGTGTAAGTATCTGGTAGGTGTAGTCCACCTGGGCTACACCTACCGGCTACCTACACTGTGGCCCAGACCCATATTATTAGCATCGACATACCTTGTTCACTGAATTTAATCATTTCTAACAACTACCTTTAGATGCCATCATAAACAAAGGGAGAAGTAATGAATAATTCATGACAAAAATTGTAAACCAAAGCAGAGTGGGGGAGTGGCTGGGCCAATCGCAGATTCATACACGTTTTCTCTGGTGGCTGAGCAGAGAAAACATAATGTTGTCCCTCCGCCCAACTACCACACAGGTCCATAAGTATTATTATCAGAGCACATATAAAATATGCAGTAAATGCCACACAAGTATACACTAACTTATATTAAGTTAGCAATAGAAATAGGCATTAAAAACATGATAAAAGTAAGATACACACATAGTACACTTATTACTTACCTTAAAATATTAATGTTAATGTGTAAGAGGTGAGTGGCAGGGTGTTTATTGAATAAAATCAGAATGGCACACCATCATCCTCTAACTTGGCACTTAAAGGAAGAGGCTTACGACTCCTCTTTTTATCACAGCTAACCTTAGACGCCATCGTCAATGAGAGCCAGCTAGTTAACAAAAGAGAAAAGGAGAGAGAGAATGAGATACAGAGTTCAGACAGTGTAAGAATACAAACTGAACAGGTAGTGGACGATCACTTGGTGAGGCGAAATAAATGCATATTAATGTGTGTCTACTTTTAGTTCATTCACGTACGTTTGTTGTAAGAGTTTCTAAAACATTTACCTCGATATTTTTTTTATTATAATAATAATTACCTCACAATAAAAATACTCTTACATTGTGTACAAGTTGTACAAGTTAGTACAGAATAAACAAACAGCAACACACCATTTTTAGAGTGAATGAAGATATTATTATTATTATTATTATTATTATTATTATTATTATTATCATAATTATCATAATAAAAAGCACTAAACCCACAAGGGTCGTGAAATGCTATATATAGAGTGAAGGCATACGAAAAGAACATTTTTCTACAGTTATCCCCCAGTTTGACTAGAGAAAACGTAATTCTTCCAACACTACCTACACAGCCGCTTTGTAAACAAATCTTATATTTACATAAATTTTTATTCTGTGAGTGTATGTATCATGTTTATATGCTATGTAATGGGTTTCATATGTAATTTTGAGGAAGATATCATAGATGGATTAACGAAAATGCCTATATTAATGTAAAATAAGACATTTAATGTGCCCAAGAATGATTATTATTACGTAGTATTGGCGCCATGAGTAGAGAGAGACTTAGCAATTTTAATGTGTACCTGCACACCAGCACAGTGTAAGTATATTTAGGTACAGGTACACATAAGTATAATTATCAGAGTACATATAAAATGCACAGTAACTTTAAAACACTTGAAATTTTGGAAAGTTTCCAGACATAATAGATGTGGTCATGGAGAATATAAATAAACCGGGTGGGGTGCGTCATATTTGAAAGACCGCTTGCTGTATAGCAAATTTTGGTCATAATTTGACATCGGCATATTAGCGGAATGCCGTAAGGCAAAACGCCGTGAGGCAAAACACCATAAAGTGGGTCCTTACTGTATAAAGATACACAATATATCCCTCCAAACTGCCAATATCCCAAACCCCTCCTTTAGAGTGCAGGCATTGTACTTCCCATTTCCAGGACTCAAGTCTGGCTATATAAACATAACCAGTTTCCCTGAATCCCTTCACTAAATATTACCCTGCTCACACTTGAACAGCTCGTCAGGTCCCAAATGCCATTTGTCTCCATTCACTCCTATCGAACACGCTCACGCACGCCTGCTGGAAGTCCAAGCCCCTCGCCCACAAAACCTTCTTACCCCTATTCGAGGACGACCCCTACCCCGCCTTCCTATATACAGTGGTCCCTCAATTGTCATCCTTAATCCGTTCCTGGAAGTGGGACTATTATCGAAATAGACGATTTTCGAATCAGTTTTCCCCATAAGAAATAATGTAAATCCAATTAATTTGTTCCAGACACCCAGAAGTATCAACAACAATTTTTTTTTTACCTAAAAGATAGATTTACATGCACAAAAGAATAAACATTGAACATGACAGTTACCTTTATTGAAGGCTGTTGTTGATGAATGGAAGACAGGGAGGAGGAGAGAGGGAAGAGAGGTTATTGTTTGGAAGGGGAATCCCCCTCCATAAGGACTCTAGGTCACTTCTGGGTTCACTTCCCTAGCATAAATATAGATCTACATGGATTTACAGGGATGTGTAATGTCACCATGGTTGTTTAATATATTTATAGATGGGGTTGTAAAGGAAGTAAATGCTAGGGTGGTCGGGAGAGGGATGGGATTAAATTTTGGGGAATCAAATTTAAAATGGGAATTGACACAGTTACTTTTTGCTGATGATACTGTGCTTATGGGAGATTCTAAAGAAAAATTGCAAAGGTTAGTGGATGAGTTTGGGAATGTGTGTAAAGGAAGTATAGTAGTACCAACACTCTTATATGGGTTTGAAGCTTGGGTGGTAAATGCAGCAGCGAGGAGAAGGTTGGAGGCAGTGGAGATGTCCTGCTTAAGGGCAATGTGTGGTGTAAATATGCAGAAAATTCGGAGTGTGGAAATTAGGAAAAGGTGTGGAGTTAATAAAAGTATTAGTCAGAGGGCAGAAGAGGGGTTGTTGAGGTGGTTTGGTCATTTAGAGAGAATGGATCAAAGTAGAATGACATGGAAAGCATATAAATCTATAGGGGAAGGAAGGCGGGGTAGGGGTCGTCCTCGAAAGGGTTGGAGAGAGGGGGTAAACGAGGTTTTGTGGGCAAGGGGCTTGGACTTCCAGCAAGCGTGTGTGAGCGTGTTAGATAGGAGTGAATGGAGACGAATGGTACTTGGGACCTGACGATCTGTTGGAGTGTGAGCAGGGTAATATTTAGTGAAGGGATTCAGGGAAACCGGTTATTTTCATATAGTCGGACTTGAGTCCTGGAAATGGGAAGTACAATGCCTGCACTTTAAAGGAGGGGTTTGGGATATTGGCAGTTTGGAGGAATATGTTGTGTATCTTTATATGTGTATGCTTCTAAACTTTTGTATTCTGAGCACCTCTGCAAAAACAGTGATAATGTGTGAGTGTGGTGAAAGTGTTGAATGATGATGAAAGTATTTTCTTTTTGGGGATTTTCTTTCTTTTTTGGGTCACCTTGCCTCGGTGGGAGACGGCCGACTTGTTGAAAAAAAAAAAATGCGGAAAAGAATGCCAAATAAATGTAAAGCATTAATAAAATTTATAAATGAACAATGGTAATAGGGGTAGTTGATGAGTGGAATGGTCCTCCTAGTAGGGTGATCGAAGCTAAAACATTGGGTAGTTTCAGATTTAGGTTGGATAAATACATGAGTGAGAGGGGTTGGATTTGAGTCCGACTTGCACCTGAGCTTATTGCTTGGGTAGCATTTGTTCTGTTAGTGGGTTGGATTTGTGAAGGACTGGCCTAGTATGGGCCAGCAGGCTTATTGCAGTGTTCCTCCTTTCTTATGTTCTAAAAGCTACGGCTTGGGTAGTTTCAAATTTAGGTTGGATAAATACACGAGTGAGAGGGGTTGTATTTGAGTCGGACTTGCACCTGAGCTTATTGCTTGGGTACCATTTGTTCTGTTAGTGGGTTGGATTTGTGAAGGACTGGCCTAGTATGGGCCAGCAGGCCTACTGCAGTGTTCCTTCTTTCTTATGTTCTTATTGAAGACTTGTTTGTGTGAGGGAGGGATGGCAAGTTTATTGTTGGAGAATATGACACTAATATTAACTCTACGGCTTATTTATCTATCACAATTCAACTAATATGACATAATAAACAATATTAATAACATAGAAACATGGAATATACTCTAGAATGAATAAAATAAGTCATTACGTATGTCACGAGAGATGTTGTGTTGTGTTGTTGTTGGGTATATAAGGGTCACTGAGAGTGAGCCTCCATAATGGTGGTGAAGCAGCAGCTGAGGCGGAGGTGTTTTCTGTAACCCTATATAACTCCAACAACATTGGAGGAGTTGGTAGAATTGCTGAATCACTAAAGAAGGCACCCTCTACCATCATCACTACTGCCTTCTACCACTATTACAACTGTTACCACCATCACTACTACCTTCTTCCACCATCACTACCACCCTCTACCACCATCAACCACTATCACAACTGCTTCCACTCTACCACCACCACCTTTGTATTTTTCTACAAACTTTTTCATAAATTATATGTGTTTCTCACATTCTTTACCAAAGGGTTGGCACTAGAAGCTTTCTTTGGAGCCATGGTAGCTTATTTAGCACTTGCAAGCACTAAAATCAATGGAATATTATGAAATATTTCGTAGGAGCAAGTGAGGGGACTGTCACTCACTGGTAAACAATGGCACACTGGCTGGGAAGGCAGGCCCAGGCGACTCAGAGCGTGAGTACACGTCCCAGACACAGGACGATTAGCGAGTTAATGGACCATTTGCGAGCCAATGTTTAGACAAAATAATGGGACTATTTCCGAAATGGACAACTTTCAGGCCGGACGATTATTGAGGGACCACTGTATAAACATTTATGAAAAATTTACTAGGTGCTTTATAACAATATAACTCAAGCTGTAGTAGTATAGTAGTGGGTTGGTAGACAGCAATCGCCCAGGGAGGTACTATCGTACTGCCAAGTGAGCGTAAAATGGAAGCCTGTACAGTGGACCCCTGAATTTCGTGATTAACCCTTTCAGGGATGGTGCCGTAGTAGTATGCATAAATTCTAGTGCCTTCAAATCTAGCGAGAGAAAGCTGGTAGGCCTACATATGAAAGAATGGGTCTATGTGGTCAGTGTGCGCAGTACAAAAAAAGTCCTGCAGCACACAGTGCATAATGAGAACAAAAAACTCCGACAGTGTTTTTGGTTTAAAACAGCGACTTTGCAGTGTATTTTTGTATGCTATTTATGGTTGTATTCTAGTTTTTCTGGTCTCATTTTATAGAAAGGAAGACATATTATGGAAATTGAGATGATTTTAATTGGTTTCACAATGAAAAGTACCTTAAAATTGAGCTCAAAGTAGCAGAAATGTTTGATTTCTGCTACTGTATTCATTTATAACAGCACAAAACATAGTCAACTCCTGTCAATTTGGATTCAGGAAAATTAAAAGCACTAATGATGCAATTGTAAAAATGCTAGATCTGCTTTACACAGCATTGGAAAATAAGGAATATCCGCTTGGAATTTTTATTGACCTAAGAAAATCTTTTGACACAGTAGACCACGGCATCCTAATCCACAAACTAGACCATTATGGTATAAGAGGCCATGCGCTTGCCTATTTCAAATCCTACCTTACTAATAGGTATCATTATGTCACCATTAAAGACACAGCATCATCAACACGGCCACTTGATACTGGAGTTCCGCAGGGAAGTGTCCTTGGACCCATGCTCTTCCTCATTTACATCTGTGATCTTCCAAACGTATCCCAACACCTGAAACCCATTCTCTTTGCTGACGACACGACTTATATCATCTCTCACCCTAATCTTGCCACCCTCAACACCATTGTTAACGAGGAGCTGCTCAAAATATCAACTTGGATGACAGCCACTAAACTTACACTTAACACTGACAAAACCTACTATATTATGTTTGGTAGCAGAGCAGGTGCTGCGCAACTTAACATTAAGATTGACAGCACTCTAATTGCCAGACATAATGAGGGCAAATTCCTTGGCTTATACCTTGACAACAACCTGAATTTCAGCACCCATATCCAACACATAACAAAAAAAGTATCCAAAACAGTTGGGATCCTCTCCAAGATACGATACTACGTGCCGCAAAATGCCCTTCTCACACTATACCATTCACTCATTTATCCATACCTCACCTATGCTATTTGTGCTTGGGGATCAACTGCAGCAACACACCTAAAGCCAATAATAACTCAGCAAAAAGCCGCAGTAAGAATAATCACTAAATCGCATCCCTGGCAACACACCCCCCCACTCTTCATAGATCTAAACTTACTCCCTGTTCAGAACATCCACACTTACTACTGTACAATCTACATCTACAGGACCTTAAATTCCAATATTAACCTTGACCTCAAATGCTTTCTTGATAGTTGTGACAGGACCCAAAGGCATAACACCAGACACAAACATCTCTATGACATTCCCCATGTCCGACTAAACCTTTACAAAAATTCAATGTATGTCAAAGGCCCTAAAATCTGGAACACCCTACCTGAAAACTCTAGAACTGCAGACACATTCATCACCTTCAAAACTACCATTAGAAAACATCTTATCTCCCTGATACACCCCGTCAACTAACTACATGTAAACCACCTGGTGGTTCACACTTACACTCACTCACCCATTTGACTATAAGCACAGAAATACGTATCTTAATCTTAAAATAATGATTCCTAACTAGTCATAAGTTTGCCTGTGATACTCCAATATAGAAACTATGTATTGTGCCAAAACAAAAGCATTCGCATTGCTAAACTCGCAAACCAGTATTTAGTCAACTTACTCCACAGTTTGTAATAATTTAGGGTTACGAATTAATCTAAGTTTGCCCGAAATGCCTAGCCATGCTAGGTGCTCTAGTGGCCCCCTCTGTAATTAGTATTTTATTACATGTAAACCACACAATAACCAAAATCTGTAAACTCTGCATTGTAATCCTTATAGAGAATAAACTTTGATTTGATTTGATTTAATTTTTGCCAAAGTTCAAAGGTAAACAGATCATGCCACGCATCCAATACACATCAACTGGTTAGTCTAATATTCTTTCACAAGTGCGCTGATATTATTTATACCATTTCTACACCATTTCTACATGAATGCAGTAGTCTGCATAACATAAATCTTCTATTTTTTGTGAAAATAAAAATTCAAAGTGGAAAGCAAAAAAAATGTAACAGAGGCCTGGGGACGTGAATAATGAACAGAAGAAATGTTATTTTAGTGCCAGGAATGTCTGTCTTATTTATTCTGGACCCTATTTGGAAATTGGCATCCTTTGAAATTATTGTGAAATTGGCAAAATTGCCAATTTCTGACCACGTTATTGGTTAGTTGAAATCGGTAAATGGGTGGTTTCTTGAACTCATTCGATAGATAAAATGGAGTTCTAGTGAAATAGATATGATTTTTGTCGACTGGTACATTTGAATTGGCTGATAATAAGGCTCAAAGTGGACGAAATCGCTGATGCATAAACATCTTCGAGACCACCAACTTTGCGAGAGCATAATTCCGTAGGTTTTCCATGAAATTTCATACTTTTGGTGTGATTATGATCGGGAAAAGATTCTGTATCATTTCACAAGAAAAAATATTTTTTTTTTTTTTTTTCGAAAAATTTTCGACCCTGAGAACAAGTTTAGGAGAGGGCCTGCCAACCCTGAAAGGGTTAATCCATTCCAGAGAGTCTGCCAAAGGACGAAATTGCCGAATGGCAAAACCAGTTTCCATATTAGAAATAAGTTTATGCAATATAGGATATTGAAATGAGTTTTCCAGAACTGTCTTAGGGTCAGTTCAGTGTCTGAGGTCACTTCAAAGCACTTTTGAAACACTGCTTTGGTGTAGAATTTTTTTGAAGTTTGAAATGACCTACTGGTCCATGGGCTGGAGGAGAGGAATTGTATTAGGGGGCAAGAACTTCAGTGTGATAAAACGAAACTCCTCCACCATTTGCTGTTCCAAGTCTGGAGGATGAGCAGGAGCATTGTCCATTACCAGGAGGCACTTGAGCTCCAATTTATTTTCCAGGAGGTATTTCTTCACACTGGTGCCAAACACTTCATTAAACCAGTCAAGGAAAATTTCCCTTGTGACCCATGCCTTACTGTTAGCCTTCCACATCACACACAGTTTACTCTTTGCGACACTGTTTTTTTTGAACACACTAGGATTTTCAGACTGATAGACCAGTAAAGGCTTCACTTTGCAATCCTCACTAGCATTACTACAAAACACGCGAGTTAGCCTGTCTTTCATAGGCTTTTGTCCTGGGAGTGCAGTTTCCTCCTGTGTGATGTAGGTCCTTCTTGGCATTTTCTTCCAAAACATGACTGCTTCATCACAATTGATCACTTGTTGGGGTTTGAATTTTTCAGTGTCTACGTACCCCCTAAACTCCTGTACAAACTTCTCAACTGCCCTTTTGTCTGAACTAGCAGCCTCACCATGCCTTAACACACTGTGTATGCCACTACGTTTCTTAAATCTCTCAAACCAGCCTTTGCTGGCCTTAAAATCACAAACATCACCACTTGTTGCAGGCATTTTCTTTACGAGGTCGTCATGCAACTGCCCTGCCTTTTCACGTACAGTGGAACCTCGGGTTACGAAATTAATCAATTCCATGGACTTGTTCGTATCCTGATTTGTTCATATGCTGGGTCAATTTTCCTCATTTAACCCTTTCAGGGTCCAGAGGCCAAATTTCAAAGTGTACACCAGGGTCCAAGAAGTTTAAAAAAAAAAAATTGTTATTTTTTCTTATGAAATGGTAGAGAATCTTTTTCTGAAGGTAATAAAACAAAAAATACGAAATTTGATGGAAAAATTGACAAAATTATGCTCTCACAAATTTTGATGTGCCAGCGATATTTACGCATCAGTGATTTTGCTGACTTTGACTCCCATTTTAGGCCAATATCATTATTCCATTCGACCAAACTCTTAGCTATTTCACTACTATTACTTATGTTCTATCGATTGAGCACAAGAAATTGCCAAGTCAACTGTTTCAACTACAAAATAAAGTGATAGGAAATTGGCAATTTAGCCAATTTAACGCAAAGTTCAAAATATTCCAATTTCAAAATAGGGTCCAGAATAAACAATGCAGGCATTCCTGGCACTAAACTAACATTTCCTCTGTTCATTAGTTATGTTTTCAGGCTTTACAAATGAATTCCATTTTGATTTTTTATTCACATAATGAATTTTTATTCAAACCAAAAAATAGAAGATTTACTGTTATGCAATATTGTAATAATTGTATAAATAATATCACCACATTTGTAAACATATATTAGACCCACCAGCTGGCGTGTATTATATGTGTGAGGTCATTTGTTTACTCTTGAACATAGGCAAAAAATAGACATTTCTGCTACTTTGAGCTCAGTTTCAAACCATTCCCATTATGAAAACCAATCAAAATCATATCTATTTCTGTAATATATCTTTCATTCTATCAAATGAGACCAATAAATCGCAACTACAACTATCAAAAAACATATGGAAAAGCACTGCAGAGTCGCTGTTTTCATCGAAAATTACGGTCTCAGTTTTTTCTCTCATTATGCACTGTGTGCTGCAGGATTTGTTTGATGTTATTACAACCCAGGAGTCCAAATGGCCTGTTATCCTGGGTGTAAAGGGAGCAAAATAAACACAGCAGAAAACTTTTGACTTATATTTCCTTCACCAATCTAGAACAGCAGTATGTACACTGTATACACTATGTACAGTGATAGGTATTAGTGCACTCCACGGTAAGCAAGGCAGAATAGAAGCCACTAGAAAACAGACCGTGCTTCAACCAGCTCTAGAATGGGAATGACAAGGGCAGACAGGAGAGTGGTACCCACATAACCCCTGCGATTGCCAAAACCATCTTCTTATTGGCTGGAACCTGGGTACTAGTTGAACAATGGGGTCCCATCGTCAACTCTCAGTCACCCTGGTTCGCTGGTTGGGAGAGATAGCCTGTAAATGAGGGTGTGTACATGCGCCGAATAAAGGTTACGTACTCTTTGCATGCCACACCCCCACCCCGAGAAGGCTCAGGATTAGGCTGCCACCTCCCAGTGGCAACCGTGCTGCCATGGCACAAAATAATGGGACCGCCTTTCCCCTCAACCATCCAACTCTTAGATAGAGCTCAGCTTTTCTCATGACAAAAAGCCAAACCCTAAACTCAGAGTGAGACAGCAGACAGCCGGGCTAGCTTAGGTCCGAGATACAGGCGGATGGTAGCCTGCATCCCCTCACTAAAGAAAAAACCCACACCAGGGGATAAAAAAAAAGAGCTTGGAAGGGGTTACCACAAGTAACCTAACATTCTAACCTAATATATAATTAAATAATATAGTTAGACTCTAGATAAAGAGTCTGCCAACATATTTTCTTTGCCAGCAATATGTACAATTTTCAAACAATAGAGTTGCAGTCGTAAAGCCCAACGCATGAGCCTTGTTGTTGTGGTTCTTCATGGCTTGGAGATATACTAGAGGATTGTGATCACTGTAGATGGTGACCACCTGCGATGTCTGGCCCACATAAACATCGAAATGCTCCAAAGCCAGTACCAGTGCATGTGCACACCCTCATTTACAGGGTATCTCCCCCAACCAGCGAACCAGGTGACTGAGAGTTGATGATGGGGCCCTGTCGTTCAACTAGTACCCAGGTTCCAGCCAATAAGAAGATGGTTTTGGCAATCGCAGAGGTTATGTGGGTACCACTCTCCTGTCTGCCCTTGTCATTCCCATTCTAGAGCTGGTTGAAGCACAGTCTGCTCTCTTGTGGCTTCTATTCTGCCTTGCTTACCGTGGAGTGCACTAATACCTATCACTGTACATAGTGTATATAGTGTACATACTGCTGTTGAGCAGTTTGTCTCTCACCTGGTGGACCATAAGTTGAGAAGCGTGGCTCACCAGGTGACTTAGTTGGCTGACGTAGACGTTCTCCCTCCGGCTGGCACTTCATTCTCCAAGGTTGGCGATCTCTGCTTATGCCAGGCTGTTGAAAAGAGAGACGGGACCGCTCGGACAAGGAGCGGTTAGTTTCAAAGGTATCAGTCAACCTGGCTGCCTCCAATGCAGTGGTTAAGCCACAATCCTGCAGAAAGACTCGAAACCCTGGTCCCACGGACTCCAGCAGGTTGTCAATCAGAATAAGCTGCACCAGATGCTCAAAGGTTGCGACACCACTTGCTTTATACCAGCTGGTAAAAGCTTTGGTCTGCTGTTGCACAAAATCAACCGGGGATTGACCAAGCTTTCGCCTGCCTATTTTGAATAACTTACAATATTTAGCTGGGATACATATATGTGCTCCCAAAACTGTCTTCACTACTTGATAATCAGAAAATTCAGTGTCATTTAACACTGACATAAATTCCTGTGCCTTGCCAAACAATGCTGTGTGAACCAATGATGCCCAATGCTGCTCCAGTCACCTCAAGGCTTGAGCCTGATTTTCGAAGCTTTGGAAAATTGTTCTGGTTCGGCCTCATTGAAGTGGGGAACAAGCTGTACTGCTTTCTGTAAACTAAAATCATTTACAGAATGCGAAAACTGCCTCCTTTCTCTTTACCTATCAAATTTTTCTTTTGCAAATGCTCTCTGTTCCCTAGTCTGCTCAAGATTGATTTTTGCCAGCTCAAGTGCCAATGTCGCTGATTCACCTTGAGACAACCCTGCTGCACTAGACTGATGATTTTGCTCCGTTGATATATCATCTTCCTCCTTCGAGAACATAGTACAGTGGACCCTCGACCAGCGATATTAATCCGTTCCTGAGAGCTCATTGTTAATCGAAATTATCGTTAGTCGAGTTAATTTTCCCCATAAGAAGTAATGGAAATCAAATTAATCCGTGCAAAACACCCAAAAGTATTGAAAAAAAAAATTTTTTTACCACATGAAATATTAATTTTAATACACACAAACTGAAGAAGACATGCACAGTTACATGACACTTACCTTTATTGAAGATCTGGTGATGATTGATGGGATGGGAGGAGGGGAGAGTGTTGATGGTGCTAGTGTTTAGAAGGGGAATCCCCTTCCATGAGGACTTGAGGTGGCAAGTCCTTTTTCGGGGTTACTTCCCTTCTTCTTTTAACCCTTTGACTGTTTCAGGCCCCTCTCTGAAACTGTCATTCTATGTCGCTCAATTTTTGAAAAAAAAAACAATTATTTTTTCTTATGAAATGATAGAGAATCTTTTCCCGATGGTAATGACACCAAAAGTTCGAAATTTGGTCGAAAACTCGTGGAATTATGCTCCTGCGAAGTTAGCGGTCTCGGCGACATATGCGTATCGGCGATTTCGCCGACTTTGAGCCCAATTTTCAAGCCAATTTCCATTGTTCCAGTTGACCAAACTCATAGCTATTCTTTAGAACTCCATTTTATCTATCAGCTGAGTACAAGAAACCTCCCATTTACTAATTTGGACTACCCAATATGGTGGTCAGAAATTGGCAATTGGCCAATTTCACACAAAATAAAAAAGATGCCAATTTCAAAATAGGGTCCAGAATAAACAAGGTAGACATTCGTGGCACTAAAATAACATATGCTCTGTTCATTAGTCACATCTCTAGGCCCCTCTTATACTATTATTGCTTTCTATTTTGATTTTTTATTCATACAAAAAAATACAAAATTTACTGTTATGCAGACGACTGCATTGTAAAAATGGTATAAATAATATCAGTGCACTAGTGAAAGAATATTAGACTCCCCAGTTGACGTGTATTGAAACGTGTTGTGGTGATTTATGTACTCTTGAACATTGGTAAAAATCGAACATTTCCGCTACTTTGAGCTCAGTTTCAAGGTCGTTTTCATCGTAAAAGTAATGAAAATCATCTCTATTTCTGTAATATGTTTTCCATTTTATCACCTAAGACCATGAAAACGCGAATACAACGATAAATACTATACGAAAATACACCTCAAAGTCGGCGTTTTATTCCAAAAAAACGATCAGTTTTTTTTTCTCATTACGCAATGTGTGCTGCAGGATTTTTTTTATGTGGTGCACACTGACCACACATACCCATTCTCTCACATGTGGGCCTACCAGCTTTCTCCCACTTGATTTGAAGCCGCTAGAATTATTGAGTATATATACGTCAGAAACATTGGCTCGTAAGACGTATTTATACGTCGAAAACAGTCAAAGGGTTAATGCCACTAGGACCAGCTTGAGAGTCACTGGACCTCTGTCGCACAACATATCTGTCCATAGAGGCCTGTACCTCCCGTTCCTTTATGACATTCCTAAAGTGTTTCACAACATTGTCAGTGTCACAATTAAACATTTGTCCAGGTTTCAATTCTTCACTGTCTATGTACTCCTTGAATTCCTGCACATATTTTTCAGCTGCTTTTTGGTCCAAACTGGCAGCCTCACCATGCCTTATCACACAATGTATGCCACACGATTTTTAAATCTCTCAAACCAACCTTTGCGGGCCCTTAAATTCACTCACATCACCACTAGTTGCTGGCATTTTTCTAATTAAATCGTCATGCAACTTCCTAGCCTTTTCACATATGATCGCTTGAGAGATGCTATCTCCTGCTATCTTTTTTTTCGTTTATCCACACCAATAACAGTCTCTGAACATTTTGTATCACTTGCGATCTCATTTTTCGAAAACATAATTGCACCTTTGGAAAGAACAGCTTCCTTGATTGCCGTTTTCTTGGCCACAATAGTAGCGATGGTTGATTGGGGTTTTGTGTACAACCTGGCCCTCGGACACGCACTCCACTTTCATACTTAGCAATGATCTCTTTCTTCATATCCATAGTAATTCTCACCCTTTTTGCTGTAGGGTTGGCACTAGAAGCTTTCTTGGGGCCCATGGTGACTTATTTTGCAGGTGCAATCACTAAAAAGGCTGTGATAATATGAAATGTTCTGATTGTATGCTTGGAAGCGACCACAGTGGCTGGCTTGCTTGTAAACACTGGCCAGAAGTGGATGGGTCTCAGACGGAATGAGTAGTGCTGGTCGAGTTTTTTAGCGCTAGTCGAGGCAAAATTTTTGCTGGTCGGATTTATCGTTAATCGATGCCATCGTTGGTCAAGGGTCCACTGTAGATTTTTCCCTAGCTCCTGTAGAGGGAGGAGTCTGATGTGCCATCTCTTCTTCTCGAAGTTTGTCAGTAATCAGTGAATGCAGTTGCGCAGCTGTGAGAGTATGTTCGTAATTAACCCTTTGACTGTTTCAGGCCCCTCTCTGAAACTGTCATTCTATGTCGCCAAATATTCAAAAAAAAAAAAAATTATTTTTTCTTATGAAAATGTTAAGATTATTTTTCTGAGTGTTTTAGTCCAAAAAAAAAAAATTTGCCATCGGTACTTACCGAGATATAGAGCTGTGAAGTTTGCAGAAAATGAGCCGCGTATGGCAACAGCGGCAACTGCCGCTCACCCGGTAAACTTTAGTTTACTTGTAATTGAAGGTTTTTTGTTTTTTTCACTATTTTATTTTTTCACATTACTTATGTGGCCTATGAGACCAAAGTAAGGTGCAATGTACATATATACACTCGTTGTATACAACACAATAAGCACACAAACATAATTATCAATATATTGTTTACAAAACTTGTTTACAAAAACAAACAAACAATCATCCTCCTCCTCCTTCTCCTCCTCCTTCTCCTCCTCCTCCTTCTCCTCCTCCTTCTCCTCCTCCTTCTCCTCCTCCTCCTCCTTCTCCTCCTTCTCCTTCTCCTTCTCCTCCTCCTCCTTCTCCTCCTCCTTTCTCCTCCTCCTCCTCCTTCTCCTCCTCCTCCTCCTCCTTCTCCTCCTCCTTCTCCTCCTCCTCCTCCTCCTCCTCTCCTCCTCCTCCTCCTCCTCCTCCTCCTCCTCCTCCTCCTCCTCCTCCTCCTCCTCCTCCTTCTCCTCCTCCTCCTTCTCCTCCTCCTTCTCCTCCTCCTTCTCCTCCTCCTCCTTCTCGGTGGCCTGGTGGCTAAAGCTCCCGCTTCACACACGGAGGGCCCGGGTTCGATTCCCGGCGGGTGGAAATTCCGACACGTTTCCTTACACCTATTGTCCTGTTCACCTAGCAGCAAATAGGTACCTGGGTGTTAGTCGACTGGTGTGGGTCGCATCCTGGGGGACAAGATTAAGGACCCCAATGGAAATAAGTTAGACAGTCCTCGATGACGCACTGACTTTCTTGGGTTATCCTGGGTGGCTAACCCTCCGGGGTTAAAAATCCGAACGAAATCTTATCTTATCTTATCTTATTCTCCTCCTCCTCCTCCTCCTCCTCCTCCTCCTCCTCTTCCTCCTCTTCCTCCTCCTCCTCCTCCTCCTCCTCCTCCTTCTCCTCCTCCTCCTTCTCCTCCTCCTTCTCCTCCTCCTTCTCCTCCTTCTCCTCCTCCTCCTGCTCCTCCTCCTCCTCCTTCTCCTCCTCCTCCTTCTCCTCCTCCTCCTCCTCCTTCTCCTCCTTGTCTTGTGTGCGAGTGTGTGGCTTATAATTGTTTTGAGTCAGAAGTCGGCAGCTGTCAAAGTGACATATTGTCTCATTACTCACTCCCCCTCCCGCCTGTCAAAACAATGGGGTCGGATGCTGCTTCCCCTCCTCCATTCTATCTAATTATCTTTCTCCCTCATTCTATATCTTTCAATCTGTCTCTCTTTCTATCTGTCTGCCTATCTCTGTCTCACAGATACACATAAATACAAGTACAGTGGACCCCCGCATACCGATGGCACCACATAGCGATTAATCCGCATACCGCTTGCTTTAATCGCAAAAATTTTGCCTCGCATACCGCTTAAAAACCCGCTCACCGATTTTCGTCCGAGACGCATCCAATGTGCGCCCTCAGCCAGCCTCACATGTGCCGCCCGTGCCATTGTTTACCAGCCAGCCTCCGCGGTAACATTCAAGCATACAATCGGAATATTTCGTATTATTACAGTGTTTTCGGTGCTGTTTCTGGAAAATAAGTGACCATGGGCCCCAAGAAAGCTTCTAGTGCCAACCCTACACCAATAAGGGTGAGAATTCCAATAGAAATGAAGAAAGAGATCATTGATAAGTATGAAAGTGGAGTGCGTATCGCCGACCTGGTCAGGTTGTACAAGAAACCCCAATCAACCATCGCTGCTATTGTGGGCACCAGAAAGGCAATCAAGGAAGCTGTTCTTGCCAAAGGTTTAACTGTGTTTTCGAAACAAAGATCGCAAGTGATGGAAGATGTTGAGAGACTCTTATTGGTGTGGATAAATGAAAAACAGCTAGCAGGAGATAGCATCTCTCAAGCGATCATAAGCGAAAAGGCTAGGAAGTTGCATCAGGATTTAATTAAAAAAATGCCTGCAACTAGTGCTGATGTGAGTGAATTTAAGGCCAGCAAAGGTTGGTTTGAGAGATTTAAGAAGCGTAGTGGCATACATAGTGTGATAAGGCATGGTGAGGCTGCCAGTTCGGACCACAAAGCGGCTGAAAAATATGTGCATGAATTCAAGGAGTACATAGAGACTGAAGGACTGAAACCTGAACAAGTGTTTAATTGTGATGAAACAGGCCTGTTTTGGAAGAAAATGCCAAGCAGGACCTACATTACTCAGGAGGAAAAGGCACTCCCAGGACATAAGCCTATGAAAGACAGGCTTACTTTGTTGATGTGTTCCAATGCTAGTGGTGATTGCAAAGTTAAGCCTTTATTAGTGTATCACTCTGAAACTCCCAGAGCGTTCAGGCAAAAGAATGTCCTCAAGGAGAATTTGTGTGTGCTGTGGAGGGCAAACAGTAAGGCATGGGTCACTAGGGACTTTTTCTATAACTGGTTACACCATGCATTTGCCCCCAATGTGAAAGATTACCTAACTGAAAAGAAATTAGAACTTAAGTGCCTCCTGGTGTTAGACAATGCCCCTGGTCATCCTACAGACGTGGCAGAGCGACTTTATGGGGACATGAGCTTCATTAAGGTGAAGTTTTTGCCTCCTAATACCACTCCTCTCCTGCAGCCCATGGACCAGCAGGTTATTGCAAACTTCAAAAAACTGTACACAAAAGCTCTGTTTGAAAGGTGCTTTGTAGTGACCTCAGAAACTCAACTGACTCTAAGAGAGTTTTGGAGAGAGCACTTTAATATCCTCAATTGTGTAAACCCTATAGGTAAGGCTTGGGAGGGAGTGACTAAGAAGACCTTGAACTCTGCTTGGAAGAAACTGTGGCCAGAATGTGTAGACAAAAGGGATTTTGAAGGGTTTGAGGCTAACCCTGAGAGGATTATGCCAGTTGAGGAATCCTTTGTGGCATTGGGAAAGTCCTTGGGGTTGGAGGTTAGTGGGGAGGATGTGGAAGAGTTGGTGGAGGAGGACAATGAAGAACTAACCACTGATGAGCTGATAGATCAACTTCAAGAGCAAGAGGCCAGACCTGAGAAAACTGGTTCAGAGGAGGGGAGAGAGGAAATTGAAGAAGTTGCCTACTACAAAGATTAAGGAAATGTGTGCAAAGTGGCTTGAAGTGCAAACCTTTTTTGATGAAAATCACCCTCACACAGCTATTGCAAGCCGTGCTGGTGATTATTACACTGACAATGTTGTGAAACACTTTAGGGAAGTCATAAAGGAACGAGAGGTACAGGCCACTATGGACAGATATGTTGTGCGAAAGAAGTCCAGTGACTCTGAAGCTGGTCCTAGTGGCATTAAAAGAAGAAGGGAAGTAACCCCAGAAAAGGACTCGACACCTCAAGTCTTAATGGAAGGGGATTCCCCTTCTAAACACTAACACTCTCTCTCCCCTCCTCCCATCCCATCAATCATCACCAGATCTTCAATAAAAGTAAGTGTCATGTAATTGTGCATGCCTTTTTCAGTTTGTGTGTACTAAAATTAACATTTCATGTGGTAAAAAAAATTTTTTTTTCATACTTTTGGGTGTCTTGCACGGATTAATTTTATTTCCATTATTTCTTATGGGGAAAATTCATTCACATACCGATTATTTCGCATAACAATTACCCCTCTTGCACGGATTAAAATCGGTATGCGGGGGTCCACTGTATACATAGTGTAAATTACCTAGGATAACCCAAGAAATCCAGACAAAGTGCTATACTCTGCTTGAAGATGTGAGTAAACGCGATGACACAGTCTTGTGGCTCTCTCTGAGACAGAGAGCTAGATGGACAGACAGGGAGCTTGACAGACAGACAAATAGACAGACAGAAATGTTTGTGTACCAGCAAAAACAAAGTGAGGGCGATGGTCATGTAATATTTCCTTATCAGCTCTACCCTCGTTTACGCTCATCAAAGTCAGCTCTTATCAGATGTTATCTCCCCTTATCTTGTCACTGTCATGGGGTGGACTTTTTTTTTCTTGCTTCAAGGGAACAATATTATTACATCTTCTTCTTCCTCCTCCTCCTCCTCCTCCTCCTCCTCCTCCTCCTCCTCCTCCTCTTCCTCCCCCTCCTCCTCCTCCTCCTCCTCCTCCTCCTCCTCCTCCTCCTCCTCCTCCTCCTCCTCCTCCTCCTCCTCCTCCTCCTCCTCCTCTCCTCCTCTTCCTCCCCTCCTCCCCCTCCTCCTCCTCCATTGCTTTTGGTCTCAAACTCCTCCAAATCATGAAATTGAACTTCACTGACACTTCCATCTGTGTTAGAGCATCACTTGGGAAGAGAAGAGTCCCAGATTTGCTGGGGAATCACATATTTCTTACCGCTAGACATGCTGAAAAAGGACAACTGAAATGGCATTCCCACAATGCACCACTGGCTCCCCGATTTTTTTTATATGGTGCACACTGACCATGGAGACCCATTCTCTCACATGTGGGCCTACCAGCTTTCTCCTGCTTAATTTGAAGCTGCTAGAATTTATGCGTATAAATACATCAGAAACATTGGCTCGTAAGACGTATTTATACGTCGGAAACAGTCAAAGGGTTAATGCCAATGGAACGAGCAATTTGCCAACAATGCTGTAGGGACAATTTAGGTAGGTTAAACAAAGTATATGCAGACACCAGACGTCTGACTCGTCTAGGTGGCATACCACAATGTATAAGTTATTCGCTATGCGCAGTAGGATTGCAGAATACCCCAACGTAACATGTTAATTTGCAGAACACTCATAGCTATGCATAGTACGATTGCAGAATACCCCAACATAACACGTTAATTTGCAGAACATGCTTAGCTATGCACAGTACGATTGCAGAATACGCATGCAAGGTAGATATGCAATAGCAAAGCTGACTGCAAAAATCTTCACACCGAACAGGCTAGTAGCAACTGACACACAAAATTTGTAAAGCAATGCCAGATAGCAAGCTACACACTGTTCTACAAGATTGACCGTAGCGAAGCGAGCACACCAAACAAACTAGTAGCGAGCTGTTGAACGATCACACAATAGGAAGGCTGACCATAGCAAAGCAACTGACACGCAAAGTTTGTAAAGCGTTGGCAAAGCTAATGCAATGCCAGACAGTAAGCTGCACAATGTTCCTGCTACCAGCTTCACCCTAGGCTCAACCCTTTCTCTAAGTCCAGCTCCAGCTCCCGGACAGGCCCCCATATTACAACCCAGGAGTCCAAATGGCCTGTTATCCTGGGTGTAAAGGGAGCAAAATAAACACAGCAGAAAACTTTTGACTTATATTATCCTTCACCAGTTTAGAACAGCAGTATGTACACTATATACACTATGTACAGTGATAGGTATTAGTGCACTCCACGGTAAGCAAGGCAGAATAGAAGCCACTAGAAAACAGACCGTGCTTCAACCAGCTCTAGAATGGGAATGACAAGGGCAGACAGGAGAGTGGTACCCACATAACCTCTGCGATTGCCAAAACCATCTTCTTATTGGCTGGAACCTGGGTAGTAGTTGAACGATGGGGTCCCATCGTCAGCTCTCAGTCACCCTGGTTCGCTGGTTGGGGGAGATAGCCTGTAAATGAGGGTGTGTACATGCGCTGAATAAAGGTTACGTACTCTTTGCATGCCACAGATGTGGTGCACACGTACCACATAGATGTATTCTCTCATATCTAGGCCCAAATTTACCACTCACAGCTTATCAGAGTGAGCTGAGCTCATGGTGTAGATCTGCGGTTTGGACCCTCAACTCAAAGCCATAGAACTATGGCACAGACCCTGAAAGGGTTAAATTACTTGAAATGCAATTAATTCGATCCAGCTGAATTCTTGCTCTCAGGAGGTAAGACAAAATAACCCTAATAACAACTCTATGGCTTATTTATCTGTCACAATTCATCTAGTATGACATAATAAACAATATAAATAACATAGAAACCTGATATTCACTCTAGAATGAATAAAATATGTCATTACATGGATGGTGGAGGAAGGAGTATCGTGGTCTGGAGTGGTCGCGCATTCTTGCTGTGAAAACATCAAAGGTGTTATTATAAGAGAAAACAGAGTTTGTGAGGCTAACTGAATTAGATCTGGTGTAAATATGACCTTTACATACCTTGGAGAAAAAATGCAGAGTGGCATGTCCTGTTAGGAGTTCACACTTTTCTTTGAACAGCTATGTACAATTTTTATGCTTATCTCACTGCACTACATACTCACTGACTTTTTGGCTTTTTCTCCATGTCAACAGCAACTTTTCCATCTTTTCATTGACAGAGGTCCGCTGCTTAGAAATTACTGTAACACCCTTTGCTGGCACTAAAGCCTTTATACGCTCCTTCTGCTTTAGTATTGTACATATAGTAGAGGGGCTACGCTTGTACTCGCTCGCCAGGTCCTTAACCCTCTTACCTAGTCTGTGCTTATCAATAATTTCTTGCTTTAATTCCATGCAGATCATCATTTTTTTCTTCTCGGCACTGTCCTTTGCACTTGCTTTCTTAGGACCCATAGTTAGAAGAAAAAAAAATCTGGCGAATTAACTGCACGAAACGTGAGGAAATCACAAGAATTCCTTGCACCGCGAGGGTAGCTCCATAAGCACGTGTGCACTGGTGAGCATTGTTTTGATTGACACTGCTGTCTGGTGGTGGTGTTGTCAAACTAAATTATACGCAGTACGTACATACATGTACTATTATTATTATAATTATTATTGTACTGTTATGTATTATTATATATTATTATTATTATTTTATTATTATCATATAGTATTTTATTATTATATTTTTTTTTTCAACAAACCGGCCATATCCCACCAAGGCAGGGTGGCCCAAAAAGAAAAACGAAAGTTTCTCTTTTTAAATTTAGTAATTTATATAGGAGAAGGGGTTACTAGCCCCTTGCTCCCGGCATTTTAGTCGCCTCTTACATAATGCATAGCTTATGGAGGAAGAATTCTGTTCCACTTCCCCATGGAGATAAGAGGAAATAAACAAGAACAAGAACTAGAAAGAAAATAGAGTAAAACCCAGGGGGGGGGGTGTATATATATGCTTATACATGTACGTGAGGTACGTGAGGCATTACGTAGAATGAAAGGGGGTAAAGCAGCTGGAACTGATGGGATCATGACAGAAATGTTAAAAGCCGGGGAGGATATAGTGTTGGAGTGGTTGGTACTTTTGTTTAATAAATGTATGAAAGAGGGGAAGGTACCTAGGGATTGGCGGAGAGCATGTATAGTCCCTTTATATAAAGGGAAAGGGGACAAAAGAGACTGTAAAAATTATAGAGGAATAAGTTTACTGAGTATACCAGGAAAAGTGTACGGTAGGGTTATAATTGAAAGAATTAGAGGTAAGACAGAATGTAGGATTGCGGATGAGCAAGGAGGTTTCAGAGTGGGTAGGGGATGTGTAGATCAAGTGTTTACATTGAAGCATATATGTGAACAGTATTTAGATAAAGGTAGGGAAGTTTTTATTGCATTTATGGATTTAAAAAAGGCATATGATAGAGTGGATAGAGGAGCAATGTGGCAGATGTTGCAAGTATATGGAATAGGTGGTAAGTTATTAAATGCTGTAAAGAGTTTTTTATGAGGATAGTGAGGCTCAGGTTAGGGTGTGTAGAAGAGAGGGAGAATACTTCCCGGTAAAAGTAGGTCTTAGATAGGGATGTGTAATGTCACCATGGTTGTTTAATATATTTATAGATGGGGTTGTAAAGGAAGTAAATGCTAGGGTGTTCGGGAGAGGGGTGGGATTAAATTTTGGGGAATCAAATTCAAAATGGGAATTGACACAGTTACTTTTTGCTGATGATACTGTGCTTATGGGAGATTCTAAAGAAAAATTGCAAAGGTTACTGGATGAGTTTGGGAATGTGTGTAAAGGTAGAAAGTTGAAAGTGAACATAGAAAAGAGTAAGGTGATGAGGGTATCAAATGATTTAGATAAAGAAAAATTGGATATCAAATTGGGGAGGAGGAGTATGGAAGAAGTGAATGTTCTCAGATACTTGGGAGTTGACGTGTCGGCAGATGGATTTATGAAGGATGAGGTTAATCATAGAATTGATAAGGGAAAAAAGGTGAGTGGTGCGTTGAGGTATATGTGGAGTCAAAAACCGTTATCTATGGAGGCAAAGAAGGGAATGTATGAAAGTATAGTAGTACGAACACTCTTATATGGGTGTGAAGCTTGGGTGGTAAATGCAGCAGCGAGGAGGTGGTTGGAGGCAGTGGAGATGTCCTGTTTAAGGGCAATGTGTGGTGTAAATATTATGCAGAAAATTCGGAGTGTGGAAATTAGGAAAAGGTGTGGAGTTAATAAAAGTATTAGTCAGAGAGCAGAAGAGTGGTTGTTGAGGTGGTTTGGTCATTTAGAGAGAATGGATCAAAGTAGAATGACATGGAAAGCATATAAATCTATAGGGGAAGGAAGGCGGGGTAGGGGTCATCCTTGAAAGGGTTGGAGAGAGGGGTAAAGGAGGTTTTGTGGGCGAGGGGCTTGGACTTCCAGCAAGCGTGCATGAGCGTGTTAGATAGGAGTGAATGGAGACGAATGGTACTTGGGACCTGACGATCTGTTGGAGTGTGAGCAGGGTAATATTTAGTGAAGGGATTCAGGGAAACCGGTTATTTTCATATAGTCGGACTTGAGTCCTGGAAATGGGAAGTACAATGCCTGCACTCTAAAGGAGGGGTTTGGGATATTGGCAGTTTGGAGGAATATGTTGTGTATCTTTATATGTGTATGCTTCTAAACTGTTGTATTCTGAGCACCTCTGCAAAAGCAGTGATAATGTGTGAGTGTGGTGAAAGTGTTGAATGATGATGAAAGTATTTTCTTTTTGGGGATTTTCTTTCTTTTTTTGGGTCACCCTGCCTCGGTGGGAGACGGCCGACTTGTTGAAAAAAAAACAAAAAAAACATGTATGTGTAGTGTGACCTAAGTGTAAGTAGAATTAGCAAGACGTCTGGCAAGACAGTGATGGAGTGAATGATGGTGAAAGCTTTTCTTTTTCGGGCCACCCTGCCTTGGTGGGAATTGGCCAATGTGTTAATAATAAAAAAAATAATAAGTTCCCTTGAAGCATGATGTAAGACAAGTGTCAGTCCACTGGTGACAGTGCAGTCTTGGCTTTATTTGTTTTCACTGTTATGCATAAACATGTCTCTCTGTCTTTCTAGCTCTCTGTGTATTTGTTAAGCTCTCCATCTATCTGTCTGTCTAGCTCTCTCTTTATCTCTGTCTGTCTAGCTCTCTCTTTATCTCTGTCTGCTTGTCTCTCTCTGTCTCAGAGAGAGCTACTCATGAACCAACAGGTATTATACACGATGCAGTCATCATCACGTCTGATCCCTGAGCAAGTGTAAATATTTACTATTTGCCAATCATGCTTACTATGCATTATATCTACAAGCACTGTTTAACAATTTGTCTGGATTTTTTGGGTTATCCTAGGTAATTTACACTATGTATAATTGTATTTGTGTGTACTTGTGAGATAGACAGAGATGACAGAGATAGAGATAGACAGTTATAGATACAGATGGAGATAGAGACAGCCAGAGTCAATCAGCCAGCCAGCCAGCCAGCCAGCCAGCCAGCCTGCTGAACATGTATTACATTTTCCAGAATTGTTTCATTTACTTAGGGCATACTTTATGAGACATTCTGGCAGGATGGCACTACTAGTGGTACCAAAATTGAATTGGTGTTGCACATGGGTTATTATCGAGGATTTTTATATTTCCTCAGCCACTTGTGGCCACATCCACCACAAAGCCGCTAAACTCAGGGTCAGCATCACTTTCCTCTTAACCCTTTCAGGGTCGAGAGGCCCTCTCCTAAACTTGTTCTCAGGGTTGAAAATTTTTCTGGAAAAAAAAAAAAAAAATTCTTATGAAATGATAGAGAATCTTTTCCCAATCATAATGACACCAGAAGTATGAAATTTGATGGAAAACTTATGGAATTATGCTCTCACGAAGTTAGCGGTCTCGCCGATGTTTACGCATTGGTGATTTCGCCAACTTTGAGCCCTATTTTTGGCCAATTCCTCTGTACTAGTAGACAAAAATATTTATTTTGCTAGAACTCCATTTTTTCTATCGAATGAGTACAAGAAACCACCCATTTACCAATTTCAACTATCCAATAAAGTGGTTCGAAATTGGCAATTATTGCCAATTTCACACAAATTTCAGAAGATGCCAATTTCCAAATAGGGTCCAGAATAAACAAGACAGACATTCCTGGCACTAAAATAACAAGTTCTCTGTTCGTTAGTCATGTTCCCAGGCCCCTCTTATATTTCTTTTGCTTTCCACTTTGAATTTTTATTCTTGCAAAAAATATAAGATTTAATGTTATGCAGACTTCTGCATTAGTGTAGAAATGGTATAAATAATATCAGCACACTTGTAAAAGAATATTAGACTCACCAGTTGACGTGTATTGGACGCTTGGCATGATTTGTTTACTTTTGAACTTTGGTAAAAGTCGAAAATTTCTGCTACTTTCAGCTCAATTTCAAGGTACTTTTCATTGTGAAACTAATCAAAATCATCTCAATTTCTGTAATATGTCTTCCATTCTATAAAATGAGACCAGGAAAACTAGAATACAGCCATGAATACCATACAAAAATGCAGTGCAAAGTCGCTGTTTTAATCCAAAAACACGGTCAAAGTTTTTTTTTTCTCATTACACACTGAGTGCTGCAGGATTTTTTTTATACTGCACACATTGACCACATAGACCCATTCCTTCATATGTAGGCCTACCAGCTTTCTATCGCTAGATTTGAAGGTGCTAGAATTTAGGCGTTCTAGTACGTCAATAACCCTGGTGCGTAAGCCATACTAGTACGTCGAAAACCCTGAAAGGGTTAAAATGGGAATGTTAATACTACATAACATCAATGAATCCCAGGTGTTTGCCACGCTGTTTGCTCTAGCTGGCGCTCAATTGAACTGGTGCTCCGACAAGGTACTAAGTGGTCTCAGATTTTTTTTAATACTGCACACACTGAGTGTTAAGACCCATTCTGTGCTGACCAGGCATCTCGGACCAGTTGTGCCAAATTTGGAGGCAGGAAAAATAAAAAGCAGATCTACGTTTGGGGCACTAGTGGTAAGAACGTAGATCTACGTTTAACCCTTTGGCTGTCGAGGTCGTATATATACCATGTTTGACGTATATATACTCATAACTTCTAGCGGCTTCAAATCAAGCAGGAGAAAGCTGATAGGCCCACATGTAAGAGAATGGGCCTGTGTGGTCATTGTGCACCATATAAAAAAAATCCTGGAGCATGCAGGGCATAATGAGAAAAAAAAACTCCGACCGTTTTTTTTTAATTAAAATGCCGACTTTGTGGTCTATTTTCATATAGTATTTATGGTTGTATTCTCATTTTCTTGGTCTCATTGGACAGAATGGAAAGCATATTATAGAAATAGAGGTGATTTTGATTGATTTTACTATAAAAAGAACCTGGAAATGGAGCTCAAAGTATGGGAAATGTTTGATTTTTGCCGATGTTCAAAAGTAAACAAATGATATCATTGTCCAATAAATGTCCAACTAGCCATTCTGATATGCAGTCATGAATGGGTTGATGTTATTTATACAATTATTACAGTATTGCAGTAGTCTGCATAACAGTAAATCTTCTATTTTTTGTTTGAATAAAAATTCAAAATGGAAAGCAAGAGTACTATCAGTGGGGCTTGGAGACGTGACTGATGAACAAAGAAAATGTTATTTTAGAGCCAGGAATGTCTGCATTGTTCATTCTGGACCTTATTTTGAAATTGTCATACTTCTTAATTTTTGTGAAATTGGCCAAATTGCAAATTTCTGACCACGTTATTGGGTAGTTGAAATCGGTAAATGGGCAGTTTCTTGTACTCAATCGATAGAAAAAATGCAGTTCTAAAGAAATAGCTATGAGTTTGGTCAACTGGAACAATGGAATTAGCCAAAAATAGGGCTCAAAGTGGGTGAAATTGCCGATTTGTAAATATCGCCGAGGTCGCTAAATTCGCGAGAGCGTAATTCCATCAGTTTTCCATCAAATTTCATGTTTTTGGCGTCATTACAATTGGGAAAAGATTCTCTATCATTTCATAAGAAATTTTTTTTTTTTTTTTTTTTTTTTAAATTTTGCGACACCAAGAAACACTTCAGGATTGCGGGTTGCGACAGTCAAGGGGTTAAGAAGTTAAGGGGTTAATCAGATGCAATGATTTATTGTATATTTATTTTATTTGTGCGTGGCCCACTTTTTAAAGTATTTGCTGATACAAGTTGGTTTAGAAATAAGCAATCCCTTTTTTTTTTTAAAGATTATGTAATTTTTCTCGCATCACTATTAGTGTTTGGTAGTTACATTGTTTGCAGTTACTCAGGCATTTTTTTTTTTCCAAAGATGTTCAGTTCTGCCAACCGAAAATGCTCTTAACTGGAAGAATCTCGCCGAATCAGTTATGAGAGCTATCACTATTATCAAGAAAAAATAAATAAAAATCTATTTGTGAAATTTAGTAACATTTGTAAATTAATCCTGTAATGTTTCAGAGCTCAAAAAGCAGCAGTGGCGATAAAGAGAAATCAGGTAAATCAAGCAAGGGTAAGAAAGAGGATGGGAAATCTGTCAAGAGCGCTAAAGAGCGGAGAAGTAAGGATGGCAAAGACGACAAAGAAAAAAAACAACCAAAGAGTGAATCACCTGAACAGCCAAAGTCTTCTAAATCAAGGTGAGTAATATGAAGAGAATTAATCAAGAATAGTCTGCTGTGCACTTATAAATGATCAACATGGATCTTGAAAGCATCCTTCTACTCTACAAGTACAGCCATGTTAATATTCACAGATTGTGGGAATAAAACACGTGCACAGTCAAGACATTTATGAAGGATACATTTCACCACTTAAGGTGATAAAGTTACAGGAGATGAAAAGTCGTCTTCAGTGTATTAATTGTTTCCATGTGTCATATTCACAGTGTTTCTACAGTGTTCAAATATCTGTGACTCTCTAGTTATTAGTAAACCTTGAGTAGACTAGCAGGACTGATTAAATTATTTTAGTATTTCCTTGTAGCTTCTCTTCACTGGATGATATTTAGTAATACTTGCAGGAATGGATTAATTATGTTTGACATCGAAACGGTATTCTTTCACTGTTAGTACATGTTAGTTTGAAATTATGTTTGCATATTGCCAGGGAATTCCACTTTCAACTCTGGCACTGTGTTGGTGTCACATACAGGAAGTCTTGCTTATTCAGATCCCACTTATTAAAGAGTACACTGTCAATGAGCTGACTCTTCACTTACTTGACAAATCCAGTGGTGACTGAATGACCAGGCAAAAATCACAAAATCATTGATATTTAGCAAATTGCAGCAGTGTTGATTTCAAAACAGACCCACCTATAGACCAAGAAAACTGGAAAAGGTTTTGATTGATCCACAGCATTTGGTAAGTCCAATTTATAGGTAATTTTTCAGGTAGCAAGAGCCAGTAGAATTTAAGTACATGACTGTCCAAGAGATTCATCCCTACAGAACATCCAAAATCATCATTCATCATTGTGGAAGAAATGCACCAAAGCAAACTGTCAAAGCAAGTGGAAATAATTTTTTTTTATTATTATTATCACACTGGCCGATTCCCACCAAGGCAGGGTGGCCCGAAAAAGAAAAACTTTCACCATCATTCACTCCATCACTGTCTTGCCAGAAGGGTGCTTTACACTACAGTTTTTAAACTGCAACATTAACACCCCTCCTTCAGAGTGCAGGCACTGTACTTCCCATCTCCAGGACTCAAGTCCGGCCTGCCGGTTTCCCTGAACCCCTTCATAAATGTTACTTTGCTCACACTCCAACAGCACGTCAAGTATTAAAAACCATTTGTCTCCATTCACTCCTATCAAACACGCTCACGCATCTGATACAAATTGAAAAAGTGACGATGCAGACAATCTTCTCTGCTTTTTAATGGTTCATTTTTATAATTTTTATTCATATACAGTGAAACCCCGGATTTCATATTTAACCCTTTGACTGTTTCGGTCATATATATACGTCTTACGAGGTACCGTGTTTGACGTATATCTACTCATAAATTCTAGCGGCTTCAAATCAAGCAGAAGAAAGCTGGTAGGCCCACATGCGAGAGAATGGGTCTGTGTGGTCAGTGTGCACCATATAAAAAGAATCCTGGAGCATGTGGTGCATAATGAGAAAAAAAAAACTCCGACTGTTTTTTTAATTAAAATGCCGACTTTGTGGTCTATTTTCGTATAGTATTTATGGTTGTATTCTCATTTTCTTGTTCTCATTTGATAGAATGGAAAACATATTATAGAAATAAAGGTGATTTTGATTGGTTTTACTATAAAAAGAACCTGGAAATGGAGCTCAAAGTAGGGGAAATGTTTGATTTTTGCCGATGTTCAAAAGTAAACAAATGATGTCATTTTCCAATAAATGTCCAACTAGCCATTCTAATATGCAGTCATGAATGAGTTGATGTTATTTATACAATTATTACAGTATTGCAGTAGTCTACATAACAGTAAATCTTCTATTTTTTGTTTGAATAAAAATTCAAAATAGAAAGCAAGAGTAATATCAGAGGGGCCTGGAGACATGACTGATGAACAAAGAAAATGTTATTTTAGAGCAAGGAATGTCTGCATTGTTCATTCTAGACCTTATTTTGAAATTGTCATATTTTTTAATTTTTGTGAAATTGGCCAAATTGCAAATTTCTGACCACATTATTGGGTAGTTGAAATTGATAAATGGGCAATTTCTTGTACTCACTCAATAGAAAAAAATGTAGTTCTAAAGAAATAGCTATGAATTTGGTTGACTGGAACAATGGAATTAGCCAAAAATAGGGCTCAAAGTGGGCGAAATCACCAATTTGTAAATATCACCGAGGTTGCTAACTTTGTGAGAGTGTAATTCTGTCAGTTTTCCATCAAATTTCGGTTTTTTGGTGTCATTACAATCAGGAAAAGATTCTCTATCATTTCATAGGATTTTTTTTTTTTGACACCAGGAGACACCTCAGGATTTGAGGTTGTGACAGTCAAGGGGTTAATCCATTCCAGAAGGTCGTTCTAAATCCGAAAAGTGCGAAAACCGAAGTAATATTTCCCATAAGAAATTATGTAAATATAATTAATCTGTTTCAGACACCCAAAACCTTTATATTATCCTTTGTACCTGTGTACCTGTCTACCATCTTACTATCATATTATAACCAAGACATTACCATTGTTATTTTTTTACTATTATTCTTTTGGTACTTTAATTGTGAATTTTATTTTGTCAATTTAAATCTAGTTATAATCTTGATCTTGTCAACAACCTATACCAGACTCTAGTGCAATTGCAAGTACCATTTCAAATTGTATTTTTATATTATAAGTTTATATTATAATTCCTACCATCTGTCCATTTAACTTTGTTTACCATTACTTAATTTTAGTCCCTTATATATTTTCTCCTTTATTTTAGCTTTATATAACTACCCTAGTTTATATATTCACAATTGTTAAAATAATCAAGGTGCTATTCTCAGGTGCTAAAGTAGAATAAGTTCACAATTTTGCCATTATATTCCAAAGCTCATTTATTTGATTACCACTTTATTGTTCACCACAACCTATATTAGTCCCTTGGAGAGAGGGGGTAAAGGAGGTTTTGTGGGTAAGGGGCTTGGACTTCCAGCAGGCGTGCGTGAGCGTGTTAGATAGGAGTGAATGGAGACGAATGGTACTTGGGACCTGACGATCTGTTGGAGTGTGAGCAGG
Organism: Cherax quadricarinatus; assembly: GCF_026875155.1. NCBI lineage: Eukaryota > Metazoa > Arthropoda > Malacostraca > Decapoda > Parastacidae > Cherax > Cherax quadricarinatus. The sequence continues at coordinate 7,583,808 of NC_069418.1, forward strand.
GTAATATTTAGTGAAGGGATTCAGGGAAACCGGTTATTTTCATATAGTCGGACTTGAGTCCTGGAAATGGGAAGTACAATGCCTGCACTTTAAAGGAGGGGTTTGGGATATTGGCAGTTTGGAGGGATATGTTGTGTATCTTTATATGTGTATGCTTCTAGACTGTTGTATTCTGAGCACCTCTGCAAAAACAGTGATAATGTGCGAGTGTGGTGAAAGTGTTGAATGATGATGAAAGTATTTTCTTTTTGGGGATTTTCTTTCTTTTTTGGGTCACCCTGCCTCGGTGGGAGACGGCCGACTTGTTGAAAAAAAAAAAAAAAAATTCTAACTTTAAAAAATTACCTTTATAGTACTACCTACTATCATATTCCCAAGCTCCATTATTTGATCATCACTTTATTTGTATTAGTCTCTTTTATATTGTCTCCTTTATTTTAGCTTAAAAAAAAAAAAAAAAAAAACTACCTTAGCTCATTATTTTACATTTGTTAAATAATTCAGGTGCTATTTTTTAGCTTTAGACTATTTACTTTGTTTTATACTTAATTCTAACTATAGGTTCACTACAAATCTTATGATTACAAGCATTGATCCTGATACCAACCTCTTATTTAATGACTTAAATGAATCACAGTTACTGTAATTACTACACTGCAGAACAATCAAAGGCACTTCTCAGAGCCAACAACAACATAACTATCTTTAACTACAATATCAGATCTTTAAGCAAGCATTACGATGACCTCATAGCATTACTAAATTCCTTACATGCCAATATGTCCATCATTACACTAACTGAAACCTGGCTAAAGCCTGATAGTACAGATGTCTATGCCATTCCTGGTTACACAGCCATACACAACTGTAGGCCAGACCAACAAGGGGGTGGCACAGCCATATACTACTCAGACCAACTAGAATGTATCACTAATACTTGCACAAGGGATGAACGTGGGGGAATATATAATAGCTAAATTCAAATCCAAATACCTACAAAAACCTCTCACATTGATAAACATCTACAGAGTTCACAGTCAAACATTAGCCAATTTAGTCAAACCTAGGAAGTATGATAATTGTTTGCACGAAATGAACAAAGATCACTTACTACTCTCAGGTGACTTCAATATAAATCTCCTGCAAGACCGGGAAACCCACACGTTACTGAATTCACAACACAATGAGAACTGTATGTTACTACCAACAGTAACAAAACCTACAAGAGTTCAGAGATAGTGTTTCCCAAACTTGACCACATCTGGCCCAAAACACCATATCCCCGTTAAAATCAGGCATAATTACGATAATACCACAGACCACAAACCCTACTTTCCTCATAACAACTCTTGGTAAACTACCCCAAGACACTACTAAAGTCACCTTCAGACTTCACAATGAGGCAGCCATTAATAACTTCACAACAGCAGTAGCAAACATTGATTGGCACACTGAGCTACAATTCTATACAGATATTGACGAATGTATTAATAATTTTCTAAAAAAGACCCAATACCTCTATAACAAGCACTGCCCTAAAAAAACTAAACAGATGACAGCTAAGAGACTGAACAGTCCCTGGCTAACACCCAGCATTCTCAAATCCATAAATACAAAACACCAATATGAAAAACAGTACAGAATGGGTCACATAACTGTTGTATTCAACACAATAAACACACTAATATTTTCATTATTATTTTGTTTACAATAATTGTTTACAACAAAAATATGCAAAAATGTTATATATTAATAATGTTCTATTATATATTTACAAGTGTACAGGAACTTGATGTGTTCCTTGAGGTGGATGACAAAGCACTTTGTCTCGGAAACTGGGGAGTCAGTAGCTAGCTTGTGTCGCCACTCAGTCTTGGCTGGTGTCTCATGCCACCAACACCTATTGACCATATGGTACATGGTATCATATGTCAGGGTACCATATGGTACAATTGTACTATATGGCATAGGGTACCATGCAGTACAGGATAACATATGATGCAGGGTACCATATGGTGCAGGGTACCATATGGTACAGGGTACCATTGGTGCAGGGTACCTTTATGGTACAGGGTCCCATATGGTACAGGGTACCATATGGCACAGGGTACCATATGGTACAGGGTACCATATGGCACAGGGTACCATATGGTACAGAGTACCATACAGTACAGGACACCATATGGTACAGATACAGGGATAACTATGGAAATAAGTCACCCTGACTTTTTTGGGTTATCCTAGGATTTTATACATATGCTGCTATGTATGATAATCTATGTAATTGTATTTCTGTACACCTGAATAAACTTACTCAAGTGCAAATAATGAAAATGATTGTTATAGGAATGCAGTTAGAAGCCTGAGTAGATCTATAACCCACTATGATAACATGAACGTAGATAAGTGTGTTTATGGAGCAACTTGCAATGTGAACAGACTGACTGATGTTGTAGTGGCCAGGCTTAGGCTTGGTTACAAGTACTTCTGGCAGTTTGGGAGACACACAGATGATGATCAAACTAAGTGTAAATTATGTGATCAGGCATATGGTCACTCTCTTGAACACTATGTGCTTAATTGTCCACTCATTGAGGAATACAGAGACAGACAGTATAATAACCTATGTGACATGTCAAGATATCTTATTAACCCTTTGAGGGTTTTCGTCGTACTAGTACGTTTTACGCGTAGGGGTTTTTGACGTACTAGTACTCATAAATTCTAGCGGCCTCAAATCTAGTGGGAGAAAGCTGGTAGGCCTTCATATGAAAGAATGGGTCTATGTGGTCAGTGTGCACAGTCTAAAAAAAATCCTGCAGCACACAGTGCATAATGAGAAAAAAAAAACTTTGACCATTTTTTTTTAATAAATCAGCGACTTTGCAGTGTATTTCGTATGGTATTTATTGGTTTTATTTTTAGTTTTCTTGGTCTATTTTATAGAATGGAAGACATATTACAGAAATTGAGATGATTTTGACTGGTTTTACAAAGAAAGGTGCCTTGAAATTGAGCTCAAAGTAGCAGAAATGTTCGATTTTTTACCAAACTTCAAAAGTAAACAAATTGTGCCAAGCGGTGCAATACACGTCAACTGGTGAGTCTAATATTCTTTCACAAGTGCACCAAAAATATTTATACCATTTTTTACACTAATGCAGTAGTCTGCATAACAGTAAAACTTATATTTTTTGTGAAAATAATAATTCAAAGTGGAAAGCAAAAGAATATAAGAGGGGACTTGAGACATGACTAATGACTAGAGGAAATGTCATTTTAGTGCCAGGAATGTCTTTCTTGTTTATTCTGGACCCTATTCCGAAATTGGCATCTTTTGAAATTTGTGTGAAATTGGCAAAATTGCTAAATTCTGACCACTGTACTGGATAGTTGAATTTCATAAATGAGTGGTTTCTTGCATCCATTCGATAGAAAAAATGGAGTTCTAGCGAAATATTCATGTTTTTTGTCGACTAGTACAGTGAAATTGGCCGAAAATGGGGCTCAAAGTGGGCAAAATCGCCGATGCGTAAACATCGCCGAGACCGCTAACTTTGCGAGAGCATAATTCCGTAAGTTTTCTATCAAATTTCAAACTTTTGGTGTCTTTATGATCGGGAAAAGATTCTCTATCTTTTCATAAGAGAAAATAATTTTTTTTTTTTTTAAATTTGGCCGACCCTGAGAACGAGTTTCGGAGAGGGCCTGTCGACCCTCAAAGGGTTAATGAAAATAAGATACCAGATATACTAAGCAAATTTCCTAAATTTGCTTGTAACAGATAAGTGAACTATAGATATGTAGATATAAATCCATATGTATTCCTGTTAACCCTTTGGGGCCTAGTTCCTAGGCCTTTTGTGTATCCATATGCTCTTGCGCTACCGTCCACAGGATGGATATGGGGTGCACAATAAACTAGCCACTTCGGTGGCAAAATCTAATCTAATCTAAATCTTACTCAAGTGCATGTGGCATCATAAGTAAGTTTATTTAGTTATACACAAATAGTTACATAGAATATCATACTTAGCAGCATATGTTTGGAGAACCTAGGATAACCCAAAAAAGTCAGACAGACTTATTTCGATTAGGGTCCCTGTACCCTGTTCCATATGGTATAATGTACCATATGGTATAATGTACCATATGGTACAGTGTACTATATGGTACATCATACCATATGGTACCACTCTACCATACAATACCATTGTACCATATGATACCATTGTATGACATGGCACCATTGTACCATATGGTACCATTGTACCATATGGCACAATGGTACCATATGGTTCAAAACCATAGAATTCGTCTTCATCTCCACTTCCATCAGTCTTAGAACTGTAAGTTGTGAAGAGGAGAGTCAGAATTCGCCCGGAGAGTGAGTGGGGAGTGAGAGCTTCCTTGCCGCCAGGCATGATGAACAAAGCTACTTTGCCGGCGTTCCCACAATGCCATGCGGGCGTCCAGATTTTTTCTATGGTGTGCACACTGACCACCCAGACCCATTCTCTCAGATGTAGGCCTACCAGCCTTCTCGCACTAAATTTGACGCCGCTAGAATTTTGGCGTAGATCTATGGTTTGGACCCTGAACGTAAAGCCGTAGATCTACGGGACGGACCCTGAAAGGGTTAAAAAATAACTATAGTTTTACATACAGAAAAAATGAGAAATAAATATAAAGCACTAATGAAATGGATAAATGAACATTTAACATCACTTTTACCTTTACTGAAGACTCTTGTCGGCGTATGGAGGGAGGAAAGTTTATTGTTTGGAGACAGGACAAAATACTTAAATATGATGCTAGTATAAACTCTACAGCTTATTTATCTATCATAGTTCATCTAATATGACATAATAAGCAATATTAATAACATAGAAACATGATATGTACTTTATAATGAATAAAATATGTCATTACGTATGTGACTAGTGGTGGTGGTGGTGTTGGGTTTATCAGGGCCATGACAGCATAAGTCGGATAGTGGCGGTGGAAGCGGTGGTGGCAGCAGCCACCACCACTAAACACACTACTAGTCACACTGAAACAATGTATGTAATTTATCAATAAAAAATATTGTATAAAAAATAATAGAGGATGTAAAGAAATAAAGTGGTTATTGTGGAGAATGTGTAGAAATAAAGTGGTTATTTAGATGCTAGCAGAGTTTAGGGTGGTGGAAGATATGCAGGGCGGCATATGTTGTCAGTGGCCCTGTATACCTCCAACAGCATTGGAAGATTTAGTTGCGTGTCGTCCGTTTTCTGTTGCTTAAATGCTTAATTTACCTGCTACACTTTATCACTGGCTAGTGCTATAGCCTTTATCGACTCCTGCTGCTTTAGTATCATATACGTATAGTGGACCCTTGACCAACGCTGGCATCGTCTAACGATAAAATCCCCTAACGATACAGTTCTGCATAAAAATATTGGCTTGACCAATGGTGAAAAACTCGGGTAAGGACATTCATCCCAAACGTGTCCGCCTTCCGCCGTCCAGCCTGAGTGCCTCAGCTTCCCTGCCTTCAGCTAGTGTGCCATTGTTTACAAGCCAGGGTGGACAGTTTCACGCATACATGCAATATATTTTGTATTATTCCATTGTTTTTAGTGCTTGTAACTGCTAAATAAGTCACCATGGATCCAAAGAAAGCTTCTAGTGCCAACCCTGTGGTAAAAAGGGTGAGAAATACTATTGTACTGCGGTCAGCTGTTGCTGCACCACCTTTAGCTGCTGCCGTACCACCATCAGCTGCTGCTGTACCACCGTCAGCTGCTGCTGTTGCTGCACCACCATCAACTGCTGCTGTACCACCGTCAGCTGCTTCTGTACCACCGTCAGCTGCTGCTGTTGCTGCACCACTGTCAGCTGCTGCTGTTGCTACACCACCATCTGCTGTTGCTGCACCACCGTCAGCTGCTGCTGTACCACCGTCAGCTCCTGCTGCACCACCGTCTGCTGTACTACTCGAAGATGTGGAGAGAGAGAGTTGTTAGTGTGGCTAAATGAGAAACAATTACCAAGAAACAATTAACCCCAGAGGGTTAGCCACCCAGGATAACCCAAGAAAGTCAGTGCATCATCGAGGACTGTCTAACTTATTTCCATTGGGGTCCTTAACCCTTTGACTGTCGCGGCCGTATATATACGTCTTACGTCCTGGTGCCGCAAAATTTAAAAAAAAAAAAAAAAAAATTTTTTCTTATGAAATGATAGAGAATCTTTTCCCGATTGTAATGACACCAAAAAAAACGAAATTTGATGGAAAACTGACGGAATTATGCTCTCGCGAAGTTAGCGACCTCGGCGCCGTTTACAAATCGGCGATTTCGCCCGCTTTGAGCCCTATTTTTGGCTAATTCCATTGTTCCAGTCGCCCAAACTCATAGCTATTTCTTTAGAACTCCATTTTTTCTATCGATTGAGTACAAGAAACTGCCCATTTACCGATTTCAACTACCTAATAATGTGGTCAGAAATTTGCAATTTGGCCAATTTCACGAAAACTAAAAAATATGACAATTTCAAAATAAGGTCCAGAATGAACAATGCAGACATTCCTGGCTCTAAAATAACATTTTCTTTGCTCATCAGTCGTGTTTCCAGGCCCCTCTGATATTACTCTTGCTTTCTATTTTGAATTTTTATTCAAACAAAAAATTGAAGACTTACTATTATGCAGACTACTGCAATACTGTAATAATTGTATAAATAACATCAACCCATTCATGACTGCATATTAGAATGGCTAGTTGGACATTTACTGGAAAATGGCATCATTTGCTTACTTTTGAACATTGGCAAAAATCAAACATTTCCCCTACTTTGAGCTCCATTTCTAGGTTCTTTTTATAGTAAAATCAATCAAAATCATCTCTATTTCTATAATATGTCTTCCATTCTATCAAATGAGACCAAGAAAACGAGAATACAACCATAAATACTATACGAAAATAGACCACAAAGTCGGCATTTTAATTAAAAAAAAAACGGTCGGAGTTTTTTTTTCTCATTATGCACTGTGTGCTCCAGGATTTTTTTTTATATGGTGCACACTGACCACACAGACCCATTCTCTCACATGTAGGCCTACCAGCTTTCTCCTGCTTGATTTGAAGCCGCTAGAATTTATGAGTATATATACGTCAAACACGGTACCTCGAAGACGTATATATACGGCCGCGACAGTCAAAGGGTTAATCTTGTCCCCCAGGATGCGACCCACACCAGTCGACTAACACCCAGGTGAACAGGAAGAAATGCCTGGAACTAGTGCTCATATTGGTGAACTTAAGGCCAGCAAAGGTTGGTTTGAGAGATATAAGAATTGTAGTTGCATACACAGTGTGATAAGGCATGGTGAAGCTGAAAAATTCCAACCCCAACAAGTGTTCAGTTGTGATGAAACAGGCCTGTTCTGGAAGAAAATGCCAAACAGGTCCTACATTACTCAGGAGGAAAAGGCACTCCCAGGACACAAGCCTATGAAAGACAGGCTAACTCTCATGTTTTGTTGTAATGCTAGTGGGGATTGCAAAGTGAAGCTTTTACTCAAGTATCACTCTAAAAATCTCAGAGTATTCAAGAAAAACAGTGTCTCATCACTCATCAATACTCTTCAATAAAGGTAAATGTCATTTTAGCATTTATTTATGTAGTTATTGTGCATGTCTCATTGTTTTCTTTGTAAGGAAATGTATTTCATGAAAAAATATATTTTTTTTTTTTAATACTTTTGGCTGTCTGAACGGATTACTTGGATTTCCATTATTTCTTATGGGAAAATTAATTCTCCTAACGATAAATTCGGCTAAGGACAAGCTCTCTGGAACGGATTAATATCGCTGGTCAAGGGTCCACTGTACAGCGGACCCTCTGTTTTTGTATTTAATCTGTTCCAGAGCTATCGGCCAAAACTGAAATCGACCAAAACCGAAACCATTTTCCCCATAAGAAATACAGTAATATAACTGGAATTAATCTGTTCCAGACACCCAGAAGTATCAACAAAAAAAATTTTTTTTTTTACCTATAGATAGATTTCCGTGCACAAATGAATGAACATTACACATGACACTTACCTTTATTGAAGGCTGTTGTTGATGGATGGAAGACAGGGAGGAGGGGAGAGGGAAGAGAGATTATTGTTTGGATGGAGAATCCCCCTCCATAAGGACTCTAGGTACCAAGTCCTTTTCAGGGGTCACTTCCCTATCTTAAATATAGATTTACATGCAGAAAAGAATAACAAATAAATATAAAGCAATAATAAAATATATTCATGAGCATTTAACATCACACTTACTTTTACTGAAAAGACTTGTTGGTGTATGGCAGACCGGGCGGAGGGGAGAGGGAGGCGAGTTTATTGTTGGAGAATATGACACTAATATAAACTATGGCTTATTTATCTATCACAGTTCAACTAATATGACATAATAAACAATATTAATAACATAGAAACATGACACATACTCTAGAATGAATAAAATAAATCATTATGTATGTAACGACAGGTGTTCTGTTGCTGTTGTTGGGTGTATAAGGGCTACTGTGAGCTTAAGTCGTACATAATGTTGGTGAAGGCTGCAGCTGAGGTGGTGGTGTTTTCTGTAGCCCTATATAACTCCAATAAATTGGAGGAGTTAGTAGAATTTATTTATTTATTTATTTGAATCGCTGAATCACTAAGCAAGGCACCCTCTACCACCATCACAACCACTACTACCCTTTACCACCATCACTACCACCCTCTACCAGCATCACTACCACCCTCTACCACCCTCTACCACCTTCACTACCACCATCATTACCACCCTCTACCACCATCACTACCACCCTCTACCACCACCACTCGTATTTTTCTACAAACTTTTTCTTGAATTATATTGTGTTTCTCACATTCTTTACCAAAGGGTTGGCACTAAAAGCTTTCTTTGGGCCCATGGTGCCTTATTTAGCAGTCACACACAATAACAAGTGGCAAAAAGAAAAGATTATTATGAAATATTTCTTATGACCTGGCAGGATATGTTCACTCACACCAAGAAACACTGCTACACTGGCTGAGAAGGGTGTAGGAGGCGGCTTTGTCTGCACTCTGGACACTGGAAAGTCGGCCAAAACCGAAATCGGCGATAACGGAGATTAACGAAAATGGAGGGTCTGCTGTATATTGTAGAATCACTGAAGACACATTCCCCCCCCCCCTCTCTCAGCCCTTTCCAAAGGGTTGGCACTAGGAACTTTCTTTGGGCCCATGGGGGCTTATTTTGCAATCACAATCAATAAACAAGTACAAAAATTGCAAAATGTTTTGGATGAATGCTCACTCAACCAGTGACAAAGCCAGACTGAAGCGGCATCCTGGTGGGTGGACACATCTGATACATGCGATTCCTGGGACAAGGTCCAAAATTCAAAGCAAAATTCCTGACAAAAAAGTGTCTGAAATTCGAAAAGACCGATATCCGGTGAGCGCGAAATCCAGGGTTCCACTGTACAGTGGAACCTCGGTTTTCGTCATTAATTTGTTACAGAAAGTCTGACGAAGACTGAATTCAATGAAATCTGAAGCAATATTTCTCATAAAAAATAATGTAGATTCAATTAATTCATTCCAGACACCCAAAAGTATTTACAAAAATATATTTTATAGAGAATAACTATAGTGTTACATACAGAAAACATTGAGAAATGAATATAAAGGGTTAATGAAATGAATAAATGAACATTTAGCATCACTTTTACCTTTATTGAAGACTTATTGGCATATGGAAGACAGCGAGGAGGGGAGAGGGAGGAGAGGTTATCTCTACCACCATCACTACCACCCTCTACCACAGTCACTACCACCTTCTACCACAACCACTACCACCATCACTACCACTCTCTACCACCATCACTACCACCCTCTACCACCATCACTACCACCATCGCTACCTCCCTCTACCACCATCACTACCACCCTCTATCACCATAACTACCACCCTCTACTGACAAGAAACAAAGCCAGACTGACTCAGAATGCATGGGATGGTTTGTGTGGGTGCAGGCAGACACATTCGGTACGGCAAACCACTGCCAACTCTACGAAAACCGAGGTGATGAACAAAAACTAGGACAAAATTTTGACAAAAAAGTCGTCAAAGCCCAAATTCGAAGAAAACCAGGGCAAACGAAAACTGAGGTTCCACTGTATTAGTAATCCTGTTCAAATAACCATGGTAAATTTGCCAATTTTCCTATCATAGCTACAGTGGACCCCATTATATTGTGAAGACTATGCTTCTAGAGGTTCAGTGAATAATAATAAACTTTATTTCTACAGACCTAGTTGACATATATTGTGTATGACATTCAATGTAACTGTGTATACCTGAATACACTTACTGATGGCATACTATACAGAAAGCCCATTGTTATACCGAGTATACCTGGAGAGGATTTCAGGGGTCAACGCCCCTGCGGCCTGGTCAGTGACTAGGCCTCGTGGTAGATTAGGGCCTGATCAATCAGGCTGTTACTGTTGGCTGCACACAACCCGACATATGAACCACAGCCCGGCTGATTAGGTACTGACTTTAGGTGCCTGTTCAGTGCCTTCTTGAAGACAATCAAGGGTCTGTTGGTAATCCCCCTTACATATGCTGGGAGGCAGTTGAACAGTCTTGGGCCTCTGACACTTACTGTGTTGTTCCTTATAGTGCTAGTGGCGCCCCTGCTTTTCATTGTGGGGATGTTGCATCGCCTGCCGAGTCTTTTACTTTCGTAAGGAGTGATTTTTCATGAAAAAATTTGGTAGTAATCCCTCTAGGATTTTCCAAATGTATATAATCATATATCTCTCCTGCCTGCCTTCCAGGGAATACAAGTCGAGGAACTTCAACCGTTTTCAGTAATTTAGGTGTTTTATGGTACTTGTGTGTGCCATGAAGGCTCTCTGTACATTTTCTAGGTCAGCAATTTCACCTGCCTTGAAAGGTGCTGTTAGTGTGCAGCAATATTCCAGCCTAGATAGAACAAGCGACCTGACGTGTCATCTCACACTATGTAAAAACTCAATTCACATAAAAGGCCCAAAAATCTGGAATTCATTACCTGTGAATATAAAAGAAACTGTTTATCAATTCAAGACTCTTCTTAAAAACCACTTACTCAACCACAACTAAATAAATACTGAACAACTGTATCTCATAAATGTATAACCTGTGACCCTATCAAACTATGTTTTTTTTTAACTACATTACCCAATAGAATACCCCATTCTCTTGAATGCACAGTAACTCATATATTGACCCTATGACCTGTTTCTGCACTTCAAATCATTTATTTTACTCTTTCTGATTCGATCATACAGGTCCGCCATCACAAATCCGGCAATCAGTTATTCGGTTCCTTCAGTTATTCAGCACTAATTTTGGCTAGCATAATTTCAAATTTCCAGGGTCGCCACACCAACCTGCTAGTACTGTTTGGTGGCGCTACTTGCTGCATAAGTCATTCCAATTTCTTTTTCTCCATTTATTGTTTTAACCTGTTTACTTTTAGCCCTAGCCATGGTTCCAATGAATAAAAGAAATGCTTCTCATTATGTAAAGCACCTACACAGTACATTATCCATTAAAGATAAGGTGGCTTTGAAAAACCACTGTCGGTTGCCATGAGCTCAGTCTCACGATGCAGGAAAATATGCTTTATTATTACGCCATTATCAACACTACAGCTTATTTGCCTATCACAGTTGATCTAATATGACATAAGAAACAATATAAATAACATAAAACATGTTAAATACTCCAGAATAAATAATATTTGGCATAACGCCAAGCAGTTCGACAGAGGTATGAAGAGGATATATGGTGTACAAATACCATTCTCCAATCCCTGTCTTGGGGGCTTATATTAGAGAAAACGGAGTATAGCACAGGGCTAACTGTGATATACACTCATACTGCACCATAAACCTGAAACAAAAAAGTTATTTTCTCTATATAGATTATCACACATAGCAGCATATGTGTAGAGAACCTAGGATAACCCAAAAAAGTCAACATGGCTTATTTTTAGTACCTGGCTTGGGTTAGCCATATATGATTTTTGGTAAATATTCAATTCCCAGCCAGGGTAGAAACATTAGGCATGTTTCTTTACACCTGTTGTCTATGTTTACCCATCAGTAAATGGGTACCTGGGTGTTAGTGGACTGGTGTGGGTGTTATCCTGGGACACTGACCTAATTTTCTTGAAATACTCTGCATAACAAGCGGCTTTCTATATACAAGTATGTCACTGATGTCAGCTAGGCCTGTATACCTTGTACATGTACGTGTAGTAAATAAAGATATTATTATTATTTTTATTATTATTATATTATTTTCTCAGTTGTTTATTGGGTTATCTTATTGAAGCTTAGGCAATGTATGATGGAAAGATACTTCTTAACGTACACCAAAAATGAAAGAAATCAGACCATAAATAGCGGAGTTCACTTCTCAGCCATTAGCGGTTGCTTAGCGGTATATTTTTGTATGTTTTTATGTTTATATTCTCATTTTTTCAGTCTCATTTGATAGAATGAAGTATATATTATGGAAATAGATATGATTTTGATTGCTTTCATGATGAAAAGTACCTTGAAATTGCGCTCACAGTAGTGAAAATGTTCTATTCTTTAGCGAAGCTCAAGAGTAAACAAATGACGTCACCGTCCAATACCTGTCCGCCTGCCAGTCTAAATTCCAGTACGGAGTCAAGAATGGGTTGACATTATTTATACAATTATTACAATAATGCAGCAGTCTGCATAACAGTAAATCTTCTATTTTTTTTGTGAATAAAAATTCCAAATGAAAAGCAAGAGTAATATGAGAGGGGCCTGGAGCCATGACTAATGAACAGAGAAAATGTTATTTTAGTGCCAGGAATGTCTGCATTGTTTATTCTGGACCCTATTTTGAAATTGGCATCTGTTGAAATTTGTGTGAAATTGGCCAAATTGCCAATTTCTGACCACTTTATTAGGTAGTTGAAATAAGTGAATGGGCGGTTTCTTGTACTCAGTTGACAGACTAAAAGTAAATAAGTTTATTCAGATATACACAAATACAGTTACATAGATTATCATACATAGCAGTGTATGTATAGAGAACCTAGGATAACCCAGAAAAGTCAGACAAAGTGACTTATTTATAGTACCTGGCTTTGGCTTGCCATATATGATTTTTGGTAATTTTTTTTTTCTCGGTTGTTTGTTGGGCTATCTCATTGAAACTTGGGCAATGTATGATGGAAAGATGCTTCTTAGCGTACAACAAAAATAAAAAAGACAGACGATAAATAAGGGAGTTCACCTCTCAGCCATCAGCCGCCTCTTTGCAGTATATTTTCATATGGTTTTTATGGTTGTATTCTCATTTTTTTGGACTCACTTGATAGAATGGAAGATACATTACAGAAATAGACATGATTTTGATTGCTTTCATAAGAGAAAGTACCTCGAAATTGAGCTCAAAGTACCAGAAATGTTCGATTTTTGCGTCAGTCAAGTTGGTTAATTTTATTAAGTGTATTCTAACCTAACTACTCTGTAATCCGGCAAACTCAGTAATCCGGCACACTACAGGTCCCAATGATGCCGGATTTGTGATAGTGGACCTGTTTTATACATTGTTATGCTACAAATTTGTATAGCTTTAATGCTTCTTGTTTAAAATACTCATTTGTACTTCATGTTGTAATTTGTTTACTGCATTTTTTACCACTGAATATATCATTGCTTAGTTAATCTTAAGTTAATTTTAAGCCTGCCCATAATGCTCTGCATACAAGGGGCTTTTGGCATGTACACTCAATCACTATATTTCTTTGTACACCTATGTATCATGTCCAAATAAAAAATAAATAAATAAATTTAGAATAGGCCAAATGCAAAGTTAGATACATACAAAATCAACATTGCTTCAGATTTTGACTATCTTTGGGCTTTAAAAGCTTTACTTTCTAAAATAGCATCATAACTTTGTTATTATTGACTTCTAGAAGAAGAAAGGGTTGAAATTTAGGTGAGAAATCTCTCTAGAATATTTTGAAAAAATTTTAATTAGTTTATAATTTATGAACTATGAACTAAGCAGAAAAAATATACATTACAAAAAAAAGGTGAATGGCATTCTGTGACATTTGTAAGATGCACTTTAGTAAAAAAGGTGACTTAAGGTATATGACAACTACTACTTGGCACAACTTGGACATTAGTTTACATTTTACAATGCAATAGATGGTCAATTAAGGTGGAAATTACACTCCTAATTAAGAAAAATTTTATAAAATGAATTAGAGAACGTTAGCCACTGGCTAACGTGACGGTCTGGAGTTTTGAGAGACTGACCGTGGGTTCAAATCCCGCCCGTGGTATGTTTTTTTTTTTTTTCAATTTCATTTATGGCTTTTAGTTCTTCTCACGTTTCTTAACTCCTGTAAGATTCCTTTAGCTTTAGTTCGATGTTTGCTATTTCTCTGACCAGTGTCTCCCTACATATTGCAGATATATTGGCCTCTTGTAGCTGCTCTGTTATTCGTTGCCTTCGTCTGTATAGGGAGTGCCTTTCTCCTTCTACATCTTTTCCTTAAGGGAATATGCCTTTAACATACCTCAAGTGCCACAGAATTAATTTGTTCTAGGCATAGGGTAGGATCTGTGTTGCTTAGTCTATCTTCCCAGTTTATATCATTTAGGACTTGGTTTACTTGGTCCCACTTTATGTTTTTGTTATTGAAGTTGAATTTGGTTAAGGCTCCCTCGTGACTGATCATATTTTGTCAATCTGGGGCTTCCCGCATACATGTCTGGACCTCTATTATGTTGTGATCTGAGTATATTGTTTTTGATATGATGACGTTTCATATCAGATCATCATTGTTAGTGAAGATGAGGTCCAGTGTATTCTCCAGTCTTGTAGGCTATTATCTGTTGGTTTAAGGTGAATTTGGTGCATAGATTTAAAAGCTCGTGTGTGTGCAGGTTTTCATCTAAGCTGCCTCCTGGTGTTATCTCTGCTACAACATTATTTGCTATATTCCTTCATTTTAGGTGCCTTAGGTTGAAATCCCCCAGGAGCAAGATGTTGGGGGCAGAAGCTGGAAGATTTTCCAGACAGTGGTCAATTTTCAAAAGCTGTTCATGGAATTGTTGGGATGTTGCATCCTAAGGTCTTCACCTACATTATAATGCAATTAAGTGGTGCACTTATTGTAGTTTTCTGCTAGGTCCACCCAACTATTTCACTTGCTGCATGATTTGAGAAAGATATCCCATATTGCATAACCCCAAGCCCCTATACATCAGTGCATGTGAAAATATTAATGCCAAGTGTGGCTAAACTTTGTATTAGCTTCAAAGATTTGAAGCAAATTAGATTTGGTACTCTCAAGTTATCTCTAATATCTCAAATTCTTCAATAAAAATGGTAAATTAGGACGTATACAACCCTAAACTAATTCAAACCTTCTGTAGGGAAACACCGGCTTTGAAGTTAAACTGAAAAGGAATATATCCTATACAGTGGAACCTCATTTTTTGGCCATAATCCATTCCAGAAGGATGGCCTAAATTCAAAGCGGACTAAATTTGAAGCAGTATTTCCCATAAGAATTAATGTAAATACAGTTAATCCATTCCAGGAGGAGTGTTTGGAGGCAGGACAAGATACTCTTTCAATATAATGCTAATATCAACTCTACGGCTTATTTATCTATCAAAATTGATCTAATATGACATAATAAACAATATAAATAACATATGTCATTACGGAGAGGAGGAGAGTGAGGTAATCAGTCCCTCAGCCTGGAATCGATGTGTTCAGTCCATCACTCTTGTAGGAAGTACAGCATGTGGCCAGAGAGGTGGCTTATATACTGCAGTCAGGTGAGTCGAAGCAGGAGGAGGTGGGATCGCAGTGGGACCTTCCACTAGTGTAAGTAGGTTGTTGTCCAAAGGTTGGACAAGCATTGAAGAAGTCTTTGTACCAAGATACCATGATGTTGCAGTGTCTGACAGTTGTGATGAATGGTTTTGAAAACCAACAAGTTGAAGAATTGAGACACTTATGCAACATATGGGAATCTTTATCTTTATTGGACTGATTACCTCAATCTCCTCCTCTCCTTACCCATTTCTACTTTGTATTGGACATATGTCATTACGTATGTGAAGAATGGTGGTGATGTTGTTGTTGGGTTATCAGGGCTACTGGCAGCATAAGCCGTACGTATACTGTAGTGGTGATGGTGGTGGTATCAGTGGCCCTACACACCTCCAATAACATTGGAGGAGTTAGTTTCGTGTCCTTTTTCTGTCGCTTAATCACTTAACTTACTTGCTGTTACGTTGTTGTCCCTTTTAACTCTGATAGTATGGCTCTCACTACATGTTCTAGTGTGGGGTAGCTTTTTACATAAAGGCCATAAAAGTCTAGGGTAATACATTTATGATGTGTCATCCTCAGTGTCTCGGAAATCCTCTCACCAGCCCTTTCAATAAGTTATTTAAACTACTATTACAAAAATAGGGATATATTCTAGATAGATATATACAGAATATACAATTTTAGCACTCTCCTATTCAAAACATAAGCCTGCACACCCCTTAGCTGCTCCCCTAGGACAGCCCACATGGTGCATCTGAAACACTTAGCATTTCTTTTCTCTTGACCTTAATCCAGTGTTTTGACACTTTAGTCACCCTGGGTATGATGGCTACAACTTAAGGTATAAAACTCACGTCTGGGGGCACACATAAGGCCCAGAAGTAAAAGAAGAAGAACCAGTGAATCCTACCAGCTTGAAAAACCACCAGAGAGAGGGAGGGAGGGAGGGGCCTGGCTCAGCTCCTCCTACACCCACCAAAACAAAAAAAAAACTGTTGCCAAGCACAATTCTCTAGATATCACAATTCTACCACACCTTATTTTACTTTTACAAAAAGAAATACAACTTTATAAACTACTTATTTAAATGTGTGTGTGTGTTTATAGTACACCCTATTATATTGAGAAAAACAGGCTTGACCCAGCTGCCTTTCAGCCCCTAAGAATGATCCGCTCTTAGGACCATTAACCCTTTCAGGGTTTCCGACGTACTGGTACGGCTTACACGCCAGGGTTATTGACATACTAATATGCATAAATTGTAGTGTCCTCAAATCAAGCAGGAAAAGGCTGGTAATCCTAGATGTAAGAGAATGGGTCTCCATGGTCAGTGTGCGCGGTACAAAAAAAATCGGGGACCCAGTGGTGCATTGTGGGAAAGCCATTTTATTACACCTTGTTCACCATGTCTAGTGCTAAGAAACTCCTCACTCCTCAGCTAATTGGGGCTCTTTTGTTCCCAAGTGACAGTTCAAACACAGATGGAAGTGTCAGTGAAGATGAATTTCATGGTTTTGAGGAGTTTGTGACCGAAAGCAATGCCCAGAATACCTGAAGGAAGGAAGAAGGAAGGCAGGAAGAAAGGAAGGAAGGAAGGAAGGGAGGGAGGAAGGAAGGAAGGGAGGAAGGAAGAAAGGAAGAGATGAGAGGAAGGAAGGAAGGAGACCATCAACCCAAACAATTCAGACAGTGACTGGATATCATCAGGCCAGCAAGTCGAATCAGTCAGGTGAAGGAAGCGGGGAAAGAGAATTCCCCACCTCAAGAGATAATTAAGTCACTCTCTTCAGTCCTTTCCACCTTAATCTCTAGCTACCCTCTACCCCTGCACTGTCCATTGCCCCAGTGCACTTCATGACCTAATAATCATCCCTCTCCCTCTTGCTACCCATTACTCCTGCATCTTTCCCTGCCCTGCTGCTCTATATAACCCTTGTGGTTTAGCACTTCTTTTTGATTATAATAATAATAATAATACTACACTATTGCTGTCTTGCCAGAGGCACAAGGAAACAACAGTTCAGATGTCCCTCCAACAAATATCCCAAACTCCTTCTGTAGAGTGCAGACACTGTACTTCTCACCCCCAGGACTCAAGTCCATAAAAAATAACAAAATATTGTATTAAAGCAAAATTATGTCAGGGAAAATTGTATGAACAAATGTGGAGTGACCTGAGTTTGTGTTGAACCTGTTAAAAGTTCTGATATGCAACTGCACTGTATCCACTGTATTATGTATACTAATTAGTAATTACTGTGTAATGTGTTAAGTGTAATAACCTCTGTATATCATCAGGCCAGCAAGTCGAATCAGTCAGGTGAAGGAAGCAGGGAAAGAGAATTCCCCACCTCATGAGATAATTAATAATGATGAGATGATGATGATGACCAATGGACATGCAACTGTGGAGGAAATGGTAGGTAGGATGCTTGTGGTTTAACAATGTTTATCTAATGTATGTTATGCTTACCAGGTTTCTAGGGGTTGTCTGATAAGAATATAGTGATATAATGATCTTAATGGTAAACAGTGACATGATTTGATAGACAAATTGCCAACAAGTAAGCAAGTAAATACCTCTCAATAAGTGTATAAAATGTAAAGAACTATGTAAAAACATAAATCTAATAAGAGAACTGATTCCAGAAGGTTCTCAGAATTGTGATTATCAGGAACTGAAGAAAATTAACCCTTCCAGGGTTTCCGACGTACTAGTATGGCTTACGCACCAGGGTCGTTGACGTACTAGTATGCCTAAATTCTAGCGCCTTCAGATCTAGCGAGAGAAAGCTGGTAGGCGTATATATGAAAGGATGGGTCTTATGTGGTCAGTGTTTACAGTATAAAAAAATCCTGCAGCACACAGTGCATAATGAGAAAAAAAAAAAACTTTGACCATGTTTTTGGTTTAAAACAGCGACTGTATTTTCGTATGGTATTTATGGTTATATTTTAGTTTTCCTGGTCTCAATTTATAGAATGGAAGACATATTACAGAAATTGAGATGATTTTGACTGGTTTTACAATGAAAAGTATCTTGAAATTGAGCTCAAAATAGCAGAAATGTTTGATTTTTGCCAAAGTTCAAAAATAAACAAATCAAGCTAAGCGTCCAATACACATCAACTGGTGAGTTTAATATTCTTTGACAAGTGCGCTGATATTATTTATACCATTTCTACACTAATGCAGCAGTCTGCATAACAGTAAAACTTCTATTTTTTGCGAGAATAAAAATTCAAATTGGAAAGCAAAAGAAATGTAAGAGGGGCCTGGGGATGCGACTAACGAACAGAGGAAATGTTATTTTAGTGCCAGGAATGTCTGTCTGGTTTATTCCGGACCCTATTTGGAAATTGGCATCTTTTGAAATTTGTGTGAAATTGGCAAAATTGCTAATTTCTGACCACTTTATTGGATAGTTCAGATTGGTAAATGGGTAGTTTCTTGTACTCATTTGATAGAAAAAATGGAGTTCTAGTGAAATAGTTATGATTTTTGTCGACTAATACCCTGGAATTGGCTGAAAATAGGGTTCAAAGTCGACTAAATCGCTGATGTGTAAACATCGTTGAGACCGCTAACTTCGCGAGTGCATAGTTCGTTAAATTTTCCATCAAATTTCATACTTTTGGTGTCATTATGATCGGGAAAAGATTCTCTATCTTTTCATAAGACAAAATTTTTTTTCTGAAAAAAAAAATTCTGAAAAAAATAATTTAGGAGAGGGCCTCTCGACCCTGAAAGGGTTAAGTGTCACTAGAGCTATATTTTGAAACTGTTCACTTATTTCAAAATACTAGTTCAAAACATGTTGAAATGGGATATACAGTCTGTCATCCCTTTTTATTAGTGTTCAGCCTGAGTTTGTAAGGAAATATTGTAAATGCACAGTATAGGTTGACTATCACTAATTCAGCATCATCGGGACCTGTAGAGTGCCGGATTAGTTATTTTGCCGGATTACAGAGTGGTTAGGTTAGGATACACTTAACCCAACAGTTAATCTCATGCTACCTTTAACCCTCAAATTGTCCGAACATAGATCTATGTTTACTTGCGTAGCACTCCAACCTTTATTTCACCATTTGAAAGCATGTAAAAAAACGTAGATCTATGTTCAGAGAGGTATGCACATGAATGTAGATCTATATTTGGAAAGTTTAAGGGTTAAAATGCCCCGTGAATCAGTACAAGTAGGTTAACCCTTTCACTGTTGCAACCCTTACTTGCAAACTTTCTCCCAGTGTCAAAGAATTTAAAAAAAAAAATATTTTGTCTTATGAAATGAGAGAGAATGTTTTTCCAAAGGTAATGAAACCAAAACTACAAAATTTGATGGAGAGCTTATGGAATTATCCTCTCACAAAGTTAGCAGTCTTGGCGATATTAACGCATCAGCGATTTCACCCACTTTACACCCTAATTTTGGCCAATTCCGTTGTTCCAGTTGACCAAACTCATAGCTATTTTGATAGTTTTCCTTCTATTCTGTCAGTTGAGAACAAGAAACTGCCCATTTTGATATCCCAATGAAGTGATCAGAAATTGGTAATTTTGCCAATTTCACACAAATTTCAGGAGATGCCAATTTCAAAATAGGGTTCAGAATAAACAATGCAGACATTCCTGCCACTAAAATAGTATTTTCTCTGTTAGTCACTCTTGAGGCCCTTCTTATATTATGCTTGCTTTCCATTCTGAATTTTTTTCACACAAAAAATAGAAGATTTACTGTTATGCAGACTACTACATTATTGTAATAATTGTAAAAATAATGTCAACCCATTTGTGACTGTTTATTAGATTGGCCGGTTGGATACGTATTGGACGCATGATGCGATTTGTTTTCTCCAGAACATCAGCAAAAATTGAACATTTCCACTACTTTGAGCTCAATTTCAAGGTACTTTTCATCATGAAACCAATCAAAATCATCCCTATTTCTGTAATATATCTTCCGTTCTATCAAATGAGACCAAAAAAATGGAAAACTGCCATAAAAACCATATGCAAATGCACTGCAAATTCGCCATTTTACACCAAAAACACGGTCACAGTTTTTGTTTTTCTCGTTATGCACTGCCTGTTGCACGATCTTTTATATAGTGCACACTTACCACACAGACCTATTCTCTCATATCTAGGCTCAAATTTCCCAGTCACAGCTTATCCAAGTGAGCTAGGCTCATGGCATAATACTACCGGACTGACAGTGACTTCGAAGCCATGATAGAATGGGACCGACAATGAAAGGTTTAATGAAATTAACCAGAAAGTTTATCACTGCCACTTCCAAAGTGAAGAGGCGAAATTTACAACTCAACGTCTTCACTTACACTTAGCCTAAACCATTTCACCAGAACTTGATCTAGTTCTGAACTTTTTCCTTCCTTCATTGTTTTCCTTTTATGCATATGTTTCTTTGAATCACTGTTAGCAAAGAAACAGAGTAATTTTTCTTTCTGTTTCTTTTTGTAATAAACTTTTGAAGAGCCAGCGCTGTATAATTCACACAAGCTTCTCACAGACACTGCTGTCAATATTTTTTCAGAAGTTCAACCTTATCTTTTATGGACAATGTACGAGGTTTGCACTTCACACTACAAAAAGCATTTCCTTTATTCGTTGGAACCATGGCTGGGGTTGAAGTGAGCAGGTTATAACAATAATTGGAGAAAACAAATTGGAAAGGCTTGCCTGTGTTTACAAGTGACACCAGCAGTGTTTATACAGCAAGTAGCAGCAGGCTGGTGAGGCAGCCTGGGAAATTTGAAATTACACTAGCCGAAATTAGTGCTGGATTAGTGATGGAACCAGATTAGTGATGGCCAACCTGTATTTGTTTTCTTAGGTAAAGAGTAAAGAGGTAGGCAGACTGAGGTCAATTTATCATTTTTCATTAAGTATTTATTACTAGAAAGTTGTTCTGTAACATAAATTTATGTTTTTGATTATTGCATTTTTTAGACTTCCATCCACAATGTTAATATTTTTATCACCCAGGGATCAGTGTCCAGATTGGGTTCAGCAAGACCACGAACTGCCCAACCAGGTAAGTTGTCACTATCATTATATTGCTTATAGATCATTTTTATCATTGTGCACACTTAAAGCAGTTTCCTAGACTAAGTATATATTTGTGAATAAAAGGTTGATGGGTTAATTTGTGGATATGCATGTTTTTAAAGGATTAGCTGATACATTAGAATTAGAGCATTTATTGGTAGCTACAATAATAAGAAGCAACTAGCATACAATGTCTATTAGTGAGAGATGAGAGGGAATTAACTAAGGAAAGGTGCAGTTAGTGACAGTGAAAACAAATAATGTGAGGGTTCCCTGGAACAGTGCACATTTATCAAGTGTCACTGGGCTGTCAACAGTTTACTGACACTTTTCATAACACCATTCTTCAAGGAGGTTCATATATATTCCAGGCACACACAGGCAGGCAGTAAGACAGATAAGTAGAGCTAAACAGACAGATAAGCACAGCTAGACAGACACAGCCAGATAGACAGACAGATAGATAGACAGACATGTTTATGTATAACAGTGAAAACAAAGCGAGGGTTCCCTGGAGCAGTGCCCATTTATCAAGTGTCATTGGGATGTCAACAGTTTACTGACATTTGTCATAATACCATGCTTCAAGGTATACTCCAGCAAGTCTAAAACATTGCTGGGACCTATAAATACTTTGTATATATTTCTAAAATGTTCACATGTCAGTGTGATTGTGACTATTTGAGTACTATTTCAGTACCTAATATTAGTGTCAGAACAAAGATTGGCTATGAAAACACAAAAACTATTATAAATTGTAATTATCAGAACATAAAAAATATATAAATTAAAGTCAAAACGAGAAAAAGGTATATCGGCAACACTTCTGCAAGTGGCAGGAATCGATGTTGCCATCGGGTGAGCATTGAGCGCCAACTTCAGGGGCTTATATACAGTGGAACCTTGACTTATGAGTTTAATCCATTCCAGGAGCTAGCTCGTAACTCAGTCTACTCGTATATCAGATTAATTTTCCTCATTTAAATTAATTGAAAAGCCACTAACCTGTTCCTGCACTCTGGAGAGACGAGAAAAGATACGTACAGTGGACCCTCGCCTAACGAACGCATCGCATAACGTTAAATCCGCCTAACGAAGCATTTGAGTGTAAAAATTTTGGCCCGCTTAATGATAAAAATCTATCATACTATCATACCGCAGTCAGGTATTGCTGCACCACGGTCAGCTGTTGCTACACCAGTCTGCTGCACCACCGTCAGCTGTTGCTGCACCATGGTCAGCTGCTGCTGCACCACAGTCAGCTGTTGCTGCACCACCATCAGCTGCTGCTGCACCACAGTCAGCTGCTGCTGCACAATGGTCAACTGCTGCTGCACCACAGTCAGCTGTTGCTGAACCACTGTCATCTGCTGCTGCACCACAGTCAGCTGCTGCTGCACCATGGTGAACCGCTGCTGCACCTCAGTCAGCTGTTGCTGAACCACGGTGAGCTGCTCCTGCACCATGGTCAGCTGCTGCTGCACCACAGTCAGCTGCTGCTGCACCATGGTCAGCTGCTGCTGCACCACAGTCAACTGCTGCTGCACCACCATCAGCTGTTTCTGACCAACATGACTCGTGGCGAACCTGTCCATCCAGCACTGCCGTCATTGTTTACAAACCAGGGTGGCCGGTTGCATGCATACATTCGATACATTTTGTATTATTCCATTGTTTATAGTGATTGTAACTGCTAAATAAGCCACCATGGGCCCAAAGAAAGCTTCTAGTGCCAACCCTGTGGTAAAAAGGGTGAGAAATACTATCGTAACACAGTCAGCTGTTGCTGGACCAGGCAGCTGTTGCTGGACCAGTAAGCTGTTGCTGCACCATGGTCAGCTGTTGCTGGACCAGTCAGCTGTTGCTGCACCATGGTCAGCTGTTGCTGGACCAGTCAGCTGTTGCTGAACCAGTCAGCTGTTGCTGCACCACGGTCAGCTGTTGCTGCACCACGGTCAGCTGTTGCTGGACCAGTCAGCTGTTGCTGGATCAGTCAGCTGTTGCTGCACCACGGTCAGCTGTTGCTGCACCACGGTCAGCTGTTGCTGGACCAGTCAGCTGTTGCTGGATCGGTCAGCTGTTGCTGCACCATGGTCAGCTGTTGCTGGACCAGTCAGCTTTTGCTGGATCAGTCAGCTGTTGCTAGATCAGTCAGCTGTTGCTGCACAATGGTCAGCTGTTGCTAGATCAGTCAGCTGTTGCTGCACCATGGTCAGCTGTTGCTGGACCAGTCAGCTGTTGCTGGATCAATCAGCTGTTGCTGGATCAGTCAGCTGTTGCTGCACCATGGTCAGCTGTTGCTGGACCAGTCAGCTGTTGCTGCACCATGGTCAGCTGTTGCTTGACGAGTCAGCTGTTGCTGGATCAGTCAGCTGTTGCTGCACCACAGTCAGCTGTTGCTGGATCAGTCAGCTGTTGCTGCACCACAGTCAGCTGTTGCTGGACCAGTCAGCTGCTGCTGCACCACAGTCAGCTGCTGCTGCACCACAGTCAGCTGTTGCTCCATCACAGTACTACTCAAAGATGTGGAGAGAGTGTTGTTTGTGTGGCTTGACGTGAAACAATTACCGAGAAATGATAACCCCAGAGGGTTAGCCACCCAGGATAACCCAAGAAAGCCAGTGCATCATCGAGGACTGTCTAACTTATTTCCATTGGGGTCCTTAATCTTGTCCCCCAGGATGCAACCCACAACAGTCAACTAACACCCAGGTGAACAGGAAAAAATGCCTGAAACTAGTGCTCATATTGGTGAATTTAAGGCCAGCAAAGGTTGGTT
Source organism: Cherax quadricarinatus (assembly GCF_026875155.1). Classification (NCBI taxonomy): domain Eukaryota; kingdom Metazoa; phylum Arthropoda; class Malacostraca; order Decapoda; family Parastacidae; genus Cherax; species Cherax quadricarinatus. The sequence goes on from NC_069418.1 coordinate 7,608,601, forward strand.
TGAGAAATTTAAAAATTGTAGTGGCATACACAGTGTGATAAGGCATGGCGAAGCTGAAAAATTCATCCCCCAACAAGTGTTCAGTTGTGATGAAACAAGCCTGTTCTGGAAGAAAACGCCAAACAGGACCTACATTACTCAGGAGGAAAAGGCACTCCCAGGACACAAGCCTATGAAAGACAGGCTAACTCTCATGTTTTGTTGTATTGCTAGTGGGGATTGCAAAGTGAAGTCTTTACTGGTGTATCACTCTGAAAATCCCAGTGTTCAAGAAAAACAGTGTCTCATCACTCATCAGTACTCTTCAATAAAGGTAAGTATCATTTTAACATTTATTTATGTAGTTATTGTGCATGTCTTATTGTTTTCTTTGTAGGGAAATGTATATTTCATGAAAAAAAAAATTTAATGCTTTTGGCTGTCTGGAACGGATTAATTGGATTTCCATTATTTCTTATGGGGAAAATTAACTCGGCTAACGATAATTTCGGCTAACAATGAGCTCTCAGGAACGGATTAATATTGTTAGGCGAGTGTCCACTGTACTTGAATATGATAAGAACATAAGAAAGAAGGAACACTGCAACAGGCCTAGTGACCCATGCGGAGCTGGTCCATGTCCTCCCCCCCCCCAGGATTAGCCCAATGACCCACCAAGTCTGGTCACTTCCACTTAAGGAAAGAGCATGGCATCAGACCTAGTAGCAAAAGCTAGTCAGGCCCAACTCACACCCACCCACCCACACCCACTCATGTATTTATCTAGCCTATTTTTAAAACTACACAATGTTTTAGCCTGTATAACTGTACTTGGGAGTTTGTTCCACTCATCCACAACTCTATTAACAAACCAATGCTTTCCTATGTCCTTCCTGAATCTGAATTTTTCCGGCTTGAAACCATTGCTGCGAATCCTGTCTTGGCTGGAAATTTTCAGCAAGCTACTTACATCCCCTTTATTTATTTCTGTTTTCCATTTATACACCTCGATCATATCCCCCTAATTCTACGCCTTTCGAGACAGTGCAGATTCAGGGCCTTCAGTCTATTCTCATAAGGAAGATTTCTGTTACATGGGATCATCTTTGTCATCTTCCTCTGTACATTTTCCAGAGCATTTATATCCGTTCTGTAATATGGTGACCAGAACTGAGCAGCATAATCAAAATGAGGCCTAACCAAGGATATATAGAGTTAAAGAACAACCTGAGGACTTCTATTATTTATACTTCTAGATATGAAGCTAAGAATTCTATTCGCTTTTTTGCGAACAATAATGCACTGTTGTCTTGGTTTTAGATTACTACTAACCAGAACTCTTAAATCCTTTTTGCAATCAGTAGTACTGTATTAAGATCTACATTATTTAGTTTATATGTGGCATGGTTATTTTCCTGTCCAACATTTAGAACTTTGCATTTGTCTATATTAAACTGCATCTGCCACTTCTCCGACCATTGCATCAGTCTATTCAAATCATCCTGGAGTACTCTAGTGTCCTCATTAGAATGAATTGGATGGTCTGTTTTGGTGTCATCAGCAAATTTGCTTATGTCGCTATTTATTCCCTCATCCATGTCGTTTATGTAAATTGTGAACAACAAAGGGCCCAACACTGACCTCTGTGGAACCCCGCTTGTGACGTGCCCCCATTCTGATTTCTCCCCATTTATGCAAACTCTCTGCTGCCTATTTGTCAGCCATGCCTCTACCCAGGAAAAAATTTCTCCTATTCTGTGTGCCTTAAGTTTCCTCAATAGCCTCTGATGTGGAACTCTGTCAAAAGCCTTACATGTAGGCTTTTAGGTTGGACATTGTTTAGGAGCAATGTGGCAGATGTTGCAAGTATATGGAATAGGTGGTAAGTTATTAAATGCTGTAAAGAGTTTTTATGAGGATAGTGAGGCTCAGGTTAGGGTGTGTAGAAGAGAGGGAGACTACTTCCCGGTAAAAGTAGGTCTTAGACAGGGATGTGTAATGTCACCATGGTTGTTTAATATATTTATAGATGGGGTTGTAAAGGAAGTAAATGCTAGGGTGTTTGGGAGAGGGGTGGGATTAAATTATGGGGAATCAAATTCAAAATGGGAATTGACACAGTTACTTTTTGCTGATGATACTGTGCTTATGGGAGATTCTAAAGAAAAATTGCAAAGGTTAGTGGATGAGTTTGGGAATGTGTGTAAAGGTAGAAAGTTGAAAGTGAACATAGAAAAGAGTAAGGTGATGAGGGTGTCAAATGATTTAGATAAAGAAAAATTGGATATCAAATTGGGGAGGAGGAGTATGGAAGAAGTGAATGTTTTCAGATACTTGGGAGTTGACGTGTCGGCGGATGGATTTATGAAGGATGAGGTTAATCATAGAATTGATGAGGGAAAAAAAGGTGAGTGGTGCGTTGAGGTATATGTGGAGTCAAAAAACGTTATCTATGGAGGCAAAGAAGGGAATGTATGAAAGTATAGTAGTACCAACACTCTTATATGGGTGTGAAGCTTGGGTGGTAAATGCAGCAGCGAGGAGACGGTTGGAGGCAGCGGAGATGTCCTGTTTAAGGGCAATGTGTGGTGTAAATATTATGCAGAAAATTCGGAGTGTGGAAATTAGGAGAAGGTGTGGAGTTAATAAAAGTATTAGTCAGAGGGCAGAAGAGGGGTTGTTGAGGTGGTTTGGTCATTTAGAGAGAATGGATCACAGTAGAATGACATGGAAAGCATATAAATCTATAGGGAAGGAAGGCGGGGTAGGGGTCGTCCTCGAAAGGGTTGGAGAGAGGGGGTAAAGGAGGTTTTGTGGGTAAGGGGCTTGGACTTCCAGCAAGCGTGCGTGAGCGTGTTAGATAGGAGTGAATGGAGACGAATGGTACTTGGGACCTGACGATCTGTTGGAGTGTGAGCAGGGTAATATTTAGTGAAGGGATTCAGGGAAACCGGTTATTTTCATATAGTCGGACTTGAGTCCTGGAAATGGGAAGTACAATGCCTGCACTTTAAAGGAGGGGTTTGGGATATTGGCAGTTTGGAGGGATATGTTGTGTATCTTTATATGTTTATGCTTCTAGACTGTTGTATTCTGAGCACCTCTGCAAAAACAGTGATAATGTGCGAGTGTGGTGAAAGTGTTGAATGATGATGAAAGTATTTTCTTTTTGGGGATTTTCTTTCTTTTTTGGGTCACCCTGCCTCGGTGGGAGACGGCCGACTTGTTGAAAAAAAAAAAAAAAAAAATTGTTTAGTTATTCTCTGTAAGATTAGTATCCCTGAGAAATCGTGATAAATCATTGTCGTTCATGATTGTGCACAGTTGGCCCACATTTGTTTTCCTATCTAGAATTTTACCATCCCGTGTGAAGCATTGGTGTATTGTTGGAGGTTCTGACATTTTTTGGTGAGACACTCGTTTATGTATACCTCTTTCTTTACTTTAATGGATGCAATAATTAAGTCTTTTTTCCTGTCATGTGAGTGGAATCTAAGCATAACACTTTTTCTGCCATGGGATCCTAGTAACCTGGCTTCCTTTATTTCTGACTCTGGTACAATAACACTTGTTTGGTCTTTTATGATCTGAAGAGTAATTTCTTTACTGTTTGTTTGGTTCATGTCACTGGGGAAAAGTGGACTGTTAACTATTACTGCATCCGATAGTTTTTCTTGCTCAGTTTTATCTTCTTGGAGAGCAAAGTAGTCACTGAACTGGTTATCCAAGTTGTTCTTCCATTCTTTTACTGCTTCCTCAACCTTTGTATTAAGAGATATTATTTGTTCTGTGTGGCTATCTATGACTGTTTGAAGGGTCTTGCCAAAGTTAGTCATTCCTGGTGTTGATAACTTTTGTTCAAGACTGAAGATTTTGTTCTTGAGTTGTGACATCCTGGTGTCTTGTTTTGTTAGCGTCTCTCGAAGATTCATATTTTCAATAGCTAAGGTGGAGATGTATGACTTAAGGGTATCTGGATCGTTGGTCATACCTGAGAGACTACTTGGTAGGCTGAATCTGGAGAAAAGAGAGGTGGTTGAGGTGGAGGCAGCCATGTTTGGTATTGTTGTTGTGGCATCACCCTGGGTGGTGGTGAGAGGGGTGGTAGGTGAGCCGGCGTCGCCCTGGGTAAACTTGTTGAATAGTCAATTTTTCAGTGTTTTCTTGCTGGTCTTGGTGCTGTTTCCTCTGAGATTACACCTCATAGTAATACAGGAGTCGTAGGAGTTGTTGTAGTTAAGAAGAAGCTGTAGTTATACAAAGCTTAGGGTTACGTTTTTCAGCTGGCAGCGGGGCGTTGCTTTGGGTTTGAGGGGCAGTCTTCCTTTGATCTTTATTATATTTGATTAGTAGGTTTCACTGTTGGTAATCTTCAGTCATTCTGGGTGCTACATTGGGTAGTGCAGTTTTCCTTGCAACTAGGTCATCATAGGAGCATTGGTGGCTCTGGTTGTTGGAGAAAAGTATGAAGCGCTTGGAAGCCGCCGTTGCTGCCGCTGCCAGAGTAGGTCACTTACAGCTTTTAGACATGACCAACAAACCTAATGTCTTCTTCTCTAATGTAAGATCAAAGCTAGCAAGCAAAATTCCAAGCTCAAATACTCGGCCAAAAGACTACCTCACTGGCAACTGCTCAAATACTCTGTATCTTGCCCCATCTAATTCTTTTGAAGTTTCGCACATCATTAAATCATTAAAAAACAAAGCGGGAGATCTAAATAACTTGCCAACATTCATATATAAGAAAGCAACTCATGTGCTGTCACTCATTATTGCAACACTGTTTAACAAATCTGTTGAGTCCTCAACCTTCCCATCCATACTCAAGACAGCAAGGGTTACCCTGATCCTCAAAGGAGGTGATCTAACTGATCTGAACAACTATAGACCTATATAAAACTTGCCTTTACTTTCTAAATTATTCGAAAAAATAATACACATACGACTTTACTCCTACCTTATATCCAACAATGTACCTAACTCCTGCCAGTTTGGGTTTAGACCAAAAAAAAAGTATAAATGCTATTATACAAATGCTTCAACTAATATATACAGCCTTCGATAAAAATTAATATCCACTGGGGCTCTTCATTGACCTACCGAAACCATTTGATACAGTGAACCACAATCTCCTGCACCTAAAACTAAATCATTACGGCATCAGAGGACATTCCCTCAATTACCTAAAATCTTATCTTAACGATAGACACCAGTGTGTACATGCAAATGGAGTCAACTCCACTATCCAGCCTGTAGCTGTGCCCCAGGGTAGTGTCCTAGGCCCACTTCTCTTTCTCATCTGCATCAATGATCTCCCCAATACATCGCCTGTATTTGCAGGCGACACTACTTATATGTACTCCCAGCTGTACTTAGAAACGCTATAAACAACAAGCTGCTAAAAATATATACTTGGATGATGACCAACAAACTCATCTCAACATAGACAAAACATACTTCATGCTGTTTGGAAATAGAGCATAAAATATTCAACTTAATATATGGATAAATTGTTTCCCCATTACAAGACACGGAGGGTAAATTTCTAGGTCTTTACCTTGACTGTAATCTTAAATTTCATTCCCACATCCACAAGGTATGATATAGCACATAATGAAAGTAGTTTGTTGGATTATGTATTGGTGGATAAAAGGTTGATGGGTAGGCTCCAGGATGTACATGTTTATAGAGGGGCAACTGATATATCAGATCATTATTTAGTTGTAGCTACAGTTAGAGTAAGAGATAGATGGGACAAGAGGAAGGTGGCAACAACAAGTAGGAGGGAAGTGAAAGTGTATAAACTAAGGGAGGAGGAAGTTCGGGTGAGATACATATCAGCGATTATTGGCAGAAAGGTGGGCTAGTGCAAAGATGAGTAGTGGGGGGTTGAAGAGGGTTGGATGAGTTTTAAAAATGCAGTATTAGAATGTGGGGCAGAAGTTTGTGGTTATAGGAGGGTGGGGGCAGGAGGAAAGAGGAGTGATTGGTGGAATGATGAAGTAAAGGGTGTGATAAAAGAGAAAAAGTTAGCTTATGAGAGGTTTTTACAAAGCAGAAGTGTTATAAGAAGAGCAGAGTATATGGAGAGTAAAAGAAAGGTGAAGAGAGTGGTGAGAGAGTGCAAAAGGAGAGCAGGTGATCGAGTGGAAGAGACACTGTCAAGAAATTTTAATGAAAATAAGAAAAAAATTTGGAATGAGTTAAATAAGTTAAGAAGGCCTAGGGAACATATGGATTTGTCAGTTAAAAACAGAGTAGGGGAGTTAGTAGATGGGGAGAGGGAGGTACTAGGTAGATGGCGAGAATATTTTGAGGAATGTTTAAATGTTGAGGAAGAAAGGGAGGCGGTAATTTCATGCACTGGCCAGGGAGGTATACCATCTTTTAGGAGTGAAGAAGAGCAGAATGTAAGTGTGGGAGAGGTCCGTGAGGCATTATGTAGAATGAAAGGGGGTAAAGCAGCTGGAACTGATGGGATCATGCCAGAAATGTTAAAAGCAGGGGGGGATATAGTGTTGGAGTGGTTGGTACTTTTGTTTAATAAATGTATGAAAGAGGGGAAGGTACCTAGGGATTGGCAGAGAGCATGTATAGTCCCTTTATATAAAGGGAAGGGGGACAAAAGAAATTGTAAAAATTATAGAGGAATAAGTTTACCAAGTATACCAGGAAAAGTGTGCGGTAGGGTCATAATTGAAAGAATTAGAGGTAAGACAGAATGTAGGATTGCGGATGAGCAAGGAGGTTTCAGAGTGGGTAGGGGATGTGTAGATCAAGTATTTACATTGAAGCATATATGTGAACAGTATTTAGATAAAGGTAGGGAAGTTTTTATTGCATTTATGGATTTAGAAAAGGCATATGATAGAGTGGATAGGGGAGCAATGTGGCAGATTTTGCAAGTATGTGGAATAGGTGGTAAGTTACTAAATGCTGTAAAGAGTTTTTATGAGGATAGTGAGGCTCAGGTTAGGGTGTGTAGAAGAGAGGGAGACTACTTCCCGGTAAAAGTAGGTCTTAGACAGGGATGTGTAATGTCACCATGGTTGTTTAATATATTTATAGATGAGGTTGTAAAAGAAGTAAATGCTAGGGTGTTTGGGAGAGGGGTGGGATTAAATTATGGGGAATCAAATACAAAATGGGAATTGACACAGTTACTTTTTGCTGATGATACTGTGCTTAAGGGAGATTCTAAAGAAAAATTGCGAAGGTTAGTGAATGAGTTTGGGAGTGTGTGTAAAGGTAGGAAGTTGAAAGTGAACATAGAAAAGAGTAAGGTGATGAGGGCATCAAATGATTTAGATAAAGAAAAATTTTGATATCAAATTGGGGAGGAGGAGTATGGAAGAAGTGAATGTTTTCAGATACTTGAGAGTTGACGTGTCGGTGGATGGATTTATGAAGGATGAGGTTAATCATAGAATTGATGAGGGAAAAAAGGTGAGTGGTGCGTTGAGGTGTATGTGGAGTCAAAAACCATTATCTATGGAGGCAAAGAAGGGAATGTATGAAAGTATAGTAGTACCAACACTTATATGAGTGTGAAGCTTGGGTTGTGAATGCAGCAGCGAGGAGGCGGTTGGAGGCAGTGGAGATGTCCTGTCTAAGGGCAATGTGTGGTGTAAATATTATGCAGAAAATTCGGAGTGTGGAAATTAGGAGGTGTGGAGTTAATAAAAGTATTAGTGAGAGGGCTGAAGAGGGGTTGTTGAGGTGGTTTGGTCATTTAGAGAGAATGGACCAAAGTAGAATGACATGGAGAGCATTTAAATCTGTAGGAGAAGGAAGGCGGGGTAGGGGTCGTCCTTGAAAAGGTTGGAAGGAAGGGGTAAGGGAGGTTTTGTGGGCGAGGGGCTTGGACTTCCAGCAGGCGTGCATGAGCGTGTTCGATAGGAGTGAGTGGAGACGAATGGTATTTGGGACCTGACGATCTGTTGGAGTGTAAGCAGGGTAATATTTAGTGAAGGGATTCAGGGAAGCCAGTTCTTTTTATATAGCCGGACTTGAGTCCTGGAAGTGGGAAGTACAGTGCCTGCACTCTAAAGGAGGGGTTTCGGGATATTAGCAGTTTGGAGAGATAAGTTGTGTATGTTTATACGTATATGCTTGTAAACTGTTGTGTTCTGAGCACCTCTGCAAAAACAGTGATTATGTGTGAGTGAGGTGAAAGTGTTGAATGATGATGAAAGTGTTTTCTTTTTGGGGATTTTCTTTCTTTTTTGGGTCACCCTGCCTTGGTGGGAGATGGCTGACTTGTTGAAAAAAAAAAAAAATCCAGCATATATTCAAGAAATTTCCAAATCAGTAGGCATCCTTTCCAAGATATGGTACTGTGTACCCCAAACAACACTCCTTACCTTATACTACTCTTTAATATACCCCTACATCACGTATGGTATTTGTGCCTGGGGATCAACCACAGCCAACCACGTCACACCTTTAATAATCCAACAAAAAGCTGTTGTGCAGATGATTACCAGCTCTTGTGCTAGACAGCACACACCACTACTTTTCAGAACCCTGAACCTATTAAATATACAAGACATACACTCATATATATACAGAACATTAAACTCCAATATAACCCTCTGCTTAAACTTCTTGATAGCTACAACAGAATGCATAGTCACAATACAAGGCACAAGGCACTCTTTGACATCCCTCTTGTCAGTCTCACACTATGCAGAAATGCATGCACATAAAGGGCCCAAAGATATGGAATTCACTACCTGAACAAGTAAAAGATCCCCTGACTACATATAAATTTAGGTCTATACTTAAAAATCACCCCTTTATTCTTTTTTATTCTTTAAAATTTAATTAGATATTGGTATTGTATATTTTTTTTATTTTAGCAACATTTAAAGAAAAAGAACTTTGGCACAGTACCTGTGAATTCAAAGAGGATTTTAGGCACTTTTAGTAGATTACTATTTTACTTACAGTAGCCTTCAGGCATATGTTTAAGTTATAAAGGGTGTTTTTTGGAAGGTGGGAATAAACGAGTCACATTTGTCTTGATCTTAAATAATTATTAATAAGGATAATAGTGAGTCCCGAATGCTAGTTTATATTTATAAAGCATTGCATGACAGTAATTTATCCTGATATATAGATGGTAATGAAGGAGCTGCAGATGTAGCCGAGGCAATAGATGAAGGCATAGTCACACAGGAAGCTCTTGCAGAGGAGAGTGAGAGTCCACCTCTCCCAGAACCGTTCTTTGATACACTGGATAATGAAGGTATCTCTGTTACATCTCAGACCATGGGAAAACGTTTGTGTTCACTGAATAGCCATGAGCAACCCAGTTAAAATGTTTCATATCAGAATTATTGTGAGAAACAAGAAAATTTCTACTCATCTTAATTGGAAAATCTTTTAAGCTCTTCTAAATTCATGGTTAAATTGCTTTATACACTGCCAACTATTTTTGCCACAATAGGTTGATGAAATTCCTTTATTTTCATGTTTGTGTATAACTCTCACAAAATGTCAATCCTACTTAAAAATATTGATTTTGGGTTTACACTTTATTTGGATTAGTTCAAGTGTGCTGTGTCATGTCTAACATGCATGAGGCACATGAATTTACTGAGTGGGGTAATACAGAATTTTCATTTTTACAGAGTACATGACACCATTTAATTTTATAGCCCTCTTCTTCAGTCTTTTTCATTATAGGAAGTTGGCAGCGTATGTGTGTGTAAACAACCATGCATTAACAAAAGATAAGCATTCAATACCAGTTTTCCATGGGTTGATGATAATGGCTATTGTACTCAGTGTGTGTGTTTCTGATGAGCACTGAATTTTTAGACAAGCAAATTAATTAACTGCCATAATAAGAGTAACTGATTTCTGCATAAAATCACCAGTCACAGTGTCAGGCACATGTCTTAGAAGACTGATCCAGTGATGCAATTCTCGTGTGCATGCTTCCACATTTTGTTCTTCCACCTGATGTAACCTCATTGTTTATATGCTGTTATTAACAGTAGTTTGCTTCATTCACTTGTCACCTAATACATGTAGCTGACATGGGAAAATGTTTAGCAATAATATTAAAGCTTTAATTTATCTTGCTTTTTTCTGGCACTTTTACACAGCTCACATTATCTACTTCTTAAGTCTTTACATGCAGTTTCTATAGAAATTGATCTTAATATCTTGCAGTCAGTGTTATTTAGTGTGCTTATGCATTTAATTGTATACTAAAAATGGAGCAATCACTTAATGAGGAATATGAACCATTGTTAAGAGTATTGTGCAAGTAATACACTCCACAAAACTGCAGTCTGTTTTAATTAATGTATTGAAACACTAATGATACTGTTAAGCTGAAACACCATATTGGTAGAAGACCTTTTGTATACAATATTTGGCTTTGTTGAGAGTTTTCTCATTTTTTAATAAATGATACATGTTTTGAAGTATCCTGCTAGAGTGGAGAAAACCCTTCAGATTTTTTTTTGACTGATGGTTGTTTCCCACTGGGTATGGTGATTCAGAAGTAAAGGAAACACATTAACCGTCATTCATTCATTAGCTGTCTTGCCAGAAGTGCATAGACACATCGTAGTTCAAATAACTCTTAAAAACTGTAATAGTATCCCCAACCCTACTTTAGAGTTCAGGAATTAAGTTTGGCTAAGCAGTTTTCCCTGAATCCTATCATAATTATTACCTTGTTTGCACTTTAACAGCATGTCAAATCATCTTGTCTACACTCGGTCCAATCAAACATACACACAAATCCATGCTGGATGATCGGGCCCCTACTGCTTAAAGCTTCCTTCACACTCTCCCTCCAGGAAGGATATTGCAATTTGGAAGGGCATCTAAACTGTAGTATCAGCACGCCTCTGGCATGACAGTGATGGTGAAAGCGTTTCTTCTTTTTCAAATCATCCTACCCCAGTGAGAGACAGCCACCGTGTTAAAAAAATACATAAATACAGTGGACCCCCGGTTAACGATATTTTTTCACTCCAGAAGTATGTTCAGGTGCCAGTACTGACCGAATTTGTTCCCATAAGGAATATTGTGAAGTAGATTAGTCCACTTCAGACCCCCAAACATACACGTACAAACGCACTTACATAAATACACTTACATAATGGGGAAAATGCGCATTCGTACCATCATATCACCATCCATACCCCATCATATCGCCATCGGCGATGGCGTTGTAGGTTTAAAAAATGAGTCCAGTGTCATCTGGCAGTGGGACCAAACACTCTGGGCTCAAATAACAGCCTCCCAGATTTCACAGACCACAGGACCATAACTTTTCAAATGGGCTGTGGACAGTAGATGTCCCAAATACTCCAAAAGTTTTTCAACACCTGCCCTTGCTGCTGAAGTTTTTGGTCTAGGAGGCATTGGGTCGTCACTGTTGTCACTTTCGAAATGTTCTGGGTGCAACACTGATTCTGCACTCTCTGCATCCATCAGAGATTGCACACCAGGGTTATCTTCGTCATACACTAGCCAGTCCTTCATGTCGTCTTCTGTAGTTTTTTCCTCAGCCTTGCACCACCCTGCATCCATGTTTGACAATATTTCCCTCTTTTTCTAGAGTAAGCACATTTCTGGCCCTATTTGGTGCCATACACGAGATAGCTTGGACAAAACATATCTGTAATAATGCCAAAAGGAGGAGTAGAATCCCCACAAAGGGCACAAACTCGCTTCCGGACTGCACTGCCATTATGTGCACCTGTTCGGTTAGGAGACAATAGCGAGACTGAGAACAGTGGGTGGCTGGGGTGGCAAAGAGTGCAGCTCCTAGCGGCCAACTGGTACACTAAAGTGCACGCCAAGTTTGATTCAGCCTTCTGCGATATTCGAACAGCTGCTTGGATGTTTCCCAGGGCCTATTCGGATATTGGTGAGGTTCAGATAATGACAGGCCAGATATGCGAGGTATCACTGTATATACAACATCTTGTAATAGCAACAAATGTTTTTCAGGGGATCTAAGTGTTGGAAATGGATGGAGAAGCACATAGCACTATGTCCACAATTTTGATATTTGTTATAAATTTGTTCCAATGTTTTATCTTGATTATAATAAAAAAAATTTTTGCCTTCCAACACAATGTACAGGGAATTATTATATTAGAATTGTTTCAAGGTATGATATTCCTTGGAACATGGTGATAGCCTTTAATGGCATATCACACAACTTATAGTAATATTGTGTATCTTTACTGGCAGAGCGACTGGTGGTGTCAGTTCTGGTGATGCTACAACTGGTGTTGGTAGAGCATCTGGTAGTGTCACATGTTGTGTTGGGAGGGCAACTACTGGAGGGCCCCGCTTTATGGCAGTTCGCTTTATGGTTCTTCACTAATATGAACATTTCAAATTGCAGTAGAACCCCCTTATCCGTGAGGGGTACATTCCAATGCCTACCGTGGATACCCGAAACTGTGGATAGTAGCAAACCCTATACATGTACATATATATAAGTTGTTTTTCATTTACATGCATAACTGTGATAAAGTTTAATTGATAAATTACACACAATAAGTGGAGAATTAGGGAAGTACTTTGGTGCTCTGGGTCCATTATTAACCCCTTGACTGTTGGTATTGTATATAGTATACGTCTTATTAGCCAGTGTTGGTGACTTATTAATAGACCAAAATTCTAGCGGCTTCACATCAAGCGGAAGAAAGCTGGTAGGCCCACATGTGAGAGAATGGGTCTGTGGTCAGTGTGCACAGTATAAAAAAATCCTGCAGCACGCAGTGCATAATGAGAAAAAAAAAACTCCAACCTTGTATTTGAATTAAAACACCAACTTTGAGGTGTATTTTCTTAAAGTAATTATGGTTGTATTCTCATTTTCTTGGTCTCATTTGATAGAATGGAAGATATATTACACAAGTAGAGATGATTTTGATTGGTTTGACAATGAAAAGAACCTTGAAATTGAGCTCAAATTAGCGGAAATGTTCGATTAGTGCCGATGTTCAAGAGTAAACAAATGATGTCACCATCCAATATATGTCCAACTGGCCAGTCTAATATGCAGTCATGAATTGGTTGACATTATTTATACACCTATTACAATAATGCAGTAGTCTTCATAACAGTAAATCATCTATATTTTGTGTGAATAAAAATTCAAAATAGAAAGCAAGAGCAATATATGAGGGGCCTGGAGACATAACTAATGAACAGGAAAAATGTTATTTTAGTGCCAGGAATGTCTGCCATGTTTATTCTGGACCCTATTTTGAAATTGGCATCATTTTTAATTTGCACGAAATTGGTCAAAGTGCAAATTTCTGACCACTCTATTGGGTAGTTGAAATCAGTAAATGGGCAGTTTCTTTTACTCAATTGATAGAACAAATGGAGTTCTAAAGAAATAGCTATGAATTTGGTTGACTGGAACAATGGTATTGGCTGAAATAGGGCTCAAATTGGGCAAAATTGCCGATGCGTATATATAGCGGAGATTGATAACTTTACAAGAGCGTAATTCCATAAGTTATCAAGTAAGTTTTGTGCTTTTGGTGTCATTACCATCGGGAAAAGGTTCTCTATCATTTCATGAGAAAAAAATAATTTTTTTTCGAATATTTTGCAACACAGACACACACACAAAGCTTTGGGGTCTCGACAGTCAAAGGGTTAAACAAAATTAATAGTTATTTTCAGGCCACTGTAGACTGCAGAAACCAAACCCATAGACACAGTAGTCCTACTGTATACCCAAAAATTTGTTTACACAGCTCCTGATTCGCTATTACAGCATCTCTGCACCACCCGTCCACTCTGTTTACTTCCTCTGTGAGCCTTGTCTCTCTTATGATTATGTCTGGTAACTTTCCAAAGTTTCAAGTGTTTTAAAGTTATTGCAAATTTTATATACAGTGGAACCTCTGCTTACGAGTTTAATCCATTCAGTAACCTTGCTCGCATCTGTATTTGCTCGTTTGCAGTCAATTTTCCTGATTTAAATTAATTGAAATGCAATTAATCCATTCTCAGCTCTCAGGCAGCAAAACAAGATACTTCAATATTTCGTTAATACAGTGGACCCCCGGTTAACGATATTTTTTCACTCCAGAAGTATGTTCAGGTGCCAGTACTGACCGAATTTGTTCCCATAAGGAATATTGTGAAGTAGATTAGTCCATTTCAGACCCCCAAACATACACGTACAAACGCACTTACATAAATACACTTACATAATTGGTCGCATTCGGAGGTGATCGTTATGCGGGGGTCCACTGTACAGTGGATCCCCGGCTCGCGAAGTCATCGGTAACCGATAAATCCGGTATCCGAAGCATTATATCGTAAAAAATTTGCCTTAGTTCCCGTTACAAAAACCGGTACGCGATACGATTCATACGAGACGTGTCCACATGTGGCCTGAACTGCCCCATGTGTGCCAGTGTTTACAAGTCAGCCAGTGTGCGCGCATCTAAGGATACATTCGGTACATTCCATATTATCCATATTATCACTGTTTTTGGTGCTTGTTTCTGCAAAATAAGTCACCATTCAATTCAATTCAAATTCAATTCAATTCAATTCAAAGTTTATTCTCTGTAAGGATTACAATGCTGAGTTTACAGAATTTGGTTATTGTGTGGTTTACATGTAGTAAAATAATAATTACAGAGTGTACCACTAGAACACCTAGCATGGCTAGGCATTTCGGGCAGACTTAGATTAAATCTTAAGTTTAAAATATTACAAAATTATGAGATAAGTTGGTATTATGGCTAAGTGACTAAATACTAGTTTGTGAGTTTAGCAATGTGAATGCTTTTGTTTTGGCACTATACATAGTTTCAGTATTGGAGTATCACAGGCCAACTTATGACTAGTTAAGATTCATTATTGTGAGATTGAGATTGATATTTCTGTTTATGGTCAAATGGGTGAGTAAGTGTGAACCACCAGGTGGTATTCGTATAATTAGTTGACAGGGTGTATCAGGGAGATAAGATGATTTCTGATGGTAGTTTTGAAGATGATGAATGTGTCTGCAGTTTTAGAATTTTCAGGTAGGGTGTTCCAGATTTTAGGGCCTTTGACATACATTGAATTTTTGTAAAGGTTTAGTCGGACACGGGGAATGTCATAGAGATGTTTGTGTCTGGTGTTGTGCCTGTGGGTTCTGTCACAACTATCAAGAAAGCGTTTTAGGTCAAGGTTAATATTGGAATTTAAGGTCCCGTAGATGTAGATTGCACAGTAGTAAGTGTGGATGTACTGGACAGGGAGTAAGTTTAGATCTATGAAGAGTGGGGGGGTGTGTTGCCAGGGATGGGATTTAGTGATTATTCTTACTGCGGCTTTTTGTTGGGTTATTATTGGCTTTAGGTGTGTTGCTGCAGTTGAACCCCAAGCACAGATAGCATAGGTGAGGTATGGATATATAAGTGAATGGTATAGTGTGAGAAGGGCAGTTTGCGGCATATAGTATCGTATCTTGGAGAGGATCCCAACCGTTTTGGATACTTTTTTGGTTATGTGCTGGATATGGGTGCTGAAGTTCAGGTTGTTGTCGAGGTATAGGCCTAGGAATTTGCCCTCATTATGCCTGGCAATTAGAGTGTTGTCGATCTTAATGTTAATTTGCGCATCTCCTGCTCTGCTACCAAACATAATGTAGTAGGTTTTGTCAGCGTTAAGCGTAAGTTTATTGGCTGTCATCCAAGTCGATATTTTGATCAGCTCCTCATTAACAATGGTGTTGAGGGTGGCAAGATTAGGGTGAGAGATGACATAAGTCGTGTCGTCAGCAAAGAGAATGGGGTTCAGGTGTTGAGATACGTTTGGAAGATCATTGATGTATATGAGGAAGAGCAGGGGACCAAGGACACTTCCCTGCGGAACTCCAGTATCAAGTGGCTGTGTTGTTGATGCTGTGTCTTTAATGGTGACATACTGATAATTATTAGTAAGGTAAGATTTGAAATATGCAAGCGCATGGCCTCTTATACCATAATGGTCAAGTTTGTGGAGTAGGATGCCGTGGTCTACTGTGTCAAAAGCTTTTCTTAGGTCAATAAAAATTCCTAGTGGATATTCCTTATTTTCCAGTGCTCTGTAAAGCAGATCTAGCATTTTTCTGATTGCATCATTAGTGCTTTTATTTTTCCTGAATCCAAATTGGCAGGGGTTGAGTATGTTTTGTGCCATTATAAATAAATATAGTCTCCTGTGCACGAGTTTCTCAAAAGATTTTGGATAGCAATGGTAAGTTTGATATTGGCCTATAGTTGTTTAAATCTGTAGGGTCACCACCTTTATGTATTGGTGTAACCCTTGCCGTGTTGAGTAGTTTCGGGAAGGTGCTAGTTTCTAGTGACTTGTTAAAAAGTAATGAGATAGTATGCGAGAGGACATGGGCCGCTCTCTTGTACAATAATGGTGGGACATGAGACAGATTCCCTGAGTTATTTTTAAGTGACTTTATAATCTCGGTGACTTCCGTGGGCTCAGTTGGAGCAAGATAGAAGGAATTTGGTAAATTCCCAGCTAGGTAGTCCCTGGCATGGGCATTGGTACGTGGGATTTTATTGGCGAGATTAGAACCTATGGTTGAGAAGAAGTCGTTTATCTTGTTAGCTGTGTCAGTGGGTTGCAGTGGTGTTTCATTAGGTTTAGTTAGGACAATATTCTTGGTTTTTTTCAGTTTGTGGGTCCCTTGAATCTGAGAGAGTGTTTTCCAGGTCTTTTTGTATCTCCTCTTGTGTCAGTGAATTTACTGGAGTAGTATAGTTGTTTGGCTTTCTTTATTACTTTGGTGAGGACTGATGAATAGTGTTTAAACATATCTTTGTGTATTAAGCCCTGTCTATATTGCTTTTCATATTGGTGTTTCTTATCAATGGATTTCAGAATGGTGCTGGTTAGCCATGGGCAACCAAGCCGTTTGTTTGTGATCTGTTTTGTTTTTATAGGACAATGTTTGTTGTATAGTCTAAGTAATTTGTTAAGAAAAATGTCTGTCCAGTCATCAATACCATTGGCCTTGGAGAATTCTGTAAGCCAGTCAACAGTCTCTAGGTCAGCTGTGAACTTCCTTATTGAGGCCTCATCATGGAGTCTAAATGAAACTGTTGTTTTCAAGTGGTGGTTTACTAATGTTTGTCAAGAGGAAGGTAGGGTAGTGGTCTGTAGTGCCATGGGCCCCAAGAAAGCTTCTAGTGCCAACCCATCGAGACCAAGGGTGCTAATGACTATTGAAATGAAGAAAGAGATAATTGCAAAGTACAAAAGTGGAGTGCGTGTGTTGGAGTCATAAAGTCATAAAGGAACTAGAGGTACAGGCCTCTATGGACAGATATGTTGTGCGGCAGAAGTCCAGTGACTCTCAAGCTGGTCCTAGTGGCATTAAAAGAAGAAGGGAAGTAACCCCAGAAAAGGACTTTCTACCTTAAGTCCTAATGGAGGGGGATTCCCCTTCTAAACATTAAAAACTTCGGCTCTCTCCCCTCCTCCCATCCCATCAATCATCACCAGATCATCATTAAAGGTAAATGTCAATTATTCTATTGTGATTATTCTATTGTTATTATTGTTATTGTAATTATTCTATTGCATTAAACTTAATATTTCATGTGGTAAAAGGTTTTTTTTTTTCATACTTTTGGGTGTCTTGCATGGATTAATTTGGTTTCCATTATTTCTTATGGGGAAAATTGTTTTGCTTTCTGATAATTTTGCTTTACGATGAGCTCTCAGGAACGGATTAATAACGTGAACCGGGGCTCCACTGTATCATCTATAAGGCTTACAGTGGGCCCTCAGTTAACCCTTAAACTGTCCAAGCAGATCTATGTTCACATGCATAGTGCTCCAAAGGTAGATCTACGTTTCTTTTACATATTTTCAAATATAACAAAAAAAAAAATAGATCAAAGTTTTTTACATGTTTTCACATGTAAAAAAAAAAAGATCTACTTTTTTTACATACTTTCAAATGTTGAAAAAACGTTGATCTACGTTTGGACAGTTTAAGGGTTAATGATGCCATCAGATAGTGATAAAATCCGATACCGTTACGTTTTTGCGTCAGAATATTGGCTCGGCTAATGATAAAAAAGTTGGTTAAGGACATTTGTCCAGAGCATGTCCGCACAGCCTGAGCCACTTGGCCACTCCAGTGTGGTTAGTGTGCCATTGTTTACAAGCCACTGTGGATGATTCCATGCATACATGCGATAAATTTTGTATTATTCCGTTGTTTTTAGTGCTTGTAACTGCTAAATAAGCCACCATGGGCCTAAAGAAAGCTTCTAGTGCCAGCCAGCCCTTTGGTAAAGGGCTGAGAGAGAGGGAAGAATGTGCCTTTTTCAGTGATTCTGCAATGTGTACGATACTAAAGCAGCAGGAGTCTGTAAGGGCTATAGCGGCAGCCAGCGATAAAGTGTAGCATTAACTGTAGCAAGTAAGTTAAGCAATTAATCAATAGAAAAAGGACAACATGAACCTAACTCCTCCAATGTTGTTAGTGTTATGTAGGGCGACTGACAACACCGCTGACTCTACCGTCTCTGCTGCTACCTCCACCACTAACTACTATGTACAGCTTATGGTGTCAGTGGCCCATATACACACAACAACACAGCAACACTCATGACATATTTAACCCTTTCAGGGTCGAGAGGCTCTCTCCTAAACTTGTTCTCAGGGTCAAAAATTTTTCGGAAAAAAAAATTTTCTTATGAAATGATAGAGGATCTTTTCCCAATCATAATAAAACCAAGAGTACGAAATTTGATGCAAAACTTATGGAATTATGCTCTCGCGAAGTTAACGGTCTCAATGATGTTTACGCATCACCGATTTCGCCCAATTTGAGCCCAATTCCAGTGTACTAGTCAACAAAAATCATAACTGTTTCGCTAAAATTCCATTTTGTCTATCGAATGAGTACAAAAAAACCAACCCATTTATGTTTTTAAACTATCCAAAAAAGGGGGTCAGAAAAAGAAATTTTTTTCCCAGTTTCACACAAATTTAAAAAGTTTCCCAATTTTCCCCAAATGGGTCCGGGAATAAAAAAGGGGACAGATATTCCGGGGCACAAAATAACATTTCCTTTTCATTGTCCGCCCCCCAGGCCCCTCTTACATTTCTTTTGTTTTTCCACTTTGATTTTTTTAATTCTCACAAAAAAAAAAATAAAATTTTCTGTTAGGCGGGGAATACTGCATTAGTGAAAAAAAATATTTAAAAATAATATCAATGCACTTAAAAAAGAGTTTTGACTCACCAGTTGAGTGTATTGGATAGTGGCATGATTTGTTTACTTTAAAATTTTGGGAAAAAATCAAACCCTTTTTTGGGCTTTTTGAGCTCAATTTAAAGATATTTTTCTTTGGGGGAAACCAATAAAAAATTCATCTCGTTTTGAAAATTTTGTCTTCCATTATATAAAATGGCCCGGGAAAAATTTTAGAATTTTCCCAAAAAATCCCATACAAAAATGCAGTGAAAAAGTCGTTTTTTTAAACCAAAAACAAGTAAAATTTTTTTTTTTTCCCCATTACGACTGTGTGCTGCGGATTTTTTTTTTTTTTATTTTTTTTATTTTTTTAAGAAAATTTAAGCAAAAATCCCAAGGGTAAAAAAAAATTTACAGGTAAGAGAAAGCATCCCAAAAAGCCATTATTTTCCCTTAGCATTACAGGCTGGTTAAAATTAATTTAAAGTTTAACTAAGCAATGATGAAATCAGTGAAAAAGACATTATTGTAAGCAGATAACAAATAAAGCACAATGAGTATTAAAAAAGGGACGCTCATTATGGTTGCATGCATGCTTTTCATTCGTTAGGAATGGAAAAATTTTGTTAGGTAGTGTTTTTAAAAAAAATAACAAAGTTTTTTTTGGGTCCTGGTTTTAACATTTATGTGATTTAATTGTGAGTAACGTTTTGGATATAAAATTTTTTTAAGGTTCGTTATTCAGTTTTTTTTGGGTTTTGAGTGGAGTAAAAGTAACTTTGAGAAAAAGAACTTTGAATTTGTAAACAGGTAGTGTTTTTTTTTATATTTACAGGTAATGAATTCCAGTTTTTTGGGGCCCCTTTTATGTGCATTGGGGTTTTGCTTTGGTGGATGGCCCTGGGGAACACCCAAAGGTGATCTTTTGCCTTGTGTTTTGGTAATGTGTTCTGTTGGGTTGGCAAGGAGTTTTTTGGGGGGGGGTTAATATCGAGTTAAGTGTTCTATGTATGAAATTTGGTGCAATAAAAATTATGGTTGTTTTGAAAGGGGGTAGGTTGAGTTTTTTAAATTATTGGTATACTGTGCCCCACTGACCAATAAAACCCATTTTTTTCACTTGTGGGCCCCTCCCAAAGCTTTCTCTCGCTAGTTTTTGAAGGCGCGGGGAATTTAGGCGTTTTAAGTACTTTAACCCCGGGTTGCATAAGCCGTTTTAGTACGTTGGAAACTCTGAAAGGGGTTTAAATGAGTACAGTAAAAACCCTTGGGTAATGGCATTAACCCCATTCCAGAGAGTTTGCCTTTCCCCCTTTCAGGGCCCGGGTCCCTTTGGATTAGGGCCCCCGGGTTTCGGTGGAGTTTTCCAAAACCGTAGATCTACCCCAAAAATTTTTAGCCCCTTTTTAAATTTTGCTTGAAATCCCCATGGCCTACAAATGAGAGAATGGGCCCTTCGGTGGATGTGCCCCCTAAAAAAAAAAATTCTGGGCCCGGCCTGCATGGGCATTGGGGAACGCCGGTCAGTCCCCCTTTTTTCACCATCCCCTCGCGCAAGTCAGCTCTCACCCCCCGGAAAAATTTGGGACTTCCTTTCCGGTCTGATAGTTTTGACACGGGTTGGAAGGGGAAAAATGAAGACGAATTCAAAGGCCCTTTGAAAGTTGTAAACCGAAAAAAAGGGAACCGGTTTATCGATAATAGTGCAAAAAAAACCCCGCGTTCCTCGACCTTCTACCTCTGGTGGGGGGCACTTGTGATTTCAGGGGTGGGGGGTTTTCCCAAAAGGGTAAGGAAAACTTTTTTCCCCTTGGCCGGCCCTCTGACTTCAGAAATTGACGATGATTCTGACGTGGTTTGGTGATTTTATTGCGCTCGACGATCATTCGGTATTTGATAGGGGGGGAAAAACATATTACCAGTGAAGCGTCGGTATTTTCCCGCCGCCGCTTGCGTGGGTAGTGTACCCTTTGCTGTCCCCAAGAGGACGGAGTACTTTCCCGGGGGTACATCCCGGAGTACATCCCGGGGGCCCTACACCCGTTTTAGGTAGTGTTTGTGAGGTGATTTTGGTAAACTTGGCTTGGAGGGGGCCCAGACTTCGGGTGGTTGGTTTTTTGTGGGGGGTGGTGGTGTGGCCCCGCCTTTCCCGGGGAATGGGCTGTGCCACGCGGGCCCCCCCCCCCCCCCCCCCCACGCCCCGGCCTGGGGTTCAGTTAAAGGGGCCCAACCGGGAGGGTCCCCCACCACCCCGCCAAACCACCCTTTCAACCAGCCTATGATTTTCCAGTATCCACCAGCAAACCGTATCGGGGATTGGCAGCAAAAACCCCAATTTTTTTTCCCACCCCTCACCACTTTGATGACTCTAAAATTGGAAATTCTCCCTACCTGCCCCTTTGGGAAACAAAACCAATAAAATTGGAATTCTTTGAATTATTCTTTGACCAGCCTTGTTGGAAATTTTTGTCGGGAAAGTAAAAGTATTTTCAGTACACCAGGGGCATTACAATTTTCACCACATTCAAGACTACACAGGGGGAAAAGAGAGGGATGTTGCAGAAATGTTTTTGTTTTTTTGCAACAAAAAAGTTATGCCTCACGTCTAAAAGGGTTTAATAAAAAAGGGCTTACGGTCCACAGATGGCAAATTTTTTTACCCATCCTTCAGTAAAAATAATCCCAAGGGAACAGGTTTTTTCTTATTTTGTTACGTATGTTGAAAATTCTCTGAAAAACCCCAGGCTGACAAAAAGGAAACAGGTTATAAAAGATTAAAAATTTTTTTCTTGTATATCAAAAAAAAAGTTCAGGATTTTCTTTTATCCATTCAAAAATTCTTGTAATTGACGAGTTTTTTGATTTTTTTTAAAAGGGTTTAGACTGTCATTCAAGCAGTTTTTACCGAGCAAGGGGAAACCCCGTTTTGGGTTAAAAAATTTGTTTTTACTTGTGATTGTGAAAGGGGCCCTGGTTTTGGGAAAATTGTTTTTATACAGGGGTTTAGTAAAACATTGAAAGATACCAAGATGTTTTTGGGTATTCAGGGGGACGTAGTGAAAAAACTTGAGGGCCCACCTTATTTTGGGAAAGGGGCCCTTTACATTATTCCCGAAAAAGGTACACAAGCCCATTACTCAGTGTTTTTTTGCGAGTGAACAAGACAGATGTGTGTGGCCATTTGCGTTCTAATCGTAAACTTATCCCCAGGCTCAACGCAGGTGTTCGGGGGTGATGACGTGCAGGTGTTTATTTCCCAAAGGGACATCTTGGCTTTTTCGGTGGCTTGAAAAAACGAGATGTCCCATTGTTGCCCAACCATTCACCTTTTAATAAAGAAAGAAAAGGGTTGGGGCAAAGTTGATAGTGGGGATAAGAGTATTCAAAAAACCAGTGAAAGGGGATTGATTTTTTACACAAAAATTTGGGGGCTTGGTTGACAAGTGGGGACATGCAAAATGGTTTTGTTGACTGTTTTTTGAAAGGGGTTACAAGTGGAAATTTGAAACTTTTTTTTCCCCTCTCATGGACATTTCAATGCCCAATGCTTTTTAAAATGTACCAAATTTAAAAAAAAATGGGAAAAGCCAACGTAAAGGTGAATTTTTTTTGTCTGTTGTTTTGAAAAATCCTAATGAAGTACCCGGTAACAAAAAACCCGCAATTAAAAACTGGTCCTCGAATTCATTCCCCAAAAATTTCCAAAACCTTTGAGGGAAAAAGGTGATATTTCATAATTTTTTTCCTTCAACTCAAAAGAAAAATTTTTCAGAAGAGATTTCTTGTTGGGCACAAACAAAACGACGGCAAAAAAAGACGCAAGACACTCGGTTTATGTGTGAGGGGAAAGTTTAAAGGGGCCTCTGTGCATGGTGCCTTGTTTCAAGGAGTTCCACAAGCTCCAGCAAATTCTAAAACTTTTCCAGGGTTTTTTAAAAATGTAAATATATGATGAAAAATTAGTATTATACAATTTTTGGGGCATGTTTATTGTAATAAACAACAGTGGTAAAAAAATAAAATGATAAAACTTTTGTTTCGGTTTTTTGTGTTCAATTTTGGAGTATATATATTCAATTTTTATAAAATAAATTTGGGCTTCAGGCCCAAAAAGTTAGTGGAATAGAAAAAAAATTTGGGAAAAAAAAAAGAAAAAACAACTTAAAAAAAAAAAAAAATTAAAATAATTCGGGATGTGGAATTTTGTCGATGTTGCCCCCCAACCCCATCTTTTTTTTCAAATTCTTGGCAATGTATCTCGGTAAGTACTGATTTAGATTTTTAATTTTTTTTGTTTTTTTACCTTAAAAAAAAATATGCTCTTTAAATTTGGGAAAAAAATATTTTTTTTTTTTTTCAAAATTTCTTGGACACTGGGTGCGGATTTGATTTTGGCCTTGGACCCGGAAAGAGTTAACCCATTTTTTCCGGGTTTGCCAAAATTTAAATTTTTTTTATAAAAAAATAATGGAAATAGGTTTTTCCCCTTCCAGACACCCCCAAAAATATCAAACAAAATTTTTGTTTCATGAAATATACATTTTTCCCCACACAGAAAAAAAGGGGACACAACAATAAAAATCCCGAAATGACATTACCTTTGTTGTTGCCCTTTTTGATGAAAGATGATGGGGGAGGGGGGTTTGATGGGGTGTACTAGTGTTTGGAAGGGGAATCCCCTTCCTTTAAAAAATTCAGGTAACAAATCCTTTTCTGGGGTTACCTCCCCCCTTTGTTTTTTAATGCCCCCTGGGACCAATTGGATCACTGGACCCCTGTTGCTAAAAAATCTGTCCAAAAGGGGAGCTCTGTTTTGTTTTGTCTTTTAAGATTTCCCTAAAATGGGCAACAGGGTGTCATTTTAAATGTTGCCATATGGCTTGCAAAAGCTGGTCAGGATTAATTTTTCATCCATAAAGGTTTGCACTTCAAAACCCCCTTTGCACAAATGTCCCCAATCCCCTTTTCCTCCGAAGCAAATTCCTGAGCTGTGATTTGTTGCTGTTTTTCCCCTGAAACTCTTGCAATTTTGCAGTTGTTTTTCTCTTCATCGTCATTTTCCCCAACTCTTCCCCATCCTCCCACTAACCCAACTTCCCTGGGGGGGGGGCTTCCCCAAAGCCAAAAAGTAGATTCCCCAACTGGCATGGCTCCTCAGAGTTAGCCCCAAAAACCCCTTTAAAATCCCCTCTTTGTACACATTCTGGGCCCCAATTTTCTCCAAGCAGAGTTCAAAATCCTGCAAGTCACTTCCCCCCCAAACCTTACCTAGAAGGTTTTTTTGCAAATGGGGGATAAAGAATGATCTTTCTGGAACTTTTTTAAAAGGTTTAATTCAAATGTCTGGGGGGGGCCACTTTAACCCCCTTTTTTAAAAAAGCTTTGGGGGGTACAGTTTTTTTAAGTTTTTAAATGGGCCCGCTGGTCCATGGGCCCGGAGGGAGGAGTGGTATTAGGAGGAAAAACTTAACTTTGATGAAGTCGACTTCCCCACCCTTTTTTTCTTTCAAGTTATGAAGGTGAGCGGGGGCATTGTCCGGTTTTTAGGAGGCAAATTTGGGGACAGTTTATTTTTTAAAGGGGGTATTTTTTTACAGTGGGGCCAAACCCCCGTCATAAAAACCCCGTGAAGGAAAATGTCCCCTGCGGCCCTTGCCTTACGGTTTGCTCTCTAAATCCAACAAGTTAGTCTTGACAAAAATTGTTTTTTTGAACAAACTGGGGAGTTTCAAAGTGATACACGGGGTTAAAAAATTACTTTGAAATCCCCCCTAGCATTATACAAAAAGTAGGGGTTAGATGCCATTCATGGTTGTGTCCTAGGGGGTGCCCCCTTCCCCCCTGAGTAATGTTGGTCCCCGGGTTTGGCATTTTCTTCCAAAAAGGCCTGTTTTGTTTACAATTGAAAAACTTTTTTGGGGTTTTAATTTTTTTAGCCCTCTATGTAAAACCCTTTTAAGGGCTTTTCAAATTTTTCAGCCAATTTTTGTTGAACTGGCAGGGCCCCACCATGTCTTATCAAAATGTGTATTTCCACTTTCATTCTTAAATCTTTTCAAACCCAAACCCTTTTCTGGCCTTAAATTCATAAATTCGCACTAGTTTAGGCATTTTCTTAATTTTAAAGGGGGGGGGGCATTCATCTGCGCCTTGCCATTTCACATATTAATTGATGAGGGAAAAAAATGTCTCCTGATTTTGTTTTCGTTTTATCCACACCAAAAAATAGTTTTAAATTTTATTTTTGTTTTTTTTGAGTTACTTCCCCGGAAAACACTTCCAGGTTTTTTTTCCGATTTGGTAAATTTAATGGGGTTTTTAGGTAAAATGGGCCCAATAATAGCCCTCCGCTTTTGCTTTGGAAATTTTTCTTTTTTCCCAAAATACTTTTTTTTTTCACCCATTTTTCCCGGGGGTTGGACACAGGCGGGCCCCCTTCCCCCCTTTTTGTTCCCGGCCCTAAAAACAATGGAAAAATTTTTCCGGAGGACCCCCTGGAACACCTCCCCCCTTTGTAAAATTTTTGGAACTTTCTTTTTTCAAAGCTTTTTCCCACCAACCCCAGGAGTTTCCTTTAGAAATTTATTTTGGGGGAAGGGATTTGATTAAAAACAAAAACCAAGGAATATCAAAAATTTTTTTTGTTTCCGTGGGAATTACCCAAGGACTGGTTTTTAAAATTCAATTTCTGTGGCCCCCGCTCAACCCGGGAAGGGGACCCCAAATTTGGGAAGAATGCCCTTTTAACCCGGGTTTTTGGGGGTTTTTTTTAAAGGGGAATTATTTACAAACAAAAACGGCCATAAAGGCCCAATTTTTGGGGTTGGAAAAATTTCCCTTAAAGGGGGGGGGGGATGTATTTTATTTTCTTGTTTTTAATAAGTTTTTTAAGGCCCAAAATTAAAGTTTGTGCTTTATTAAGGCCCTTTTTGGCGGGGTTTTTTGTTTTTATTGAAAGGACTAAACTTTTTTCACCAAAGGGGAAAAAATTCTTCATACCCCCGAAAAAACCCCTTTTAAAGGGAAAAATTTTTTAACCGGGGGGTCCACTGGTTAAGTCTTTTTCTATGTTATTTTAAAAAAGGAAAGTTTCCCTTTTATAAGGGCTTGGCAAAAAAGCCATTGGGGTGGGGTTTTAAACCAAAATTTTTAAACTTCTTTCTCCCCCCCAATTTTTAACATACCCCCCAAAAAGGAATTTGGAAATTTTTTTACCAGGATCCCCTTTTTTTCGGTTGGGTTTTATTTCATTTAAAAAAAAAATTTTTTGGGGGGAAGTTTTCCGGAAAAAAATTTTTGGCAATTAAATTTTTTTTGGAGTGGGATTCCCTTCCAAACAATTGTAAACTCCTCTATCCTCTCCCCTCCTCCCATCTTCCATACATCACCATCTCTTCAATAAAGGTAAGTGTGATGTTATTATTGTTTTATTCTTCATGTATCATTGTTTTCTGTGTAGGGAAATGTATATTTCATGTTAAAAAAATTATTTTGTTTAATACTTCTGTATGTCTGACACGGATTAATTGGATTTCCATTATTTCTTATGGGTTTAAAGTGCAGGCATAGTTATGATTATAATAATAATGTACCTGTAAATAAACTTACACACTGTACTGGCATGCAAGTACAGTGGTCCCTCATTTTTCGTAATTAATCCGTTCCTGGAGGAGCTACTTATAAACGAAATCTACGATTTGCGAATCAATTTTCCCCATAAGAAATAATGTAAATACAATTAATCCGTTCTTGACACCCAGAAGTATTAAAACAAAAAAATTTTTTACATGAAATATACATGTAGTACATAAACAATACAATGGGAAATGATGAATGAACATTAACAGCATAACACTTACCTTTATTGGAGATTCTTCTTAGTGTATGGGAGACTGGTGGAGGAGAGAGAGTGGATTGTTTATAGTTTGGAAGGGAAATCCCCTTCCTTCAACACCTCAGGTACCATTTGCTTTTCTGGGGTTGCTTCTCTTCTGTTTCTTAATGCCACTAGGACCACCTTGAGAGTCACTGGAGTCCTGTCTCGCAAAATAAACTGTCCAGAGAGCTCTGTTTCTGGTGTCTCTTTAACACTTCCCTAAAATGGCCCAAGACTTTGTCACTGTACATGTTGCCAACCTGGCTTGCAACAACCTTGTTAGGGTGATGTTTCTCATAAAGCTTTCCATCTTACCCCATATAGTAAAAATCTCTTGATTTCTGAAGAAGGCACCTTCTTCCATCTCTCTTCCTCCTCCTCTGCAGCAAGATTCTGAGCTGCGATCTGTTACTCTTCCTGCTGAAGCTCTTGCAGCTCCTCAGTGGTGAGCTCTTCGTTGTGGTCTTCCACCAATTCTTCCACATCTTCCAAACTCAATCCAAACCCCATGGAACTCCCCAGTGCCACAATTGATTTTACAACTACATAGGCTCATCAGGGTCAGTCCCAAACCCTTCAAAATCCCTCTTGTCGACACAATCTGGCCACAATTTTCTCCAGGCAGAGTTCAAAGTCCTGGTAGTCACTCCCTCCCAAGCCATACTTATAAGGGTTATTGCAATGGAAGATGCTGAAGTGTTCTCTCCAAAATTCCCTTAGGGTCAAATGAGTGTCTGTGGTCACAGTCAAGCACCTGTGAAACATTGCTTTTGTATAGAGTTTTTTAAAGTTTGCAATGACCTGCTGGTCCATGGGCTGCAGGAGAGGAGTGGTATTCGGGGGCAAGAACTTTTACTATGATGAACCCAAACTCCTCGAAAATTAGGTCATCCAAGTTTGGAGGAAAGAGCAGGTGCATTGTCCATTATAGCAGGCACTTGAGATCCAATTTCTTTTCCAGGAGATACTCCTTCACACTAGGGCCAAACACTTCATTGAACCACTCGACGAAAATTTCCCTCGTGACCCATGCCTTACTATTAGATTTCCAAAACACACACAATTTACTCTTCATAACATTGTTTTTCCTGAAAAACTCTGGGATTTTCAGAATGGTACACTAGTAATGGCTTCACTTTGAAATCCCCACTAGCATTAGCACAGAACATTAGCATCAGCCTGTCTTTCATAGGCTTGTGTCCTGGCATTGCCTTTTCCTCCTGTGTAATGAAGGTTTCCTCTTTGGCATTTTCTTCCAAAAGAGGCCTGTTTCGTCACAATTGAACACATGTTCAGGTTCAGGCCTTCAGCCTCTATGTACTCCTTGAATTCATGCACATATTTTTCAGCCGCCTTGTGGTCCGAATGGCAGCCTCACCTTGCCTTACCACACTGTGTATGCCAGTACGGTTCTAAAATCTCTCAAACCAGCCTTTGCTGGCCTTAAATTCACTCACATCACCACTAGTTGCAGGCAATTTCTTTACCAAATCGTCATGCAACTGCCTATCCTTTTCACAAATAATCGAAGTCATAAGAGTATCTCCTGCTAATTGTTTCTCATTTATCCACACCAATAATAACTTCTCAACCTCTTCGAGTACTAGTGATCTCATTTTTTGTCAGCATAGTTACCCCCTTTGTAACAACTGTGTCCTTGATTTCCTTTTCTTGGGCCACTATGGAACATAAGGTTGTGTAGAGTTTCTTATACATCCTGGCCAGTTCGGCCACACTTGTACCCCTTTCATATTCAAATTCAAATTCAAATTCAAAGTTTATTCTCTATAAAGATTACAATGTTGAATTTACAGAATTTGGTTGTTGTGTGGTTTACATGTAGTTAAAAAATGATTACAGAGTGTACCACTAGAACGCCTAGCATGGCTAGGCATTTCGGGCAGACTTAGTTTAATCCTTTATTTTAAAATATTACAAATTATGAGGTAAGTTGGTATTATGGCTAAGTGACTAAATACTAGTTTGTGAGTTTAGCAATGTGAATGCTTTTGTTTTGGCACAGTACATAGTTTCAGTATTGGGAGTATCATAGGATTCATTATTTTAAGATTGAGATTAATATTTCTGTTTATGGTCAAATGGGTGAGTGAGTGTAAGTGTGAACCACCAGGTGGTATTCGTGTAGTTAGTTGATGGGGTTTATCAGGGAAATAAGATGTTTTCTAATGGTAGTTTTGAAGGTGATGAATGTGTCTGCAGTTCTAGAGTTCTCAGGTAGGGTGTTCCAGATTTTAGGGCCTTTGACATACATTGAATTTTTGTAAAGGTTTAGTCGGACATGGGGAATGTCGTAGAGATGTTTGTGTCTGGTGTTATGCCTGTGGGTTCTTTTCACAACTATCAAGAAAGCGTTTTAGGTCAAGGTTGATATTGGAGTTTAAGGTCCCGTAGATGTAGATTGCACAGTAGTAAGTGTGGATGTACTGAACAGGGAGTAAGTTTAGATCTATGAAGAGTGGGGGGATGTGTTGCCAGGGATGGGATTTGGTGATTATTCTTACTGCAGCTTTTTGTTGGGTTATTATTGGCTTTAGGTGTGTTGCTGCAGTTGATTCCCAAGCACAAATAGCATAGGTGAGGTATGGATAAATAAGTGAGTGGTATAGTGTGAGAAGGGCATTTTGCGGCACGTAGTATGTATCTTGGAGACGATCCCAACTGTTTTGGATACTTTTTTGGTTATGTGTTTTATATGGGTGCTGAAATTCAGGTTGTTGTCAAGGTATAGGCCTAGGAATTTGCCCTCATTATGTCTGGTAATTAGAGTGTTGTCGATCTTAATGTTAATTTGTGCATCTCCTGCTCTGCTACCAAACATAATATAGTAGGTTTTATCAGTGTTAAGCGTAAGTTTATTGGCTGTCATCCAAGTCGATATTTTGATCAGCTCCTCGTTAACAATGGTGTTGAGGGTGGCAAGATTAGGGTGAGAGATGACATAAGTCGTGTCGTCAGCAAAGAGAATGGGTTTCAGGTGTTGGAATACGTTTGGAAGATCATTGATGTATATGAGGAAGAGCAGGGGACCAAGGACACTTCCCTGCAGAACTCCAGTATCAAGTGGCCATGTTGTTGAAGCTGTGTCTTTAATGGTAACATACTGATACCTATTAGTAAGGTAAGATTTGAAATAAGCAAGCGCATGGCCTCTTATGCCGTAATGGTCAAGTATTGTTCAATGATGGTTTTCTTGAATTCAGTCGGATTTCTCACCTTCTTTACCACAGGCTTGGCACTAGGAGCTTTCTTTGGAGCCATGGTAGCTTATTTAGTACTTGCAAGCACTAAAACAAATGGAATATGAAATATTTCGCTGGAGCACGTGAGGGGACCTTCGCTCACTGGTAAACAATGCCAGACTGGCTGCCGCCACGGCTCACACCGTGGGTACGCGTCCCGCACGAACTACGACTCGCGAGTCAACCTATGAAAATCGAGCCCATGTTTATACGAAAATATCCCTATGATTTCCGAAATTTACGATTGCCGAGAACTACGAAAAGCAAGGGACCACTGTACATTAAAATAACTATTTGCCATTGTTACAAAGCAGGGCTAGCTTTACCTGGCATGGAAATAGCTAAGAGTCTCTCAATAGTGTTAAAGACACAGTAACTTAATAATAATCGCTCTTGGGGTGCTATAAATATATATATTACATTATTATAGACATTTTCATTAACCCTTTGAGGGTCAACAGGCCCTCTCAGAGACTCGTTCTCAGGGTCTGCCAAATTTCCAAAAAAAAAAAAAATAGTTTTTTTTTTTTTTTTTTTTAAGTATTATAGGCTAAAAAAAATTTTTTACCATCAATACTTACCAAGATATGGAGGTGTGAAGTTGATGAAAAAGGGGGACAATGTGCCAACATCGCTGACTACCGTCTCCCGGTATTCCTTTATTTACTTTCTTATGTACTAATTTCTATTATTTTTTTAAGTTTTCTTTTTCCAAGTAACTTTTATGGCCTGTGAGACCAATATGATCAGTATTTTGTAAGTTTTTGTCTTTTTCAGTACTACACAATAAGGGCGTAAACACTGTTGTCGTTGTTTTGTTTATAAAAAATTATTTTTTTTTTTTTTTATTATCACACTGGCCGATTCCCACCAAGGCAGGGTGGCCCGAAAAAGAAAAACTTTCACCATCATTCACTCCATCACTGTCTTGCCAGAAGGGTGCTTTACACTACAGTTTTTAAACTGCAACATTAACACCCCTCCTTCAGAGTGCAGGCACTGTACTTCCCATCTCCAGGACTCAAGTCCGGCCTGACGGTTTCCCTGAATCCCTTCATAAATGTTACTTTGCTCACACTCCAACAGCACGTCAAGTATTAAAAACCATTTGTCTCCATTCACTCCTATCAAACACGCTCACGCATGCCTGCTGGAAGTCCAAGCCCCTCGCACACAAAACCTCCTTTACCACCTCCCTCCAACCCTTCCTAGGCCGACCCCTACCCCGCCTTCCTTCCACTACAGACTGATACACTCTTGAAGTCATTCTGTTTCGCTCCATTCTCTCTACATGTCCGAACCACCTCAACAACCCTTCCTCAGCCCTCTGGACAACAGTTTTGGTAATCCCGCACCTCCTCCTAACTTCCAAACTACGAATTCTCTGCATTATATTCACACCACACATTGCCCTCAGACATGACATCTCCACTGCCTCCAGCCTTCTCCTCGCTGCAACATTCATCACCCACGCTTCACACCCATATAAGAGCGTTGGTAAAACTATACTCTCATACATTCCCTCTTTGCCTCCAAGGACAAAGTTCTTTGTCTCCACAGACTCCTAAGTGCACCACTCACTCTTTTTCCCTCATCAATTCTATGATTCACCTCATCTTTCATAGACCCATCCGCTGACACGTCCACTCCCAAATATCTGAATACGTTCACCTCCTCCATACTCTCTCCCTCCAATCTGATATTCAATCTTTCATCACCTAATCTTTTTGTTATCCTCATAACCTTACTCTTTCCTGTATTCACCTTTAATTTTCTTCTTTTGCACACCCTACCAAATTCATCCACAATCTCTGCAGCTTCTCTTCAGAATCTCCCAAGAGCACAGTGTCATCAGCAAAGAGCAGCTGTGACAACTCCCACTTTGTGTGTGATTCTTTATCTTTTAACTCCACGCCTCTTGCCAAGACCTCGCATTTACTTCTCTTACAACCCCATCTATAAATATATTAAACAACCACGGTGACATCACACATCCTTGTCTAAGGCCTACTTTTACTGGGAAAAAATTTCCCTCTTTCCTACATACTCTAACTTGGCCTCACTATCCTCGTAAAAACTCTTCACTGCTTTCAGTAACCTACCCCCTACACCATACACTTGCAACATCTGCCACATTGCCCCTATCCACCCTGTCATAGCCTTTTCCAAATCCATAAATGCCACAAAAACCTCTACCCTTATCTAAATACTGTTCACTTATATGTTTCACGGGAAAACACCTGGTCCACACACCCCCTACCTTTCTAAAGCTCCTTGTTCATCTGCTATCCTATTCTCCGTCTTACTCTTAATTCTTTCAATTATAACTTACCATACACTTACCAGGTACACTCAAAAAGACTTATCCCCCTATAATTTTTGCACTCCTTTTATCCCCTTTGCCTTTATACAAAGGAACTATGCATGCTCTCTGCCAATCCCTGGGTTTCCTTCCCCTCTTCCATACATTTATTAAATAATTGCACCAAACCACCCCAAAAAACTATATCCCCACCTGCTTTTAACATTTCTATCTTTATCCATCAATCCCGGCTGCTTACCCCCTTTCATTTTTACCTACTCCCTCACGAACTTCCCCCACACTCACAACTGGCTCTTCCTCACTCCTCAAGATGTTATTCTCCTTCCCCTTTATACACGAAATCACAGCTTCCTATCTTCATCAACATTTAACAATTCCTCAAAATATTCCCTCCATCTTCCCAATACCTCTAACTCTCCATTTAATAACTCTCCTCCCCTATTTTTTAATGACAAACCCATTTGTTTCTCTAGGCTTTCTTAACTTGTTAATCTCACCCCAAATTTTTCTTATTTTCAACAAAATTTTTTGATAACATCTCCCCCACTCTCTCATTTGCTCTCTTTTTACATTGCTTCACCCTCTCTTAACCTCTCTCTTTTTCTCCATATACTCTTCCCTCCTTGCATCACTTCTATTTGTAAAAACTTCTATATGCTAACTTTTTCTCCCTTACTACTCTCTTTACATCATCATTCCACCAATCACTCCTCTTCCCTCTGCACCCACTTTCCTGGTAACCACAAACTTCTGCTGAACACTCTAACACTACATTTTTAACCTACCCCATACCTCTTCGACCCCATTGCCTATGCTCTCATTAGCCCATCTATCCCCCAATAGCTGTTTATATCTTAACCTAACTGCCCCCTCTTTTAGTTTATAAACCTTCCCCTCTCTCTTCCCTGATGCTTCTTTTCTCCTTGTACCCCATCTACCTTTTACTCTCAGTGTAGCTACAACTAGAAAGTGATTGATATATCTGTGGCCCCTCTATAAAACATGTACATCCTAAAAGGTTACTCAACAGTCTTTTATCTACCAATACATATCCAACAAACTACTGTCATTTCGCCCTAATCATATCGTGTATACTTATTTATCCTCTTTTTCTTAAAATATGTATTACCTAAAACTAAACCCCTTTCTTTACAAAGTTCAATCAAAGGGCTCCCATTATCATTACACCCGGCACCCCAAACTTACTACCACACCCCCTCTAAAAGTTTCTCCTACTTTAGCATTCAGGTCCCCTACACAATTACTCTCTCACTTGGTTCAAAAGGCTCCTATACATTCACTTAACATCTCCCAAAATCTTCCCCTCTTCCCCTGCATTCCTCTCTTCTCCAGGTGCATAACGCTTATTATGACCCATTCTCGCATCCAACTTTACTTTATCCACTATTCTGAATTTACACATTCATATTCTCTTTCTCCTCCATAACTGATCATTTAACATTATGCTACCCCTTCCTTTGCTCTAACTTCTCTCAGATACTCAGATTTAATCCCATTTATTTCCCCCCACTGAAAAATCTCCTACCCCCCCTTTAGCTTTTTCGCTTAGAGCCAGACATCTCAACTTCTTTTCATTATAACTCAAAATCATCTGTTTTTGTCATCCGCACTACATCCACGCACATTTAAGCATCCCGTTTTATAAAGTTTTTCTTCTTCTCTTTTTTAGTAAATGTATACAGGGGAAGGGGGTTTCTAGCCCATTGCTCCCGGCATTTTAGTCGCCTCATACGACACGCATGGCTTACGGAGGAAAGATTCTTTTCCACTTCCCCATGGACAATAGAAGAAATAAAAAGAACAAGAGCTATTTAGAAAAAGGAGAAAAACCTAGATGTATGTATATATATATATGCATGTGCGTGTCTGTGAAGTGTGACCAAAGTGTAAGTAGGAGTAGCAAGATATCCCTGTTATCTAGCGTGTTTATGAGACAGAAAAAGAAACCAGCAATCCTACCATCATGCAAAACAGTTACAGGTTTTTGTTTCACAGTCATCTGGCAGGACGGTAGTACTTCCCTGGGTGGTTGCTGTCTACCAACCTACGATATGAAATGTTGTTTATTACTATTTTTCTATATTTTATATACTCATATACAGTCACAGGGAATGTTTCTATAAGTTCTGCAGCCTGTGGAAGTCTTTGGAACATGGTGTCATGCACAGTGGTGTTTTACACTCCTCACACATAAAACGAATGTCTCTGCATTGTTGTGGGCGTTTTTTTGTATATGCACAGACGTAACACCTCTTCTGAGCCTTTTTCTTGAAAGCAGTAGCAGGCAGTTTTACCAGGAAGTGATCACCATGCTTCAGACGAGAAGGTAGTTGTTGATAATTTCGTGGGCGGTCTATTGCAGGTGTTCTTCCTTGGTACTTGAATACTATTTGTCTGATGACAGACAAACAGAATTCGCCATATTGTGGTTTGTTTCTGGTCCTCATCTTATACAGTGGACCCCCGCATACCGTTGGCATCACATAACGTTAAATCCGCATACCGATACATTTTATCGCTAAGATTTTGCCTCACATACCGCTAAAAAACCTGCTCAACGGTATTCGTCCGAGACGCGTCTAATGTGCGGCCTGAGCCAGCCTCACATGTTCCGCCGGTGGTATTGTTTACCAGCCAGCCTCCACGGTAACATCCAAGCATACAATCGGAACATTTCGTATTATTAAAGTGTTTTTGGTGATTTTATCTGCAAAATAAGTGACCATGGGCCCCAAGAAAGCTTCTAGTGCCAACCTACAGGAATAAGGGTGAGAATTACTATAGAGATGAAGAAAGAGATCATTGCTAAGTATGAAAGTGGAGTGCGTGTCTCCGAGCTGGCCAGGTTGTATAGTAAACCCCAATCAACCATTGCTACTATTGTGTCCAAGAAAATGGCAATCAAGGAAGCTGTTCTTGCCAAAGGTTCAACTGTGTTTTCGAAACAGAGATCGCAAGTGATAGAAGATGTTGAGAGACTCTTATTGGTGTGGATAAATGAAAAACAGATAGCAGGAGATAGCATCTCTCAAGTGATCATAAGTGAAAAGGCTAGGAAGTTGCATGAGGATTTAATTAAAAAAATGCCTGCAACTAGTGATGATGTGAGTGAATTTAAGGCCAGCAAAGGTTGGTTTGAGAGATTTAAGAAGCGTAGTGGCATACATAGTGTGATACGGCATGGTGAGGCTGCCAGTTCGGACCACAAAGCAGCTGAAAAATATGTGCAGGAATTCAAGGAGTACATAGACAGTGAAGGACTGAAACCTGAACAAGTGTTTAATTGTGATGAAACAGGCCTGTTTTGGAAGAAAATGCCAAGCAGGACCTACATTACTGAGGAGGAAAAGGCACTCCCAGGACATAAGCCTATGAAAGACAGGCTTACTCTTCTCATGTGTTCCAATGCTAGTGGTGATTGCAAAGTGAAGCCTTCATTAGTGCATCACTCTGAAACTCCCAGAGCGTTCAGGCAAAAGAATATCCTCAAGGCTAATTTGTGTGTGCTGTGGAGGGCAAACAGTAAGGCATGGGTCACTAGGGACTTTTTCTATGACTGGTTACACCAAGCATTTTCCCCAATGTGAAAAATTACCTAACCGAAAAGAAATTAGACCTTAAGTGCCTCCTGGTGTTAGACAATGCCCCTGGTCATCCTACAGACATGGCAGAGCGACTTTGTGGAGACATGAGCTTCATTAAGGTGAAGTTTTTGCCTCCTAATACCACTCCTCTCCTGCAGCCCATGGACCAGCAGGTTATTGCAAACTTCAAAAAACTGCACACAAAAGCTCTGTTTGAAAGGTGCTTTGTAGTGACCTCAGAAACTCAATTGACTCTAAGAGAGTTTTGATGAGATCACTTTAATATCCTCAATTATGTAAACCTTATAGGTAAGGCTTGGGAGGGAGTGACTAAGAGGACCTTGAACTCTGCTTGGAAGAAACTGTGGCCAGAATGTATAGACCAAAGGGATTTTGAAGGGTTTGAGGCTAACCCTGGGATTCCTATGCCAGTTGAGGAATCCATTGTGGCATTGGGAA
The DNA here is from genome assembly GCF_026875155.1 of Cherax quadricarinatus. Lineage (NCBI taxonomy): Eukaryota > Metazoa > Arthropoda > Malacostraca > Decapoda > Parastacidae > Cherax > Cherax quadricarinatus. The sequence goes on from NC_069418.1 coordinate 7,645,322, forward strand.
AGTCCTTGGGGTTGGAGGTTAGTGGGGATGATGTGGAAGAGTTGGTGGAGGAGGACAATGAAGAACTAACCACTGATGAGCTGCTAGATCATCTTCATCAGCATGAGGCCACACCTGAGGAAACTGGTTCGGAGGAGGGGAGAGAGAAATTGAAGAAGTTGCCTACTTCAAAGATTAAGGAAATGTGTGCAATGTGGCTTAAAGTGCAAACCTCTTTTGATGACAATCACCCTAACACAGCTATTGCAAGCCGTGCTGGTAACTATTACACTGACAATGTTGTGAACCACTTTAGGAAAGTCATAAAGGAACGGGAGGTATAGGCCTCTATGGACAGATATGTTTTGCGACAGAAGTCCAGTGACTCTGAAGCTGGTCCTAGTGGCATTAAAAGAAGAAGGGAAGTAAGCCCGGAAAAGGACTTGACACCTCAAGTCTTAATGGAAGGGGATTCCCCTTCTAAACACTAAGACTCTCTCCTCCTCCCATCCCATCAATCATCAGCAGATCTTCAATAAAGGTAAGTGTCATGTAACTGTGCATGTTTTCTTAAGTTTGTGTATTAAAATTAATATTTCATGTGGTAAAATTTTTTTTTTTCATACTTTGGGGTGTCTTGCACGGATTAATTTGATTTCCATTATTTCTTATGGGGAAAATTCATTCGCATAACGATAATTTCGCATAACAATGAGCTCTCAGGAACGGATTAATATCGTTATGCGGTGGTCCACTGTACATATTATAAGCATTGAGCATGGAAATGCCCAGAAGATGGAAAAAGAGTTTTATGTACCACTTATAACTCTTGCAAACACAATCAGCAAACCCCAATCTGCATGTCACATTTGTCCACAGAACGCATATTGAAGGTGTAATCAATCACAGCTGCAGGTTTTAGGATGGGCTCATTGCTCTCTCTATGCTGCCTGACAGTGTCTGCCATTTCATTAGTGTGAACTGATGACAACAGTGTGACATCTCGTTTGTCATGCCACCGAAATGCCATGATGTCATTGGCAGCAAACGCCTGCACCTCACCTCTACGAGTGCCAGCGTCAAACCTGGGCGTATGTTTCCGATTTGCACGCACTGTGCCACACACATCTGTCATGTTCACTCGCAAAAAATCACTGAGTGAGGGGCTTGTGTACCAGTTATCAGTAGTATATAATATATGCCCCTTACCAAGGTATGGTTCTGTCATTGTTCTAACCACATCACCAGAGATGCCCAATAACTTCCTGGTATTTTGCAATGTATAACTTCCAGTGTACACAATAATATCCAATACCAGACCACTGTAACAATCACAAAGCACAAACAACTTTATACCAAAGCGTTTCCTCTTGCTTGGTATGCACTGCTTGAAAGAGAGTCTTCCTTTGAACAGAATCAAAGACTTGTCAATTACAGGCTTCCTGAAGGGATAAAAATACATATTGAATTTCTCTTTCAGATACACAAACACATGCCTAATCTTATATAACCTGTCGTTTCTGTCAGGCCTGGTTTTGTCTGAGAAGTGAAGCATACATAACATTAGCACAAATCGATTCACTGGCATTATATCACTGAAACCTGGGGTTGCAATCAGGCGGTCTGTTGACCAGTATTGTGCATATACACATGTGGCATAAGCATTATTGTGGCAAAGAAAAGATACATCTCAGCCACAGTTGCCTCCTTCCACTGGTGTAAACGTGATTTTGGTGAAAGTATTGTGTTTGCCATGGTGTACTCGTAGCATGTGTTGCTTTCCATGACAATACTTTCAATCAGGGGTTCGTCAAAGAATAACTCGAAACATTCCAGTTCAGTGGCATTGTTCCCAAGTGTACAAGATGGCCGTATTCCACTTTGGCTGTCATCAAACTGGTGGGCATTTGGAACAAAATTGCTAGCTTCCTGCCAATCCCAGGTGCAGTCTGCTGGTGGGTACTGGACAATGACAGGTGGTTGTGGCTGTGGAGGTTGTGGTTGTGGAGGTTGTGGTTGTGGAGGTTGTGGTTGTGGAGGTTGTGGTTGTGGAGGCTGGTGTGGTGGGTGGGTGGGGGATGGTGGCCTTTGTTGTAGATCAGCTGAGGCAGCAGCGTGGGTGGCAGCATGGCCCACTGCTGGTGCCTCACGGCCGTCACCACCACTACCACCACCATGCACATTTTCCATCCCAATTGCAACACTATCATCGTCATTTTCACTGTCTGTTCCTGTTGTACAGCCACGGGATGTACTCCGAGATGTACTCCTTCCCCTTGGAATAGCATATGGCACACTACCAGAGCGCATAAATCATCGTATATACTGACACTTCACTGGGGAATATTGCACTTCACTATCTCTACTGGAACTGTTTTCAAGAGCTTGTAGTTCATAATCACTATCACTATCATCACAAATGCTCACATCTGAGTCTGGGATTTGGGAAAATAGGAGTTTCCTCTTTGATTTTGGTACAACTGAATATGAACAAGATGGCCCAGCACCAGAGGTGGAAGGCTGAGGGTCGTCTGGGTTTTCCTCTATTACCGATATTATGGTCATTAGTTTCAGTCAAAACCTCACCAAAACCTTGAAACTCATCTTCACTGTCACTGGGGAACAAAAGTGTCCCAGTTCACCCAGGAGTGAGGAACTTCTTACCGCGAGGCATGGTGGACATTGTATACTAAGATGGCGTTCCCACAATGCACCACTGGGTCCCAGATTTTTTTTCTACAACGCACACCAACCACACAGACCCATTCTCTCACATCTAGGCCTACCAGCCTTTTCCTGTGAGATTTGACGGCGCTAGAATTTATGCATACTAGTACGTCAAAAACCCCTGCGCGTAAGCCGTACTAGTACGTCCGAAACCCTCAGGGTTAATCCATGTATGACATGAGCCAGGGTATGTTGCTGTGAGCCAGGGTATGTTGCTGGGGGCCTGGATATGTTGATGTGGGCCAGGGTATCATGCTGTGAACCAGGGTATCTTGCTGTGAGCCAGGGTATGTTGCTGTGGGTCAGGGTGTGTTGCTGTGGGTCAGGGTATGTTGCTGTGGGCCAGGGTGTGTTGCTGTGAGCCAGATTATGTTGCTGTGAACCAGAGTATGTTGCTGTGTGTTAGCATATATGTATTACTGTGGGCCAGGGTACATAATTGTGAGTTAGGGCATGTTACTGTGGGCCAGGGTATACTGCTGTAAACCAGGGTATATTGCTATGAGCCAGAATATGTTCCTGTGGGCAAGGGTATATTGCTGTGGGGTCAGGGTATATTGCTCTGAGCCAGGGTATGTTGCTGTAGGTCAGGGTATATTGCTGTTTGGCCAGGGTATGTTCCTGTGAGCCAGGATATGTTCCTGGGGCCAGGGTATATTGCTGTGGGGCCAGGGTATGTTGCTGTGAGCCAGGGTATGTTGCTGTGGGTCATCATATATTGCTCTGGGCCAGGGTATGTTACTGTGAGCCAGGGTATGTTGCTGTGGGTCAGGGTATATTGCTGTGGGGCCAGGGTATGTTGCTGTGAGATGGGGTATGTTGCTGTGGGGCCAGGGTATGTTGCTGTGAGCCAGGGTATGTTGCTGTGGATCAATATATATACCTATGTTCCATGGTATGTTGCTGTGAGCCAGGGTATGTTGCTGTGGGTCAGGATATATTGCTGTGGGGCCAGAGTATGTTGCTGTTAGCCAGGGTATGTTGCTGTGGGCCAGGGTATGTTGCTGTGGGGTCAGGGTAATATTGGTGTGAGCTGGGGTATGTTGTGGGGCCAGGGTATGTTGCTGTTAGCCAGGGTATGTTGCTGTTAGCCAGGGTATGTTGCTGTGGGCAAGGGTATGTTGCTTTGGGTCATGGTATGTTGCTGTGGGTCATCATATATTGCTATGGGCCAGGATATGTTACTGTGAGCCAGGGTATGTTGCTGTGGGTCAGGGTATATTGCTGTAGGGCCAGGGTATGTTGCTGTGAGCCAGGGTATGTTGCTGTGGGGCCAGGGTATGTTGCTGTGAGCCAGGGTATGCTGCTGTAAACCAGGGTGTATTGCTGTGTGCCAGGATATGTTGCTGTGGGCAAGGGTATGTTGCTGTTGGGCCAGGGCATGTTGCTCTGAGCCAGGGTATCTTGCTGTGGGTCAGGGTATATTGCTGTGTGGCCAGGGTATGTTCCTGTGAGCCAGGATATGTTGCTGTGGGCCAGGGTATATTGCTGTATGGCAAGGGTATGTTGCTGTGAGCCATGGTATGTTGCTCTGAGCCAGGGTATATTGCTGTGTGCCAGAGCATGTTGCTGTGAGCCAGGGTATGTTGCTGTGGGTCATCATATATTGCTCTGGACCAGGGTATGTTACTGTGAGCCAGGGTAAGTTGCTGTGGGTCAGGGTATATTGCTGTTGGGCCATGGTATGTTGCTGTGAACCAGGGTATGTTGCTGTGTGCCAGTGTATGTTGCTGTGAGCCAGGGTATGTTGCTGTGTGGCCAGGGTATGTTGCTGTGTGCCAGGGCATGTTGCTATGAGGCAGGGTATGTTGCTGTGGATCATCATATATTCTTGTGTTCCCGGGTATATTGCTGTGAGCCAGGGTATATTGCTGTGGGTCAGGGTATATTGCTGTGTGGCCAAGGTATGTTGCTGTGAGCTGGGGTATGTTGCTCTGCAGCCAGGGTATGTTGTTGTGAGCCGGGGTATATTGCTGTGGGACCAGGGTATGTTGCTGTTAGCCAGGGTATGTTGCTGTGGGCAAGCGCATGTTGCTGTGGATCATCATATATTGCTCTGGGCCAGGGTATGTTACTGTGGGTCAGGGTGTATTGCTGTGGGGCCAGGGTATGTTGCTGTTAGCCAGGGTGTGTTGCTGTGGGTCAGGGTATGTTGCTGTGAGCCAAGGTATGTTGCTGTGAGCCAGGGTATGTTGCTGTGGGTCATATATTGCTTTGAGCCAGGATATGTTGCTGTGGGCCATGGTATGTTGCTGTGAGTGAGGGTATGTTGCTGTGGGTCATGGTATATTGCTGTGGGGCCAGGGTATGTTGCTGTGGGCCAGGGTATATTGTTGTGGACCAGGGTATGTTGCTGTGAGCCCAGGCATGTTGCTGTGAGCCTGGGTATGTTGCTGTGGGTCATATATTTTTCTGGGCCAGGGTATATTGCTGTGGGCCAGGGTATGTTGCTGTGAGCCCAGGCATGATGCTGTGACCCTGGGTATGTTGCTGTGGGTCATCATATGTTGCTCTGGGCCAGAGTATGTTGCTGTGAGCAGGGTGTGTTGCTGTGGGTCAGGGTATATTGCTCTGGGGCCAGGGTATGTCGCTGTGATCCAGGGTATGATCCTGTGGGGCATGGTATATTGCTTTTGGGCCAAGGTATGTTGCTGTGGATCATCATATATTGCTGTGAGCCGGGGTATGTTGCTGTGGGTCATCATATATTGCTGTGGGGCCAGGGTATGTTGCTGTGAGCCAGGAGATGTTGCTGTGAGCCAGGGTATGTTGCTGTGGGTCAGGGTATGTTGCTGTGGGTCATCATGTATTACTGTGAGACATGGAATGTTTCTGTGACCCAGGGGATGTTGCTGTGAGCCAGGGGATATTTCTGTGAGCCAGGGGATGTTGCTGTGAGACATGGTATGTTGCTGTGAGCCAAGGTATGTTGCTGTGAGCCAGGGTATGTTGCTGTGGGTCATATATTGCTTTGAGCCAGGATATGTTGCTGTGGGCCATGGTATGTTGCTGTGAGCCAGGGGATGTTGCTGTGAGCCAGGGTATGTTGCTGTTAGCCAGTATAGGTTGCTGTTAGCCAATATATGTTGCTGTGAGCCAGGGTATGTTGCTTTTAGCCAGGGTATGTTGGTGTTATCCAGGGTATGCTGCTGTGGGCCAGGGGATGTTGCTGTGAGCCAGGGTATGTTGCTGTGGGCTAGGGTATGTTGGCGTGGGCCAGGGGATGTTGCTATGAGCCAGGGGATGTTGCTGTGGGCCAGGGGATGTTGCTGTGAGCCAGGAAATGTTGCTATGAGCCGGGGTATGTTGCAGTGGGTCAGGGTATATTGCTGTGGGCCCAGGATATGTTGCTATGAGCCAGGGTATGTTGCTGTGAACCAGGGGATGTTGCTGTGAGCCAGGAAATGTTGCTATGAGCCAGGGTATGTTGCAGTGGGTCAGGGTATATTGCTGTGGTCCCAGGATATGTTGCTATGAGCCAGGGTATGTTGCTGTGAACCAGGGGATGTTGCTGTGAGCCAGGAAATGTTGCTATGAGCCGGGGTATGTTGCAGTGGGTCAGGGTATATTGCTGTGGGCCCTGGATATGTTGCTATGAGCCAGGGTATGTTGCTGTGAACAAGGGGATGTTGCTGTGAGCCAGGGGATGTTGCTGTGGATCATGGTATATTGCTGTGGGGTCAGGGTATGTTGGTGTGAGGCAGGGTATGTTGCTATGGGACAGGGTATATTGCTGTTAGCCAAGGGATGTTGCTCTGGGCCAGGGGTTGTTGCTGTGAGCCAAGGGATGTTGCTGTAAGCCAGGATATGTTGCTGTTAGCCAAGTACGTTGCTTTTAGCCAGGGTATGCTGCTGTTACCCAGAGTATGTTGCTTTTAGACAGGGTATGTTGCTGTGGGTCATCATATATTGCTGTGAGCCGGGGGATTTTGCTGTTACCGAGGGTATGTTCCTGTTACCCAGGGAATGTTGGTGTGGGCCAATTTATATTGCTGTGAGCCTGGGTATGTTGCTGTGGGCCAGGGTATGTTGCTGTAGGCCAGGGTATGTTGCTGTGAGCCAGGGTATGTTGCTGTTAGCCAGGGAATGGTGCTGTAGGCCAGGGTATGTTACTATGAGCCAGGGTATGTTGCTGTTAGCTTGGGTATGTTGCTGTGGGCCAAGGTATTTTGCTGTTAGCCAGGGTATGTTGCTGTTAGCCAGGGTATGGTGCTGTGGGCCAGGGTATGTTGGTGTGAGCCAGGGTTTGTTGTTTTGGGCCAGGGTATGTTGCTGTGAGCCAAGGGATGTTGCTGTTGGTCATCATGTATTGCTGTGAGCCATGGGATGCTGCTATGAGCCAGAGGATGTTGCTGTGGGCCAGGGGAGGTTGCTGTTAGCCATGGTATGTTTTTTGGGCCAGGATATGTTGCTGTGGGCCAAGGTATGTTGCTGTGGGCCAGGGTTTGTTGCTGTAGGCCAGGGTATGTTGCTATGAGCCAGGGTATTTTGCTGTTAGCCAGGGTATGTTGCTGTGGGCCAAGGTATTTTGCTGTTAGCCAGGGTATGTTGCTGTGGGTCAGGGTATGCTGCTGTAGGCCAAGGTATGTTGCTGTAAGCCAAGGGATGTTGCTATTGGTCATCATGTATTGCTGTGAGCCATGGGATGTTGCTGTGAGCCAGGGGATGTTGCTGTGAGCCAGGGGATGTTGCTGTTGGTCAGGGTATATTGTTGTGGGGCGATGGTATGTTGCTGTGAGCTGGGGTATGTTGCTGTGGGTCAGGGTATATTGCTATGAGGCCAGGGTATGTTGCTGTGAGCCAGGGTATGTTGCTGTGGGTCATCATATATTGCTTTGGGGCCAGGGGATGTTGCTGTGAGCCAGGGTATGTTGCTGTTGGTTAGGGTATATTGCTGTGGGGCCAGGGTATGTTGCTGTCAGCCAGGGTATGTTGCTGTGGGCCAGGGCATGTTGCTGTCGGGCCAGGGTATGTTGTTGTGGGGCCACGGTTTGTTGCTGTGAGGCAGAGTATGTAGCTGTGAATCATATATTGCTGTTACCCAGGGTATTTTGTTGTGGGCCAGTGTATGTTGCTCTGGGCCAAGGTATGCTGCTGTTACCCAGGGTATGTTGCTTTTAGCCAATGTATGTTTCTGTGGGCCAGGGTATTTTTCCATGGGCCAGGGTATGTTGCTGTGGGCCAGGGCATGTTGCTGTGAGCCATTTTACTTTCATATCATTTTTTTAGGCCTAGCTCTGCACACTTAATGTATGCCGAAGATAAATTTGAAGCTTTGAGGTTTTCTTTTTTATTTTTAGTAAACTGTACAGAAAAAGGGGTTACTAGCCTATTGATCCCAGATTTTTAGTTGACTTTTACTGCACACTTGGCTTTACTGCACACTGTGTTATTTAGCAGGACAGCATTTACAAGTGTGGGAATTACTGCCTATTCTTCAACAGTACAGAAATTGCTTGTGCTTTGGCCACCTGACCAAGTATTGTAGATCACTGGCAGTATCCACTCTTGGTGTAGTTGGTCCCCCAATTGCCTTAGCTGTTGAGAGGCTCACTCTAGGCATTCCTGCCGTTGCCTCATGTTTTACAGGAATGCAAGATCTGTTGTCTTAAAGAAGAGGAGAGGTTCTCTTATGCAGTGACAGTGTCTCACTTCCACCTTCATAGAAGACTTTCATGGCTCTCCCACTCCAGAGTTGCTTAGCATTCTGGTTCCTGTTGTGCCGTCCCACACAGTCACCCATGTCCATACCTTATGCAGTCTTCACCTCTGACATTCCTACCTCTTTGCCTTTTTCCGTACTTCCTATTGTCTTTCTTTCAACACACCGGCCGTATCCCACCGAGGCGGGGTGGCCCAAAAGGAAAAACAAAAGTTTCTCCTTTTACATTTAGTAATATATACAGGAGAAGGGGTTACTAGCCCCTTGCTCCTGGCATTTTAGTCGCCTCTTACGACACGCATGGCTTACGGAGGAAGAATTATGTTCCACTTCCCCATGGAGGTAAGAGGAAATAAACAAGAACAAGAACTAGTAAGAAAATAGAAGAAAATTCAGAGGTGTGTGTATATATATGTTTGTACATGTATGTGCAGTGTGACCTAAGTATAAGTAGAAGTAGCAAGACGTACCTGAAACCTTGCACGTTTATGGGACAGAAAAATGGACACCAGCAATCCTACCATCATGTAAATCAATTACAGGCTTTCGTTTTACACTCACTTGGAAAGACGGTAGTACCTCCCTGGGTGGTTGCTGTCTACCATCCTACTACCTACAACTTCCTATTGTGTCTTCTTTTATTCCATGTGTTTATCCACACAAGCTTCCCAGGCAAAGCCCTCATCTCTTACTTCAACACCTCCAATTACTAAAACTACCCCAGTTACCAAAACTCCTTACCAACCTATTGTTCCTTCTCACTTAACTTTTTCCTACCTCTGAATCTTACCCCTTGCCTTCTCCTGCATCAGTGACAGTTGTGAAAAATCTATCCTCCTCCTGCTTACATCCACTATCCCCCGTCTGGTTCTTCCTCCCAGGATACCTCTACTCTTTCTCTCTGTCTCCTACTCCTTTGGTAGCTACCTATGTCTCTCCACTCTCTACTCCACATACCTCTTCTGTCTCTTGTATCACTCCTTCCTTGTCTTCAGAAACTATTGAGCCCATATCAGCTTCTATTGAAGAGACAAAACTGAAAATGGATGCTGACCCATCTTCCATACTTCACAGTCTCACCTTCAACAATCCCCTACACCTGCTTCTTCCCAATGTCCTTCTTCTTAGGTTACCTGCAAATCACTTATTTCTAAGATGGGGGAAGGAGAAGGAGGGACAGTCGCACGCGGTTGTGCTCCGTCAAAAACTGCATGTCTTAATAGTAGCAGAGGGAACAGAATGCAGGAAATAAGCGTGTGCAACCATAAAGTGCATATACTCCTTGAACAAACAAAAAAGGAATATCAGTAAACACTAAATAGGAAAATATGGATTATAGTGTTACATGGAGAGTGCTGGTGGAGGAACGGTTACTGTGGGAAATAGACCTGACCAGCACTAGTGAATTATTGCCGGATGTCGACACAAGTGGAAATAAACAAATATTGATCTATCTATAAGTAATATAGTGAGTGACAAGGATATATATGTGCAGTGACATAGTGAACTAAATTGTAGATAAGAGTAATCTTAATTATCCCCCAGTATAGCATACAATATATAGTGTAGATATGAGAATATCTTACAAGCGACTGGCACTAGCGAACTATTGCCAGAGGTCCAGTGTAGTGTTAATAATGGATGAGTAATTACCATAGTCATAAGAGATAAAATGAGTGGTGGTAGCATTGAGGTGCAGGAATACAGCATACAAAAATTTTGAGCATACAACCGTTACCTCTACTAAACAGGAAATAAACTTTTCCATAGAAGTGTAGGGGAAAGTTAGCATAGGCCTAGCTGCTGTGTAAATAATAAAACAATGATCCCAGTATAGTGCAGTGAAAAGTGTATTTTGAAAGAATACAGTGTATATCCTGGAGATAAACAGTGTACAGCACTACATAAAAGGAAATTAAATAATAATAATAATAATAAAAATAATAGTGAAGTGTGGCAGTGTGGGTAAGTCCTGCCCGGCTCACACCCACCCTACACCCACCACCCACCCTACACCACCACCCACATACTGCAAACTTGGTTCGTATAAACACATCTTGCATATTACTGGCACCAGCAAGAGAAAGGTAAAGTGGAAATCAGTTTTCTTCCGTGGCATACAGAGTGTAGTAGGATACAGACAGGATGTCAGCACAGCATATCTGTGGGACATGTAAAAAAATCCTTGGAAGGAAATCCAGAATCATATGAAATCTATGCTTTTCCAAACACCATATCTCTTGTACTAGACTAAATACAGCCTCAAAAAAATGACCTCGAACTAGCAAGGTGTTTCTGGTTGTGCAATGAAGATGTAGAACCTTGGGCAGGTATCAGAAAGGTACTAAGGAGAGTAATAAATGATAAAAATAATCAAGAAAACAAAGATGACCTCTTGGATAGTATACCCAAAATATATAAAACATGGGAGCAAGAGAAAGTGTATCAAAAAATGCGGAATGCCCATACCACAACAGATGACTCGAAACTATCTAGTCACCCACATAGTGCTAAACCAGACCCATCCCCCAGTCATAGCACTAATATCCACAGTGCTGGTGCTGGCCCAGGCTCAGCCCCCAGCCCAAGTGCTGACTCAGACCCAGCCCCCAGCCTTACTGCCAGCCCAGACTCTACTAGGGACCCTACCTCAACCACCACTAAAACCATAAATATGCAACCATCATTGCACAAGACCGTGGCCCACAATACAGATGTTGGAGAGGAGTCTCCTCCTCCTTCCTCTACTGAGGAAAGTAGATGGAATCCAGGATGGGGTGACCCTGGCTTGGATACTGAGGATTATAGTGCAGTCCCAGAACCTGCAGAAATTGACAACACACCTCCCAACTATTCTCAACCGAAGGTGAATTTGTGCAAATATTATGCTTGGGGCATCATTAAGCATGGAATATCAGGAAAAAAAAATGGGACATGCAACTTTGAGCATCCCAAAAAATGTAGCGACCTCCTGTCTAAAGGAGTGTGTCGTTCTTCTTCCTGTACTTTCTTTCACCCAAAAATGTGTCACTCCTCGGTCCTCCAGAAGCAGTGTTACAACATCGACTGCCCTGCATGCCATCTAAAAGAGACCAGGAGGCATAGACCCCACAAGACAAACAATAGTAGCTACGAGAACCCTTACCAGGTGATTTTTTAGTGGCAGGAAACGGAAAAAAGAAAATGGAAGGAAATGACAAAAAAAGTCCACCACCTTGGAGCCTTGTTGGACTGGAGGTGCAGCCAGTGGCCACCCATGGCCCTCCAGAATTACAACTGCTGATGCCAATAACAAAATCCCCCCAACAAACACAGAATACAACCTCGTTCATATTTGCTAATGTACAGGGCCTTAAGCCATTCACCAACAGCAAAATACCTTTTATCAGTGGACTTCTAGAGGGGTTTAATGCAATGTTTGCAGCCTTCACAGAGATTCACACAAAACATCACTTTGACAGTGAAATATGGATAAGTGGTTACAACCTTTTTAGATGCAACAGAATGAACAGGCAACAAGGAGGGGTTGGCCTGTATGTCAAAGAGTCCCTCATCTGCACGGAGTTGCTGAACACCACAAATGAGGCAGTTGAAGTTCTATTAATAAAGATCAAGAACCAAAACCTAGTCATTGTGGTTGTATATAAGCCACCAGATGCAACCTCCCAACAGTTCAAGGAACAGCTATTGAAAATTGATTACTGTCTGGAAAACCTTCCAGCTCCATCCCCAAACATCTTACTGCTTGGTGATTTCAACCTAAGGCATACAAAATGGAAGAATGTAGCAAATAATGTTATAGCTGAAACAATCCCCGGAGGTAGCGCAGATGAAAGGTCACACACACATGAGCAACTAAGCCTTTGCAAAAAACACACCTTAAGCCAGCAGATAGTGGAGCCAACAAGACTAGAAAACACACTTAACCTTATCTTCACAAATAATGAGGACCTGATAAGAGACATAAGAATATCAAAAACAACTAATTCCGATCACAACCTAATCGAAGTCCAGACGTACATGCATAGGGGTCCTGATCAGCAGAATGCATGTACCTGTGAAGGTGTCTTCACAAAATGCAACTTCAACAACAAGAACATCAACTGGGACCAGGTAAACCATGTCCTAAACGAAACATGTTGGGAAGATATCTTAAATGACATGGATCCAAACCAGTGCCTTGAAAGGATCAACTTCCTGGCAGCTGAAGCATGTTCTAGGCATATTCCCCTAAGAAAGAAGAAGAGCAGGAGTAAACTGGAGAGAGAAAGGCGCTCCCTCTACAGAAGACGACGAAGAGAGTCAATGAGCTCCTCAGAAGTGCTAGAATATCTTATACACGAAAGGAGGCGCTGACCAGGGAAGTGGAAACTATCGAACTTAAGTTAAATGACTCTTACAGGAACCAGGAGAGACAGGAGGAGCTTAAAGATATTAGTGAAATTGAAAGAAATTCAAAATATTTCTTTTCATATGTCAAAAACAAGGCAAATACCACATCTAGTATCGGGCCCTTACTCAGACAGGATGGGACTTACACAGATGACAACAAGGAAATGAGTGAAATATTGAAATCCCAGTACGACTCTGTGTTTAGTGAACAACTAATCAGTCTGAGGATCGATGACCCAAATGATTTCTTCATGAATGAGCCTCAAAACTCCATAAATGTATGCCAGATTTCTGACATTACCCTAACTCCGATAGATTTCAAAAAAGCCATTGACAACATGCCCATGCACTCAGCCCCGGGCCCAGATTCGTGGAACTCTGTTTTCATTAAGAACTGCAAGAAACCCGTCTCGCGTACCCTAAGTACACTATGGAGGAGGAGATTGGACATGGGTAAAATTCCACAGTTACTTAAAACAACGGATATAGCCCCACTCCATAAAGGTGGCAGCAAAGCATTAGCTAAGAACTATAGACCAATAGCTCTGAAGTCCCACATAAAAATCTTTGAAAGAGTGCTAAGAAGCAGGATTGCAAATCACCTGGATTCTCAAAATCTGCACAATCCAGGGCAACATGGGTTCAGGGCAGGTCGCTCCTGCCTCTCACAACTACTGGATCACTATGATATGGCCTTGGATGCACTGGAAGAAAATCAGAATGCAGATGTAATATACACATTTGACAAATGCGATCATGGCGTAATAGCTCATAAAATACGTGCTAAAGGAATAACTGGGAAAGTGGGGAGATGGATCTTCAACTTCCTAACAAATCGAACACAAAGAGTAGTGGTCAGCAGAGTTAAATCAGAGGCTGCCATAGTGAAGAGCTCTGTTCCACAAGGCACAGTACTCGCCCCCATCTTATGCCTCATCCTCATATCAGACATAGACAGAGATGTACATCACAGCACTGTATCATCCTTTGCAGATGATACTAGGATCTGCATGAGGCTGTCATCTCCTGAGGATGCGGTTAACCTCCAAGAAGATATAAACAAAGTTTTCCAGTGGGCAACGGTAAACAATATGATGTTCAATGAGGACAACTTCCAACTACTCTGTTATGGAAAACTGGAGGAGATAATAACTAGAACAGAGTATACTACAGACTCTGGCCATACAATAGAGTGGAAAAATAATGTAAGGGACCTGGAAGTAGTAATGTCTGAGGATCTCACTTTCAAGGATCACAACAGTGCCATGATCGTATGTGCAAAGAAAATGATAGGATGGATAATGAGAACGTTCCAAATGAGAGATGCCAAGCCAATGATGATCCTTTTCAAATCACTTGTTCTCTCTAGGCTGGAATACTGCTGTACCTTAACATCTCCATTCAATGGAGGTGAAATCGCAGATATAGAGAGTGTACAGAGATCCTTTACTGCACGTATAAGTTCTGTCAAGCACCTTAACTACTGGGAACGCTTGGAAGAACTTGACTTGTACTCGTTGGAATGCAGGAGGGAGAGATATATCATAATCTACACTTGGAAAATCCTGGAAGGAAAGGTCCCAAATCTGCACACAGAAATCACTCCCTACGAAAGTAAAAGACTGGGCAGGTGATGCAAAATGCCCCCAGTTAAAAGTAGGGGCACCATTGGTACACTAAGGGAAAACACCATAAGTGTCCTGGGCTCAAGACTGTTCAACAGCCTCCCATCAAGCATTAGGGGAATTGCCAATAAACCCCTGGCTGCCTTCAAGAGAGAGCTGGACAGATACCTAAAGTCAGTGCCAGATCAGCCGGGCTGTGGCTCGTACGTTGAACTGCGTGCGGCCAGCAGTAACAGCCTAGTTGATCAGGCCCTGATCCATCGGGAGGCCTGGTCATGAACCGGGCCGCGGGGGCGTTGAAGGAAGGAATGATGACACATGACCATTTGCCTAGGATAACTACATAACACAACTGCCTGCTAATACTTTGAAGAAAACTGCTCAGACAAGGTGTTTTGTCTTTGCACATAAAAAAAAAGTCCACAAAAATGCACACACACTGGTTTTGTGTGTGAGGAGTGTAAAACACCATTGTGTATGACACCATGTTTCAAAGAGTTCCACAAGCTGCAGAACTTCTAGGAGTATGTCCAGTGACTATACATTGGTATATTTATTATAGAACAATAGTAATAAAAAAAATTTTGTATTGTTTGTTTTTGTAAACAAGTTTTGTAAACAATATATTGATAATTATATTTGTGTGCTTATTGTGTTGTATACAACGAGTGTATATATGTACATTGCACATTACTTTGGTCTCATAGGCCACATAAGTTATGTGAAAAAATAAAATAGTGAAAAAAACAACAAACCTTCAATTGAATACAAGTAAACCAAAGTTTACCGGGTGAGCGGCAGTCGCCGCTGTTGCCATATGCTGCTCATTTTCTGCAAACTTCATGCCTCCATATCTCGATAAGTATTGATGGTAAAAAATTTTTGTTTATTCTATAATGTTTAGAAAAAAACTATTTTTTCATAAGAAATTTTTTTTTTTTTTTTTTTTTTTTGAAATTTGGCCGACCCTGAGAACAAGTCTCTGAGAGGGCCTGTCGACCCTCAAAAGGTTAACACTGGTCGTCTCCCACCGAGACAAAGGTGACTTTCACCTTTTATCTTATATTTATAGTTACAGTGGTCCCTCGATAATAGTCGGGCACGATAGTCATCCTTTTCGGAAATCGTTGCGTGATTTTAATCCAAACATTGGGTCGCAAATGGTCAGTTGACTCGCTAATCGTCCTTCGTCCTGGACACATACTCATGGCTCTGAGCCGCCTTGGCCTCCCTTCCCAGCCAGTGTGCCATTGTTTACCAGTGAGCGACAGTCCCCTCACGTGTTCATACGAAATATTTCATAATATTCCATTCATTTTAGTGCTTGCAAGTGCTAAATAAGCTACCATGGCTCCAAAGAAAGTTCCTAATGCCAAGCCTTTGGTAAAGAAGGTGAGAAATACGATTGAATTTAAGAAAAACATCATTGAACAATATGAAAGTGCCGTACGTGTGGCCAAACTGGCCAGAATATATAACAAATCCCGTAAAACCATATCTTCCATCGTGGCCAAGAAAAAGGAAATCAAGGAAGCTGTTGTTGCAAAGGGGGTAAATATGCTGACAAAAATGAGATCACCAGTACTCGAAGAGATTGACAAGTTATTATTGGTGTGGATAAACGAGAAACAATTAGCAGGAGATAGTCTTATGATGTCAATTATTTGTGAAAAGGCTAGGCAGTTGAATGAAGATCTGGTAAAGAAATTTCCTGCAATTCGTACTGATATTTGTGAATTAAAGGCCAGCAAAGGTTGGTTTGAGAGATTTAAGAACCGTAGTGGCATACACAGTGTGATAAGGCATGGTGAGGCTGCCAGTTCGGACAAAATTGCAGCTACAAAATTCGTAAGTGAATTCAACGAGTACATAGAGGCTGAAGGACTGAAACCTGAACAAGTGTTCAGTTGGAAGAAAATGCCAAAGAGGACCTACATTAACTCAGGAGGAAAAGGAACTGCCAGGACACAAACCTATGAAAGACAAGCTGACACTCATATTCTGTGCTAATGCTAGTGGAGATTTCAAAGTGAAGCCATTACTAGTGTACCATTCTGAAAATCCCAGAGTGTTCAAAAAAAAACAATGTTATGAAGAGTAAATTGTGTGTGTTTTGGAGTTCTGATAATAAGGCATGGGTCACGAGGGAAATTTTTGTTGAGTGGTTCAATGAAGTGTTTGGCCCTAGTGTGAAGAATTACCTCCTGGAAAAGAAATTGGATCTCAAGTGCCTCCTAGTAATGGACAATGCACCTGCTCATCCTCCAAACTTGGATGACCTAATTCTGCAGGAGTTTGGGTTCATCACAGAAAAGATCTTCCCCCGAAATACCACTCCTCTCCTCCAGCCCATGGACCAGCAGGTCATTTCAAACTTTAAAAAACTCTACACAAAAGCAATGTTTCACAGGTGCTTTAATGTGACCTCAGACACTCACTTGACCCTAAGAGAGTTTTGGAAAGAATGCTTCAGTATCCTCCATTGCATAAGCCTTATAGGTAAGGCTTGGGAGGGAGTGACTACCAGGTCTTTGAACTCTGCTTGGAGAAAATTGTGGCCAGATTGTGTCCACAAGAGGGATTTTGAAGGGCTTGCGGCTGACCCTGATGAGCCTATGTCAGTTGTGAACTCTATTGTGGCATTGGGGAGTTCCATGGGGTTGGATGTGAGTTTGGAGGATGTGGAAGAGTTGGTGGAGGAACACAACGAAGAGCTAACCACTGAGGAGCTGCCAAAGCTTCAGCAGGGACAGCAACAGATCACAACTCAGAATCTTGCTGCAGAGGAGGAGGAAGAGAGATGGAAGAAGGTGCCTTTTTCAGAAATTAAGGAGATTTTTGAAATGTGGGGTTGGATGGAAAGATTTATGGAGAAACATCACCCTGAGAAGGATGTTGCAAGCCATATCGGCAACTTGTACAGTGACAGGGTCTTGGCCCATTTTAGGGGAGTTTTAAAGAGACACCAGAAACAGAGTTCTCTGGACACTTTTTTTGCGAGACAGGGCTCCAGTGACTCTCAAGCTGGTCCTAGTGGCATTAAAAAACAGAGAAGAGAAGTAACCCCAGAAAAGGACTTGGTACCTAAGGTGTTGATGGAAGGGAATTCCCCTTCCAAATAGTAACTAATCCAATCTCTCTCCTCCTCCAGTCTTCCATACACTAAGAAAAATTGCCAATAAAAGAAAGTGTTATGCTGTCAATGTTTCATTCATCATGTCCCATTGTATTGTTTATCTATATTTCATGTAAAAAAAATTTTTGTTTTAATAATTCTGGGTGTCAGAAACGGATTAACCCCTTCAGGGTCCAAGGCCAAAATCTGAAGTGGTGCTCCAGTGTCCAAGAAATTTTGAAAAAAAAAAAAAAAAAAAATTCTTACAGAATTAAAGAGCATATTTTTGTGAAGGTAAAAAAAAAAAATTTCTGATCAGTACTTACCGAGATACAGTGCCAAGAAGTTTGTCCAAAATGATGTGGTGGCGGCAACATCGACGAATTCCACATACATGCATTACTTTATTTAGCGGTTTTTGTAGTTTTTTCTTTTCTTTTCCAATTTTTTTCTCTTCCTACTAACATTTGGGGCCTGAGAGACCAATACTGTATATAATGTATATATATAAACTCACTGTATTGAACACAATAACCGCACTAAAGTTATTATCATATTATTGTTTACCACTGTTGTTTATTACAATAAACATGCACAAATCTTGTATAATACTAATGTTCTATCATATATTTACATATTTACAATCACTGGACATGGTTTTAGAATTGCTGGAGCTTGTGGAACTCCTTGAAACAAGGCACCATACACAGAAGCACCTTACATTCCTCACACATAAACCGAGTGTCTTCGCGTCTTTGTTGCCGTCGTTTTGTTTGTGCACAGACAATGCATCTCTTCTGAGCAAATTTCTTCTGAGTTGGAGGAAGCTGTATTATGAAATGATCACCTTCCCTCCTCAAACGCTTGGGTATATCCTGAGGAATTCGAGGACCTTGTTGTATAGCAGGTGTTCTTACCTGGTACTTCATTATGAGTTGTCTGACAACAGACAAACAAAATTCACCATACGGTGGTCTGTTGCCAGTCTTTATTTGGTACATATTATATGCATTGAGCATTGAAATGTCCATGAGATGGAAGAAAAGTTTCATGTACCACTTGTAACTCTTACGAACACAATCAACAAAACCAATCTGCATGTCACATTTGTCAACCAAGCGCATGTTTTGTGTATAATCAATCACTGTCACTGGTTTTCGAATACGTTCATTAGTCACTCGATCAACTTTGCCACTGTCTTGCATTTCATTATGGTGAATGGTTGTCAACAATGTGACATCTCGTTTGTCATGCCACCGTAATGCCATTGGCAGTAAACACCTGCACGTCATCACCACGAGCACCTGCGTTGAGCTTGGGCATATGTTTACGATTAGAACGCACTGTGCCACACTCATCTGTCTTGTTCACTCGCAAGAAATCACTGAGTAATGGGCTTGTGTACCAGTTATCGGTATATAATGTATGCCCCTTACCAAGATAAGGTGCCATCATGTTTCTCACTATGTCACCTGAGATACCCAATAACATCTTGGTATCTTTCAATGTTTTACTTCCCGTGTATACAACAATATCCAACACCAGGCCACTGTCACAGTCACAGAGTACAAACAGTTTTATACCAAAGCGTTTCCTCTTACTCGGTATATACTGCTTGAATGACAGTCAACCTTTTGAACAAAATCAAAGACTCGTCAATTACAAGATTCTTGAATGGATAAAAGTATGTGCTGAACTTTTGTTTGAGATACATAAAAACATTTCTAATCTTGTATAACCTGTCACTTCTGTCAGGCCTGATTTTGTCAGAGAAGTGCAACATACGTAACAGTAAGATAAACCTGTTCACTGGGATGATTTCACTGAAGACCGGGGTAGAAATTAGCCGATCTGTGGACCAGTATGCTTTTATATTATGCTTATAGACATGAGGCATAAGCATTATTGTTGCAAAATGCAAATACATTTCTGCAACAGTCGTCTCTTTCCACCAGTGTAGTCTTGACTGTGGTGATATGATCGTATTTGCCATGGTGTACTCAAAATACTTATTACTTTCCCTGACAATAGTTTCCATCAATGGCTGGTCAAAGAATAATTCAAAGAATTCCAGTTCATTGGCCGTGGTTCCAAGGGGACAAGTAGGTAGAATTCCACTTTGAGAGTCATCAAAGTGGTGGGGCTTAGGAACAAAATTGGGATTTTGCTGCCAATCCCAGATACGGTTTGCTGGTGGATACTGGACATCATAGGCTGGTTGTGCGGGTGGTTGTGGTTGTGGTGGGCTGGTGGCTGACGCTCCGCTTTGTTCTTGAACTGAGGAGTCAGCAGCGTGGGTCCCAGCCTGGGCTCGTGAGTCACGCATGGCGGTGCCACTACCATCACCACTACCACCATCTATTGATGCCTGTGGTCTATCCATGCCAAGTGTAGCCACATCATCCTCACTATCTAAACCTGGTGTAGGGCCACGGGATGTACTCCGTCCCCTGGGCACAGCATACGGTACACTACCCGAGCGCATGCGGCGGCGTACATACCGATGCTTCACTGGTGAATATGATTCCTCACTATCACTACTCGAATGATCGTCAAGCGCAATAAAATCACAATCCGCGTCACTATCATCATCATTACTGAAGTCAGAGGCCTGGCCATGCGAAAATATTAGTTTTCTCTTGCGTTGAGGTACAACTGACCGTGGCTGACGAGTGCCCACACCAGAGGTAGAAAGTTGAGGATCATCAGGGTTTTCTGCACTGTTATTGATATCCTGGTCATTCCTTTCGGTCACTAACTGATCAAAGCCATAGAATTCGTCTTCATTTCCACTTCCATCAGTGTCAGAACTATCAGATAGGAAGAGGAGAGTCCCAATTTTCCGTGGAGTGAGAGCTGACTTGCGACGAGGCATGGTGAACAAGGGTAACTGAGCCGGCATTCCCACAATGCTATGCGGGTGCCTAGATTTTTTGTTTATGGCGCACACCCACCACGCAGACCCGTTCTCTCACATGTAGGCCTATGAGCGCTTTCGCGCTAAATTTGACGGCGCTAGAATTTTGGCATAGATCTACAGTTTGGACACTCAACGTGAAGCCGGAGATCTACGGGACGGACCCTGAAAGGGTTAATTGTATTTACATTATTTCTTATGGGGAAAGTTGATTCGAAAATCGTCTATTTCGATAATCATCACACTTCCAGGAACGGATTAACGACGATAAACGTGGCACCACTGTAATTTTTTTTAACAAGCCCAGCCCATTCTATCATAACCTAAGCTAACCTAAGTTAACTTAACCTAACTTAATCTATATTAATCTCACTTAATCTGACTTAATCATATTTAACCTAGCCCTAACCTAGAAATGTGCTGTAAACTATATGTGAAGAAGTAACATAGTTGCTTGGAGGATGGGTTGCTTTCCTATGCACAAAAGTGCATATGGAGGACTCTAATAGATCATGCCTGGTAGTTTCACTATACATAGGCAGAAGGATAGAACACTCATTATAATCAGATCTACACAAGAACATAAGCATAGAATAAAGTTTCCAATTTTTGCATTTGTAGCTTTATCACCATTTACCTCTCACTATCACTAAATAATAATTTAACATGGTAACAGTTGTTCCTCTAATAATATATACATCTTGAGGCCTACCCATCAGTCTTTTTTTCCACTGAAACATAACTCAGCAAACTGCTGTCCTGGACACCATGTCATACTGTACTTCATTTATGTACTTATTTAGCCTCTTTTTCTTAAAATAGGTATTACATATTACCAGACTTCTTTCAGTGCAACATTATTTATCAGTGAAGTCTACCAGTTTGGTGTTTCAGATTAAGGCATGCATTTTGCGCATTTTGAAGTGAATGTCTGACGTGTAATTTACCATATATAAGAATACTCTGCCAGCCACTGTATTTTTTAGTTTACATAAAAGAAAAGCCAATTCTTTGCTACACACTAAACATTTTTTCATGTACAAATAAAGCTTAAATTTATGCCTTGAAGCTTTTTTTTTCGGGAAGAGTGATGAATCGTACAATATTTGGGAGTCGCAAAGTTAAAATGCAACATGTTAACTGAGTAATTAATGGATATGTAAAATGTGTAAATTATGAATGGTGTTTATACATTGGAATTAGCTAAGGTAAGTGACATTTACTCTTCTTTGTAAGCGCTTTCCAATAGGTACTTTTGTGAAGCCTAGATTCTACTTGCAAGTTTTTGTATAGATATGATATTAATTCATCTTGGTATATAGATGATAAATCAGCAGCAGGAGCAGAAGCAGCAGCAACAGAGGTAGCTGAGTCAGTTGATGAAGGCATAGTCACACAGGACGCTCACACAGATGAGCTCGAGGTTCCATCTTTACCAGAACCATTCTTTGATACAGAGGGCAATGAAGGTATTATCCTACACCTCAGGAAAATTGTATTCATTTAATAGTCATGTGCAACCCATTTAAAATGTATAAAGCAAGAATTAATATAACCAGTGTAGAAGTAAAATTTAACTTTTTTTTTTTTTAATCTTATTAGCTGTTTTCACTTCATGGCTAAAATCTGCCTATACCTTACACTGCCAACTGTTTATGCATAATTCATTATAACAGTTTCCTTTGGGAACTATTTAATGCATTTGATTACAACTTTACCATTTGAGTAATATGCACAGTGTGTGCATTCTAAAGGATGGTCAGGTATTATGCATTTAGGAGGGTCACTTGAATTGTAATGTTCATTAATTTCTGAAAAAGTAACTTAGTAATGGATGATGGTGAGTGCCTTTCCTTCTTTGGCTTCCCTCTGCTTTGCCTGATGTGTTAAAAAATTATACTAAAATCTATAATACAGTGGAACCTCAAAAATCGAACTGCTCCCAACACGACCAATTATGGAAGTGTATTTTTGTAAGTGCTTTTATAAGTGTATTTTTGAGGGTCTGAAATGGACTAATCTAATTTATATTATTCCTGATGGGAATAAATTCATTCGGTAAAGGTACTCGAACAGCCTTCTGGACCAAAGAAAGTTCGATATTTGAGGTTCCACTGTATTAGCAATCTGCCAGGATTATGATTTATAAGTTTTTTGCTTTTTATGAATAATTAACCCTTAAACGGTCCAAACGCATATATACGCTCTCTCGCGTAGCGCCCCAAACGTATATATACGTTTCCTTTGTCATTCATTCAACATTGCCACGATAAGCCTGAGTCGCCTAGACATGAGAGAATGGGTGGGCGCACTCACTGTGCACCATATGAAACAAATTGGGGATGCCTGGGTACCGTATGCTCTTTTTTCCTTTTTTTTTTTTTTTTTTTTTTTTCAAAAAATTCGGGGTGCTATGCGAGAGAACGTATATATACGTTTGGACCATTTAAGGATTAAAGTCTGCAGAGTGCTTTCTGTAATAAGCTTGAGTCTTATAAAAATTTGTAAGATGGGTTAATTCAAAATAATTAACTGATTCATAAAAGTATTCTTTGTACATATTGTTATGTTAGCGTGAGTTGGCAGTGTATGTTCATGTAAACATATATTTAATTAGAGTAAACATTGTGTATATTTTCCTTGGGTCAATAAATTATGGCTATTAAATATTTTCTTGTGTGTTTAATGAGCACTGAATTCTGAGACAGCCAAATTTTATTTAGATGTGCTTAGATAGATGGCAAGTTCGTGCAGGACTTCCTTCCTCCGTGTGTCGTTGTCAGCACTTCTTTTTGTTGATTGCTCCACAAAAACGCTTTACAAATTCATATACTTTTGCATTCTGTTCTCTACCTTTACTTTGACCCCTCTGCATATAAGTAGCTGCTCACTTTAGTCAGAAACACTCAAAATCCCTACGTGAATTCTTTTCACAAGCCTAACAAGAGCAGTTGCAAATTTGTAGTCATAATACATTTCCTTTACATTGTTACATAATGCAACTAGGAATCAAGACAACATATAAAATTATATTACAATTATAAAAAATTATTTCTCAATGGATATAGAAAAATTAGAGTAGATATACATAGTTGCATACAAAATTTGATACAAAAGTAGGTAGGCACAAGAGAGAGAGCCACTAATTATGCAATGCATTTTGGGCAAAACTAATCATAACGCTTGCACACTACTTACTCCTAGACCTAGTATATTATTTAACCCTTTCAGGGTCCAAGGCCCAAATCTGGAGTCACGCACCAGTGTCCAAGAATTTTCAAAAAAAAAATTTGTTATTTTTTCTTATGAAATCGTAGAGAATCTTTTTGTGAAGGTAATAAAACAAAAAGTACGAAATTTGGTGGAAAATTGACGAAATTATGCTCTCGCGAATTTTGATGTGTCAGCGATATTTACGAATCGGCGATTTTGCCGACTTTGACTCCCATTTTAGGCCAATTACATTATTCCAATCAACCAAATTCTTAGCTATTTCACTAGTATTACTTCTATTCTATCGATTGAGCACAAGAAATCGCCAAGTCAACTGTTTCAACTACAAAATAAAGTGATCGGAAATTGTTAATTTGGCCAATTTAACACAAAGTTCAAAATATTCCAATTTCAAAATAGGGTCCAGAATGAACAATGTAGGCATTCCTGGCACTAAACTAACATTTCCTCTGTTCATTAGTTATGTTTTCAGGCTTTACAAATAAATTCCATTTTGATTTTTTATTCACATAATGAATTTTTATTCACACCAAAAAATAGAAGATTTACTGTTATGCAATACTGTAATAGTTGTATAAATATCATCACCATATTTGTGAATGTATATTAGACCCACCAGCTGGCGTGTATTAGACGTGTGAGGTCGTTTGTTTACTCTTGAATATCGGCAAAAATTTAACATTTCTGCTACTTTGAGCTCAGTTTCAACCCATTTCCAGTGCTAAAACCAATCAAAATCATCTCTATTTCTGTAATATGTCTTCCATTCTATCAAATGAGACCAAGAAATCGCAAATACAACTATAAAAAACATACGAAAAAACACTGCAAAGTTGCTGTTTTAATCGAAAAATCATGATTTCATTTTTTTTCTCTCATTATACACAGTGTGCTGCAGGATCTGTTTTATGTGGTGCACACATACCACATAGATGTATTCTCTCATATCTAGGCCCAAATGTACCACTCACAGTTTATCAGTGAGCTGAGCTCATGGCGTAGATCTACGGTTTGGACCCTGAACGTAAAGCCGTAGATCTACGGGACGGACCCTGAAAGGGTTAAGACAACTAATGTAGTTCACTACAGCCACAAGTACAATGAGACAGGTTGCTAATGACAAGTGATAAATTACAAATGAATTGCATAGTACAGTGGACCCCCGCCTTACGATATTAATCTATTCATGTGAGCTCATCATAAGCCGAATTTATCGTTAGCCGAATTAATTTTCCCCATAAGAAAAAATGAAAATCAAATTAATCCATTCCTGACACCCTAAACTTAAAGTATGAAAAAAAAATTTCTTTACTACATGAAACATTAATTTTAATACACAAACTGAAGAAGACATGCACAATTACTACTCTACTAAGAATAGAATACATGACACTTACCTTTATTGAAGTTCTGGTGATTGATGGGATGGGAGGAGGGGAGAGTGTGGAAGTTGTTATTGTTTAGAAGGGGAATCCCCTTCCATTAGGACTTGAGGTAGCAAGTCCTTTTCCAGGGTTACTTCCCTTCTTCTTTTAATGCCACTAGGACCAGCTTGAGAGTCACTGGACCTCTGTCGCACAACAAATCTGTCCATAGAGCTCTGTACCTCCCGTTCCTTTAAGACTTTCCTAAAATGGGCCATAAGAACATAAGAAAGAAGGAACACTGCAGCAGGCCTACTGACCCATGCAGAGCAGGTCCATTCCCCCCCTCCCCCGAATTAGCCCAATGACCCACCCAGTCTGGTCACATAAGAACATAAGAAAGAAGGAACACTGCAACAGGCCTACTGACCCACTGACCCATGCAGAGCAGGTCCATGTCCCCCCCCCCTCGATTAACCCAATGACCCCACCCCGGATTACCCCAATGACCCACCCAGTCTGGTCACCTCCACTCAAGGATGGAGCACGGCACCAGACCCAGCAGCACAAGCTAGTCAGGTCCAACTCACACCCACCCACACCCACTCATGTATTTCTCTAACCTATTTTTAAAATTACACAACGTTTTAGCCTGAATAACTGTACTTGGGAGTTTGTTCCACTCATCCATGACTCTATTACCAAACCAGTGCTTTCCTATATCCTTCCTGAATCAGAATTTTTCCATCTTGAAACCATTGCTGTGAGTCCTGTCTTGGCTGGAAATTTTCAGCACGCTATTTACATCCCCTTTATTTATTCCAGTTTTCCATTTATACACCTCGATCATATCCCCCCTAATTCTACGCCTTTTGAGAGAGTGCAGATTCAGGGCCCTCAGTCTATCCTTATATGGAAGACTTCTGATACATGGTATCAACTTTGTCATTCTCCTCTGTACGTTTTCCAGAGCATTTATATCCATTCTGTAATACGGTGACCAGAACTGAACAGCATAGTCTAAATGAGGCCTAACCAAGGATATATAGAGTTGAAGAACAACCTGAGGACTTCTATTATTTATGCTTCTAGATATGAAGCCAAGAATTCTGTTAGCTTTATTGCAAACACTAATGCACTGTTGTCTTGGTTTTAGATTACTCCTAACCAGAACTCCTAAATCCTTTTTGCAATCAGTAGTATTAAGATCTGCATTATTTAGTTTATATGTGGCATGGTTATTTAACTGTCCAACATTTAGAACTTCGCATTTGTCAATATTAAACTGCATGTGCCACTTCTCCGACCATTGCATCAGTCTATTCAAATCATCCTGGAGTGCTCTAGTGTCCTCATTAGAATGAACTGGATGGCCTGTTTTGTGTCATCAGCAAATTTGCTTATGTCATTATTTATTCCCTCATCTATGTTGTTTATGTAAATTGTGAACAACAACGAGCCCAACACTGACCCCTGAGGAACACTGCTTGTGACGTGCCCCCATTCTGATTTCTCCCCATTTATGCAAACTCTCTGCTGCCTATTTGTCGGCCATGCCTCTACCCAGGAAAAAATTTCTCCTCCTGTTCCATGTGCCTTGAGTTTCTTCAGTAGCCTCTGATGTGGAACTCTATCAAAAGCCTTACTGAAGTCCATATGCACAATATCATATTCATTACCATGATCTACCTCCTCAGAGGTGAAAAAAGTGAAAAAAGTTAGTAAATTCGTAAGACAGGAACGCCCCTTTGTAAAACCGTGTTGAGATTCATTAATCAATCTGTGCTTATCAAGACGGCTACGAATTGCTTTGGCAATTATTGATTCCATAAATTTTCCCATTGTGGAGGTAAGGCTTTTTGGTCTATAGTTCAAAGCCAAGGACCTGTCACCTGCCTTGTAAATAGGTATTACATTTGCCATTTTCCACTTATCAGGCACTATGCCAGTTTGTAGTGATATGTTAAAAAGATTAGCCAAATGTATGCTAAGTTCCTCTTTAAGCTCCTTTAACACCCTTGCAAACAGTTCATCAGGGCCTGGGGATTTGTTAGGTTCTAGTTTCTCTATTTGTCTGAGGACCATGTCACTAGTTACTGCAATCGTACATAGTTTATTATCCTGTTCTACATAATCTATTATTTCAGGAATATAACTAGTATTTTCCTGGGTGAAAACTGAGAGGAAGTAGATATTGAGAATTTCACACATATCCTTATCACTGTCAGTGATCTGACCAGAGTTACTCTTAAGTGGGCCAATCTTGTCCCTAATCTTACTTCTGTATACCTGTAAGAACCCTTTTGGGTTAGTCTTTGAATCCCTTGCAGCCTTAGCCTCATAATCCCTTTTTGCTTTTCTTATTCCTTTCATTATTTCTCTTTTTAATTGAATATATTGATTTCTTAACTGCCCATCCCCTCTTTTGATATGCCTTTATATGCCTCTCTTTTGACCAATGAGATGTTTTAATCTATTGTTCATCCATTTGGGATCATTTTTGTTAGATCTAATTTCCCTACTCAGAACAAAAGTTGTCTGGGCAGCTAGAACTATGCTCTGAAAAATGTCATATTGGCAACCAAGATCACCTACCTGACCCATAGTCAGGACATCCCAATTTAGCCCACCCAGGTAATTTTTCAGTCCCATGAAGTCGGCCAAGCGAAAATCTGGGACAGAGATTTGATTGCAGTTATCTGGGTAATTCCATGATATATTGAAACTAAGTGATTTGTGATCACTTTCCCCAAGCTCGTCATTAACCTTAAGATTATTAATTAGTGAATCTTTGTTGGCAAGAACCAAGTCAAGCAGATTGTTTCCTCTAGTTGGTTCTGTCACAACCTGTTCTAAAAAGCAATCATTGTCATTGTAGAGATTGCCAACACGGCTTGCCATAGCTGTGTCAGGGTGATTTTCATCTGTAAAGGTTTTCAGTTCAACCCACTTTGCACACATTTCCTTAATCTCTTTTTTTCAATTCCATACTA
Organism: Cherax quadricarinatus; assembly: GCF_026875155.1. Classification (NCBI taxonomy): domain Eukaryota; kingdom Metazoa; phylum Arthropoda; class Malacostraca; order Decapoda; family Parastacidae; genus Cherax; species Cherax quadricarinatus. Next base: position 7,673,330 of record NC_069418.1, read on the forward strand.
ATTCTCGCCCTTTTTACCGCAGGGATGGCACTAGAAACTTTCTTGGGGTCCATGGTGACTTATTTTGCAGTTACAAGCACTAAAAACACTGGGATAATGTGAAATGTACCGAATGTATGCGTAGATGTGACCGCACTGGCTGGCTTGTAAACACTGGCGCTGAGGCCACACGTGGGACGTGTCCTGGACGAATCATGTAAGGCGAGTTTTTATCGTGAGGCGATGCAAAATTTTTGTGTTCAAATGCTTCGTATGGTGGCTTTAATGTAACGCAATGCGTTCGTAAGGCGAGGGTCCACTGTATTTACAATGGTTCAGTGATCTCCATTTTGTGGAGTCAGTAGAGGTTGTGAAATCACAGCATAACAGTTTATATTTAATTGATGTTAAATTTATCTGGTAGTGTGTGCCTCAGGAGATGTGCTTGGTATTATACTCACCCCAGGATCTTTTTCCTTGAGTGAGGTTTGCAGTCTTTGGCCGCGTAGACTACACTCTGTCTGCGGTCTTCTTTGCCCTTCACTGATCTTCATGACTTTGCATTTGGCGGGGTTAAATTCAAGGAGCCAGTTGCTGGACCAGGCTTGTAGCCTGTCCAGGTCTCTCTGTAGTCCTGCCTAATCCTCAACCGATTTAATTCTTCTCATTAACTTCACATCATCTGCAAACAAGGACACTTCTGAGTCTCTCCCTTCTGTTATGTCATTCACATATGCCAAAAGCAGCACAAGTCCTAGGATTGGCCCCTGTGGAACCCCGCTCATCACAGACTCCCACACTGACACATCGTCATGTACCATAACTCGTTGTTGCCTCCCTGTCAGATATTCTCTGATGCATTGCAGTGCCTTTCCTGTTATGTGTGCCTGATCCTCTAGCTTTTGCACTAACCTCTTGTGAGGAACTGTGTCGAAGGCGTTCTTGCAGTCCAAGAAAATGTAGTTAATCCATCCCTCTCTCTCTCGTGTCTTACTTATGTTACCTTGTCATAAAACTCCAGTAGGTTTGTGACACAGGATTTCCCTTCCCTGAAACCATGCTGATTGTCATTTATAAGCCTGTGTCTTTCTAGGTGCTCCACCACTCTCCTCCTGATGATCTGCATGACTTTGCATACTATACACGTCAGTGACACATCTGTAGTTTAATGCCTTGTGTCTGTCTCCTTTCTTAAAAATTGGGACTACATTTGCCATTTTGCAAACCTCACATAGTTGCCCAGTTTCAGTGGATGTGTTGAAGATTTTTGTTAATGGCACACACAGCATCTCTGCTCAAGAAATGTCTGGTCCCACCGCCTTTGAGGTATCAAGTTCAAATAGCAGCTTCTTCACCTCCTCCTCGGTTGTGTGTATTTCATCCAGCACTTGTTGGTGTACCTCCCTATTCTGAATTCCTGGAGTCCTTCCTGTCTCCACTGTAAATACTTCTTAAATCTCATGTTGAGCTCCTCACATACCTCTTGGTCATTTCTTGTGAACTCCCCACCTTCCTTCCTCAGCCTGATTACTTGGTCCTTGACTGTTGTTTTCCTCCTGATGTGGCTATACAGCAGCTTCTGGTCAGACTAGACTTTTGATGCTATGTCATTCTCGTATTGTTACTGAGCCTCCCTTCTTATCTGTGCATATTCGTTTCTGACTTTTTGGTTAATCTCTTTATTTTCCAGGGTCCTTTGTCTTCTGTACTTTTTCCATTCTCTAGTGCACTTAGTTTTTGCCTCTCTATACCTTTGGGTGCATCAAGGACTCATTTTGGTCTTCCCATTACTTCTATTTCCATTGGAAACAAACCTCTTCTCTGTCTATTTGCATTTTGTTGTCACATAGTCCGTCATTTCTTTTACTGGTTTTCCTGCCAATTCTCTCTCCCATTGAACATCTTGTAGGAAGCTCCTCATGCCTATGTAGTCCCCCCTTTTGTAGTTTGGTTTTCCTATCCTATTCTTGCTACCGTGTCCACTTGTAGCTTAACTATGTAATCAAAGCACAGAACCACATGATCACTAGCTCCAAGGGGCCTTTCATACGTGAAATCCTCGATGTCCGAACTACTCGAGGTGAATACTAGGTCCAGTCTTGCTGGATCATCCTCACCTCTCTCTGGTAGTGTCTCTAACATGTTGATGCATGAGGTCTTCCAGTACCACATCCATCATGTTGGCTCTCCATGTTTTGGGACCCCCATGGGTCTCCAGGTTTTCCCAGTCAATCTCCTTGTTATTGAAATCACCCACAACTAGTAACTTTGCTCTCCCCATTTGAGCTCCTCTGGTCACCTCGGCTATTGTGTCTACCATTGCTCTGTTGCTCATGTCATATTCTTCTCTTGGCCTCCTGCAGTTCTGTGCTGGGTTGTACATTACTGCAATTACCACCCTATGGCCCTCAGACTGGATCGTTCCTACTATGTAGTCCCTTTCACCCATTCCTTCCATTTCCTCAAATCCCCACTGGTTTTTAATGAGCAGTTCAACTCCTCCTCCCCCTCTGCTCCCTCTATCTTTCCTGAGGATTTGATATTCAGGTGGAAAGATTGCATGTGTTATCCTGGTGAGTTTTGTTTCCGTGAGTGCTATTATGTCTGGGGATGTCTACTTGATTCTTTCATGCCACTCCTCACATTTATTTGTTATTAAATCTACATTTGTATACCAAACCTTCAACTTCTTTTCTAAAACTGTGGTCTGGGGGGTACATTGGGGTTGGGGAAGTGGGAGACCTGATGAGGAACTATGGGTAGTTGCTCTGAAGGTGGAGTTTGTAATGAGGTGGGTGAGTTCATTGGGTATGGCATGTGTGTTTTAAGTTAGAATGTTTGGTTGCATTGGGGTTGTCCTGGTTGTGGGGCTTCTGTAGGTGGTAGGGAAGTTTTATTTGAATTTCCTCCTGAGTCTGGGTTCTCCTTACCATCTCCATCTCCTCTCATTCCTGCTTTCATCTTTGTACCCTCTCTTTCAGTTTCTGCCTTTCTTCTTGTGTTCTATCGCGGTTGACATACACCTTCCTGTACGCCAACATGTCCCTTAGTCTTGCTTTCTCCTGCAGGATCCTGTTTAAGCCGATTCTGCCTTAAAAATCACTTTGACTAGCCGGATTCTTTCTCTTGCAAACCCCCCTATTCTCAGAAAATTTGCCAGCTGGGTCATGTCATCTTCTCCTATTGCTTTCATGATGCTTTCAATCACTTTTTTTCTCCCCTGTCTTCTTGCTTCGTAAGTTTCCACTTCAGCTTCCTGGAGCCCATAAACAAAGACCGATCTCTCCCTTTCATTCTTCCACTTCATATCCCTATGTATCCCCTGATTCGATTTAGTTGTCTCTATTGCAGCTTTCCTTTCCTCGGTCTCTTCACTGTTGTCCCTGGGCCCAGTGGTCTGTCATTTTCCCTTCTCACCTTTCCCTGGGCACTGCTGTGGTCTGTTAGGGCCTCTACGTATAGCATAGCTCTTTCATTTTCTACAGTCCCCATGATTGTTCCTGATGTGATTCTCTGTTTTTTCATAGGCTCCACAATGGTCTGATAGGGACTCTGCATACAGTTTCACTCCTTTGTTCCCTACAGTCCCCTTGTTTGTGACTGAGGTAGCAGTTTCTGATGTCATGCCCACTTTGCACTTTAGTTCTTTAGGCTGTTTCAGATTTTTCAGTAGTTCTTTAGGCTGTTTCAGATTTTTCAGTTCCTCTTCTAATCTCTGTATCTTAGCCTCTGCTGTTGTGACTTGCAACTCCTGCTTCCTGCTCTCTGCAGCTATCCACTCCTCCATTTTCGTGCTAAACTCCTCTGGCTTCCTTCCCCACTCATGTTCATTTTACATGAGCTCTGCTACCCAGTCTTCCTTCACAGTCTCGTCCTCCAGTCCCCTGGTTTTCCGTCCTGCTCTCTGGCAACCAATTGTTTTTGGTTGCCACAGAATGAAAAAGTATGTATTTCTGTGTGGTTGTTTTGCGGTGTGTTTGTCGGAATGTGTGTGAAGGTGGAGGGAAGAAGAGGAGGAAACTGGAGACTGTGTGTGTGTGTGTGTGTGTGTGTGTGTGTGTGTGTGTGTACTCACCTAATTATAGTTGCAGGGGTCGAGAGACAGCTCCTGGCCCTGCCTCTTCACTGAACACTACTAGTTGCTCTCTCTCCCTGCTCCATGAGCTTTATCATACCTCATCTTAGAAATGTGTATGGTTCCTGCCTCCACTACATCGCTCGCCATACTGTTCCACTTCCTGACCACTCTATGACTGAAGAACTGCTTCCTAACTTCCCTATGACTCATTTGAGTCTTCAGCTTCCAAGAGTGACCCCTTGCTTCTGTGTCTCCTCTCTGGAACATCTTATCTCTGTCCACCTTGTCTATTCCACGCAGTATTTTGTATGTCATTATGTCTCCCCTATCCCTCCTGTCCTCCAGTGTCGTCAAGCCGATTTCCCTCAACCTTTCTTCATAGGACATTCCCCTTAGCTCTGGAACTACCCTTGTCACAAACCTTTGCACTTTCTCTAATTTCTTAACGTGCTTGACCCAGTGCAGGTTCCAAACTGGTGCTGCATACTCCAGTATGGGCCTGATATACACAGTGTACAGTGTCTTGAAAGATTCCATACTTAGGTATCGGAATGCTAATCTCATGTTTGCCAGGCGCCCATATGCTGCAGCAGTTATCTGGTTGATGTGTGCTTCCAGAGACGTGTTCGGTGTTATACTCATGCCAAGCTTTTTCACCTAGCCTATACTCTGCGGTCTTCTTTGCCCTTCTCTGATCTTCATGACTTTGCATTTGGCAGGATTGAATTCGAGAAGCCTGTTGCTGGACCACGTGTCCAGCCTGTCCAGGTCTCTTTGAAGACCTGCCTGATCCTCATCTGATTTAATTCTCCTCATTAACTTCACATCATCTGCAAACAGGGACACCTCTGAGTCTATCCATTCTATCATGTCATTCACTTATACCAAAACTAGCACTGGTCTAGGACCGACCCCTGTGTGAGACCCTGCTCGTCACAGGTGCCCACTGTGATACCTCATCACATACCATGACTCTGCTGCCTCCTTGTCAGGTATTCTCTGATCCATTGAAGTGTCCTTACCGTTATACGCGCCTGTGTGTGCGTGTGTGTGTGTACTCACCTATTTGTGGCTGCAGGGGTCGAGTCATAGCTCCTGGCCCCGCCTCTTCACTGATTGCTACTAGGTCCTCTCTCTCCCTGCCCCATGAGCTTTATCATACCTCGCCTTAAAACTATGTATGGTTCCTGCCTCCACTACGTCACTTTCTAAGCTATTCCACGGCCTGACTACTCTATGACTGAAGAAATACTTCCTAACATCCCTTTGATTCATCTGAGTCTTCAACTTCCAATTGTGACCTCTTGTGTCTGTGTCCCTTCTCTGGAACATCCCGTCTTTGTCCACCTTGTATATTCCGCGCAGTATTTTATATGTCGTTATCATGTCTCCCCTGACCCTCCTGTCCTCCAGTGTCGTCAGGCCGATTTCCCTCAACCTTTCTTTGTAGGACAATCCCCGTAGCTCTGGGACTAGTCTTGTTGCAAACCTTTGCACTTTCTCTAATTTCTTGACGTGCTTGACTAGGTGTGGATTCCAAACTGGTGCTGCATACTCCAGTATGGGCCTGACGTAAATGGTATAAAGAGTCTTGAACAAATCCTTACTGAGGTATTGGAACGCTATCCTTAGGTTTGCCAGACGCCCGTATGCTGCAACAGTTATCTGATTGATGTGCACCTCAGGAGATGTGCTTGGTATTATACTCACCCCCAGATCTTTTTCCTTGAGTGAAGTTTGCAGTCTTTGGCCACCTGGATTATACTGTGTCTGCGGTCTTATTTGCCCTTCCCCAATCTTCATGACTTTGCATTTGGCAGGGTTAAACTCAAGTAGCCAGTTGCTGGACCAGGCTTGTAGCCTGTCCAGGTCTCTTTGTAGTCCTGCCTGATCCTCGACCGATTTGATTCTCCTCATTAACTTCACATCATCTGCTAACAAGGACACTTCTGAGTCTATCCCTTCCGTTATGTCATTCACTTATACCAAAAACAGCACAGGTCCTAGGACTGACCCCTGTGTAGCCCCGCTTGTCATAGGAGCTCACTCTGACACCTCGTCACATACCATGACTCGTTGTTGCTTCCCTGTCAGGTATTCTCTGATCCATTGCAGTGCCTTTCCTGTTATGTGTGCCTGATTCTCTAGCTTTTGCAGTAACCTCTTGTGAGGAACTGTGTCGAAGGCCTTCTTGCAGTCCAAGAAAATGCAGTCGATCCACCCCTCTCTCTCTTGTCTTACTTCTGTCACCTTGTCATAAAACTCCAGTAGGTTTGTGACACAGGGTTTTCCTTCCCTGAAACCATGCTGGTTGTCGACTTTACACTTGTTTCTTTCCAGGTGCTCCACCACTCTCCTCCTGATGATCTTCTCCATGACTTTGCATACTATACATGTTAGTGACACAGGTCTGTAGTTTAATGCCTCATGTCTGTCTCCTTTTTTAAAAATTGGGACTACATTTGCCATCTTCCATACCTCAGGGAGTTGCCCAGTTTCAATGGATGTGTTGAAGATCTTTATTAATGGCACACACAGCATCACTGCTCCCTCTCTAAGGACCCACGGAGAGATGTTGTCTGGTCCCATCGCCTTTGAGGTGTCATGTTCACATAGCAGCTTCTTCACCTCCTCCTTGGTTATGTGTACCTCATCCAGCACTTGTTGGTGTACCTCCCTGTTCTGATTTCCTGGAGTCCTACCGGTTTCCACTGTAAATACTTCTTTAAATCTCGTGTTGAGCTCCTCGCATACCTCTCGGTTGTTTCTTGTGAACTCCCCATCACCCTTCCGCAGTCTGATTACCTGGTTCTTGACTGTTGTTTTCCTCCTGATGTGGCTATACAACAGCTTCAGGTCAGACTTGACTTTCGATGCTATGTCATTTTCATATTGTTGCTGAACCTCCCTTCTTATCTGTGCATATTCGTTTCTGGCTCTTCAGCTAATCTCTTTATTTTCCTGAGTTTTTTGTCTTCTGTACCTTTTCCATTCTCTAGTACACCTAGTGTTTGCCTCCCTACACCTTTGGGTGAACCTAGGACTCGTTCTGTTCTTCCCATTATTTCTGTTTCCCTTGGGAACAAACCTCTCCTCTGCCTACTACTAATGTGTCGACCATTGCTCTGTTTCTCTCATCGTATTCTTCTCTTGGCCTCCTGCAGTTATGTGGCGGGTTGTACATTGCTGCAATTATCAGCTTATGGCCCTCAGACTGGATTGTTCCTACTAAGTAGTCCCTTTCGCCCATGCTATCCATTCCTTCCATTTTTTCAAAACCCCACTGGTTTTTAATGAGCAGTGCAACTCCTCCTCTCCCTCTCCTCCCTCTGTCTTTCCTAAGGATTTGATATCCGGGTGGAAAGATTACATCTGTTATTCTGGTGAGTTTTGTTTCTGTGAGTGCTATTATGTCTGGGGATGTCTCCTTGATTCTTTCATGCCACTCCTCACACTTATTTGTTATTCCATCTGCATTTGTATACCACACCTTCAACTTCTTTTCAAAGACTGTGGTATGGGAGGGTACATTGGGGTTGGGGAAGTGGGAGACCTGATTAGGAACTATGGGTGGTTGCTCTGGGGGTGGAGTTTGTAATGAGATGGGTGGGGGCATTGGATATGGCATGGGTGTTTTGGGTTAGAATGTTTGATTGCACTGGGGTTATCCTGGTTGGGGGCTTATGTAGGTAGTTGCGAGGGAGGCTGTATTTGATCTCCTTCCTGAGTCTGGGATCTCCTGTCCGTCTCCATCTCCATCTTCTCCACTCTTTCCTCCTTTCGCCTTTGTGCCATCTCTCTCAGTTTCTGCCTTTCTTCTTGTGTTCTGTCGCAGTCGAGATACACCTTCCAGTGTGCCGGCATGTCCCTTAGTCTTGCTTTCTCCTGCAGGATCCTGTTTTGAGTTGATTCTGCCTTGAAAGTCACTTTCACTGGCCAGGTTCTTCTTCATGCAAATCCCCCTATTCTCAGAAAATTTTCCAGCTGGGTCATGTTATCTTCTCCTTTTGCTTTCATGATGCTTTTGATTGCATTTTTTCCCCTTGTTTTCTTGCTTCATAAGTTTCCCCTTCAACTTCCTGGAGCCCATACACAAAGACTAACCTCTCCCTTTCATTCTCCCACTGCATATCCCAATGTATCCACTGATTTAATTTAATTTCCTCCATTGCCGCTTTCCTTTCTTCAGTTTCACTATCTATTGTACTTGGGCTCAGTGGCCTGTCATTTTCCCTTCTCAGCTTTCCCTGGGCTCTGCTGTGGTCTGTTAGGGCCTTCACATATAGCTTAGCTCTTTCATTTACTACACTCCCCTCAGACAGGGCTTCTACATGTGTGTGTGTGTGTACTCACCTAGTTGTGGTTGCAGGGGTCGAGTCACAGCTCCTGGCCCCCCTCTTCACTGGTTGCTACTAGGTCACACGTCCTGCTCCATGACCTTTATCATACCACTTCTTAACCCTTTCAGGGTTTCTGACGCACTAGTATGTCTTACGTGCCAGGGTTATTGACGTACTAGTACGTATAAATTCTAGTGTCCTCATATGAAGCAGGAAAAGGCTGGTAGTCCTAGATGTGAGAGAATGGGTCTCCATGGTCAGTATGCGTGGTACAAAAAATCGGGGACCCAGTGGTGCATTGTGGGAAAGCCATTTTATTACACTAAGAAACTCCTTACTCCTCGGCTAAATGGGGCTCTTTTGTTCCCGAGTGCAAACTCAGATGGAAGTGTCAGTGAAGATAAATTTCATGGTTTTGAGGAGTTTGTGACCGAAAACAGTGCCCGGGAAACCTGAAGGAAAGAAGGAAGGAAGGAAGGAAGAATGAAGGAAGGAAGGTAGGAAGAAAGGGAGGAAGGAAGGAGAGAGATCATCAACCTAGGATAACCCAAAAAAAATCAGACAGTGACTTATTTCCATGTGAGTTGGTAGGGTGAAGAGGAAGTTGACAGGCAGTGAGGGTGGTGAGTGATGGTGTGATTTGTCATTGTAACACTAATTATGCTGGTGATTCAGCATTTATTTATTTATTTATTTATTTACAATTTGAGCACACATACAGAGGTACAAAAAAAATACAGATAAGAGCAGCATGCCAAAGCCACTTATACTATGCATAGCATTACGGGCTGGCTTAAAATTAACTTAAGATTAACTAAGCAATGATGAAATCAGTGATAAAACATTACTGTAAACAGATTACTATAAAGCACAAGTGAGTATTACAAAGACAGGTCATATGGTTGCATGCATTGTTGTACATTCAGTCGTATGGAGTATTCTGTTAGGTAGTGTATTTAAAAAATAATGAAGTTAGATTGGGTTTTAGGTTTAACATTTATGTGATATAATTGTGAGAAACATTTAAGATATACAATTTATAAGGTTCAGTTATTCAGTATTTATTTGGTTTTGGGTGAGTAAGTGATTTGAGAAGAGACTTGAATTTATGAACAGGTAGTGTTTCTTTTATATTTACAGGTAATGAATTCCAGATTTTAGGGCCTTTTATGTGCATTGAGTTTTTGCATAACGTGAGATGGACACGAGGAACATCAAAGAGTGATCTGTGCCTTGTGTTATGGTCATGTGTTCTGTTGAGGTTGGTAAGGAGATGTTTGAGGGGAGGGTTTATATCAGAGTTAAGTGTTCTATGTATGTAATAAGTGCAATAATAAGTATGGATGTTTTGTATGGTGAGTAGGTTGAGTGTTTTGAATATTGGTGGAGTGTGCTGCCTGTAGTGAGAATTTGTTATCATTCTGACTGCAGCCTTTTGTTGGGTAATTAGTGGTCTGAGATGGTTAATTGTTGTTGAGCCCCATGCACAAATTCCATAGGTGAGATAGGGGTAAATAAGAGAGTGATAAAGGGCCAGGAGGGCTGACTGTGGAACATAGTACCGTATCTTCGATAGTATGCCTACAGTCTTGGAAATTTTCTTAGAAATTTGTTGTATATGTGTATGAAATTTGAGTCTATTATCAAGGTGGATTCCTAAGAATTTTCCCTCTGTTAGCTTTGTGATAGGTGATCCGTTTATCATTACGTTAAGAGGGATATCTGTAGCTCTGTTACCAAACTGAATGAAGTAGGTTTTGTCAATGTTTAGTGTAAGTTTGTTAGTCCTCATCCAGGTAGATATTTTCTGTAATTCGGTGTTTACAGTATTGGCTAGCGTGACTGGGCTCGGGTGAGAGAAGACATATGTAGTGTCATCTGCAAATAGTGTGGGTTTGAGTAATTGCGAAGCATTTGGTAGGTCATTTATGTATAGGAGAAAGAGAAGAGGGCCAAGGACACTTCCCTGTGGGACACCAACTGCAATTGGTTGTGCAGAAGAGTTTGCCCCATTTGCGTACACATATTGGCTTCTATTGCTGAGGTATGACTTGAGGTAGTTGAGGGAGTGCCCTCTAATACCATAGTGTGCCAATTTTACGTGGAGCAAGTCATGGTCAACTGTATCAAAAGCTTTACGTAAGTCAATGAAGATCCCCAGTGGGACTTGATTTCCATTATTTCTTATGGGGAAAATTCATTCGCATACCGAACATTTCGCATAACAATCAGCCCTCTTGCACGGATTAAAGTCGCTATGCGGGGGTCCACTGTACATATAAAATATGCAGTAACTTTAAATACTTGAAATTTTGGAAATTTTCCAGACATAATAGAGAGATGTGCTCACGGAGAATGTAAACAAACCAGGTGGGGCATGCTGTATTTGAAAGACCACACGCCATATAGCAAATTTTGGTCATAGTTTGAAATCGCTATATTAGCAGAATGCCGTAAGGCAAAATGCCGTAAAGCAGGGCCCTACTGCAATTTCTGACCACCTTCACAGTTGTTGGTCTCATAATATACATAACAAATTACATTATATCAAACCAAGTTTAAGTTTCTGGCCATCTTCTTGTCATTGATGCACAGGTTGAGAGACTACGCTCTCCCATCTTCTCTCACTTGTCTTACTCATAGGTATCTTATGGAGAGATGCCCTGTTCCATTCTGTGAGATATGAGGTTCCAGTTTCGGTTTGCCATATTCTGTTAGACCATCCAGTCTATCAATGAGCATGCAGAATTTACCTCTGATGTTGCCACCTCTCTAAAGCTCTTACTTTACCTTTCCTCCTTGCTAATGGACCCACCTTTGATTCAGACACTCTCGTTGACTTTTTGACAGCAACTAATTTACTTTGCAAACTTTGATGATCCTTTCTCTAGTACCTCCTCACAGTCCTTTGTAACTCTCCCTCTGTTGTTCACTCTACCCTTGCTACTTTATAACCTCACTATCCCCTGCCCTGCTGCACTGTATGACCCTTGTAAGTTTAGTGCTTCTTTTTAATAATGATTGTAATTTTTTTTTTGACCCCCCTGGCCATCTCACATTGAGGTAGGGTGACCCAAAAAAAGAAGAAACACTATCTTGAACATTAGAAGATTCAGTTAATAAATGCTCATTTCAGTGACAGTTCCATTGATTTTTCTATCATTTGCATTCCAAGTATACCAGTAGTAATAAAGTTCTTGAGAACATTAGTACAGTGGTACCTCGGGATACGAACTTATTTTGTTCCAGAAGGCTGCTCGAGTGCCGATACCGAACGAATTTGTTCCCATAAAGAATAATGTAAATTAGATTAATCCGTTTCAGACCCCCAAAAATACACTTACAAAAGCACTTAAATAAATACACTTACGTAATCAAGTTTTGAGCTGTTCGTATCCGGAGGTACCACTGTGTTTGTGTTCCTTTTATAAATAATACAATACCAATTAGTTGAGTATTAAAAATTTGTCTGTCTACCTTCTGTCCATATTTTCTTGGCAGGTAGTTCATTCTGCCTTTAATGGCTGTAAAATTTAAAGCATCTACATCTTGCTTTCATCCCATAAGGCAGTAATCTTTTTGTAGTATTGCTTTCTGTGACTGAAAGCAGTGTTAGTGGGCACCCTTAGGTAGAAATATTGTCACTTCCCTCTCTTGCTTCATCTTCATTCTCATCTGCTCTTTTATTGTAGTATTTTGTCTCCTCCACCACAAGAGTCTCATGACAGAGGTCTGTTATTTGTCGCTGTCTTCTGACTATCCAGTCTTTAACCCTTTCAGTGTCAGGACCCATGATCCTTAACTCACTTTCTGTGTCAAAAAATTTATAAAAAATAAAAAAAAAAATATTTTTTCTTGTGAAATGATAGAGAATCTTTTCCCGATGGTATGACACTAAAAGTATGAAATTGATAGAAAACTTAGGAAATTACACTCTCACAAAGTTAGCTATCTCGGTGATATTTACGCATTGGCGATTTCACTCACTTTGAGCCCTATTTTCGTCCAATTCCATTGTTTCAGTCAACTAAAATCATAGCTATTTCACTAGAACTCCATTTGTTCTATTGATTGAGTACAAGAAACTGCCCATTTACTGATTTCAATTACACCTGCCATCCGACTTACGACCTGCTCGACTTACGACCACTTGACTTACGACCGTGTTTTTTATGCCAAATTTCTGGGAAATAAACAACTATTTGTGTTGTACACAGTGTTTATCCTAAACCTTACAGCATAAAATACAGTACTAACAGCATAAAAAGTAAAGTAAAACATGAAATACCAAAATAAAACAATAAAATAAAGTCATTACAAAAATGTTATGTTGATATTCAGTAGTAAAGTTCGACTTACGACCATTTCGACTTACGACCGGTTTCTCGGAACCGAACTCGGTCGTAAGTCGGATGGTAGGTGTACCTAGTAAAGTGGTCAGAAATTGGCAATTTGGCCAATTTTACACAAATTTCAAAAGATGCCAATTTCAAAATAGGGTCCAGAATAAACAAGGCAGACATTCCTGGCACTAAAATAACATTTTCTCTGTTCATTTGTCACGTTTCCAGGCCCTTCTTATATTACTCTTGCTTTCCATTTTGAATTTTTATTCTCACACAAAATAGAAGATTTACTGTTATGCAGACTACTGCATTATTATAATAATTGTATAAATAATGTCAACCCATTCATGACTGTGTATTAGACTGGCCAGTTGGACACGTATTAGACAGGGACGCCATTTGTTTACTTATTTATTTATTTAATTTTATTTATTATTATTTGGACATGATACATAGTTGTACAAAAGAAGTACAGTGGTTGAGTGTACATGCCAAAAGCCCCTTGTATGCAGAGCATTGTGGGCAGGCTTAAAATTAACTTAAGATTAATTAAGCAATGATATATTCAGTGGTAAAAATTACAGTAAACAAATTACAACATGAAGTACAAATGAGTATTTCAAATAAGAGGCTTTATAGTTGTACAAATTTGTTGCACTTTTGGTGAGTTACTGAGCAATCAAGAGAATGGAGTATTCTATTAGGTAATGTAATTACAAAAAAACATAGTTTGATAGGGTCACAGGTTATACATTTATGAGATACAGTTAATCAGTATTTATTTAGTTGTGGGTAAGCAAGTGGTTTTCAAGAAGAGTCTTGAATTGATAAACAGACAGTGTTTCTTTTATATTCACGGGTAATGAATTCCAGAATTTTAAGCCTTATATGTGCATTGCATTTTTAAATAGTATGAGATGGACACGAGGAACATCAAAGAGTGATCTGTGCCTTGTGTTGTGGTCATGTGTTCTCTTGAGGTTGGTAAGGAGAAGTTTAAGGGGAGGGTTTATATCTTGAGTTAAGTGTTCTACGTATGTAGTAGGTACAGTAATAAGTATGGATGTTTTGTATGGTGAGTAAGTTTAGAGTTATGAATATTGGTGGAGTATGCTGCCTGTAATGGGGATTTGTTATCATTCTGACTGCAGCCTTTTGTTGGGTAATTAATGGTCTGAGATGGTTTATTGTTGTTGAGCCCCATGCACAAATTCCATAGGTGAGATAGGGGTAAATGAGTGAGTGATATAGGGCCAGGAGGGCTGACTGTGGAACATAGTACTGTATCTTCGATAGTATGCCTACGGTCTTGGAGATTTTCTTGGAAATGTGTTGTATATGTGTTTGAAATTTGAGTCTATTATCAAGGTGGATTCCTAAGAATTTTCCCTCTGTGAGCTTTGTGATAGGTGATCCGTTTATCGTTATGTTAAGAGGGACATCTATGGTTCTGTTTCCAAACTGTATGAAGTAGGTTTTGTCAATATTGAGAGTAAGTTTGTTAATCATCATCCAGGTAGATATTTTCTGTAATTCGGTATTTACAGTATTGGCTAACATGACTGGGCTTGGGTGAGAGAGGATGTATGTAGTGTCATCTGCAAATAGTGTGGGTTTGAGTAGTTGCAATGCATTTGGTAGGTCGTTTATATAAATGAGAAAGAGAAGAGGGCACAAGGACACTTCCCTGTGGGACACCAACTGTAATTGGCTGTGTGGAAGAGTTTGCTCCATTTGTGTACACATATTGGCTTCTGTTGCTAAGGTACGACTTCAGATAGTTGAGGGAGTGCTCTCTTATACCATACTGAGACAATTTTATGTGCAGCAAATCATGGTGAACTGTATCAAAAACTTTACTTAAATCAATGAAGATCCCCAATGGGACATCTTTTTTCTCAAGTGCAGTGTATATTTGTTCTAGCATGTGTATAATAGCATCATTCGTATTTTTATTAGGCCTGAATCCAAATGGACAGGGGTTGAATATGTTTTGGGAGATGAGGTAGGAATAGCTTCGCTTATGAATTAATTTTCCAAAGATTTTAGAGAGAGGGTGTAAGTTGGATATTAGCCTATAGTTATTCAAGTCTGTTTGATCTTGTCCTTTATGTATCTGGGTGACCCTTGCTATTTTGAGAACTGTGGGGAAGGTAGAGGATTCAGTGGATTTGTTAAAGAGTGTTGCAATGATTGGTGATAGCACTTGCGAAGCTTTTTTGTATATGAAGGGTGGTAAGGTATTTAAATCTCCTGTCTTGTTTTTTAGTGTGTTGATAATAAGGGAGACTTCCATTGAGTTAGTTAGAGCTAGGAACTGTGTGTTTGGGTAGTTGCCAGTGAGGTAGTCATTGGGTGGGGTATTTGAGCTTGGGATTTTATCGGCAAGGTTTTTTCCTATGGTGGAGAGAAAACATTGAGTCTGTTTGCTGTTTCAGTTGGTGGGAGTTGGGGTTCATCTGGTTTTGTTAGTTTGATTGCTCTGTTTCCTGATATCTTTTTTGTTTCTAGAATTTCAGGTAGGGTTTTCCAGGTCTTTTTTATATCACCTTTTAAGCTGGATAATCTGTTCTCATAATACAATTTTTTTGCCAGTCTTATCAGGCTGGTTAGGATTGATGAGTAACGTTTTGTTTGGTCTCTGGTTATGTGACCCATTCTGTACTGTCTTTCATATAGGTGCTTTATATTTATGGATTTGAGGATGCTAGGTGTTAGCCAGGGACTGTTCAGTCTCTTAGCTGTGATCTGTTTTTTTTTTAGGGCAGTGCTTGTTATAAAGGTATTGGGTCTTTTTTAGAAAATTATTAATACATCCATCAGTATCTGTATAGGTTTCTAGCTCAGTTAGCCAGTCAATGTTTGTCATTGCTGTTGTGAAGTTATTAATGGCTGCCTCGTTATGAAGTCTGAAGGTTACTTTAGTAGTGTCTTGGGGTAATTTACCTAGATTGGTTATGAAAAAGGTAGGGTAGTGGTCTGTGGTATTATCTGTGATTGTGCCTGATTTTAAAGGAGATATGGTGTTGGTCCAGATGTGGTCAAGTAGGGAAACACTAGTCTCTGTAACTCTTGTAGGTTTTGTTATTGTTGGTAGCAACAAGCAGTTACTCATAGTGTTTGTGAATTCAGTAACATATGGGTCCTGGTCTTGCAGGAGATTTATATTGAAGTCACTTGAGAGTAGTAAGTGATCTTTGTTCATGTGTGCATCAGTTATCATACTTTCTAGGTTTTCACTAAAACGGCTAATGTTTGACTGTGGTACTCTGTAGATATTTATCACTGTGAGAGGTTTTTGTAGGTTTTTGGATTTGAATTTAGCTATTTTATATTCTCCATGTTCATCCCTTGTGCAAGTCTTAGTGATACATTCGATACATTCTAGTTGGTCCGAGTTGATCTGGCCTTGTTGATCTGGCCTACAGTTGTGTATGGCTGTGTAACCAGGAATGGCATAATGTCTGCAGTATCTGGTTTTAGCCAGGTTTCGGTGAGAGTAATGATGGACATACTGGCATGCAGGGAATTTAGTAATGCTGTGAGGTCATTGTAATGTTTGCTTAAAGATCTGACATTGTAGTTAAAGACAGTTATGTTGTTGTTGGCTCTGAGAATTGCCTTTGTTTGTTCTGCTGTGTAGTAATTACAGTTACTGTTTGATTCATTTAAGTCATTCAATAAGAGGTTGATATCAGGATCAATGCTTGTAATCATAAGATTTGTAATGGATCTATAATTAAACTGAAGTATAAGACAAAGTAAATATTCTAAACCTAAAAAATAGCACCTGAATTATTTTAACAAATGTAAATATATGAACTAAGGTAGTTCTTTTAAGCTAAAATAAAGGAGACAATATAAAAGAGACTAAAATAAGTAGTGGTAAACAAATAAAGTGGTAATTAAATAAGGGAGCTAGGGAATATAATATTAAAATAATAAACGTATTACACTTTAGCACATTGAACATTGGCAAAAATTAAACATTTATGCTACTTTGAGCTTAGTTTCAAGGTACTTTTCGTTGTGAAACTAATCAACATTATCTCCATTTCTGTAATATATCCTCCATTCTATCAAATGAGACCATATGAAAATACACCACAAAAACATGGTCGTAGTTTTTTTTTTTTTCTCATTATGCACTGCTTGCTGCAGGATTTTTTTTATACTGCGCACACTAACCATGCAGACCCATTCTTTCATATGTAGACCTACCAGCTTTCTTCCACCAGATTTGAAGGCGCTAGAATTTTGGCATAGTATTATCACTCAGTCAATCAATCAAGTTTATTCTCTATATGGATTACAATGTGGGGTTTACAGATTTTGGTTATTGTGTGGTTTACATGTAATAAAATACTAATTACAGAGGGGGCCACTAGGACACCTAGCATGGCTAGGCATTTCGGGCAGACTTAGATTAACCTTAAACTGTCCAAACGTAGATCTACATTTTTTCAACATTTGAAAGTTTTTTTTTTTACATTTGAAAATATGTAAAAAAATGTAGATCTACTTTTGGAGCACTACACATTGTGAACATAGATCTGCTTGGACTGTTTAAGGGTTAATTCTTAATTCTAAATTATTACAAATTATGGAGTAAGTTGGTATTATGGCTAAGTGACTAAATACTAGTTTGTAAGTTTAGCAGTGTGAATGCTTTTGTTTTGGCACAATACATAGTTTCTATATTGGAGTATCACAGGCAAACTTATGACTAGTTAGGATTCATTATTTTAAGATTCGTGTTTCTGTGTTTATAGTCAATTGGGTGAGTGAGTGTAAGTGTGAACCACCAGGTGGTTTTCATGTAGTTAGTTGACGGGGTGTATCAGGGAGATAAGATGTTTTCTAACAGTAGTTTTGAAGGTGATGAATGTGTCTGCAGTTCTAGAGTTTTCAGGTAGGGTGTTCCAGATTTTAGGGCCTTTGACATACGTACATTGAATTTTTGTAAAGGTTTTGTCAAACACGGGGAATGTCATAGAGATGTTTGTGTCTGGTGTTATGCCTGTGGGTCCTGTCACAACTATCAAGAAAGCATTTGAGGTCAAGGTTAATATTGGAATTTAAGGTCCTGTAAATGTAGATTGCACAGTAGTAAGTGTGGATGTTCTGAACAGGGAGTAAGTTTAGATCTATGAAGAGTTGGGGGTGTGTTGCCAGGGATGGGATTTAGTGATTATTCTTACTGCAGCTTTTTGTTGGGTTATTATTGACTTTAGGTGTGTTGCCGCAGTTGATCCCCAAGCATAAATAGCATAGGTGAGGTATGGATAAATGAGTGAATGGTATAGTGTGAGAAGGGCATTTTGCGGCACGTAGTATCGTATCTTGGAGAGGATCCCAACCGTTTTGGATACTTTTTTTGTTATGTGTTGGATATGGGTGCTGAAATTCAGGTTGTTGTCGAGGTATAGGCCTAGGAATTTGCCCTCATTATGTCTGGCAATTAGAGTGTTGTCGATCTTAATGTTGAGTTGCGCAACACCTGCTCTGGTGCCAAACATAATATAGTAGGTTTTGTCAGTGTTAAGTGTAAGTTTATTGGCTGTCATCCAAGTCGATATTTTGAGCAGCTCCTCGTTAACAATGGTATTGATGGTGGCAAGATTAGGGTGAGAGATGACATAAGTCATGTCATCAGCAAAGAGAATGGGTTTCAGGTGTTGGGATATGTTTGGAAGATCATTGATGTAAATGAGGAAGAGCAGGGGACCAAGGACACTTCCCTGCTGAACTCCAGTATCAAGTGGCCGTGTTGATGATGCTGTGTCTTTTATGGTGACATACTGATACCTATTAGTAAGGTAGGATTTGAAATATGCAAGCGCATGGCCTCTTATACCATAATGGTCAAGTTTGTGGAGTAGGATGCCGTGGTCTACTGTGTCAAAAGCTTTTCTTAGGTCAATAAAAATTCCTAGCAGATATTCCTTATTTTCCAATGCTGTGTAAAGCAGATCTAGCATTTTTACAATTGCATCATTAGTGCTTTTATTTTTCCTGAATCCAAATTTTCAGGGGTTGAGTATGTTTTGTGCCGTTATAAATGAATATAGTCTTCTTTGCACGAGTTTCTTGAAGATTTTGGATAGCAATGGTAAGTTTGATATTGGCCTATAGTTGTTTACATCTGTAGGGTCACCACCTTTATGTATTGGTGTACCCCTTAGTGTCTTGAGTAGTTTCGGGAAGGTGCTAGTTTCTAGTGACTTGTTAAAAAATAATGAAATAGCATGCGAGAGGATATGGGTCGCTCGCTTGTACAGTAATGATGGGACATGAGACATCTGATTCCCTGAGTTATTTTTAAGTGACTTTATTACGGGACCGACACTGTCTCTCAAGCCATAACATTATGGGGCCGACACCGAAAGGGTTACTTGGTCGCCCCTTTTTCTCATTTTGCTTTTTTTTTTTTTTTTTTTTTTAATACATTGGCTGTTTCTCACCAAGACAGGGTGACCTAAAAGAGAAGAAATGCTTTCGTCATCACTGACCCCATCACTGTCTTGTCAGAGGCATGCTGATACTACAGTTCAAAAACTAAAACATGTTTTTTTTTTTTTTTTTTTTTTCAACAAGTCGGCCGTCTCCCACCGAGGCAGGGTGACATGTTATACATGTTATACAGGAATAATTAATGAGGAGCTCCAGCTGTAGTGCTTTCATTTTTCACCTTCATGTTTGCCTACAAGACACAGACTTTTATTACACAGTCTTCCTGTCTCACTTCATTTTCAATCTCTTGACCTGGTTACTAATACTTCGTAGTGAAAGTGCATCTTCTCTGCATACTGATGTTCTGTACACTATTTTATGTTCAGTGCTACACAACCATTTTGAATTTAGCACAAAATTAATTATTATATACTAATTTTATGTTTAGATTCCCCTAAATTATATAAGAATCTGTTTTTTTACCTCTCATTGATAATTATTGCTGTTACATAGCCTTTAAACTCTTTTACCCTGACCCCTCATCATTTTTTTGCCGTAAACAGTAGCTCTACATGAACTGTGAGACTTATGACCATATGCAGAAATGTCTCCAAAGTACCTTTTATATCTCTTGGATCTTTCTCATAATTCGATTTCTTTCAGCATGGGGTTTTCCAGTTGAGTCTGGAACCTTTGTTTTTTGAAGAACCATTATTTTTAAGAGGTACAATTTTAATAACTCAAGATGCCTCTCCAAAGCATCATCTTGGTTATATAATGGGTCCAATTAATAGTTTAAAATTTGAATTATAATACAGTAGGGCCCCACTTATACGACAGGTTAGGTTCCAGGCTACCACCGTAAAGCAGAAATCGTCGTGAAGTGGAACATTCTTTTTTTCTCCTTATAAATGCATACAAATACTATATAACAAGTTTACACTAACATATAGTAAGTTAGCAGTAGAACTAGGCATCAAAAAACAATAAAGAAGTACAATACAGTGGACCCCTGAGTTTTGGCAGCCTCGACTTTCGCGAAATTCAACCTTCGGCGAGTTTTTTTTTTTTTTTTTTTTTTTTTTTTTAAAATTTAGCCTCGAGTTTCGTGAAAAAACTCGTGTTTCGGTGACTGTCCGGTACCCGTCCGCCCGTCACCGTGCACACAAAGCCAGTCTCCCACGCCATTCATGCTCAGTGTGCTATTGTTTACCAACATGTGACCATCACCCCGCGGGTTCGTACAATACATTTCATAATAATCCATTGTTTTTTGTGCTTGCAACTGCTAAATAAGTCATCATGGACCCAAGGAAAGCTAGTGCAAGCCCTTTGGTAAATAAAGTGAGTGACGGGGATGTGGAAGAGTTGGTGGAGGACCACATGGAAGAGCTAACCACTGACGAACTGCAAGAGCTCTATCTGGAACAGCATCAGACCACAGCCGAGTAACTTGCTTCAGAGGAGGAGGAAGAGGGAGTGGATGAGGTGCCTTCTTCAGTGATTAAGGACATTTGTGGAATGTGGAATGAGTTGCAAAGCTTTGTTGAAAAGTATCACCCTGACCAAGCTGAAACAAGCCATATCTGCAACATGTACAATGACAGTGTTGTGTCCCACTTCAGGGAAATCTTAAAGAAATGCCAGAAAAAGACATCTCTGGATAGATATTTTGTGTGCCAGGGGTCCAGTGACTCTCAAGTTGTTCCCAGTGGCATTAAAAGAAGAAGGGAAGTAACACCGGATAAGGATTTGCTACCTAAAGTCCTAATGGAAGGAGATTCTCCTTCCAAACAATAGTGTACACCTTCCTCCTATCACCTCCTCCCATCTTCCATCCACCCAGAAGTCTTCAGTAAAGGTAAGTGTAATGTTATTATTATTTATTTTAAATGCATGTACTTGATTTCTGATTGTTTTCATTATGTAAATTTTTATTTAATTTGAAAAAATATTTTATTTTAATATTTTTGGGTGTCTGGAACGGATTAATTTTATTTCCATAATTTCTTATGGGGAAAATGGTTTCGAGTTTCGTGAATTTCAACCTCCAGCGGGCTCTCTGGAACGGATTAATCACAAAACTCGGGCGGTCCACTGTACACACGTAGTGCACTCATTACTTACCTTAAAATATTTATAGTCTTAATCTAAGGTGAGACAAGTAGTATTTATTGTAAGAAATCAAGTGTGGTATGTATGGTAGCCAGCCGGGCTACCATACCAGGCCACTCCACCTACACATAATATTCTATTACATTTAAGCATCCCAGAGTGATAAAATGCATATACAGTTTACTCATTACTTACCTTAAAATATTTGTGGTCTTAATCTAGGGTGAGATGAGTAGTATTTATTGTAAGAAATCAAGTGTGGTATGTATGGTAGTCAGTCAGGCTACCATACCAGGCCATTCCACCCACACATACTATTCTATGATATTTAACCCTTTGACTGTCTCAGGCCCCTTTCTGAAGCTGTCATTCTATGTCGGTAAATTTTTGAAAAAAAAATTATTTTTTCTTATGAAATGATAGAGAATCTTTTCCCGATGGTATTGACACCAAAAGTTCAAAATTTGGTCGAAATCTCACGGAATTACGCTCCCACGAAGTTAGTGGTCTCGGTGACATATGCGTATCGGCGATTTCGCCAACTTTGAGCCCTATTTTCAACCAATTCCGTTGTTCCAGTTAACCAAACTCATAGCTATTTCTTTAGAACTCCATTTTATCTATCAGCTGAGTACAAGAAACTGCCCATTTACCAATTTGAACTACCCAATATGGTGGTCAGAAATTGGCAATTTGGCCAATTTCACGCAAACTAAAAAAGATGCCAATTTCAAAATAGAGTCCAGAATAAACAAGGTAGACATTCTTGGCACTAAAATAACATATCCTCTGTTCATTAGTCACATCTCTAGGCCCCTCTTATATTATTATTGCTTTCTATTTTGATTTTTTATTCATACAAAAAAATACAAAATTTACTGTTATGCAGACTACTGCATTATTGTAAAAATGGTATAAATAATATCGGTGCACTAGTGAAAGAATATTAGACTCCACAGTTGACGTGTATTGGACGTGTGGTGTGATTTGCTTACTCCTGAACATTGGTAAAAGTCGAACATTTCCGCTACTTTGAGCTCAGTTTCAAGGTCGTTTTCATCATCAAAGTAATGAAAATCATCTCTATTTCTGTAATATATTTCCCATTTTATCACCTAAGACCATGAAAATGCAAATACAATGATAAATACTATACGAAAATACACCTCAAAGTCAGCGTTTTAATCCAAAAAAAAACGTCAGTTTTTTTTTTTTCTCGTTACGCACTGTGTGCTGCAGGATTTTTTTTGTGGTGCACACTGACCACACAGACCCATTCTCTCACATGTGGGCCTACCAGCTTTCTCCCGCTTGATTTGAAGCCGCTAGAATTATTGAGTATATATACGTCAGAAACAGTGGCGCATAAGACGTATTTATACGGCGTAAACAGTCAAAGAGTTAAGCATCCCAAAGGGATAAAATACATACACAGTTCACTCATTACTTACCTTGAAATATTTGTAGTCTTAATGTAGGGTCAGGGGTGAGTAAACAAGATAAAACGAATAAATGAGAGAGAGAGAGAGAGAATGAGTACATGAGAGAGAACAGGCGCAGAGTTATGTAAAAAAAACAGGCGAACGTAAGTTTTATAAGAACATAAGAAAGGAGGAACACTGCAGGAGGCCTGTTGGCCCATACTAGGCAGGTCCTTTACAATTCATCCCACTAACAAAACATTTGCCCAACCCAATTTTCAATGCCACCCAAGAAATAAGCTCTGATGTGAAAGTCCCACTCAAATCCAACCCCTCCCACTCATGTACTTATCCAACCTAAATTTGAAACTACCCAAAGTCCCAGCCTCAATAACCCAACTAGGTAGACTGTTCCACTCATCAACTACCCTATTTCCAAACCAATACTTTCCTATGTCCTTTCTAAATCTAAACTTAGCTAATTTAAATCCATTACTGCGGGTTCTCTCTTGGAGAGACATCCTCAAGACCTTATTAATATCCCCTTTATTAATACCTATCTTCCACTTATACACTTTGATCAGGTCTCCCCTCATTCTTCGTCTAACAAGTGAATGTAACCTAAGAGTCTTCAATCTTTCTTCATAAGGAAGATTTCTAATGCTATGTATTAATTTAGTCATCCTACGCTGAATGTTTTCTAACGAATTTATGTCATTCTGTAATATGGAGACCAGAACTGAGCTGCATAATCTAGGTGAGGCCTTACTAATGATGTATAAAGCTGCAGTATGACCTCTGGACTTCTGTTGCTTACACTTTTTGATATAAATCCCAGTAATCTATTTGCCTTATTACGTACGCTTAGGCATTGCTGTCTTGGTTTAAGGTTGCTGCTCACCATAACCCCCAAGTCCTTTTCACAATCTGTATGGCTAAGTTCTACATCATTTAACTTATAAGTACTAGGGTTATGCGCACTTCCAAGCTTCAGAACCTTGCATTTATCTACATTGAACTGCATCTGCCACTTTTCTGACCAAGAATAGAGTTTGTTTAAATCCTCCTGAAGTTCCATAACATCTACGTTTGAATCAATTATCCTACCTATCTTTGTGTCATCGGCGAATTTGCTCATATCACTAGTAATTCCCTCATCAAGATCATTGATATATATTATAAACAACAACGGGCCCAAGACCAATCCCTGTGGAACGCCACTTGTTACAGATCCCCACTCGGATTTAACCCCATTTATGGACACACTCTGCTTCCTGTCAGTGAGCCATGACTCGATCCACGAGAGCACTTTTCCCCCAATGCCATGAGCTGCCACTTTCTTTAACAGTCTATGGTGCGGAACTCTATCAAAAGCCTTACTAAAATCTAAGTAAATAATATCAAATTCTTTATCGTGGTCAACAGCCTCAAAAGCTTTACTGAAGAAAGTTAATAAATTAGTTAGACAAGACCGGCCTCTTGTGAATCCATGCTGAGTATCATTAATCAAGCTATGCTTATCGAAAATGGCTTCTTATAATCTCAGCTATAATTGACTCTAGTAATTTGCCTACAGTTGAGGTCAGGCTTATTGGGCGGTAATTTGATGGTAACGACTTGTCCCCTGTTTTAAAAATAGGAATTACATTAGCCATCTTCCACATATCAGACACTACACCTGTTTGAAGAGATAAATTAAAAATATTAGTTAATGGTTCACAGAGTTCCATTTTGCATTCCTTAAGAACCCTTGAAAAAACCTCATCAGGACCCGGCGACTTATTTTGCTTCAGTCTGTCTATCTGCTTCACAACCATTTCACTAGTGACTGTGATGTTACATAATTTATCTTCTAGCCCACTATAAAAATTAATTACTGGAATATTGTTAGTGTCTTCCTGTGTAAAAACTGAGAGAAGATAATTATTAAAAATCGAGCACATTTCATTCTCTTTGTCAGTAAGGTGCCCATAGTTATTTTTAAGGGGACCTATCTTATTTCTAACTTTTGTTCTATAGACCTGGAAAAAACTTTTTGGGTTAGTTTTAGAATCTCTAGCAACTTTAATTTCATAGTCCCTTTTAGCTTTTCTTATCCCCTTTTTAATGTCCCTCTTAATGTCAATATACTGATTCATAAGATGACCCTCACCTCTTTTGGTACGCCTATAAATTCCTTTCTTATGCCCTAGTAGATATCTGAGCCTATTATTCATCCATTTTGGGTCATTTCTATTTGATCTAATTTCTTTATATGGGATAAACGTTCTTTGAGCAGCATGTATAGTGTTCAGAAAACTGTCATATTGATAGCTCACTTCGTTACCCCAGTCAACAGATGATAAGTGTTCTCTAAGCCCATCGTAATCTGCTAAGCGAAAATCTGGGACTGTTACTGAGTTATCGCTACTATCGTACTTCCATTCAATGCTAAATGTAATTGATTTGTGGTCGCTAGCACCCAGTTCCTCTGAAATTTCTAAATTATTAACAAGGGATTCATTGTTTGCCATAACTAAGTCAAGCAGGTTATTTCCCCTTGTAGGTTCTGTCACAAACTGCTTCAAAAAACAATCCTGAACTACCTCTAAGAAGTCGTATGATTCTAAATTCCCAGTCAAGAAATTCCAATCAATATGACTAAAGTTAAAGTCTCCTAGAATTACTACATTATCGTGCCTTGTGGCCTTAACAATTTCCTCCCATAGTAGTCTCCCTTGGTCCCTATCTAAGTTTGGGGGACGGTATATCACTCCTAAAATAAGTTTTTCATGCCCCTCTGAAAATTCTATCCAAACAGACTTTGTATGTGTTACTTCAGACTTAATACCCGTTTTTATGCAACAGTTCAAGCGATCTTGGACATACAATGCCACCCCACCCCCCTTCCCGATACTTCTATCTACTTGGAACAATTTAAAACCCTGAATATGACATTCCGCAGGCATGTCCCGACTTTTTGAATTAAACCACGTCTCGGTTAAGGCAAATACATCAATGTTACCTGCACTAGCAACTAATCTCATCTCGTCTATCTTATTCCTAGCACTACGGCAATTAGCATAATAAACATTGAAAGACTCTCCTTTCTCTTTACCCTTCCTGCTCATTTCTGTTTTTCTTCTAAACCTATTACTGTCCTTATCACCCAAAGTCCCTGGCTTTTCAATATCTACCTCGTTCTGCTTATTACTAGTTCCCCTAGAACTCGTAATATTACTACACTGGGACTTCACTGTTTTCCTGCCAAAACCCATACCACTAACTATTCCTAGTTTAAAGTCCTAACTGCTCCCTCCACTGCAGTTGCCAGTGCTACCACCCCAGACCTAGATAAGTGAACCCCATCCATGGCATACATGTCATTTCTGCCATAGAAGAGGTCCCAGTTGTCAATGAATGTTACCGCATTTTCCTTACAGTATTTGTCCAGCCAGCAATTGACACCAATTGCCCTGGACAACCATTCATTTCCAACTCCTCTCCTTGGCAAAATACCACATATGACAGGGTTCCCACCCTTACAGGTAAGAGCAGCAGTTACTCCTAATTATTTCTATTGCTGACCTATACCTGCTAATCAGGTCTTCACTCCTACGTCTGCCAACATCGTTGCACACGTCTGGTTTGTGTGCAAGTTACATTGTGTACAAGTTGTCTCTACATTGATATAGTAGAATAAATAAATAAAAGAACACTCCCATTCTCTTGTAACACCATTTTTAGAAGAAATGACGCCCTGAGTGATTTTTTTAGGTTATCCTAGGTTCTCTACACATATGCTGTTATGTATGATAATTTATTTAACTGTATTTGTGTATACTTGAAGAAACTTACTTAACATACATACAAAAGGAATAATTTTCTACAGTTACCCCCAGTAACACATTTTCTCTTATGTTAGACTAGAGAAAATGTTATTCTTGCCGTCACTTGTACAAGTTATCTGGCTACGACATCTCATATTTATGTTTATTTACTCTATTGTGGGGTGTATTTATCATCTTTATGTATCGTGTTTATTATATAATTTTGAAAAAAATATCATGGATGGATTAACCCTTTGACTGTCACAACCCCCAATCCTGAGGTGTCTCCTGGTGTCGCAAAATTTAAAAAAAAAAAAAAAAAAAATTCTTATGAAATGATAGAGAATCTTTTCCCGATTGTAATGACACCAAAAAAACGAAATTTGATGGAAAACTGATGGAATTATGCTCTCGCGAAGTTAGCGACCTTGGCGCTGTTTACAAATCGGCGATTTTGCCCACTTTGAGCCCTATTTTCGGCTAATTCCATTGTTCCAGTCGCCCAAACTCATAGCTATTTCTTTAGAACTCCATTTTTTCTATCGATTGAGTACAAGAAACTGCCCATTTATCGATTTCAACTACCTAATAATGTGGTCAGAAATTTGCAATTTGGCCAATTTCACGAAAACTAAAAAATATGACAATTTCAAAATAGGGTCCAGAATGAACAATGCAGACATTCCTGGCTCTAAAATAACATTTTCTTTGTTCAGCAGTCATATCTCCAGGCCCCTCTGATATTACTCTTGTTTTCTATTTTGAATTTTTATTCAAACAAAAAATAGAAGACTTACTATTATGCAGACTACTGCAATACTGTAATAATTTTATAAATAACATCAACCCATTCATGACTGCATATTAGAATGGCTAGTTGGACATTTATTGGACAATGGCATCATTTGTTTACTGTTGAACATTGGCAAAAATCAAACATTTCCCCTACTTTGAGCTCCATTTCGAGGTTCTTTTTATAGTAAAATCAATGAAAATCACCTCTATTTCTATAATATGTTTTCCATTCTATCAAATGAGACCAAGAAAACGAGAATACAACCATAAATACTATACTAAAATAGACCACAAAGTCGGCATTTTAATTAAATAAAACGGTCGGAGTTTTTTTTTCTCATTATGCACTGCATGCTCCAGGATTTTTTTTTATATGGTGCACACTGACCACACAGACCCATTCTCTCACATGTGGGCCTACCAGCTTTCTCCTGCTTGATTTGAAGCCTCTAGAATTTATGAGTATATATACGTCAAACACGGTACCTCGTAAGACGTATATATACGGCCGCAACAGTCAAAGGGTTAATGAAAATGTGTATATTAATCCTTTGACTGTTTTGGTCGTATATATACGTTTTACGAGGTACCATGTTTGACGTATATATACTCATAAATTCTAGCGGCTTCAAATCAAGCTGGAGAAAGCTGGTAGGCCCACATGTGAGAGAATGGGTCTGTGTGGTCAGTGTGCACCATATAAAAAAAATCCTGGAGCACGCAGTGTATAATGAGAAAAAAAAATACTTCGACCGTTTTTTTTTCTTAATTAAATTGCCGACTTTGTGGTCTATTTTCGTATAGTATTTATGGTTGTATTCTCGTTTTTTTGGTCTCATTTGATAGAATGGGAAACATATTATAGAAATAGAAGTGATTTTGATTGGTTTTACTACAAAAAGAACCTGAAAATGGAGCTCAAAGTAGGGGAAATGTTTGATTTTTGCCTGTGTTCAGAAGTAAACAAATAATGTCCTTGTCCAATAAATGTCCAACTAGCCATTCTAATATGCAGTCATGAATGGGTTGACATTATTTGTACAATTATTACAGTATTGCAGTAGTCTGCATAACAGTAAATCTTCTATTTTTTGTTTGAATAAAAATTCTAAATAGAAAGCAAGAGTAATATCAGAGGGGCCTGGAGACATGATTGATGAACAAAGAAAAAGTTATTTTAGAACCAGGAATATCTGCATTGTTCATTCTGGACCTTATTTTGAAATTGTCATATTTTTTAAATTTCGTGAAATTGGCCAAATTACAAATTTCTGACCACATTATTAGGTAGTTGAAATCGATAAATGGGCAGTTTCTTGTACTCAATCGATAGAAAAACAGAGTTCTAAAGAAATAGCTATGAGTTTGGGCGACTGGAACAATGGAATTAGCCGAAAATAAGGCTCAAAGTGGGCAAAATCACCGATTTGTAAACATCGCTGAAGCCGCTAACTTTGCAAGAGCATAATTCCGTCAGTTTAACATCAAATTTCGTTGTTGTTTTTGTGTGTGTGTCATTACAATCGGGAAAAGATTCTCTATCATTTCATAAGAAAAATTTTTTTTTTTTTTTTAAATTTTGCAACACCAGGAGACACCTCAGGATTGGGGGCTGCGACAGTCAAGGGGTTAACGTAATATACGACATTTAATGACACTCGGTGATTATTACTATTATTATCATTTCTAATATGGCGTCATTTGTGCAAGTCATCTGGCCACCACAACTCATATTTATGTTAATTTATTCTACTGTAGGGTGTATTTATCATCTTTATATGTTATGCATCATGTTTATTATATAATTTTGAAAAAATATCATAGATGGATTAATGAAAATGTGTATACTAACGTAATATACGACATTTAAATGAGACTCTGTGATTATTATTATCATTACTAATATGACGTCTCGAAATATAAGACACTCTTTCTGATTTTAATGTGTACCTGCATGCCAGCACAGTATGTAAGCTTATTTAGGTACAGGTATACATAAGTATAATTATCAGACTATATATAAAATATGAAATAACTTTTAAAAACACTTGAAATTTTGGAGTTTCCAGACATAATGGAGAGACTTAGTGCTTACAGATCTCACAGATAATGTAAACAAACTTGGTGGGGTGTGGTGACCGTATTAGAAAGTCAGGTGGGGGAGCCATATAGCGAGTTTTGGTCATAATTTGAAATGACGATATTAGTGGAACACCATAAAGCGAAACACTGTAAAGCGGGGCCCTACTGTACATTTAAATAATATTTGGCGGAAATTAGGGATTCTGCCTTAAAATGGTTGTGCCCCTTCTATGTAGCTTGAATTTTTTAAAATGTTAAAGGTTTACCTTTTCAAACGACTTCAATACATTATATCTGTGAGACTATGTATGTCACACCTCATTTCAAGAGTTACAAGTGCTGTAACCCTCAGCCTGTCTTGGTAAGTGAGGTAACTCTTCTCTCCAATGATTTTTCAGTGGCTTGTGTTGAACATTAATAAGAACACAAATATAAATTTAAGTTATTATTTAAGTCATATTATTTCTACTTTTTGTGCATTGAAGAGATTATTTTGTATTGCACTCAGAGTCTATCTATATTATTATTTTGGCTAATGACTGCATATTGACATTTTCATCTTCATGTAATAGATATTATACATTGCTAAAATGTTCTCATAATCCCTTATGTTGGTATCGTTTATACTACTTGGTATGCTGTAATACTCTTCAATATTAATTATACTACCAGTGTATTTCTACCAATTGTTATCAATTTTGAACTAAGATTTCTTTTTTAAGTAACACAAATTTGGATGCATTTATTCTATTATTATTTTTCATAAAGATGCTTATTTTACTGCATATAACTGACAAAGAATTACTGTTAAAAGTTTGGTTAGATATTTATTTCAATTTTTCACTCTTATGTCTGCAATCAGGTATGGAGGAAAGCCTGATGGCTCCTGTTGCCCCTGAGGTGCTGACCCAAGGGGATGGTGAGTTGAAACAGGAAGTTAAGGAAATGGAAAACACACCTGTAATTTCTGACACACCTGTTGGAGGAAATGACATTGACCCAGCTATACTTAAGGCTATGGCTCCTAATAATGGTAAGCTATTATGGAGAGTATTGACCCAATTATTTCTTATTTCTCTAAGAAATATCGATCACACTATTTGATAATTTTGACCATGCAGTGGACCCTCAGGTAACAACATTCATCCGTTCCAGAGAGCTTGTGTTTAACCGATTTTTTTGTTATCCAAATTAATTTTCCCCATAAGAAATAATGGAAATCCATTTAATCCGTTCAAGACACCCAGAAGTATTAAACAAAATAATTTTTTTACACAAAAGATACATTTCCCTACACAGAAAACGAGACATGCAGAATAAACAATGCTGAAATGGCACTTACCTTTATTGAAGATGTATTATGAGTTATGAGATAGGAGGAAGGCAGGGAATGGAGGAATTCACAATTGTTTGGAAGGGGAATCCCCTTCCATAAAGACTTCAGGTAACAAGTTCTTTTCTGGGGTTACCTCCCTTCTTTGTTTTTTAATGCCACTAGGACCAGCTTGAGAGTCACTGGACCCCTATCGCAACAAAAATCTGTCCAGAGAGCTCTGTTTCTGGCATCTCTTTAAGATTTCCCTAAAATGGGACACAACATTGTCATTGTAGATGTTGCCAACATGGTCTGCAACAGCTGTGTCAGGGTGATGTTCATCCATAAATGTTTGCAAATAAGAAAGCAGGAACACTGCAGCAGGAATGTTGGCCCATGCTAGGCAGATCCTTCACAAACCATCCAGCTAACAGAATCGTATTTGTCCAACCCAATTTTCAGTGCTTCCCAAGCAATAAGCTTTGATAATTCTATTCACTCATGCGCAAGTCCCAATCAAATCAAATCGTGTGTGTGGGGAAGTTCCCTGGCTGGTATGTGGGGAAGTACCCTGGCTGGTATGTGGGGAAGTACCCTGGCTGGTATGTGGGGAAGTACCCTGGCTGGTATGTGGGGAAGCTCCCTGGCTGGTGTGTGGGAAGTACCCTGGCTGGTGTGTGGGAAGTACCCTGGCTGGTATGTGGGGAAGTACCCTGGCTGGTACAGTGGACCCCCGCATAGCGACTTTAATCCGTGCAAGAGGGCTCATTGTTATGCGAAATGATCGGTATGCGAATGAATTTTCCCCATAAGAAATAATGGAAATCAAATTAATCCGTGCAAGACACCCAAAAGTATGAAAAAAAAAAAATTTACCACATGAAATGTTAATTTTAATACACACAAACTGAAAAAGGCATGCACAATTACATGACACTTACTTTTATTGAAGATCTGGTGATGATTGATGGGATGGGAGGAGGGGAGAGAGAGTGTTAGTGTTTAGAAGGGGAATCCCCTTCCATTAAGACTTGAGGTGTCGAGTCCTTTTCTGGGGTTACTTCCCTTCTTCTTTTAATGCCACTAGGACCAGCTTCAGAGTCACTGGACTTCTTTCGCACAACATATCTGTCCATAGTGGCCTGTACCTCTCATTCCTTTATGACTTCCCTAAAGTGTTTCACAACGTTGTCATTGTACAGGTTGCCAACACGGCTTGCAATAGCTGTGTGAGGGTGATTTTCATCCATGAAGGTTTGCACTTCAAGCCACTTTGCACAGATTTCCTTAATCTTTGTGGTAGGCAACTTCTTCAATTTCTCTCTCCCCTCCTCTGAACCAGTTTCCTCAGGTCTGGCCTCTTGCTGTTGAAGTTGATCTATCAGCTCATCAGTGGTTAGTTCTTCATTGTCCTCCTCCACCAACTCTTCCACATCCTCCCCACTAACCTCCAACCCCAAGGACTTTCCCAATGCCACAATGGATTCCTCAACTGGCATAATCCTCTCAGGGTTAGCCTCAAACCCTTCAAAATCCCTTTTGTCTACACATTCTGGCCACAGTTTCTTCCAAGCAGAGTTCAAGATCTTCTTAGTCACTCCCTCCCAAGCCTTACCTATAAGGTTTACACAATTGAGGATATTAAAGTGCTCTCTCCAAAACTCTCTTAGAGTCAGTTGAGTTTCTGAGGTCACTACAAAGCACCTTTCAAACAGAGCTTTTGTGTACAGTTTTTTGAAGTTTGCAATAACCTGCTGGTCCATGGGCTGCAGGAGAGGAGTGGTATTAGGAGGCAAAAACTTCACCTTAATGAATTTCATGTCCCCATAAAGTCGCTCTACCACGTCTGTAGGATGACCAGGGGCATTGTCTAACACCAGGAGGCACTTAAGTTCTAATTTCTTTTCAGTTAGGTAATCTTTCACATTGGGGGCAAATGCATGGTGTAACCAGTCATAGAAAAGTCCCTAGTGACCCATGCCTTACTGTTTGCCCTCCACAGCACACACAAATTCTCCTTGAGGACATTCTTTTGCCTGAACGGTCTGGGAGTTTCAGAGTGATACACTAATAAAGGCTTCACTTTGCAATCACCAGTAGCATTGGAACACATCAACAAAGTAAGCCTGTCTTTCATAGGCTTATGTCCTGGGAGTGCCTTTTCCTCCTGAGTAATGTAGGTCCTGCTTGGCATTTTCTTCCAAAACAGGCCTGTTTCATCACAATTAAAACACTTGTTCAGGTTTCAGTCCTTCACTGTCTATGTACTCCTTGA
The DNA here is from genome assembly GCF_026875155.1 of Cherax quadricarinatus. Classification (NCBI taxonomy): domain Eukaryota; kingdom Metazoa; phylum Arthropoda; class Malacostraca; order Decapoda; family Parastacidae; genus Cherax; species Cherax quadricarinatus. The sequence continues at coordinate 7,706,338 of NC_069418.1, forward strand.
ATTCCTACACATATTTTTCAGCTGCTTTGTGGTCCGAACTGGCAGCCTCACCATGCCTTATCACACTATGTATGCCACTACACTTCTTAAATCTCTCAAACCAACCTTTGCTGGCCTTAAATTCACTCACATCATCACTAGTTGCAGGCATTTTTTAATTAAATCCTCATGCAACTTCCTAGCCTTTTCGCTTATGATCGCTTGAGAGACGCTATCTCCTGCTAGCTGTTTTTCATTTATCCACACCAATAAGAGTCTCTCAACATCTTCCATCACTTGCGATCTCTGTTTCGAAAACACAGTTAAACCTTTGGCAAGAACAGCTTCCTTGATTGCCTTTCTGTTGCCCACAATAGTAGCGATGGTTGATTTGGGTTTCTTGTACAACCTGGCCAGGTCGGCGACACGCACTCCACTTTCGTACTTATCAATGATCTCTTTCTTCATCTCTATAGTAATTCTCACCCTTATTGCTGTAGGGTTGGCACTAGAAGCTTTCTTGGGGCCCATGGTCACTTATTTTGCAGATAAAATCACCAAAAACACTGTAATAATACGAAATGTTCCGATTTTATGCTTGGATGTTACTGCAGAAGCTGGCTGGTAAACAATGCCACCAGCGGTACATGTGAGGCTGGCTAAGGGCGCACATTGGACGCGTCTCGGACGAAGAGCGGTGAGCGGGTTTTTGAGCGGTATGCGAGGCAAAATTTTTGCGATAAAAGCGAGCGGTATGCGGATTGTACGTTATGTGATGCCGACGGTATGCGGGGGTCCACTGTATGTGAAGTATCCTGGCTGGTATGTGGAGAAGTACCCTGGCTAGTATGTGGGGAAGTTCCCTGGCTGGTGTGTGAGAAGTACCCTGGCTGGTATGTGGGGAAGTACCCTGGCTGGTATGTGGGGAAGTTCCCTGGCTGGTGTGTGGAAAGTAGTCTCGCTGGGGTACATAAGAAAGCAGGAACACTGCAGCAGACGTATTGGCCCATATTACCACCCTCTACCAGTATCACTACCACCATCACTACCACCCTCTACCACTACCACTTTCGTATCTTTCTACAAACTTTTTCTTGAATTCTATAGTGTTTCTCACCCTCTTTACCACAGAAGCTAGAAGCTTTCTTTGGGCCCATGATGGCTTATTTAGCAGTTATAAGCAATAAAAACATTGGAATAATACAAAATATATAGCATGTTCACATGGAATCGTCTTCACTGGCTTGTAAACAATAGCACACTGGCTGTACATGGAGTGTCCGGGCCACTCACGCCAAGCTGACACGTTCGGGACGGATGTCCATAACCGAGCCAATATTTTGACGCAAAAATGTGTCGTTATCCGATTTTTTCATTATCTGATGTTGTTGTTATCCGAGGGTCCACTGTACAGTGGACCCTCAGCTAACGATGGCATCACCTAACGTTAAATCCAGCATACGATACATTTTAACACAAAAATTTTGCCTCGGCTAATGCTAAAAAACTCACCCTACGTGATTCGTTCGAGACGTGTCCATGTGTGGCCTGAGCGCGCATCAGTTGTCTCATGGGTGCCAGTGTGGTCGCATCCACGCATACAATTGGAACATTTCATATTATAACAGCGTTTTTAGTGATTGTACCTGCAAAATAAGCCACCATGGGCCCCAAGAAAGCTTCTATTGCCAACCGTGCGGTAAAAAAGGTGAAAATTACTATGGAAATGAAGAAAGAGATAATTGCTAAGTACGAAAGTGGAGTGAGTGTCTCGGAGCTGGCCAGGTTGTATACCAAACTCCAATCAACCATCGCTACTATTGTGGCCAACAAAACGGCAATCAAGGAAGCTGTTCTTGCCAAAGGTGCAAGTTTGTTTTCGATACAGAGATCGCAAGTACTCGAAGATGTTGAGAGACTGTTATTGGTGTGGATAAACGAAAAACAGATAGCAGGAGATACCATCTCTCAAGCGATCATATGTAAAAAGGGTGGGAAATACGTACTATCGTTCCATGGTCAGCTGCTGGTGCACCACGGTCAGCTGTTGCTGCACCAGTCAGCTGTTGCTGAACCACAGTCATCTGCTGTTGCACCACGGTCAGCTGCTGCTGCACCACAGTCAGCTGCTGCTACACCACCATCAGCTGTTGCTGCACCGGTCAGCTGTTGCTGAACCATGGTGAGCTGCTGCTACACCACAGTCAGCTGCTGCTACACCACAGTCAGCTGCTGCTGCACCACAGTCAGCTGCTGCTGCACCACAGTCAGCTGCTGCTACACCACCATCAGCTGTTGCTGCACCGGTCAGCTGTTGCTGAACCATGGTGAGCTGCTGCTACACCACAGTCAGCTGCTGCTACACCACAGTCAGCTGCTGCTGCACCACAGTCAGCTGCTGCTGCACCACAGTCAGCTGCTGCTACACCACTGTCATCTGTTGCTGCACCACGGTCAGCTGCTGCTGTGCCAAAGTCAGCTGTTGCTGCACCACGGTCAGCTGTTGCTGCACCATGGTCAGCTGTTGCTGCACCACGGTCAGCTGGTCCTAGTGGCATTAAAAGAATAAGGGAAGTAACCCCGGAAAAGGATGTGCTACCTAAAGTCCTAATGGAAGGGGATTCCCCTTCTAAACATTAACAACTTCCATACTCTCCCCTCCTCCCTTCCCATCAATTATCACCAGATCTTCAATAAAGGTAAGTCTCAGTTTATGTATATTAAAATTAATATTTCATGTGGTAAAAAATTTTTTTTTTCATACTTTGTGGTGTCTTGCACGGATTAATTTGATTTCCATTATTTCTTATGGGGAAAATTAATTCACCTAACGATAATTTCAGCATACGATGAGCTTTCAGGAATGGATTAATATCGTTAGCTGAGGGTCCACTGTATTTAATAATTTGAATAGAAGTAAGGAGGAGCAGATAATGAAATGCATGAAAAAAACATGGTATATATGTATGTGAACGTTCTTAACTTTGATAACTGTGAAGCTGAGGCATAAGAAAGCTGCCTTTAACCCTTTCAGGGTCAAGACCCCCAATGCTTAACCCTTTGAGGGCTGAGACCCCCGATCCTTAACCCGTAAACAGTCCAAACGTATATACGCGTTCTCTCACCCAGTGCCCCGAATATTTTGAAAAATAAAAAAAATCTTTTTTTTTATTGAAATAAAGAAAATTTTTTCTAAGTGTTATAGGATTAAAACAAAAAAAATATGGTCAGTACTTATTGAGATATGAGGCTGCAAAGTTGGCACTTACTGCTCACCTGACGGCAACATCAAGGCCTGCCACTTGCAGAAGTGTTGCCGATATACCTTTTTTTCTCATTTTTATATTTTATATAATTTTTATGTTCTGATAATTACAATTTATAGTAGTTCTTGTCATTTCATAGCCAATCTTTGTTCTGGCACTAATATTAGGTACTGAAATTGTACTCAAATTGTCACAAACACACTGAAAGTTGGACATTTACATCTGCCTTGGTCATTTACTATTGTCCAGGAATATATACAAAGTATTTATAGGTCTCAGCAATGTTTTGGATACACTGGAGTATAGAAATAGAAGAAGGAAGAAGAAGAAGAAGTTCCCTTGAAGCATGATATGAGTGACAAGCATCTGGGAGGGCAGTAATAAGATGAGATAAGGGATGACATTTGATGGGCACCTGTGAGGGCGCAGAGATAGACGAGATAAGGGATGACATTTGATGGGTGCCTGTGAGGGTGAAGAGGTAAGATGAGATAAGGGATGACACTTGATGAGTGTCATCATCTCTGTCTCAGCTTATCTGTCTCCCTGTCTGCTTGTCTCTCTTTCTGTCTCTCTGCTTGTCTCTCTCTTAGAGAGAGCCACTGTGAACCAACAGGTATTCTTATGCATTATATCTACAAGCACAGTATAGCACTTCAGATTTTTTAGGTGATCTTACGTAATTTACACTATGTATAATTGTATTTAATTGTACCTGTGAGACAGAGATAAGAAGAGATAGGCAGAGACAGACAGAGACAGATAGACAGACACACAGAGACAGACCCTAAACTTGGGGTCAACATCACTTTCCTCTTAACCCTTTCAGGGTCCGTGCTGTAGATCTACAGCTTTACGTTGAGGGTCCAAACCATAGATCTACGCCATGAGCTCAGCTCTGATAAGCTGTGAGCGGTAAATTTGGGCCTAGATATGAAAGAATACATCTATGTGGTATGTGTGCACCACATAAAGCAAATCCTGCAGCACAGTGCATATTGAGAGAAAAAACTGAGATCGTAATTTTCGATTAAAACAGCGAGTTTGCGGTGTTTTTCATGTGTTGTTTATAGTTGTATTTGCGATTTTTTGGTCTCGTTTGATAGAACAGAAGATACAGTACAGAAATAGAGATGATTTTGATTGGTTTTAGTACTGAAAATGGCTTGAAACTGAGCTCAAAGTAGCGGAAATGTTAAAATTTTGCCAATGTTCATGAGTAAACAAATGACCTCACACATCTGGTGTGGTCTGATATTATTTATTATTATTATCACACCGGCCGATTCCCACCAAGGCAGGGTGGCCCGAAAAAGAAAAACTTTCACCATCATTCACTCCATCACTGTCTTGCCAGAAGGGTGCTTTACACTACAGTTTTTAAACTGCAACATTAACACCCCTCCTTCAGAGTGCAGGCACTGTACTTCCCATCTCCAGGACTCAAGTCCGGCCTGCCGGTTTCCCTGAATCCCTTCATAAATGTTACTTTGCTCACACTCCAACAGCACGTCAAGTATTAAAAACCATTTGTCTCCATTCACTCCTATCAAACACGCTCACGCATGCCTGCTGGAAGTCCAAGCCCCTCGCACACAAAACCTCCTTTACCCCCTCCCTCCAACCCTTCCTAGGCCGACCCCTACCCCGCCTTCCTTCCACTACAGACTGATACACTCTTGAAGTCATTCTGTTTCGCTCCATTCTCTCTACATGTCCGAACCACCTCAACAACCCTTCCTCAGCCCTCTGGACAACAGTTTTGGTAATCCCGCACCTCCTCCTAACTTCCAAACTACGAATTCTCTGCATTATATTCACACCACACATTGCCCTCAGACATGACATCTCCACTGCCTCCAGCCTTCTCCTCGCTGCAACATTCATCACCCACGCTTCACACCCATATAAGAGCGTTGGTAAAACTATACTCTCATACATTCCCCTCTTTGCCTCCAAGGACAAAGTTCTTTGTCTCCACAGACTCCTAAGTGCACCACTCACTCTTTTTCCCTCATCAATTCTATGATTCACCTCATCTTTCATAGACCCATCCGCTGACACGTCCACTCCCAAATATCTGAATACGTTCACCTCCTCCATACTCTCTCCCTCCAATCTGATATTCAATCTTTCATCACCTAATCTTTTGTTATCCTCATAACCTTACTCTTTCCTGTATTCACCTTTAATTTTCTTCTTTTGCACACCCTACCAAATTCATCCACCAATCTCTGCAACTTCTCTTCAGAATCTCCCAAGAGCACAGTGTCATCAGCAAAGAGCAGCTGTGACAACTCCCACTTTGTGTGTGATTCTTTATCTTTTAACTCCACGCCTCTTGCCAAGACCCTCGCATTTACTTCTCTTACAACCCCATCTATAAATATATTAAACAACCACGGTGACATCACACATCCTTGTCTAAGGCCTACTTTTACTGGGAAAAAAATTTCCCTCTTTCCTACATACTCTAACTTGAGCCTCACTATCCTCGTAAAAACTCTTCACTGCTTTCAGTAACCTACCTCCTACACCATACACTTGCAACATCTGCCACATTGCCCCCCTATCCACCCTGTCATACGCCTTTTCCAAATCCATAAATGCCACAAAGACCTCTTTAGCCTTATCTAAATACTGTTCACTTATATGTTTCACTGTAAACACCTGGTCCACACACCCCCTACCTTTCCTAAAGCCTCCTTGTTCATCTGCTATCCTATTCTCCGTCTTACTCTTAATTCTTTCAATTATAACTCTACCATACACTTTACCAGGTACACTCAACAGACTTATCCCCCTATAATTTTTGCACTCTCTTTTATCCCCTTTGCCTTTATACAAAGGAACTATGCATGCTCTCTGCCAATCCCTAGGTACCTTACCCTCTTCCATACATTTATTAAATAATTGCACCAACCACTCCAAAACTATATCCCCACTTGCTTTTAACATTTCTATCTTTATCCCATCAATCCCGGCTGCCTTACCCCCTTTCATTTTACCTACTGCCTCACGAACTTCCCCACACTCACAACTGGCTCTTCCTCACTCCTACAAGATGTTATTCCTCCTTGCCCTATACACGAAATCACAGCTTCCCTATCTTCATCAACATTTAACAATTCCTCAAAATATTCCTTCCATCTTCCCAATACCTCTAACTCTCCATTTAATAACTCTCCTCTCCTATTTTTAACTGACAAATCCATTTGTTCTCTAGGCTTTCTTAACTTGTTAATCTCACTCCAAAACTTTTTCTTATTTTCAACAAAATTTGTTGATAACATCTCACCCACTCTCTCATTTGCTCTCTTTTTACATTGCTTCACCACTCTCTTAACTTCTCTCTTTTTCTCCATATACTCTTCCCTCCTTGCATCACTTCTACTTTGTAAAAACTTCTCATATGCTAACTTTTTCTCCCTTACTACTCTCTTTACATCATCATTCCACCAATCGCTCCTCTTCCCTCCTGCACCCACTTTCCTGTAACCACAAACTTCTGCTGAACACTCTAACACTACATTTTTAAACCTACCCCATACCTCTTCGACCCCATTGCCTATGCTCTCATTAGCCCATCTATCCTCCAATAGCTGTTTATATCTTACCCTAACTGCCTCCTCTTTTAGTTTATAACCTTCACCTCTCTCTTCCCTGATGCTTCTATTCTCCTTGTATCCCATCTACCTTTTACTCTCAGTGTAGCTACAACTAGAAAGTGATCTGATATATCTGTGCCCCTCTATAAAACATGTACATCCTGAAGTCTACTCAACAGTCTTTTATCTACCAATACATAATCCAACAAAAACTACTGTCATTTCGCCCTACATCATATCGTGTATACTTATTTTATCCTCTTTTTCTTAAAATATGTATTACCTATAACTAAACCCCTTTCTATACAAAGTTCAATCAAAGGGCTCCCATTATCATTTACACCCTGGCACCCCAAACTTACCTACCACACCCTCTCTAAAAGTTTCTCCTACTTAGCATTCAAGTCCCCTACCACAATTACTCTCTCACTTGTTCAAAGGCTCCTATACATTCACTTAACATCTCCCAAAATCTCTCTCTCTCCTCTGCATTCCTCTCTTCTCCAGTGCATACACGCTTATTATGACCCACTTCTCGCATCCAACCTTTACTTTAATCCACATAATTCTTGAATTTACACATTCATATTCTCTTTTCTCCTTCCATAACTGATCATTTAACATTACTGCTACCCCTTCCTTTGCTCTAACTCTCTCAGATACTCCAGATTTAATCCCATTTATTTCCCCCCACTGAAACTCTCCTACCCCCCTTCAGCTTTGTTTCGCTTAGGGCCGGACATCCAACTTCTTTCCATTCATAAACATCAGCAATCATCTGTTTCTTGTCATCCGCACTACATCCACGCACATTTAAGCAACCCAGTTTTATAAAGTTTTTCTTCTTCTCTTTTTAGTAATTGTATACAGGAAGAAGGGGTTACTAGCCCATTGCTCCCGGCATTTTAGTCGCCTCATACGACACGCATGGCTTACGGAGGAAAGATTCTTTTCCACTTCCCCATGGACAATAGAAGAAATAAAAAAGAACAAGAGCTATTTAGAAAAAGGAGAAAAACCTAGATGTATGTATATATATATATATGCATGTGCGTGTCTGTGAAGTGTGACCAAAGTGTAAGTAGGAGTAGCAAGATATCCCTGTTATCTTAGCGTGTTTATGAGACAGAAAAAGAAACCAGCAATCCTACCATCATGCAAAACAGTGGTCTGATATACGTTCACAAATGTGGTGATATTATTTATACAATTATTATAATATTGCATGACAGTAAATTTTCTATTTTTTGGTTTGAATAAAAATTCATTATGTGAATTAAAAATCAAAATGGAATTTATTTGTAAAGCCTGAAAACATAATTAATGAACAGAGAAAATGTTAGTTTAGTGCCAGGAATGCCTGCATTGTTTATTCTGGACCCTATTTTGAAATTGGAATACAGTGGAACCTCAAAAATCGAACTGCTCCCAACTCAATCAATTATGTAAGTGTATTTTTGTAAGTGATTTTATAAGTGTATTTTTGAGGGTCTGAAATGGACTAATCTAAATTACATTATTCCTGATGGGAATAAATTCGTTAGGTAGCGGCACTTGAACAGCCTTCTGGATCGAAGAAAGTTCGATATTTGAGGTTCCACTGTATTTTGAACTTAGCACTAAATTGGCCAAACTACCAATTTCCAATCACTTTGTTTTGTAGTTGAAACAGTTGAGTTGGCGATTTCTTGTGCTCAATCGATAGAATAGAAGGATTACTAGTGAAATAGCTAAGAAATTCGTCGACTGGAATAAGGAAATTGGCCTAAAATAGGAGTCACAGTCAGCAAAATCGCCAATGAGTAAATATCGCTGACACATCAAAATTCGCGAGAGCATAATTTCGTCTATTTTCCATCAAATTTCGTACTTTTTGTTTTATTACCTCCTGAAAAAGATTTTCTACCATTTCATGAGAAAAAATAATTTTTTTTTTTTTTTTTTGAAAAGTCTTGGACACTGATGTGCACTTTGAAATTTGGCCTCTGGACCCTGAAAGAGTTAAAAGGGGAGTGTTAACATGACATTACATCAGTGAATCCTTGGTGTTTGCCACACTGTTTGCTCTAGCTGGCACTAATTTTAACTGGCACTCCCACAAGGTACTAAGTGGTCCCAGATTTTTTTAATATGGTGCACACCAAGTGTTAACCCTCAGGGTCCAGAGGCAAAATTTCAAGGGGTGCCCCAGTGTCCAAGAAATCTTGAAAAAAAAAAAAAAATTCTTTCAGAATTAAAGATAATATTTTTGTGAAGGTAATAAAAAAAAAACTGATCAGTACTTACCAAGATATAGAGGCGGAAAGTTACCCAAAATGAACGGGTGGCAGCAGCATCAGCGACTTCCGCAAAATCGCATTTCTTTATTTTACGTTTATTATACTGTCTTCTTTTCTAATTTTTTTCTTTTTCTAGTAACATTTGTGCCCTGTGAGACCAATACTGTATATAATGTATATATATACACTCACTGTATTGAACACAATAACCACTAAAGTTATTATTATAATATTGTTTACCAGTACAGTGGACCCCCGCATAGCGACTTTAATCCGTGCAAGAGGGCTGATTGTTATGCGAAATGTTCGGTATGTGAATGAATTTTCCCCATAAGAAATAATGGAAATCAAATTAATCCGTGCAAGACACCCAAAAGTATGGAAAAAAAAATTTTACCACATGAAATATACATTTTCCTACACACAAAGAGAAGGATACATGCACAATAGTAGAGTAGTACATGCACAATATATATTGTGCATGTACTACTCTACTAAATGAAGAATAAATGACACTTACCTTTATTGAAGATGCAGCAATGACTGATGAGACACTGTGTCCTGGGAGTGCCTTTTCCTCCTGAGTACTGTAGGTCCTGTTTGGCATTTTCTTCCAGAACAGGCCTTATCACACTGTGTATGCCACTACGATTCTTAAATCTCTCAAACCAACCTTTGCTGGCTTTAAATTCACCAATACAAGCACTAGTTCCAGGCATTTTTCCCTGTTCACCTAGGTGTTAGTCGACTGGTGTGGGTTGCATCCTGGGAGACAAGATTAAGGACCCCAATGGAAATAAGTTAGACAGTCTTCGATGACACTGACTTTTTTTGGGTTATCCTGGGTGGCAAATCCTCTGGGGTTAATTGTTTCTTGGTATTCTCAATAAGCCACACCAACAATGGTGCTACAGCAGCAGCAGCAGTTGACGGTGGTACAGCAGCAACAGACGATGCTACAGCAGCAGCAGACAATGCTACAGCAGCAACAGACGATGCTACAGCAGCAGCAGACGATGCTACAGCAGCAGCAGACGATGCTACAGCAGCAACAGACGATGCTACAGCAGCAGCAGATGATGCTACAGCAGCAGCAGACGATGCTACAGCAGCAGCAGACGGTACTACAGCAGCAGCAGCAGCTGACGGTGGTACAACAGCAGCAGCAGCTGACAGTGCAGCAGCAGCTGATGGTGGTACAGCAGCAGCAGCAGCTGACGGTGGTACAACAGCAGCAGCAGCTGTACCACCAATAGTAGCTATGGTTGATTGGGGTTTATTATACAACCTGGCCGGCTCGGAGACGCGCACTCCACTTTCATACTTATCAATGATCTTTTTCTTCATCTCTATAGTAATTCTCACCCTTATTGCTGTAGGGTTGGCACTAGAAGCTTTCTTGGGGCCCATGGTCACTTATTTTCCAGAAAAAATCACCAAAAACACTGTAATAATACGAAATGTTCTGATTGTATGCTTGGATGTTACCGCGGAGGCTGGCTGGTAAACAATGCCACCGGCGGAACATGTGAGCGTGGCTCAGGCCGCACATTGGACGCGTCTCGGATGAAGAGCGGTGAGCGGGTTTTTGGGCGGTATGCGAGGCAAAATTTTTGCAAAAAAAGCGAGCGGTATGCGGATTGTACGGTATGCGATGCATGCGGTATGCGGGGGTCCACTGTATTGTTTACTACAATAAGCATGCACAAATGTTGCATAATACTAATGTTCTATTATATATTTACATAAGTACAGTCACTGGACATGCTTCTAGAACTGCTGCAGCCTGCGGAAGTCCTTGAAACAAGGTATCATGCACAGAGGTACCTTACATTCCTCGCACATAAACTAAGTGTCTTTGCATCTTTGTTGCCATCGTTTTGTTTGTGCACAGACAACACATCTCTTCTGAGCAAATTTCTTCTTAGTTGCAGGAAGCTGTATTATGAAGTGATCACCTTCCCTCCTCAAACATTTGGGTATTTCCTGAGGAGTTCGAGGACGGTTTTGTATAGCAGGTGTTGTTACCTTGTACTTCATTGTGAGTTGTCTGACAACAGACAAACAAAATTCACCATATGGTGGTCTGTTGCCAGTCTTTATTTGGTACATATTATATGCATTGAGCATTGAAATGTCCATGAGATGGAAGAAAAGTTTCATGTACCACTTGTAACTCTTACGAACACAATCAGCAAAGCCAATCGGCATGTCACATCTGTCAACCAAACAAATGTTTTGTATATAATCAATCACTTACTGGTTTTCGTATACATTCATTAGTCACTCTACCAACTTTGCCTTTGTCTTGCATTTCACTAGGGTGAATGGTTGTCAACAATGTGACATCTCATTTCTCATGCCACCATAATGCCATGATGTCATTGGTAGTAAACACCTGCACCTCACCAGCAAGAGTGCCTGCGTTGAACCTGGGCATATGTTTATGATTAGAACGCACTGTGCCACACATATCTGTCATGTGTACTTGCAAGAAATCACTTAGTAAAAGGCTTGCATACCAGTTATCAGTATATAATGTATGCCCCTTACGAAGATAAGGTGCCATTATGTTTCTCACTACATCACCTGAGATGCCCAATAACATCCTGGTATCTTTCAATGTTTTGCTTCCCATGTACACAATAATATCCAGTACCAGGCCATTGTCACAGTCACATAGTACAAACTGCTTTATACCAAAGCATTTCCTCTTACTCGGTATATACTGCTTGAACAACAGTCTACGCTTGAACAAAATCAAAGACTCGTCAATTACAAGATTCTTGAATGGATAAAAGTACATGAACTGTCACCATTAAAGACACAGCATCATCAACACGGCCACTTGATACTGGAGTTCTGCAGGGGTGTGTCCTTGGACCCTTGCTCTTCTTCATTTACATCATTGATCTTCCAAACGTATCCCAACACCTGAAACCCATTCTCTTTGCTGACGACACGACTTATGCCATCTCTCACCCTAATCTTGCCACCCTCAACACCATTGTTAATGAGGAGCTGCTCAAAATATTGACTTGGATGACAACCAATAAACTTACACTTAACACTGACAAAACCTACTATATTATGTTTGGTGGCAGAGCAGGTGTTGCGCAACTTAACATTAAGATCGACAACACTCTTAATTGCCAGACATAATGAGGGCAAATTCCTAGGCCTATACCTTGACAACAACCTGAATTTCAGCACCCATATCCAACACATTACAAAAAAAGTATCTAAAACAGTTGGGATCCTCTCCAAGATACGATACTACGTGCCGCAAAATGCCCTTCTCACACTATACTATTCACTCATTTATCCATACCTCACCTATGCTATTTGTGCTTGGGGATCAACTGCAGCAACACACCTAAAGCCAATAATAACCCAGCAAAAAGCTGCAGTAAGAATAATCACTAAATCCCATCTCTGTGGCAACACACCCCCCCACTCTAAACTTACTCCCTGTTCAGAACATCCACACTTACTGCTGTGCAATCTACATCTACAGGACCTTAAATTCCAATATTAACCTTGACCTAAAATGCTTTCTTGATAGTTGTGACAGGACCCACAGGCATAACATCAGACACAAACATCTCTGCGACATTCCCCGTGTCTGACTAAACCTTTACAAAAATTCAATGTATGTCGAAGGCCCTAAAATCTGGAATACCCTACCTGAAAACTCTAGAACTGCAGACACATTCATCACCTTCAAAACTACCATTAGAAAACATCTTATCTCCCTGATACACCCCGTCAACTAACTACATAAAAACCACCTGGTGGTTCATACTTACACTCACTCACTCGCCCATTTGACTATAAGTACAGAAATACGAATCTTAATCTTAAAATAATGATTCCTAATTAGTCATAAGTTTGCCTGTGATACTCCAATATAGAAACTCTGTATTGTGCCAAAACAAAAGCATTCACATTGCTAAACTCACAAACTAGTATTTAGTCACTTAGTATTTAGTCAACTTACTCCATAATTTGTAATAATTTAGGGTTAAGAATTAATCTAAGTTTGCCGGAAATGCCTAGCCATGCTAGGTGTCCTAGTGGCCCCCTCTGTAATTAGTATTTTACTACATGTAAACCACACAATAACCAAAATCTGTAAACCCTGCATTGTAATCCGTATAGAGAATAAACTTTGTTTCAAATACATTAAAACATTTCTAATCTTGTATAACCTGTCACTTCTGTCAGGCCTGGTTTTGTCAGAGAAGTGCAACATACGTAACAGTAAGATAAACCTGTTTACTGGGATGATTTCACTGAAGGCCGGGGTACAAATTAGCCGATCCGTGGACCAGTATGATTTTAAATTATGCTTATAGACATGAAGCATAAGCATTATTGTTGCAAAAAGCAAATACATTTCAGCCACAGTTGTCTCTTTCTACTGGTGTACTCTTGACTGTGGTGATACAATCGTATTTGGCATAGTGTACTCAAAATACTTGTTACTTTCCGTGACAATAATTTCCATCAAGGGCTGGTCAAAGAATAGGTCAAAGAATTCCAGTTTATTTGCAGTGTTTCCAAGGGAACATGCTGGTAGGATTCCACTTTGAGAGTCATCAAACTGATGGGGATTGGGAACAAAATTGGGATTTTGCTGCCAATCCCAGATATGGTTTGCTGGTGGATACTGGACATCATAAGCTGGTTGTAGTTGTGGTGTGGTGGTTTATGACGCTCTGCTTTGTCCTTGAGCTGAGGAGTCAGCGGGGTGGGCCGCAGCCTGGGCTGGTGAGTCATTCATGGCTGTGGCATTACCACCACCACTACCACTATCACCACTAACACCACCACCTACTGATGCCTGTGGTCTATCCATGTCAAGTGTAGCCATATCATCCTCACTTTCACTGTCTATTCCTGGTGTAGGGCCACAGGATGTACTCCGTCCCTTGGGCACTGCATAGGGAACACTACCCGAGCGCATGCGGCGGCATATATACCGACGCTTCACTGGTGAAAATGATTCATCACTCTCAGTACAGTGGACCCTCAGCTAACGATATTAATCCGTTCCTGAAAGCTCATCGTTAGCTGAAATTATTGTTAGCTGAATTAATTTTCCCCATAAGAAATAATGGAAAACAAATTAATCCGTGCAAGACACCCCAAAGTATGAAAAAGAAAATTTCTTTTTACCACATGAAATATTAATTTTAATACACACAAACTGACACTTACCTTTATTGAAGATCTGGTGATGATTGATGGGATGGGAGGAGGGGAGAGTGTGGAAGTTGTTAATGTTTAGAAGGGGAATTCCCTTCCATTAGGACTTGAGGTATCAAGTCCTTTTCCAGGGCTACTTTATTTCTTCTTTAAATGCCACTAGGACCAGCTTGAGAGTCACTGGACCTCTGTCACACAACAAATCTGTGTATAGAGGTCTGTACCTCCCGTTCCTTTAAGATTTGCCTAAAATGGGCCACAACATTGTCATTGTAATAGTCACCAGCATGGCTTGCAATAGCTGTGTTAGGATGATTTTCATCCATAAAGGTTTGCAGTTCAACCCAATTTGCACACATTTCCTTAACCCTTTGACTGTCAAAAGGCCCAATCCTGAAGTGTCTTCTGGTGTCGCAAAATATTCGAAAAAAAAAAATTATTTTTTCTTATGAAAATGTTAAGATTATTTTTCTGATTGTTTTAGTCCCCCCCAAAAAATTTTCCCATCAGTACTTACCGAGATATAGAGGCATGAGGTTTGCAGAAAATGAGCCGCGTATGGCAACAGCGGCGACTGCCGCTCACCCGGTAAACTTTGGTTTACTTGTATTTGAAGGTTTGTTGTTTTTTTCACTATTTTTTTTTTTCACATAACTTATGTGGCCTTTGAACCAAAGTAAATGAAAATGTAAAATATATACACTCGTTGTATACAACACAATAAGCACACAAACATAATTATCAATATATTGTTTACAAAACTTGTTTACAAAAACAAACAATACAAAAAATTGTTTATTAGTATTGTTCTATAATATATATACCAATATACAGTCACTGGACATATTCCTAGAAGTTCTACAGCTTGTGTAACTCTTTGAAACATGGTGTCATACACAATGGTGTTTTACACTCCTTCCTTACTTTTTTCCTTCCTTTCATCTCATCCTTCCTTCATTCCTGCCTTCCCTTCTTGCTTCTGGTTTCTATAATATATATACACATATATAGTCACTCGATACTTTCATGTAACTGCTGTTATCTCCATTCAGCAAGCTTGTCTTGGGTGGGAGTGTGTGGTTTATAATTGTTTTGAGTCAGGAGTCGGCAGCTGTCAAAATGACATATTGTCTCATTACTCACTCCCCCTACCGCCTGTCAAAACAATGGGGTCCGATGCTGCTTCCCCTCCATTCTATCTAATTATATTTTCTCCCTCATTCTATATCTTTTCAATCTCTCTCTCTCTTTCTCTCTGTCTGTCTATCTCTGTCTCACAGGTACACATAAATACAAGTAAACATAGTGTAAATTACCTAGGATAACCCAAAAAATCCAGACAAAGTGCTATTCTCTGCTTGAAGATGTGAGTAAACGTGATGATGACACAGTCTTGTGGCTCTCTCTGAGACAGAGAGCTAGACGGATAGACAGGGAGCTTGGCAGACAGACAAATAGACAGACAGACAAATGTTTGTGTACCAGCAAAAACAAAGGGAGGGCGATGGTCATCTAACCTTTCCTTATCAGCTCCACCCTCGTTTACACTTATAAAATGTCAGCTCTTATCAGATGTTATCTCCCCTTATCTTGTCACTGTCATGGGGTGAACTGTTTTCATGCCTCAAGGGAACATATTATTATATATTATTATTGCTGCTGCTGCTGCTGCTGCTGCTGCTGCTGCTGCTGCTTGCTTGCTTGCTTGCTTGCTTGCTTGCTTGCTTGCTTCCCTCCCTCCCTCCCTCCCTCCCTCCCTCCCTTCCTTCCTTCCTTCCTTCCTTCCTTCCTTCCTCCTCCTTCCTTCCTCCTCCTGGCTCTGAGACAGAGAGCTAGACAGATAGACAGCTGCCCCCCCTCCCTCCACCCTCGTTTACGCTCATCAAAGGTCAGCTCTTATCAGATGTTATCTCCCCTTATCTTGTCACTGTCATGGGGTGAACTGTTTTCATGCCTCAAGGGAACATATTATTACATATTATTATTATTAGGTATTATTATTATTATTCTTCCTCTTCTTCCTCCTCCTCTTCTTCTTCTTCTTCTTCTTCTTCTTCTTCCTCCTCCCTCCTCTGCCTTCCTCCTACCTCCTCCTCCCTTCTTCCTCCTCCTCCCTCCTTCCTCCTCCTTCCTTCCTCCTCCTTCCTTCCTCTTCCTCCTTCCTTCCTCCTCCTCTTCTTCCTCCTCCTCCTCTTCCTCCTCCTCCTCCTCTTCTTCTTCTTCCCCCTCCTCCTCTTCTTCCTCCTCCTCCACTTCTTCCTCCTCTTCTTCCTCCTCCTCCTCCTCCTCCATTGCTTTTGGTCTCAAACTCCTCGAAATCATGAAATTGATCTTCACTGACACTTACATCTGTGTTAGAGCATCACTTGGGAAGAGAAGAGTCCTAGATTTGCTGGGGAGTCACATATTTCTTACCACTAGAATTGCTGAAAAAGGACAACTGAAATGGCATTCCCACAATGCACCACTGGCTCCCCGATTTTTTTTATATGGTGCACACTGACCATGGAGACCCATTCTCTCACATGTGGGCCTACCAGCTTTCTCCTGCTTGATTTGAAGCCACTAGAATTTATGCGTATAGATACGTCAAACACGGTATCTCCTATGACGTATATACAGTGGACCCCCGCATAACGATACCCTCCGAATGCGACCAATTATGTAAGTGTATTTATGTAAGTGCGTTTGTACGTGTATGTTTGGGGGTCTGAAATGGACTAATCTACTTCACAATATTCCTTATAGGAACAAATTCGGTCAGTACTGGCACCTAAACATACTTCTGGAGAGAAAAAATATCGTTAACCGGGGGTCCACTGTATACGACCGCGACAGTCAAGGGGTTAATCTTTGAAGTAGGCACAATGGATTCCACAACTGGCATAGGCGTCTCAGGGTTAGCCTCAAACCCTTCAAAAACTTTCTTAATTTCCATACTAATTCTCACCCTTTTTATCACAGAGTTGGCACTAGAAGCTTTCTTGGGGATCATGGTGACTTATTTTGCAGGTACAATCACTAAAAACGCTGTGATAATATGAAATGTTCCGATTGCATGCGTGGATGCGACTGCACTGGCTGGCTTGTAAACACTGGCACCCACGGGACAACTGAGGTGCGCTCAGGCCACACATGGACACGTCTCGAACGAATCGCGTTGGGTGAGTTTTTTAGCATTAGCTGAGGCAAAATTTTTGCGTTAAAATGTATCGTTAGCTGGTTTAACGTTAGCTGAGGGTCCACTGTACTTGAATGATCATCAAGAGCAATAAAATCACAGTCCACATCGCTATCATCATCATTACTGAAGTGTGATGCCTGGCCATGCAAAAATATTAGTTTTCTCTTGCGACGAGGTACAACTGAACGTGACTGAGATGTGCCCACAGCAGAGGTAGACGGTTGAGGATCGTCAGGATTTTCTGCACTATTTTCGATATCCTGGTCATTGCTTTCGGTCACTAATTGATCAAAGCCATAGAATTCTTCTTCTTTTCCACTTCCATCAGAGTCAGAACTATCATTTACGAAGAGGAGAGTCCCAATTCGCCTTGGAATGAGAGCTGCCTTGCGGCGAGGCATGGTGAACAAAGCTTACTGAGGCAGCGTTCCCATAATGGCATGCGGGCACCTAGAATTTTTGTTTATGGCGCACACACACACCACGCAGACCTGTTCTCTCAGATGTAGGCTTTCCAGCCTTCTCACTCAAATTTGATGCCACTAGAATTTTGAACCCTCATCGTATAGCCATAGATCTATGGCACGGACCCTTAAAGGGTTAAGACCCATTCTATGCTGACCAGGCATCTCAGGCCAATCGTGCCAAATTTGGAGGCAGGAAAAATAAAATGTATATATATGTTTGTGGCACTAGTGGTAAGAACGTATATATACGCTTGGACCGTTTACGGGTTAACTCACCCTCGAGGTCGAAAAATTAAAAAAAAAAAATCAACTTTTTCTTATGAAATGATGGAGAATCTTTATTCGATGATGATGACACCAAAAGTACGAAGTTTAATGGAAAACTTATGAAATTACACTCTCGCGAAGTTAGCGATCTCGGCAATACCTAGACATCAGCAATTTCGTCCATTTTGAGCCCTATTTTCGGCCAATTCCATTGTTCCAGTAGACTAAAATCATAGCTATTTTGCTAGAACTCTATTTGTACTATCGATTGAGTACAAGAAACGGCCCATTTACTGATTTTGATTACCCAGTAAAGTGGTCAGAAATTGGCAATTTGAGCAATTTCAACCAAATTTCAAAAGATACCAATTTCAAAATAGGGTCCAGAATAAACAAGACAGACATTACTGGCACTAAAATAACATATTCTCTGTTCATTAGTACCATCTCCAGGCCCCTTTTATATTACTCTTGCTTTCCATTTTGAAATTTTTTTCTCTCAAAAAATAGAAGAGTTACTGTTATGCACAATGCCACATTATTGTCAAAATGGTATAAATAATATCAGCGCATTTGCGAAAGAATATTAGATTTGCTAATTGACGTGTATTGGATGCGTGGCATAATATGTTTACTCTTGAACATCTGCAAAAATTGAACATTTATGCTACCTTTAGCTCAATTTCAAGGTACTTTTCATCGTGAAATCAATCAAAATCATCCCTGTTTCAAATGAGACCAAGAAAACGAGAATACAACCATAAATACCATAGGAAAATACACTGCAAAGTCACTGTTTTAACCCTTTCAGGGTTTCGGACGTACTAGTACGGCTTACGCACCAGGGTTTTTGACATACAGTACTAGTACGCCTAAATTCTAGCGCCCTCAAATCTAGTGAGAGAAAGCTGGTATGTGGTCAGTGTGCACAGTATAAAAAAAAATCCTGCAGCACACAGTGCGTAATGAGAAAAAAAAAAACTTTGACCGTGTTTCTGGATTAAAACAGTGACTTTGCACTGTATTTTCGTATGGTATTTATTGTTGTATTCTAGTTTTCCTGGTCTCATTTTATAGAATAGAAGACATATTACAGAAATTGAGATGAGTTTGACTGGTTTTACAATTAAAAGTACCTTGAAATTGAGCTCAAAGTAGCAGAAATGTTCGATTTTTACCAAAGTTCAAAAGTAAACTATCCAATAAAGTGGTCAGAATTTAGCAATTTTGCCAGTTTCACACAATTTTCAAAAGATGCCAATTTCCAAATAGGGTCCAGAATAAACAAGAAAGACATTCCTGGCACTAAAATAGCATTTCCTCTGTTCAATAGTCACATCCCCAGGCCCTCTTACATTTCTTTTACTTTCCACATTGATTTTTTATTCTCACAAAAAAAAATAAGATTTACTGTTAGGCAGACTACTGCATTAGTGTAGAAATAGTATAAATAATATCGGCACAGTTGTGAAAGAATATTAGACTCACCAGTTGACGTGTATTGGACGCTTAGCATGATTTGTTGACTTTTGAACTTTGGTAAAAATCGAACATTTCTGCTACTTTGAGCTCAATTTCAAGTTACTTTTCATTGTAAAACCAGTCAAAATCATCTCAATTTCTGTAATATGTCTTGCATTCTATACAGTGAGACCAGGAAAACTAGAATGCAACAATAAATACCATACGAAAATACAGTGCAAAGTCACTGTTTTAAACCAAAAATACGGTCAATGTTTTTTTTTTCTCATTACGCACTGTGTGCTGCAGGATTTTTTTATACTGCGTACACTGACCACATAGACCCATTATTTCATATGTAGGCCTACCAGCTTTCTCTTGCTAGATTTGAGGGCGCTAGAATTTAGGCATACTAGTAAGTCAAAAACCCTGGCGCATAAGCTGTACTAGTACGGCTGAAACCCCGAAAGGGTTAAAAGCCAGGATGTCAGATGATAAAACTAATTAGCAGATGTTATGGTAGATTTGGTTAATATTGAGAAATAAGATGATTTTATGGATTGGCAGAATTAAGAGCCTGGAGGTCACGTAATAAAACTAGTTAGCAGATGTTTGGTTAATTTGGTTAATATTGTGAGATAAGATGAATTTTTAGCAAAATCCTAAATTTATAAGCTGTCAAGGGATCTTGGACCTGTTCCGGTAGCGAGTTCCAGATCTTAGGGCCTTTTATGTGCATGACGTTCTTGCATAGTGAGAGTCTGACTCGAGGGATGTTGAAATGTGCCTTATGCCTTGTATTGTTCCTGTGCATGCTGTTGTAACTGTCGAGGAGTAGTTTTAGGGGAGGGTTTACAGTGGAGTTTAATGTTCTGTGTATGTAGTAGGCACAATAAAAAGAGTGTATGTCTTGTATATTTAGCAAGTTGAGTCTTTTGAAAAGTGGTGGGGTATGTTGTCTAGTTCAGGAGCTGGTTATCACGCGCACAGCGGCTTTTTGTTGGATTATTAAAGGTCTAAGGTGGTTGGTTGAGGTTGAGCCCCAGGCACAAATGCCATAGGTGAAGTAAGGATATATTAGAGAGTGGTACATGGTAAGGAGAGTCGTTTGTGGTACATAGTATCGTATCTTGGAAAGGATTTCTACCGATTTGGAAATTTTCTTGGCTATGTGATGAGCATGGGACTGAAATTTAAGATTACAGTCAAGGAGAAGACCTAGAAATTTGCCCTCTGTGTGTCTTGATATAGGGGAACCATTTAACAGTATGTTGAGTTGGATATTTGAGGCTCTGTTGCCAAACAGCATGAAGTATGTTTTGTGTATGTTAAGAGTAAGTTTGTTGGTCATCATCCAAGCATATAATTTAGCAGTTCATTGTTTACAGTGTTTCCAAGCACAGCTGGGTCTGAATGGGAGTAGACATATGTAGTGTCATCAGGAATTGGGATGCATTGGGGAGATCATTGTTGTAGATGAGAAAGAGGAGTAGGCCTAGGACACTGGTTATCAGTTCTATAATGATAGTTTACAATAGTAAGCAAGTACAGTGGACCCTCGCCTAACGCTATTAACCTGCTCCTGAGAGCTCAACGTTAGGCGAAATTATCGTTAGGTGAATTAATTTTCCCCATAAGAAATAATGGAAATCAAATTAATCTGTTCCTGACACCCCAAAGTATGAACAAAAAAAATTTTTTACCACATGAAATATTAATTTTAATACACACAAACTGAAGAAGACATGCACAGTTGCATGACACTTACCTTTATTGAACATCTGGTGATGATTGATGGGATGGGAGGAGGGGAGAGTGCTGATGGTGTTAGTGTTTAGAAGGGGAATTCCCTTCCATTAGGACTTGAGGTGGCAAGTCCTTTTCCGGGGTTACTTCCCTTCTTCTTTTAATGCCACTAGGACCAGCTTGAGAGTCACTGGACCTCTGTCGCACAACATATCTGTCCATAGAGGCCTGTACCTCCCGTTCCTTTATGACATTCCTAAAGTGTTTCACAACATTGTCAGTGTAATAGTCACCAGCATGGCTTGCAATAGCTGTGTGAGGATGATTTTCATCAAAAAAGGTTTGCACTTTAAGCCACATTGCACACATTTCCTTAATTTTTGAAGTAGGCAACTTCCTCAATTTCTCTATCCCCTCCTCCGAAGCAGTTTCCTCAGGTGTGGCCTCTTGCTGTTGAAGATGATCTAGCAGCTCATCAGTGGTTAGTTCTTCATTGTCCTCCTCCACCAACTCTTCCACATCCTCCCCACTAACCTCCAACCCCAAGGACTTCCCCAATGCCACAATGGATTCCTCAGCTGGCATAGGATTCCCAGGGTTAGCCTCAAACCCTTCAAAATCTCTTTTGTCTACACATTCTGGCCACAGTTTCTTCCAAGCAGAGTTCAAGGTCCTCTTAGTCACTTCCTCCCAAGCCTTACCTATAATGTTTACACAATTGAGGATGCTAAAGTGATCTCTCCAAAACTCTCTTAGAGTCAGTTGAGTTTCTGAGGTCACTACAAAGCACCTTTCAAACATAGCTTTTGTGTACAGTTTCTTGAAGTTGGAAATGACCTGCTGGTCCATGGGCTGCAGGAGAGGAGTGGCATTAGGAGGCAAAAACTTGACCTTAATGAAGCTCATTTCCGCAGAAAGTCGCTCTGCCACATCTGAAGGATGACCAGGAGCATTGTCTAATACCAGGAGGCACTTAAGGTCTAATTTCTTTTCAATTAGGTAATTTTTCACAGTGGGGGCAAACGCATGGTGTAACCAGTCATAGAAAAAGTCCCTAGTGGCCCATGCCTTACTGTTTGCCCTCCACAGCACACACAAATTAGCCTTGAGGACATTGTTTTTCCTGAACACTCTGGGAGTTTCTGAGTGATACACCAATAAAGGCTTCACTTTGCAATCACCACTAGCATTGGCACACATCAACAGAGTAAGCCTGTCTTTCATAGGCTTATGTCCTGGGAGTGCCTTTTCCTCCTGAGTAATGTAGGTCCTGTTTGCCATTTTCTTCCAAAACAGGCCTGTTTCGTCACAATTAAACACTTGTTCAGGTTTCAGTCCTTCATTGTCTATGTACTCCTTTAATTCCTGCATATATTTTTCCCTGCCTTGGTGGGAATCGGCCAGTGTGATAATAAAATAAAATAAAATTTTTCAGCCGCTTTGTGGTCCAGATTGGCAGCCTCACCATGCCTTATCACACTATGTATGCCACTACGATTCTTAAATCTCTCAAACCAACCTTTGCTGGGCTTAAATTCACTCACATCATCACTATTTGCAGGCATTTTTCTAATTAAATCATCATGCAACTTCCTAGCCTTTTCACATATGATTGCTTGAGAGATGCTATCTCTTGCTATCTGTTTTCATTTATCCACACCAATAACAGTCTCTCAACATCTTTTATGACTTGCGATCTCTGTTTCGAAAACAAAGCTGCACCTTTGGCAAGAACAGCTTCCTTGATTGCCGTTTTCTTGCCCACAATAGTAGTGATGGTTGATTGGGGTTTTGTGTACAACCTGGCCAGCTCGGAGACACGCACTCCACTTTCATACTTAGCAATGATCTCTTTCTTCATATCCATAGTAATTTTCACACTTTTTGCTGTAGGGTTGGCACTAGAAGCTTTCTTGGGGCCCATGGTGACTTATTTTGCAGGTGCAGTCACTAAAAAGGCTGTGATAATATGAAATGTTCCGATTGTATGCTTGGAAGCGACCGCGGTGGCCGACTTGTAAACACTGGCACCCACGGAACAAGTGAGGTGGGCTCAGGCCGCACGTGGACGCGTCTTGAACGAATCGCGTTGAGCGAGTTTTTTAGCGCTAGCCGAGGCAAAATTTTTTGCGTTAAAATGTATCGCTAGGTGGATTTAACATTATGCGATGCGTTCGTTAGGTGAGGGTCCACTGTAATGGTAAATTAAAAAAATAAAAATAGGAAGAAAAAGAGATAATACAGTGGACCCCCGGTTAACGATATTTTTTCACTCCATAAGTATGTTCAGGTGCCAGTACTGACCGAATTTATTCCCTTAAGGAATATTGTGAAGTAGATTAGACCATTTCAGACCCCCAAACATACACGTACAAACGCACTTACATAAATACACTTACATAATTGGTCGCATTCGGAGGTAATCGTTATGCGGGGGTCCACTGTATAGTGATCAAATGTACAAAAGTAAAATGGACTGTTAGTAAATATGGTGTTGAACAAAATTTTAACAAGTAACATTGATTAAAAAATTAAAAAAGAAAAAAAAATAATTTTTATTACAAGTATTAAATTTTTGTGAACAACTATTTGGATTCAGTATTGCACTGGTAGTAATATTAGAGCTTATTAGGCAGTACAATTTAAAAGTAAGGAACTACACTAAGAGAATATAGTGATTAATTGTGTGAAGTAGAATGGATTGTAGAAAAATACGAAAGTGGTGGTGGTAGTGATAGTGGTAGAGGGTGGTAGTGATGGTAGTGGTTGTGATGATGGTAGTAGTTGTGATGTTAGTAGAGGGTGAGAGTGGCTGTGATGTTGGTAGAGGGTGGTAGTGATGGTGGTAGAGGTTGGTAGTGATTGTGATGGTGGTAGAGGGTGCTAGTGATAGTGGTTGTGATGGTGGTAGAGGGTGGTAGTGATGGTGGTAGAGGTTGGTAGTGATTGTGATGGTGGTAGAGGGTGCTAGTGATAGTGGTTGTGATGGTGGTAGAGGGTGCTAGTGATAGTGGTAGAGGGTGGTAGTGGTTGTGATGGTGGTAGAGGGTGCTAGTGATAGTGGTTGTGATGGTGGTAGAGGGTGCTAGTGATAGCGGTAGAGGGTGGTAGTGATAGTGGTAGAGGAAGGTAATAATGGAGATTTGTGCAGTGTGGAGTAGGATAGAAAGATTTGTGGAGGAACATCACCTTAACAAAGCTGTTGCAAGCCGTGTCTGCAACATGTATAATACCAATGTCTAGTCCCATTTTAGGGAAATTTTAAAAAGACGCCAGAAACAGAGCTTTCTGAACAGATATTTAGTGCCACAGGTGTGCAGTGACTCAAGCTGGTCCTGGTGGCATTAAAAAACAAAGAAGTTAAGTAACCCTAGAAAAGGGCTTGGTACCTGAAGTCTTTATGGAAGGGGATTCCCCTTCCAAACAATAGTAACTCCTCCATCCTCTCCCCTCCTCCTATCTTCCATACACTAAGGAGAATCTTCAATAAAGGTAAATGTCATGTTATTATTGTTTTATTCTTCATGTGTCATTGTTTTCTGTGTAGGTAAATGTATATTTCATGTAAAAAAAATTTTTTTTTTTTTTAATACTTTTGGGCGTCTGGAGCGGATTAACTGGATTTACATTATTTCTTATGGGGAAAATGAATTCAGATAGCGTCATATTCAGATTTAGTCACACTCTCTGGAACGGATTAATTACAATAACCAGAGGTCCACTGTAATAGATAACTAACCTTTATTTCTAATACAGTGGAACCTCTACTTGTTATGTTTCAGAATAAACAAATGATATCACTGTCTATTCCAATATGCTGTCGTGAATGGGTTGACATTATTTATATAATTATTGCAATAAGGAATAACACTAAATCTTATATTTTTTGTGTGAATAAAAATTACAAATTATTTATA
Organism: Cherax quadricarinatus; assembly: GCF_026875155.1. Lineage (NCBI taxonomy): Eukaryota > Metazoa > Arthropoda > Malacostraca > Decapoda > Parastacidae > Cherax > Cherax quadricarinatus. The sequence goes on from NC_069418.1 coordinate 7,731,723, forward strand.
TAATATTTTGAGGAATTGTTAAATGTTGATGAAGATAGGGAAGCTGTGATTTCATGTATAGGGCAAGGAGGAATAACATCTTGTAGGAGTGAGGAAGAGCCAGTTGTGAGTGTGGGGGAAGTTCGTGAGGCAGTAGGTAAAATGAAAGGGGGTAAGGCAGCTGGGATTGATGGGATAAAGATAGAAATGTTAAAAGCAGGTGGGGATATAGTTTTGGAGTGGTTGGTGCAATTATTTAATAAATGTATGGATGAGGGTAAAGTATCTAGGGATTGGCAGAGAGCATGCATAGTTCCTTTGTATAAAGGCAAAGGGGACAAAAGAGAGTGCAAAAATTATAGGTGGATAAGTCTGTTGAGTATACCTGGTAAAGTATATGGTAGAGTTATTATTGAAAGAATTAAGAGTAAGACGGAGAATAGGATAGCAGATGAACAAGGAGGCTTTAGGAAAGGTAGGGAGTGTGGGGACCAGGTGTTTACAGTGAAACATATAAGTGAATAGTATTTAGATAAGGTCTTTGTGGCATTTATGAATTTGGAAAAGGCGTATGACAGGGTGGATAGAGGGGCAATGTGGCAGATGTTGCAGGTGTATGGTGTAGGAGGTAGGTTACTGAAAGCAGTGAAGAGTTTTTACGAGGATAGTGAGGCTCAAGTTAGAGTATGTAGGAAAGAGGGAAATTATTTCCCAGTAAAAGTAGGCCTTAGACAAGGATGTGTGATGTCACCGTGGTTGTTTAATATATTTATAGATGGGGTTGTAAGAGAAGTAAATGCGAGGGTCTTGGCAAGAGGCGTGGAGTTAAAAGATAAAGAATCACACATAAAGTGGGAGTTGTCACAGTTGCTCATTGCTGATGACACTGTGCTCTTGGGAGATTCTGAAGAGAAGTTGCAGAGATTGGTGGATGAATCTGGTAGGGTATGCAAAAGAAGAAAATTAAAAGTGAATACAGGAAAGAGTAAGGTTATGAGGATAAAAAGATTAGGTGATGAAAGATTGGATATCAGATTGGAGGGAAAGAGTATGAAGGAGGTGAATGTATTCAGATATTTGGGAGTGGACGTGTCAGCGGATGGGTCTATGAAAGATGATTTGAATCACAGAATTGATGAGGGGAAAAGGGTGAGTGGTGCACTTAGGAATCTGTGGAGACAAAGAACTTTGTCCTTGGAGGCAAAGAGGGGAATGTATGAGAGCATAGTTTTACCAACACTCTTATATGGGTGTGAAGCATGGGTGATGAATGTTGCAGCGAGGAGAAGGCTGGAGGCAGTGGAGATGTCATGTCTGAGGGCAATGTGTGGTGTGAATATAATGCAGAGAATTCGTAGTTTGGAAGTTAGGAGGAGGTGCGGGATTACCAAAACTGTTGTCCAGAGGGCTGAGGAAGGGTTGTTGAGGTGGTTCAGACATGTAGAGAGAATGGAACGAAACAGAGTGACTTCAAGAGTGTATCAGTCTGTAGTGGAAGGAAGGCGGGGTAGGGGTCGGCTTAGGAGAGGTTGGAGAGAGGGGGTAAAGGAGGTTTTGTTTGCGAGGAGCTTGGATTTCCAGCAGGCATGCGTCAGCGTGTTTGATAGGAGTGAATGGAGACAAATGGTTTTTAATACTTGACGTGCTGTTGGAGTGTGAGCAAAGTAACATTTATGAAGGGGTTCAGGGAAACCGGCGGGCCGGACTTGAGTCCTGGAGATGGGAAGTACAGTGCCTGCACTCTGAAGGAGGGGTGTTAATGTTGAAGTTTAAAAACTGTAGTGTAAAGCACCCTTCTGGCAAGACAATGATGGTGAAAGTTTTTCTTTTTCTGGCCACCCTGCCTTGGTGGGAATCGGCCATTGTGATAATAAGATAATAAAATAATATTAATAATAATAATAATAATAATATGTATAATTATAATAATAGTACAATAATAATAATGATAATAATATAATATGTATAATAATAATACATATATAATAATAATGTACTACATATAATAATTATAATAGATGGCTTCAAAAGGCTGTCACTAGATGGCAGCGTTTACCACAACAAAGAGGGAGCGGTTGTGGCCGCCTCCATATGTTACATTATGACGTATTTTATTCATTCTAGAGTGTATATCATGTTTCTATGTTATTTACATTCTTTGTTATGTCATATTAGATGAACTATGATAGACAAATAAGCTGTATAGATGATATTAGCAAAATTATTCATGAAGTATTTTGCCCAGTCTCCAGACAAACTCGTCCACCGTCGACACTGCCCATGCCACTACATGAATGACATATTTTATTCATTTTAGAGTATATATCAGGTTTCTATATTATTTATATTGTTTATCATGTCATATTAGATGAAGTGAGATAGATAAATAAGCTGTAGAGTTGATATTAGCAAAATTATTGAAGTACAGAATTCCACTGGAACAGATTAATTGCATTTCAGTTAATTTAAACGAGCAAATCCAGTTGCGAGCAAGGTCATGGAACGGATTAAACTCGCAAGTAGAGGTTCCACTGTATTAGTGCAATTACACAACATTTCATTAGCACCATGTCTTTCATCCTACACCCATGACGACTAACCAGATACTGAATGCTACTGCTCACCTCTCCCTCCCTCATTTAGCTCCTCCCACTTTGAAACGATGTTTGATGATGAATTTAATGTACAGTGGACCCCCGCTTAACGATCACCTCCCAATGCGACCAATTATGTAAGTGTATTTATGTAAGTGCATTTGTACGTGTTTGTTTGGGGGTCTGAAATGGACTAATCTAATTCACAATATTCCTTATGGGAACAGATTTGTTCAGCAACGGCACCTGAACATACTTCTGGAATGAAATAATATCGTAAGCCGGGGGTCCACTGTATTAGACAAAAATTTGAAAGAAATCGGAAAAAATTCTAAAAATTCACATGTTCAGATGTATACTACTACTTGCCACATCATAAAAATAATTTTTGTAAAATAACTATACGTAATTCTTTGTAGAAACATGGTACAAAGATGATACTTATCCTAAAGTGCTGTCAGATTCTTTAGCTTTTTTTCTAGAGGCTTAACTCATATGTATATTTTACTTTTTTATTGTTTTCTGTATTATATATGAGTTATTTTTTTTTATTTTTACTAACATATCGGCCGATTCCTACCAAGGCAGGGTGGCCTGAAAAAGAAAAGCTTTCATCAACATTCACTCCATCACTGTCTTGCCAGAGGGGTGCTTTACACTAGAGTTATAAAACTGCAACATTAACACCCCTCCTTCAGAGTGCAGGCACTGTACTTCCCATCTCCAGGACTCTAGTCCAGCCTGCCAGTTTCCTTGAATCCCTTCTTAAATGTTACTTTGCTCACACTCCAACAGCACATCAAGTATTAAAAACCACTTGTCTCCATTCACTCCTATCAAATACGCTCACACATGCTTGCTGGAAGTCCAAGCCCCTCGCACACAAAACCTCCTTTACCCCCTCCCTCCAACCTTTCCTAGGCCGATCCCTACCCCGCCTTCCCTCCACTACAGATTTATACACTTGAAGTCATTCTGTTTCGTTCCATTCTCTCTACATGTCTGAACCACCTCAACAACCCCTCCTCAGCCCTCTGGATAATAGTTTTGGTAATCCCGCAACTCCTCCTAATTTCCAAACTACAAATTCTCTGCATTATATTCACACCACACATTGCCCTCAGACATGACATCTCCACTGTTTCCAGCCTTCTCCTCATTGCAACATTCATCACCCATGCTTCACACCCATATAAGAGTGTTGGTATAACTATACTCTCATACATTCCCCTCTTTGCTTCTACGGACAAAGTTCTTTGTCTCCACAGACTCCTAAGTGCACCACTCACCCTTTTCCCCTTATCAATTCTGTGATTCACCTCATTCTTCATAGACCCATCTGCTGACACATCCACTCCCAAATATCTGAATACATTCACCTCCTCCATACTCTCTCCCTCCATTCTGATATCCAATCTTTCATCACCTAATCTTTTTGTCCTCATCACCTTACTCTTTCCTATATTCACTTTTAATTTTCTTCTTTTACATACCCTACTAAATTTATCACCAACCTCTGCAACTTCTCTTCAGAATCTCCCAAAAGCAGTGTCATCAGCAAAGAGCAACTGTGACAACTCCCTCTTTGTGTTTGATTTGTTATCTTTTAACTCCACAACTCTTGCCAAGACCCTGGCATTCACTGCTCTTACAACCCCATCTATAAATTTATTGAACAACCACGGTGACATCACACATCCTTGTCTAAGGCTTCCTTTTACTGGAAAATAATCTCCTTCTCTCCTACGTACTCTAACCCGCGCCTCACTATCCTCGTAAAAACTCTTCACTGCTTTCAGTAACCTACCTCCTATACCATACACCTGCAACATCTGCCACATTGCCCCCCTATCCACCCTGTCATACACCTTTTGTAAATCCATAAATGCCACAAAAACCTCTTCAGCCTAATCTAAATACTGTTCACCTATATGTTTCACAGTAAGCACTTGGTCTGCACACCCCCTACCTTTCCTGAAGCCTCCTTGTTCATCTGCTATCCTACTCTTAATTCTTTCAATAATAACTCTACCATACACTTTACCAGGTATACTCAACAGACTTATTCCCTATAATTTTTGCACTCTCTTTTGTCCCCTTTGCCTTTATACAAAGGAACTATACACACACTCTGCCAGTCCCTAGGTACTTTACCCTCTTCCATACATCCCCACCTGCTTTTAAAATTTCTATCTATCCTATCAATCCCGGCTGCCTTAACCCCCTTTCATTCTACCCACTGCCTCACGAACTTCCCCCACACCCACAACTGGCTCTTCCTCACTCCTACAAGATGTTATTCCTCCTTGCCCTATACATGAAATCACAACTTCCCTATCTTCATCAACATTTAACAATTCCTCAAAATATTCCCTCCATCTTCCCGATACCTCTAACTCTTCATTTAATAACTCTCCTCTCCTATTTTTAACTGTCAAATCCTTTTTTTCCCTAGGTTTCCTCAGCTTATTAATCTCCAAAACTTTTTCTTATTTTCAACAAAAATTTTTTATAACATCACACCCACTCTCTCGTTTGCTCTCTTTACATTGCTTCACCACTCTCTTAACCTCTTTTTCTCTCCATATACTCTTCCCTCCTTGTATCACTTCTTACTGTATAAACATTTAAAAATATACCAGAAATGCTATAAATGGTGCAAAGGTGACATTAAAACAATATCACAGATGGTTGACACAAACTCACTACTATAATAATATGCTCCTCACTTAGCGATGAATTTGTTTAACTCTTTGAGTTTCACAAGCCCATTTCTGAAACTGTCATTCTGTGTCAAAAAATATTCGAAAAATAAAAAATTTACTTTTCCTACCAAAATGTTAGGATTATTTTGCTGAGTGTTTTAAGCCTAAAAAAAATTTTGTGATCATTACTTACCGAGATATAGAGGCATAAATTTGGCAGAAAATAAGCTGCATATGGCAACGGTGGCGAATGCCACTCACCCGGTAAATCTTTTTTACTCCCATTCAGGTAACTTTTGTGGCCTGTGAGACCAAAGTATGGTGCAATATACATATATACACTTATTGTATAAAACACAGTAAGCACACAAACATAATTATTAATATATTGTTTGCAAAACTTGTTTACACAAACAAGCAATACAAAAAAAGTTTATTACTATTGTTCTATAATATACAGTGGAACCTTGACTTGCGAGTTTAAAACGTTCCAGGAGCTAGCTCGTAACTCAATTTACTCCTTTATCAAATTAATTTTCCTCATTTAAATTTATTGAAAAACCATTAATTCGTTCCTGGACTCTGGAGAGACAAGAAAAAATACTTGAATATGACACTATTATCAACTGTACGGCTTATTTATTTATCACAATTCATCTAATATGACATAATAAACAATGTAATTAACACAGAAACATGATATATACTCTAGAATGAATAAAATAGGCCATAATATGGTGGCAGAGGCAGTGGCGGAAGCATCCGTCATTTCTGTCCCAATTTGACTATAGTATCTTCCCATGTTCTTACTGTAAGAGAAAATGGAGTATTTTTGAGGCTAACTGCAGTAGATCACTAATTTTCTAAGGAAAACACTGAAACAGTGTACAGTAGGGCCCCACAGTAGGGCCCCGGCTGGTTAGGTTCCAGGCTACCGCCGTAAAGCGGAAACCGCCGTAAAGTGGAACACCCTTTTTTTCCACTTACAAATGCATTCAAACACTAGATAACAAGTTTACACTAACATATATTAAGTTAGCAATAGAACCAGGCATCAAAAAAACAATAAAAAAGTACAATACACACATAGTGCACTCATTACTTACCTTAAAATATTTATAGTCTTAATCTAGGGAGAGACAAGTAGTATTTATTGTAAGAAATCAAGTGTGGTATGTATGGTAGTCAGCCAGGCTACCATACCAGGCCACCCCACCCACACATACAATTGTATGATATTTAAGCATCCCAGAGCGATAAAATGTATATACAGTTCACTCATTACTTACCTTAAAATATAGGGTGAGATGAGTAGTATTTATTGTAAAAAATAAAGTGTGGTATGTATGGTAGTCAGCCGGGCTACCATACCAGGCCAACCCACCTACACATAATATTCTATTACATTTAAGCATCCCAGAGCGATAAAATGTATATACAGTTCACTCATTACTTACCTTAAAATATTTGTAGTCTTAATGTAGGGTCAGGAGTAAGTAAATGAGATAAAATGAATAAATGAGAGAGAGAAAGAATGAGTGCATGAGAGAGTACAGGCGCAGAGTTATGTAAAACCAGGCGAAGGTAAGTTTTGTAAACAAAGTGTACACGTCTGGTTTGTGTACAAGTTACATTGTGTACAGGTTGTCTCTACATTGATACGGTAGAATAAATAAAGAAGAACACTCCCATTCTCATGTAACATCATTTTGAGAAGAAATGATGCTCTGAGTGAAGGCAATGGAAATAAGTCACTCTGACTTTTTTGGGTTATCCTAGGTTCTCTACACATATGTTGTTATGTATGATAATCTATGTAACTGTATTTGTGTATACCTGAAAAAACTTACATACATACGAAAGGAATAATTTTCTACATTTACCCCCAGTAACACATTTTCTCTTATGTTAGATTAGAGAAAATGTTATTCTTGGCGTCACTTGTACAAGTTATCTGGCTACCACATCTCATATTTATGTTTATTTATTCTATTGTGGGGTGTATTTATCATCTTTTTATGTTATGTATCGTGTTTATTATATAATTTTGAAAAAAATATCATGGATGGATTAATGAAAATGTGTATATTAACGTAATATACAATATTTAATGAGACTCTGTGATTATTATTATTATTATTATCATTTCTAATTTTTTTTTTTTGGCGTAAATTGTGAAAAAGTCGTCTGCAACCATCTTTTTTTAAATTTTTTAATTTTTTTCAAATTGGGGGGTTGTTTTTTATCATTTTTTTTGTTTTTTTTTTTGGGTTTTTATTATAATTTTGAAATAAAATCATAGGGGGATTAATAAAAAATGTTATTTAACGTAAAATAGCTTTTTAAATGAGACTGATAAATTATTTTTTTTCATTACAATTGACGTTGGGGGGACTAAGACACTTTTAAATGTTTTTTTAATGTTTTACCTGCATGCCACCCACAGTATGTAAAGTTTTTTTAATTCCGGTATTCATAAGTTTAATTATCAAGTATATAAAAAAATATGATATTTAAAAACCAAAAAAATTCGTAAATTAGAGTTAAAAAGGGAAGGGACTGCCCAAAAAACCAAAAGGGGAAAACACCCCTGCCAGCCGAAAAATGAAAACCAAGTTTGAAAAAACTACAACTTCTTTTTAAACTACAAAAAAATTTTCCTGTGTATTATAAAGGGCAGTTAAGGGGAAAAACAGCCCCAAGGGCAGAAAGGGAAAACACCAAAAAAATAAACTATTCAACAATTTGAAAGCCAGGAGGATCCCGGCCCAGAAAACCCCCCCACTCCCCAAACCACTCAAGGCGACACCACAACAATAACAAAAAAACCTTTGGTTTGCCACCGGCCCATCCCCCCCTCTTTTCCCCCGGATTAAAACCTCCCAAAGTAGTCTTCGGTTGTGGGGCCAACAAATCAGATCCCCTAAAAAAATGCATCCCCCCAACTTATTTAAATTAAAAATAGGGAATTTCGGGGAGACGCAAAAAACCCCCCCCCGGGGAGACACAACTCGGAAACAAAACCCCTCAGTTTTTGGAAAAAAAGTTTTAAAACCACCGGGAAAGGGACTAACTGTGACAAAAACCACCCAAAGCAGTCTTTTAGATAGCCTTTCCCAAAACAAAAAATTTATCTTTAAAAACAAAGGTTGAAGAAAAGGGCTTTAAAAAAAAGGGAAAGGAAAAACTTAGAAAACCAGTTCGGACTACTTTGCTCTCCAAAAAGAAAAAAACGGGCAAGTTTAACTACCCGGAAAGCGTAATATTTAAACAGTCCATTTTTTCCCCAGTGATATGCCCCAAAACCCAAAACAGTAAGAAATTCCCTTGCAGATCAAAAAGGCCCAAACAAGTGTTTTTTTTCCCCCAGAGTCAGAAATAAAAGAACCCTTTTTAAACTAGGATCCCATGGTAAAAAAAAGTGTTATCCCTTAGTTTTCCACTCACATGCGGGAAAAAAAGATTTAAAATTATTTGATCTTTTAAAAAGTAAAGAAAGAGGTATACAAAACGAGTGTTTTTCCCAAAAAAACGTCGCCCTCCTTTATAGGGCAGAAAACTTAAGGGGAGAATAATGACACAATACCCAATGCTTCACACGGTGGGAAAATTTTTTTAGGAAAACAAATGTAGGTAAAAACTGTAACAAAAAACGAACGGGGAATGATCTATCACGATTTCTGGGGATACTAATCTTACAGGGGAAATAAACAATTTTCCAAACCTAAAACCCTTTCTTAGTGAAAGTGAAGTTTTGCTCCATTATTTTTAAAAAATTTCATTGTTAAAATTTTTTGGTAATTAAAAAAAATAAACAAACTCATTTTGGGATTTTTACTGGGTAAGAAATAAGCCCACCTTATGTAATTTTCTTATTTCTATTTTTTGGGCTTAAATTAGTGAATTGATACTTTCTTGTCCATATTTTTAAACCTCATTTTTTTTTTTAAAAATTTACTATAAATTTTAAAATATTATTTACAAAAATTTAATTTAATTATCATTTTTACTAAAATTTTCCCAATTTACTTTTAAACATTTTTGACTTTTAAAACCCTTTACTTGTCAAATTTTACCTTTACCTTTTTTAAATTTTCCCACATTTACTTTTTTTTAGAGTACCTTAATTCCCTTGTGCTCCCATAAAACCTTAGTAAAAAACTCCGTGCAAATTAAATGAAATAAAAACATTACTTTTTCATTTTTTTTTGTAATCTTATTCTTTTTAAAAAATTTTTTTTAAACCCCAAATTTTTACTACCAGAATTTTACTTTTGTCTTTAAAAACTTTTTTTTAAATACTTCCCAAAACATTTTGTTCCCAAAATTTTTAATTTTGGGTATATTCAACCCCAAACCCTTTTATATTATCCTTTGTCCCTGTGTACCTTTTCTTTACTATCATATTAAAACCCAAGGGGAAAAACCCTTGTTATTTTTTATATTATTTTTTGGTATTTTTAATTGTGAATTATTTTTTTGTAAATTTTAAAAATTCTAGTTTTTACCCCCTGATCTTGTCAAAAACCCAATACCAGCCCTTAGGGGAAATTGAAAGTCCCATTTCAATTTGTATTTTTATTTATAAGTTTATTTTTATAATTTCCTTTTGGGTTTTGAAATTTAGTGTATTTTTCAATTATTTTAAATTTTTTAAAGGCCCCTTTAAACCCTTTCTTTTGCTAACTAGTACCAACTACCTCATAAAATTTTTTTCTACTTTTTTTTTTTTCTTTTGTTACCTTAATTTGAAATATTTAAATTTTGTAAATTTTAAAAATTAGTTTTACTCTAATTCTTGTAAACAACTTAAAATTAAACACCTTGGGTGTTTTTCCCCCAAAGGGTTTGTCCCCTTTTTATTTTAAATTAGTTTAAAAACCTCGTTGTACTATAGTCAATACCAAAATTTTCCTTATATTAGCCATATTGAAATTTTCTAGTGGAGATGGTGCTTTTTTAATTTTTTTTATTGTTATTTTTTTGTTTAAAATTTTATTTGGGAATAGTAAATTTAGCTCAAAAATTGATCCAAAAAAAGTCATTAAAATTGGGAACCTTAGTGCAATTTTTTTGGTTTAAACCACTTTATTGTTCACCAAAATTTTTTTAGCCCCTTTATATTTTAAATTTTTTATATTAAAATTCTAACTTTAAAAAATTTCCCTTTTTAAAGAAACTACCTGCTATCTTTTCCCCAAGGGCTCCATTTTTTTGATCATTTTTTATTTGTTCCCAAAAATTTTTTTTAGCCCCTTTTATATTGTCTTTTTTATTTTAGTTTTAAAAAAAACTACCTTACCCCTCATTTTTTTTTACTTTTGTTAAAAAAATTCAGGTGCTTTTTTTTTTTGCTTTAATTTTTAAATTTTTTGTTTTATTTAAATTTTAAAATTTTGATTAAATTTAAAAATCTTATGTTTACAAGCATTGATCCTGTCCCAACCCCCTTATTTAAGGATTTAAAATGATTCAATAAAATTTAACTGAAATTTTACTACACAGCAGAACAATCAAAGGCCAAAAACAACAAAAACTATCTTTAACTAAAATTTTTCAATCTTTTAAGAAAGGGAAAATTGTGATGACCCCCTAGTTTACAAAATTCCCTTTGCATCCCAATATGCCAAATCTTTTAACATTTAACTGAAACCGGCAAAACCCTGTTTATACAGATGTCTTGCCTTTCCCTGGTTACAAACCCATAAAAAACTGTAGGGCCAGACCAACAAGGGGGGGGGCCATGCTTTATACTACTCAGACCAACTAGAATTTACCCAATTTCCCTTCCCCAAAAGGGATGAAAAAAAAAAATTTGGGGCATTTTTAAAATAGAAAATTAAAAACCCAAATTAAAAAACCCTCTCCAGTGAAAAAACTTACGAGTTCCACAATAAAAAACTTTAAACCCCAATTTGGGTAAAAAACCTAGGAAGTATGTAATGATGCACGCATGAAAAAAGGGACATTTTAACTCTCAGGTGACTTCAATATAAATCCCCTGCAAGACCGGGACCACACTTTTACTGAATTCAAAAAACACAATGGTAACTGCATGTTGCTCCCAACAGTAAAAAAAACCTACAAGAGTTACAGGGGACTAGTGTTTCCCTTTCTTGAAAACCCCATCGGAACCCAAAACCCCTATCCCCTTTAAAATCAGGCATAAAATTTCAAATAATTTCCACAGGGCACTACCCCACTTTCCTCATAACAACTTTTGGTAAAATACCCCAAAACAATACTAAAGGGCCCTTCCCGACTTCCAAAGGGCAGCCCTTAATAACTTCAAAAAAAGCAGTAAAAAAAACATTTATGGGACCCCTGAGCTAAAATTTACAGATATTGCCCAATGTTTTTTTAAAAATTTTCTAAAAAAACCCAAAAACCTTTTATTTAAAAAGCCCTGCCCTAAAAAAATAAACAATGACAGCTAAAAGGGGTGGAAAAAGTCCCCGGTTTAAAAAACCCCGATTTTAAAAACCATAAATACAAAACACCGGGTATGAAAAAAAAGTACAGAATGGGTCAATAACCCGAGACCAAAAAAAAACGTTACTGTCAATCCTAACCAGCCTGATAAGAAAAGGGCCAAAAAAAATTTTATTATGAGAACAGATTATCCCAATTACGAGGTGAATAAAAAAGACCCGGGGAAAACCCTATCAGAAATTTCTGGGGGAAAAAAAAAAGATATCACGACATAGCCCAAATAAAATTAGCCCAAAAACAGATGAACCCAACTCCCACCAAAAGAAACAAACAAAAAAGACTCAATGATTTTTTTTTCCAAATAAGGTCAGAACCTTGCCCAAAAAAAATCCCAAGGCTAAGTACCCCCCCAAATGACTACCTCACTAGCAAAATCCCCAAACCCCGTTCCCAGCTCCGGGTTAAACCCCCCCGAAAATCTCCCTATTTTAACGGCCCGAAAAAAAAAGGCAGGGGATTTAAATACCTTAAACCCCCCTTTATATACAAAAAAAGGTCACAATTAAATATCCCAATCCCTTTTCAACACTCTTTAACAAATCCATTGAAACCTCCACCCTTTCCCCCCAGTTTCTCAAAAAAAGCAAGGGGGCACCCCCATCCCTTTAAAAGGGGGAGGACCCAAAAAAAGTTTGAAGACTATAGGGGCCCAAAATCCCCTTTTCACCCCCCCTTTTCAAAAAATCTTCGGAAAAAAATTTAAATTCCCTAAAAGAATCTCTCCTACCCCTCTCCCCAAAAAATTCTAACCCCCGCCCAATTTTGGGGGTTTGGCCTAATAAAAATACTAATGATGTATTATACACATGCTAGAAAAATTTTACACTGCAATAGAGAAAAAAGAATCCCACTGGGGATCTTATTGACTTTCGGTTTTAAGTTTTTATACAGTTGACCCGACTTGCTCCATGTAAAATTTGCCCCCACTATGGTATTTTGAGGGCACTCCCCCAATACCCCAAGTCTTTCCTCAGCAAAAGAAGCCAATATGTGTAAGCCCAAAAGGGTCAAGCTCTTCCCCACAAAACCCGTTTCAGTTGGTGTCCCACAAAGGAAAATTCCTTGGGCCCCCCTTTTTCCTTTCCCCCTATACCATAAATGACCCTCCCAAAAGGGTTCACCCAATTTTCTCAAACCCCCACTTTTTTCAGATGACCTTTCATACGTCTTCTTTCACCCGAGCCCCCGTCACGCTAGGCCCCAAAAATTTTAAAAAACCCAATTACAGAAAAATATCTTTCCTGGATGAGGATAAAAAAACTTTAAAATTTAAAAAATTGAAAAAAAAACCTACTTTTATTCAGTTTGGTTTAAAAGAGTTTCGATGTACCTCTTAAATAACTTAAAAAGGATACCTATTTACAAAGCTAACAGAGGGAAAAATTTTAGGAATCCACCCTTTTAATAGGGCTCAAATTTTTATACACATATACAAAAAAAATTTTTAAGAAAATTTTTCCAAAGGGCTGTAGGGGATTTCACGAAGATACGGTTTCTATGTTTCCCCAGTCAGCCCCCCCTGGCCCCTTTTTTACTTTATTTACCCCTATCTCCCCTATGGAATTTGTGCATGGGGCCCCAATAAAAAATTAACCCCCTCTCAGAAAACCCCTTAAATTTCCCAACAAAAGGCTGCAGTTAGAAGATAAAAAAATTCTCATTTAAAGGAAACCCCACCCCTCCAATATTCAAAAAACTCCCCCACTCACCATACCAAAAAAAAACCATTTCTTAATTTTTTGCCATTAATTCTAGAACCTTAAAATTGGTTTTAACCCTCCCCCCAAATACTCCTTGCCAACCCCAACAGAAACACATGACATAACACAAGGCACAGAAACCCCTCTTTTTTTGGTTTCCCCTTTTCACTCACGCTATGCAAAAAAAATCAATGCACATGAAGGCCCTAAAATCTGGAATTCATTACCTGTAATTTTAAAAGAAAAACTACCTGTTTATAAATTCAAACCCCTTTTCAAAAAAATCCTTAAATCCCCTCAAAAACCAAAATTAAAAATACTGAAAAACTGAAAACCCTTTTTAAATTGTATTCCTATATGTTACTCCCCAAATTTATCACACAAAAAGTTTAAACCTAGGGACCCCAAACCCAAATTTTTTATTTTTTTTAAATAACTAACCCAACCGAATACCCATTTGGGCTGAAAAGTTTCAGCAAAGCATTTCAAAAATATGACCTGTCTTTTAATAACCCCCATTTTTGCTTTATAGTTATCCCGTTTACAATAATGTTTTACACTGATTTTCATTGTTAGTTAATGTTAAGTTAAATTTTTAAACCAGCCCCTAAAACTAAAGTATAAAGTGGCTTTTTGGGATGCTGCTCTTAAACCGTTTTTTTGTACCTTGTTTGGGATGCTTTTAAATTTAAAAAAAAAAAAAAATTTGAAAATTTTGGCCCGTTTCCCGAAAAAATTTGGGAAAACTTAGTGTTTTCTGAGCTCACGAAGTATGTAAAAAACAGGGTTTGGGGGGGCGGTGACCCTTTTTAGAAAGTTTTTAGGTGGGGGGGGGCCCTTTTGGGAAATTTTGGTCATAAATTTTTAAATTTACCGTATTAAATGGAACCCGTTAAACGGGAAACCCTGCGGTTTCATATTTTAAATAAGAAATATCATATAAAAAATGCTTATATGAAGGTATATGTACTTATAACCCCTTTGGGGCAGAAAATGGGGGGGAAGGGTTTAGGGTGGGGGGGGGTGTTGAGGTTTGGGGATGTGGGGTGGGGGGATATTGAGGGGGGGGGGGATATGGGGGGTGGGGGTGCTGAGGGTGGGGGATGCGGAGGGCGCAAACATATGATGTATTGCCCGGTTAAGTCCATGGAAATCCTCATCTTTTTCTTTTCAGCACTGTTCTTTGCACTTTTTTCTTGGACCCCCTGGACTAGAAAAAGAAATTTGGCCAAATTTACTGTTTAAAAAAAAGCCAAAAAAGCAGAGAAAAAAACTGCTCCCAAAAGGAGGGAAACACATTTTCGATTTTTTTAGGGGAAACTGTTGTTTTCCCCCCCCCGCAGGAGTCTGAAATTTTATTTCATGCATATTTTGTATTATTAATTTTTAGTAGTAGTAGTAGTAGTTTTTTTTATTATTGTATTATTTTTATTTATTATTTTTTTATTTTATTAATTTTTGGGGGAAATGAAGCTCTTCTTATTTTTTAAATTTTTTAAAAATTTAGGGAATGAACCTTTATCCCTTTTTTTTTATTTTTTTTCCCCTGGCCCATTCCCCCCAAGGGGGGTGGCCCGAAAAAAAAAACTTTTTCCCCCCATTCACTCCCAAACACTGTCTTGCCCCGGAAAGGGGGCTTTTCCAAAAGTTTTTAAAAAATGCAACTTTAAACCCCCTCTTTAGAGGGGCAGGGACTGTACTTCCCTTTTCCCGGACTCAAGTTTCCCGGGCCCCCCCGGTTTTCCCGAACCCCCTTAAAAAATGTTACTTTGCTACACTCCAAAAGCACGTCAAGTATTAAAACCATTTGTCTCATTCACTCCTACAAAAACGCTCACGCACGGCCCGCTGGAAGTCCAAGCCCCCCGCACACAAAACCTCCTTTACCCCTCCCTCCAACCTTTCCTAGGCCGACGACCCCTACCCCGCCTTCCTTCCATACAGACTGATACACTCTTGAAGTTATTCTGTTTCGCTCCATTCTCTCCACATGTCCGAACCACCTCAACAACCCTTCCTCAGCCCTCTGGACAACAGTTTTGGTAATCCCGCACCTCCTCCTAACTTCCAAACTACGAATTCTCTGCATTATATTCACACCACACATTGCTCTCAGACATGACATCTCCACTGCCTCCAGCCTTCTCCTCGCTGCAACATTCATTACCCATGCTTCACACCCATATAAGAGCGTTGGTAAAACTATACTCTCATATTATCGTTATCGTTATTATTATTATTATTATTATTATTAATGTAGGTAATTGAAGCTCTATTGTTAATATTATTTTTTTTTTTTTTTTTTTTCAACAAGTCGGCCGTCTCCCACCGAGGCAGGGTGACCCAAAAAAGAAAGAAAATCCCCAAAAAGAAAATACTTTCATCATCATTCAACACTTACACCACACTCGCACATTATCACTGTTTTTGCAGAGGTGTTCAGAATACAACAGTCTAGAAGCATACACATATAAAGATACACAACATATCCCTCCAAACTGCCAATATCCCAAACCCCTCCTTTAAAGTGCAGGCATTGTACTTCCCATTTCAGGACTCAAGTCCGACTATATGAAAATAACCGGTTTCCCTGAATCCCTTAAACTAAATATTACCCTGCTCACACTCCAACAGATCGTCAGGTCCCAAGTACCATTCGTCTCCATTCACTCCTATCTAACACGCTCACGCACGCTTGCTGGAAGTCCAAGCCCCTTGCCCACAAAACCTCCTTTACCCCCTCTCTCCAACCCTTTCGAGGACGACCCCTACCCCGCCTTCCTTCCCCTATAGATTTATATGCTTTCCATGTCATTCTACTTTGATCCATTCTCTCTAAATGACCAAACCACCTCAACAACCCCTCTTCTGCCCTCTGACTAATACTTTTATTAACTCCACACCTTCTCCTAATTTCCACACTCCGAATTTTCTGCATAATATTTACACCACACATTGCCTTAAACAGGACATCTCCACTGCCTCCAACCGTCTCCTCGCTGCTGCATTTACCACCCAAGCTTCACACCCATATAAGAGTGTTGGTACTACTATACTTTCATACATTCCCTTCTTTGCCTCCATAGATTAACGTTTTTTGACTCCACATATACCTCAACGCACCACTCACCTTTTTTCCCTCATCAATTCTATGATTAACCTCATCCTTCATAAATCCATCCCCGACATGTCAACTCCCAAGTATCTGAAAACATTCACTTCTTCCATACTCCTCCTCCCAATTTGATATCCAATTTTTCTTTATCTAAATCATTTGACACCCTCATCACCTTACTCTTTTCTATGTTCACTTTCAACTTTCTACCTTTACACACATTCCCAAACTCATCCACTAACCTTTGCAATTTTTCTTTAGAATCTCCCATAAGCACAGTATCATCAGCAAAAAGTAACTGTGTCAATTCCCATTTTGAATTTGATTCCCCAAAATTTAATCCCACCCTCTCCTGAACACCCTAGCATTTACTTCCTTTACAACCTCATCTATAAATATATTAAACAACCATGGTGACATTACACATCCCTGTCTAAGACCTACTTTACCGGGAAGTAGTCTCCCTCTCTTCTACACACCCTAACCTGAGCTCACTATCTCATAAAAAACTCTTTACAGCATTTAATAACTTACCACCTATTCCATATACTTGCAACATCTGCCACATTGCTCCTCTATCCACTCTATCATATGCCTTTTCTAAATCCATAATGCAATAAAAACTTCCCTATCTTTATCTAATACTGTTCACATATATGCTTCAATGTAAACACCTGATCTACACATCCCCTACCCACTCTGAAACCTCCTTGCTCATCCGCATCCTACATTCTGTCTTCACTCTAATTCTTTCATTATAACCCTACGTACACTTTTCCTGGTATACTCAGTAAGCTTATTCCTCTGTAATTTTTACAGTCTCTTTTGTCCCCTTTCCCTTTATATAAAGGGACTATACATGCTCTCCGCCAATCCCTAGGTACCTTCCCCTCTTTCATACATTTATTAAACAAAAGTACCAACCACTCCAACACTATATCCCCCCTGGCTTTTAACATTTCTGTCATGATCCCATCAGTTTCCAGCTGCTTTACCCCCTTTCATTTTACGTAATGCTCACGTACCTCCCCCACACTTACATTCTGCTCTTCTTCACTCCTAAAAGATGGTATACCTCCCTGACCAGTGCATGAAATTACTGTCTCTGTTTCTTCCTTAACATTTAAAAGTTCCTCAAAATATTCTCGCCATCTACCCAATACCTCCATCTCCCCATCTACTAACTCCCCTACTCTGTTTTTAACTGACAAATCATATTTTCCCTAGGCTTTCTTAACTTGTTTAACTTACTCCAAAATTTTTTCTTATTTTCATTAAAATTTCTTGACAGTGCCTCTCCCACTCTATCATCCGCTCTCCTTTTGCACTCTCTCACCACTCTCTTTACTTTCTTTTACTCTCCATATACTCTGCTCTTCTTATAACACTTCTGCTTTGTAAAAACCTCTCATAAGCTACCTTTTTCTCTTTTATCACACCCTTTACTTCATCATTCCACCAATCACTCCTCTTTCCTCCTGCCCCACCCTCCTATAACCACAAACTTCTGCCCACATTCTAATACTGCATTTTTAAAACTATTCCAACCTCTTAACCCCCACTACTCATCTTTGCACTAGCCCACCTTTCTGCCAATAGTCGCTTATATCTCGCCGAACTTCCTCCTCCCTTAGTTTATACACTTTCACCTCCCTCTTACTTGTTGTTGCCACTTCCCTTTTCCATCTACCTCTTACTCTAACTGTAGCTACAACTAAATAATGATCCGATTATATCAGTTGCCCCTCTATGACATGTACATCCTGGAGCCTACCATCAACCTTTTATCCACCAATACTATCTAATAAACTACTTTCATTACGTGCTACATCATACCTTGTATATTTATTTACCCTCTTTTCCATAAAATATGTATACTTATTACCAAATTTCTTTCTACACTAGCTCAATTATAGGCTCCATTTACATTTACCCCTGGCACCCCAATTTACCTACTACTCCCTCCATAACATTTTTACCACTTTAGCATTGAAATCCCCAACCACTATTACTCTCACACTTGATTCAAAACTCCCCACGCATTCACTCAACATTTCCCAAAATCTCTCTCTCTTCCTCTACACTTCTCTCTTCTCCAGGTGCATACACGCTTATTAAACCACTTTTCACATCCATTCTTTATTTACTCCACATAATCCTTGAATTAATACATTTATAGTCCCTCTTTTCCTGCTGTAGCTTTTCCTTCAACATTATTGCTACTCCTTCTTTAGCTCTAACTCTTTTTTGAAACCCCTGACCTAATCCCATTTATTCCTCTCCACTGAAACTCTCCCACCCCATTCAGCTTTGTTTCATTTTAAAGCCAGGACATCCAGCTTCTTCTCATTCAAAACATCCACAATCATCTCTTTCTTATCATCTGCAAAAACATCCCGCACATTCAGACTTCCCACTTTGACAATTTTCTTCTTCTTATTCTTTTTAGTAATCTTTACAGGAAAAGGGGGTTACTAGCCCATTTTTCCCCGGGCTTTTTTAGTTGACTTTACAACACACATGGCTTACGGAGAAAGATTCTTATTCCACTTCCCCATGGATATAAAAGGAAAATTAATAAGACCAAGAACTATTAAGATAAAATAAAAAAAAACTCAGATGAGTGTGTATAAATAAATGTGTACATGTATGTGTAGTGTGACCTAAGTGTAAGTAGAAGTAGCAAGACATGCCTGTAATCTTGCATATTTATGAGACAGACAAAAGACATCAGCAATCCTACCATCATGTAAAATAATCACAGGCTTTCGTTTTACACTCACTTGGCAGGACGGTAGTATCTCCCTGGGTGGTTGCTGTCTACCAACCTACTACCATTATTACTATTATTATTATATTATTATTATTATTATTATTATTATTATTATTATTATTATTATTATTAATTTAGGGAACTGGAGCACAGATCCAATTCCCTAGATCAAGAGCCCCTCACCAGCGTCAAGGAACCTTGACGCTGGTGAGGGGGCCTTGAACTAGGGAATTGAGTCTGTGTTTTAGTTACTTAAATTAATAATAATAACAACACTAATAATAATAATATTATATTATTTTTAAAAAATTAAATTTTTATTATTATTATTATTTTTATTATTATTATTATTATTATTTTATTATTATTGTTCCTTGATTAGCAATGAATTCGTTTACTGACTGGGTCTTAGGGGGAATCTGACGTTAACACATGAACTTTTTTATTTTTCGTTCGATTTCTTTCATTTTTTTTGTATGTAAAGAAGCTCCTTTCAATAGTAAATGTGACCAAGTTTTAATAAGATTAGCTCAAAAAACAACTGAGAAAAAAATTATTTACTAATAATCATACATATTAAACAGTAACTTCGTAATGGGACTTGGAGAAGCTGCTTTGGCATTATCTACGCATAAAACAATGCTAACCTGTATTTCTAATGATTATCCTTTCTGTAATTTATCCTTTCTTCATTCTTAAAAAAAATAAAGTTTGTATGGTTTTGACATTCAGCCAAATATCTGCTTTTTCCCTCACAAAAATCAAAACAAATTATGATATCTCAAAAAGCAAACCATTAGCTTGTAAAACAATCTTTCCTTTATGTTCTCTGTGAATTTCATTACATTCCTGCTATTATTAACGAATTTCGTGGCTCATATACGTGAATAACTTACTTCCGAGATAATCCGCGAAACAGCCGGACCACCGATGTTTTTTTTTTTTTCGAGAAAATAACATTTTTCTCAGCAGTACGAGTGTATATCATAGTTACCCATGTTCGTTTTCTTTAATATAAGGACCCTGGAGGTGAAAGAAAGAGAATGGAAGCCCCTCTCTGAGAATGGGAATCTATTCCCGATGGAGCGCTCTGAGAATATGCCATGTATTATTCATTCTGGAGTATTTACCATATTTCTTTGTTATTTATATTGTTTATTATGTCATATTAGATCAATTGTGATAGATAAATAAGCCGTAGAAGCTATAATAGCGTTATATTGAAGCATATTCCCCGGCCACCCCAAGACTGGAATTTTCCATGACGTCAGCAAAATGGTGCCAGGAGGTTCCTGGTTGGTTGGAACTCTACGTATAAGTCCCGCCCAATGTATTATGATGCCAAATCGTCAATTATTATCTTAGAAAGAATAATACAATAAATACACGAAAAAAAAAACGGAAAAAAAAAATGACGACAGGTGAGCACACCTGCCGCGGATGGTGAGGTCACCCTAGGTGTTTTAAATGACCATAATTCCTTGTAGGTATGTCGTAGAACAATGATTCTGGTACCATTGTGTTGCCAGAGAGTTAAGCTATTTTTCTATAAGATTAACTCAGTTTGTGAATTTTTCGACAAAATTTTTCGTTCGCGCTGAGTAAGTACTAATTCCCCCTTAGGCCCCTAACTCCGTTGTTAAGTGAGGAGAGTCTGTATTTGTTTATTGGTATGAGCACAAAGTGACCTACATTCTCAGAGCACTTTGTAAGTATCACAAGTATTGATACTTGGTTTTAAAGTGTTAATTCTTTGCCTCAATTCAGATTGTACCACAGAATTGTCAGTTAAAATCCAATGGTAGTTAAATCTGCAACAATTTTTAATAATGTTCAAGGGCTGAAGGAGAAGTGTTGCAGTTTGAAGGGTCATTTGACTTGTGATGTCTGTGTACTTGTGTCAAGATGTCTAGAAAATGAGTGATGGTGAATGTGCTTTCTTCTTTGGATCACCATTCCAAGGTGAAAAATAGCTGATGTATTTAACCCTTTCAGGGTTGGCAGGCCCTCTCCCAAACCTGTTCTCAGGGTCAGTAAAAATTCGAAAAAAAAAATTATTTTTTCTTTTGAAAAGATTTTTTTTTTTTCTTAACATTATAGGCTAAACAAAATTTTTTTACCAGCAATGCTTACCATGATATGGAGGCGTGAAGTTGACAGAAAATGACCAGCATACGGCAACATCACCGACTGCCGGTCACCCGGTATTCGTTTTTGTTTTTTCTGTACTATTTTCTATTATTTTTTAATTTTTTTTTTCAAGTAACTTTTATGGCCTGTGAGACCGATATGTGCACTATTTTGTAAGTTATTTCTTTTTCTATACTACACAATAACTGCACAAACACTGTTGTCACTATATTGTTTACAAAACTTGTTTACACAAACAAACAATATAAAATGTTGTTTATTACTATTTTTCCATATTTTATATACACATATACAGTCACAGGACATGTTTCTAGAAGTTCTGCAGCCTGTGGATGTCTTTGAAACATGGTGTCATGCACAATGGTGTTTTACACTCCTCACACATAAAACAATTGTCTCTGTGGTGTTGTGGGCTTTTTTTGTATGTGCACAGACGTAACACCTCTTCTGAGCCTTTTTCTTGAAAGCAGTAGCAGGCAGTTTTGTTAGAAAGTGATCACCATGCTTCAGACGAGAAGGTAGTTGTTGATAATTTCGTGGGAGGTTTTCTATTGCAGGTGTTGTTCCTTGGTACTTGATTATTATTTGTCTGATGACAGACAAACAAAATTCACCATATGGTGGTTTGTTTCTGGTCCTCATCTTATATATATTATAAGCATTGAGCATGGAAATGTCCAGAATATGGAAAAAGAGTTTTATGTACCACTTATAACTCTTGTGAAAACAATCAGCAAACCCAATCTGCATGTCACATTTGTCCACTGAACACATATTGAGGGTGTAGTCAATCACAGCTGCAGGTTTTAGAATGGGTTCATTGATTTCTCTATGCTGCCTGCCAGTGTCTGCCGTTTTGTTAGAGTGAACTGATGACAACAGTGTGACATCTCGTTTGTCATGCCACCAAAATGCCATGATGTCATTGGCAGAAAATACCTGCACCTCACCTCTACGAGTGCCAACATCGAACCTGGGCATATGTTTATAATTTGCATGCACTGTGCCACACACATCTGTCATGTTCACTCACAAAAAATCACTGAGTGAGGGGCTTGTGTACCAGTTATCAGTATATAATATATGTCCCTTACCAAGATATGGTTCCATCATTGCTCTAACGACATCACCGGAGATACCCAGTAACTTCCTGGTATCTCGCAATGTATTACTTCCAGTGTACACAATTATATCCAATACAAGACCACTGTAGCAATCACAAAGCACAAACAACTTTATACCAAAGCATTTCCTCTTGCTTGGTATGTTCTGCTTGACTGAGAGTCTTCCTTTGAACAAAATCAAGACTCGTCAATAACAAGCTTCCTGAAGGGATAAAAATACTTATTGAATTTCTGTTTCAGATACACAAACACATTCCTAATCTTATATAACCTGTCATTTCTGTCAGGCCTGGTTTTGTCGGAGAAGTGAAGCATACGTAATAGTATCACAAATCGATTCACTCCCATTATATCACTGAAACCTGGGATTGCAATCAGGCGGTCTGTCGACCAGTATGATTTCACACTGTGCTTATATACATGTGGCATAAGCATTATTGTGGCAAACAAAAGATACATCTCAGCCACAGTTGTCTCCTTCCACTGGTGTAGGTGTGAGTTTGGTGAAAGTACGTATTGTGTTTGCCATGGTGTAATCGAAATATCTGTTGCTTTCCCTGACAATAATTTTCATCAGGGGTTCGTCAAAGAATAACTCAAAACATTCCAGTTCAGTGGCATTGTTCCCAAGTGTACAAGATGGCCATATTCCACTTTGCCTTTCATCAAACCGATGGGGATTTGGAACAAAATTGGCAGCTTCCTCCCAATCCCAGGTGTGGTCTGCTGGTGGGTACTGGATATGGACAGGTGGTTGTGGTTGTAGAGGTTGTGGTTGTGGAGGTTGTGGTTGTGGAGGCTGGTGTGGTGGGTGGGTGGGTGGGGGATGGTGGCCTTTTTTTTATAGATCAGCTGAGGTAACAGCATGGGTGGCAGCATGGCCCACTGTTGGTGCCTCACAGCTGGCACCACCACTACCACCACCATGCACATTTTCCATCCCAATTGCAACACTATCATCTGCATTTTCACTATCTGTTCCTGTTGTACAGCCATGGAATGTACTCCGAGATGTACTCCTTCCCCTTGGAATAGCATGTGGCACACTACCAGAGCGCATATACCGTTGTATATACTGACGCTTCACTGAAGAATATTCCACTTCACTATTGCTACTGGAACTGTTTTCAAGAGCTTGTAGTTCATACTCACTTTCGCTATCATCACCAATGCTCACATCTGAGTCCGGGATATGGGAAAAATAGGAGTTTCCTCTTTGGTTCTGGTACAACTGAACATGAACTAGAAGGTCCAGCATCAGAAGTGGAATGCTGAAGGTCGTCTGGGTTTTCCTCACTATTACCGGTATTATGGTCATTAGTTTCGGTCACAACCTCATCAAAACCTTGAGACTCATCTTCACTGGCACTTCCATCTGTATTAGAACTGTCACTGGGGAACAAAAGTGTCCCAGTTCGCCGAGGAGTGAGGAGTTTCTTACCGCGAGGCATGGTGAGCAAGGTGTACTAAAATGGCATTCCCACAATGCGCCATTGGGTCCCAGAATTTTTTCCTACCACGCACACTCACCACGCAGACCCATTCTCTCACATCTAGGCCTACCAGCTGTTTCCCACTTAATTTGAAGCCGCTACAATTTACGCGTACTAGTACGGCACCAACCCTGAAAGGGTTAAAAAAAAGTGCTGACAGCTTTGACTCTTATGCCATTATACATTTCCTTTTATAATGGCACATCTATCCTACTTTCCTCTCTTCTATTCTGCTACTTTCCTTCCATCTCTTTTGAGGACTGCATTCTTATACAGTAACCATAATTTATCATCTGATGCTTCTGTATTTAGTTTGAGTCAGCTAATTTTCAAAAATGAATCTAGACCTAAATAAACCTTTGATTTAATGCATTTTGGAAATAAGAAACAAAATTTGCTGGAGTTGCTTGATTTGAAAACAATGAACAATGTGTTGGTTGCAGAAGTGTCTATTAGTGGGACAGTCATTATAAAATGATCCCATCTCTGTACACTACAGTCACCATTACTGACTTCTTGCTTCCCCCTTCTCTATTAGTGTCTTAAATCAAGGGTTTGCTCTAATTCTATTTAGCATGTTGGCAAAAAAAAAAAAATTAATTTTACAACAAAATGCCATGTGTAAAGGATGATTTCAGTACTTGTCACTTGGTGGATGTACTGTCCGAGTGTAAATATTCTTGGGCAATTTGAAAGCAACTGATAGCCATTTTTTTTTTTTTTTCAACAAGTCGGCCGTCTCCCACCGAGGCAGGGTGACCCAAAAAAAAAAGAAAATCCCCAAAAAGAAAATGCTTTTATCATCATTCAACACTTTCACCTCACTCACACATAATCACTATTTTAGCAGAGGTGCTCAGAATACAACAGTTTAGAAGCATATATGTATAAAGATACACAACATATCCCTCCAAACTGCCAATATCCCAAACCCCTCCTTGAAAGTGCAGGCATTGTACTTCCCATTTCCAGGACTCGAGTCTGACTATATGAAAATAACCGGTTTCCCTGAATTCCTTCACTAAATATTACCCTGCTCACACTCCAACAGATCGTCAGGTCCCAAGTACCATTCGTCTCCATTCACTCCTATCTAACACGCTCACGCACGCTTGCTGGAAGTCCAAGCCCCTTGCCCACAAAACCTCCTTTACCCCCTCTCTCCAACCCTTTCGAGGACGACCCCTACCTCGCCTTCCTTCCCCTATATATTTATATGCTTTCCATGTCATTCTACTTTGATCCATTCTCTCTAAATGACTAAACCACCTCAACAACCCCTCTTCTGCCCTTTGACTAATACTTTTATTAACTCCACACCTTTTCCTAATTTCCACACACCGAATTTTCTGCATAATATTTACACCACACATTGCCCTTAGACAGGACATCTCCACTGCCTCCAACCGTCTCCTCGCTGCTGCATTTACCACCCAAGCTTCACACCCATATAAGAGTGTTGGTACTACTATACTTTCATACATTCCCTTCTTTGCCTCCATAGATAATGTTTTTTGACTCCACATATACCTCAATGCACCACTCACCTTTTTTCCCTCATCAATTCTATGATTAACCTCATCCTTCATAAATCCATCCGCCGACACATCAACTCCCAAGTATCTGAAAACATTCACTTCTTCCATACTCCTCCTCCCCAATTTGATATCCAATTTTTCTTTATCTAAATCATTTGATGCCCTCATCACCTTACTCTTTTCTATGTTCACTTTCAACTTTCTACCTTTACACACATTACCAAACTCATCCACTAACCTTTGCAATTTTTCTTTAGAATCTCCCATAAGCACAGTATCATCAGCAAAAAGTAACTGTGTTAATTCCCATTTTGAATTTGATTCCCCATAATTTAATCCCACCCCTCTCCCGAACACCCTAGCATTTACTTCTTTTACAACCCCATCTATAAATATATTAAACAACCATGGTGACATTACACACCCCTGTCTAAGACCTACTTTTACTGGGAAGTAGTCTCCCTCTCTTCTACACACCCTAACCTGAGCCTCACTATCCTCATAAAAACTCTTTACAGCATTTAGTAACTTACCACCTATTCCATATACTTGCAACATCTGCCACATTGCTCCTCTATCCACTCTATCATATGCCTTTTCTAAATCCATAAATGCAATAAAAACTTCCCTACCTTTATCTAAATACTGTTCACATATATGCTTCATTGTAAACACTTGATCTACACATCCCCTACCCACTCTGAAACCTCCTTGCTCATCCGCAATCCTACATTCTGTCTTGCCTCTAATTCTTTCAATTATAACCCTACCATACACTTTTCCTGGTATACTCAATAAACTTATTCCTCTATAATTTTTACAATCTCTTTTGTCCCCTTTCCCTTTATATAAAGGGACTATACATGCTCTCCGCCAATCCCTAGGTACCTTCCCCTCTTTCATACATTTATTAAACAAAAGTACCAACCACTCCAACACTATATCCCCCCCTGCTTTTAACATTTCTGTCATGATCCCATCAGTTCCAGCTGCTTTACCCCCTTTCATTCTACGTAATGCCTCGCGTACCTCCCCCACACTTACATTCTGCTCTTCACTCCTAAAAGATGGTATACCTCCCTGACCAGTGCATGAAATTACCGTCTCCCTTTCTTCCTCAACATTTAAAAGTTCCTCAAAATATTCTCACCATCTACCTAATACCTCCCTCTCCCCATCTACTAACTCCCCTACTCTGTTTTTAACTGACAAATCCATACATTTCCTTGGCTTTCTTAACTTGTTTAACTTACTCCAAAATTTTTTCTTATTTTCATTAAAATTTCTTGACAGTGCCTCTCCCACTCTATCATCTGCTCTCCTTTTGCACTCTCTCACCACTCTCTTCATCTTTCTTTTACTCTCCATATACTCTGCTCTTCTTATAACACTTCTGCTTTGTAAAAACCTCTCATAAGCTAACTTTTTCTCTTTTATCACACCCTTTACTTCATCATTCCACCAATCACTCCTCTTTCCACCTGCCCCCACCCTCTTATAACCACAAACTTCTGCCCCACATTCTAATACTGCATTTTTAAAACTATTCCAACCCTCTTCAACCCCCCCACTACTCATCTTTGCACTAGACCACCTTTCTGCCAATAGTCGCTTATATCTCACCCGAACTTCCTCCTCCCTTAGTTTATACACTTTCACCTCCCTCTTACTTGTTGTTGCCACCTTCCTCTTTTCCCATCTACCTCTTACTCTAACTGTAGCTACAACTAAATAATGATCTGATATATCAGTTGCCCCTCTATAAACATGTACATCCTGGAGCCTACCCATCAACCTTTTATCCACCAATACATAATCTAACAAACTACTTTCATTACGTGCTACATCATACCTTGTATATTTATTTATCCTCTTTTTCATACCTTTATTAATTTGTGGCAAAGAAATTTACTTTATTCTAC
The DNA here is from genome assembly GCF_026875155.1 of Cherax quadricarinatus. Taxonomy (NCBI): domain Eukaryota; kingdom Metazoa; phylum Arthropoda; class Malacostraca; order Decapoda; family Parastacidae; genus Cherax; species Cherax quadricarinatus. The sequence goes on from NC_069418.1 coordinate 7,759,309, forward strand.
TTAATAGTGTCAGGTAAATTTTTAGTGCTATGGCAGGAAATATACATTTCACATTTCCTAATTTTGCTATATAATGTATTTTTCTTTACACTTTCTTTGTGTCAGAATAATTACAGTATTTTAATTATAATAATAGTGAAAACTTTTTAATAGTCATTTATTTTCTTTCTTTAAAGAAAAATCAAATGTACCACATATTTCAGACCAAGAACAAGATGGGCAGTTAGGTGCATCACATCCTGAACCTCCTGATTCAGGAGTAGGATCCCTAGACTCACCTAAGCATTCCTCAAAAGAAGAGAGTTTGCCAATGGCCCCAACTCCAAAACCTGGAGTGCAGCCATTACGAGCACTGGAGCAATTTGGTGAGGGGTCTCCACCTACATCTCCACCCCTTCCACAATTACCCACGTTTGATAATGAGTAAGTGTCACCGCTTGTGTATCATACACATTTAAGATTTAACTAGCAAAAACAAAAAGAAAAAAAACCTATTTAGAAATTCCATATTACACATTTTGAAGAAATTAGACAAACCTTTGTGAAAGAATATAATTTAACAGTAACAAACAAACAGTGGACAAATTTATTACCAATATGATTCACTTTTTTATATTTTTCAATATACAGTGGAACCTCAAATTTCGAACATGTCGCTTATCAAACTTTTAAAAAATCGACCGCTTTTTTTGAACCAACTTTGTCCCTATTATCGAACTCTCCCCTTCTTTCAAACTGCCGGGTACTTGATCTGTCCTCCAGCCCACTCTGTCTGTGTCCCCGTGCAGGCGCCGTGAGCCAGTCTGGCATTGTTGATGCTTGAGTGAACACTGACCTGCTGTCTCATTCAAACATTTTATGATTAATTCTTTGTGTTTAGTGCTTGTGGGACTGTGAAATAAGCTACCATGGGCCCAAAGAAACTTGCTAGGAAGGCAAGGAAGTTGCATGCTGATTCAAAGATTTAGGAGATTTGTGCCAAGTGGAATGATGCCGAAATATTTGTGGAGAAGTACCACCCAGAGCAAGCTGAAACAAGCCATCTTTGCAACAAGTTCAGTGACAGAACCATGTCCCATTTTAGGGAAATCTTAACCCTTTGACTGTTTCAGGCCCCTCTCTGAAACTGTCATTCTATGTCGCCAAATATTCGAAAAAAAAACAAAATTATTTTTTCTTATGAAAATGTTAAGATTATTTTTCTGAGTGTTTTAGTCAAAAAAAAAATTTTTTTGCCATCAGTACTTACCGAGATATAGAGCCATGAAGTTTGCAGAAAATGAGCCGCGTATGGCAACAGCGGCGACTGCCGCTCACCTGGTAAACTTTAGTTTACTTGTATTTGAAGGTTTTTTGTTTTTTTCACTATTTTATTTTTTCACATAACTTATGTGGCCTGTGAGACCAAAGTAAGGTGCAATGTACATATTTACACTCGTTGTATACAACACAATAAGCACACAAACATAATTATCAATATATTGTTTACAAAACTTGTTTACAAAAACAAACAATACAAAAAATTGTTTATTACTATTGTTCTATATATATACCAATATACAGTCACTGGACATATTCCTAGAAGTTCTGCAGCTTGTGTAACTCTTTGAAACATGGTGTCATACACAATGGTGTTTTACACTCTCACACATAAAACCAGTGTGTGTGCATTTTTGTGGACTTTTTTTTTTTTATGTGCAAAGACAAAACACCTCTTCTGAGCAGTTTTCTGCAAAGTATTAGCAGGCAGTTGTGTTATGTAGTTATCCTAGGTAAATGGTCGTGTGTCATTCCTTCCATCCTACTTTCCTGATGATGCAGTCTTGTGGCTTCTTCTCCTTCTCCTCCTCCTCCTTCTCCTTATCCTTCTCCTTATCCTTCTCCTTCTCCTTCTCCTTCTCCTCCTCCTTCTCCTCCTCCTTCTCCTCCTCCTTCTCCTCCTCCTTCTCCTCCTCCTTCTCCTCCTCCTTCTCCTCCTCCTCCCCTCCTCCTCCCTCCTCCTCCCTCCTCCCTCCTCCTCCCTCCTCCTCCCCCTCCCTCCTCCCTCCCTCCTCCTCCCTCCTCCTCCCTCCTCCTCCCTCCTCCTCCTCCTCCCTCCTCCCTCCTCCTCCCTCCTCCCTCCTCCTCCCTCCTCTCCCTCCTCCTCCTCTCCTCCCTCCTCCCTCCTCCTCCTCCTCCTCCTCCTCCTCCTTCTCCTCCTCCTCCTCCTCCTCCTCCTTCTCCTTCTCCTCCTCCTTCTCCTTCTCCTTCTCCTCCTCCTTCTCCTCCTCCTTCTCCTCCTCCTTCTCCTCCTCCTTCTCCTCCTCCTTCTCCTCCTCCTTCTCCTTCTCCTCCTCCTTGTCTTGTGTGCGAGTGTGTGGCTTATAATTGTTTTGAGTCAGGAGTCGGCAGCTGTCAAAGTGACATATTGTCTCATTACTCACTCCCCCTCCCGCCTGTCAAAACAATGGGGTCGGATGCTGCTTCCCCTCCATTCTATCTAATTATCTTTCTCCCTCATTCTATATCCTTTAATCTGTCTCTCTTTCTATCTGTCTGTCTATCTCTGTCTCACAGGTACACATAAATACAAGTATACATAGTGTAAATTACCTAGGATAACCCAAGAAATCCAGACAAAGTGCTATACTCTGCTTGAAGATGTGAGTAAACGTGATGACACAGTCTTGTGGCTCTCTCTGAGACAGAGAGCTAGATGGACAGACAGGGAGCTTGACAGACAGACAAATAGACAGAAATGTTTGTGTACCAGCAAAAACAAAGGGAGGGCGATGGTCATCTAATATTTCCTTATCAGCTCCACCCTCGTTTATGCTCATCAAAGTCAGCTCTTATCAGATGTTATCTTCCCTTATCTTGTCATGGGGTGGACTTTTTTTTTTCTTGCTTCAATGGAAAAATATTATTACATCTTCTTCTTCTTCTTCTTCTTCTTCTTCTTCTTCTTCTTCTTCTTCTTCCTCTTCCTCTTCCTCTTCCTCTTCCTCCTCCTCTTCCTCCTCCTCTTCCTCTTCCTCCTCCTCTTCCTCCTCCTCTTCCTCCTCCTCTTCCTCCTCCTCTTCCTCCTCCTCTTCCTCCTCCTCTTCCTCCTCCTCCTCTTCTTCTTCTTCTTCTTCTTCTTCTTCTTCTTCTTCTTCTTCTTCTTCTTCTTCTTCTTCTTCTTCTTCTTCTTCTTCTTCTTCTTCTTCTTCTTCTCTTCTTCTTCTTCTCTTCTTCTTCTTCTTCTTCTTCTTCTTCTTCTTCTTCTTCTTCCTCCTCCTCCTCTTCCTCCTCCTGCTCTTCTCCTCTTCCTCCTCCTCTCTCCCTCTTCCTCCTCCTCTTCTCCTCCTCCTCTTCCTCCTCCTCTTCTCCTCCTCCTCTTCCTCCTCTTCCTCCTCTTCCTCCTCTTCCTCCTCCTCCTCCTCCTCCTCCTCCTCTTCCTCCCCTCCTCCTCCTCTTCCTCCCCTCCTCCTCATCCTCTTCCTCCCCTCCTCCATTGCTTTTGGTCTCAAACTCCTCCAAATCATGAATTTGATCTTCACTGACACTTCCATCTGTGTTAGAGCATCACTTGGGAAGAGAAGAGTCCCAGATTTGCTGGGGAATCACATATTTCTTATGGCTAGACATGCTGAAAAAGGACAACTGAAATGGCAATCCCACAATGCACCACTGGCTCCCCGATTTTTTTTATATGGTGCACACTGACCATGGAGACCCATTCTCTCACATGTGGGCCTACCAGCTTTCTCCTGCTTGATTTGAAGCTGCTAGAATTTTCTTTCTTTCAACACACCAGCCGTATCCCACCGAGGCGGGGTGGCCCAAAAGGAAAAACGAAAGTTTCTCCTTTTACATTTAGTAATATATACAGGAGAAGAGGTTACCAGCCCCTTGCTCCTGGCATTTAATCGCCTCTTACAACACGCATGGCTTACGGAGGAAGAATTCTGTTCCACTTCCCCATGGAGATAAGAGGAAATAAACAAGAATAAGAACTAGAAAGAAAATAGAAGAAAACCCAGAGGGGTGTGTATATATGTGCTTGTACATGTATGTGTAGTGTGACCTAAGTGTAAGTAGAAGTAGCAAGATGTACCTGAAATCTTGCATGTTTATGAGACAGAAAAAAGACACCAGCAATCCTACCATCATGTAAAACAATTACAGGCTTCTGTTTTACACTCACTTGGCAGGACGGTAGTACTTCCCTGGGCGGTTGCTGTCTACCAACCTACTACATATTCTACCAACCTACTGCTAGAATTTATGCGTATAAATACGTCAGAAACATTGGCTCGTATGACGTATTTATACGTCGGAAACAGTCAAAGGGTTAAAGAGGCACCAGAAACAGAGGACTGTGGACAGTTATTTTATGAGACAGGGGTCCAGTGACTCTCAAGCTGGTCCTAGTGGCATTAAAAGACAGAGAAGGGAAGTAACCTCAGAGAGGGCTTTGATATCTGAAGTCCTTGTGGAGGGGGATTTCCCTTCCAAACACTAACCCCAGCTACCTCTCTCCTCCTCCCTATCTTCCAGATGCCATCACCAATCTTCAATAAAGGTAAGTAAAAATGTTATTTTATATGTTTATTTAAATTTATTAATAATTGTACACTATATTTGTTGGGTGTATGTAAAACTATAATGTAATACTATCTATAAAATGTATTTTGGGGGGAATATTTTAGGGTTTCTGGAATGGATTAATTGTATTTCCATTATTTCTCATGAGAAATATTGCTTCGCCTTTCAAACTTTTCGACTTTGGAACTAGCTCTCTGGAACAGATTAAGTTCGAAATTTGAGGCTCCACTGTAAAGGATTGCACGAGTTAACCCTTAAACTGTCCAAACGTAGATATATGTTGACGTGCGGCAGGCTCCGAACTTAGATCTACTTTTTTTTTTACATGCTTTCAAATGGGGAAAATCAAGGTCGGAGCGCTACGCACGTGAACCTAGATCTACGTTTGGACAGTTTAAGGGTTAAAGATACATGCAGGGTAAAGCCCTTAACCCTTTCAGGGTCCAGAGGCCAAATCTCAAAGGGTGCACCAGGGTCGTCCAAGAATTTTTGAAAAAAAAAAAATTATTTTTTCTTACAGAATTAAAGATAATTTTCTGTAGGTAATAAAAAAAAAAGTTTTGATCAGTAGTTACCAAGATATAGAGGTGTGAAGTTCACCCTCAGTGACATGGTGGCGGCAGCATCTGCAACTTCAGTAAAGTCTCGTTATTTTTAATTTCAGTTTTTGTCACTTTTTTCTTTTCTGTTCTAATATTTTTTCCAGTAACTTTTGTGGCCTGTGAGACCAATATAATATATAATGTATAAATGTACACTCATTGTATTCAACACAATAACTGCACTAATTTGTTTATCATTACATTGCTTACAAAACTTGTTTACAAGTTTATTGTAAACAAAATAATGATGAAAATATTAGTGTGTTTGTGTTGAGTACAACAGTACCATATAGTATCATATGGTACAGTGGTACCATAGGGTGCAATGGTACAATGTAGCATAGGGTGCAATGGTACCATATGGTTCAATGTACCATATGGTACAATGTACCATATGGTACATATGGTCCCATCTATATTTGGTAAGAGGAGAGTCAGAATTCACCCGGGGAGTGAGAGCTTCCTTGCTGCCAAGCATGGTGAATGAAGCCACTTTGGTGGCATTCCCACAATGCCATGTGGGTGTCCAGATTTTTTCTATAGTGTGCACACTGACCACCCAGACCCATTCTCTTAGATGTAGGCCTACAGGTGTAGTGTCTGAAGATGGCTAATGTAATTCCTATTTTTAAAGCAGGGGACAAGTCATTACCATCAAATTACCACCCATTAAGCCTGACTTCAATTGTAGGCAAATTACTAGAATCAATTATAGCTGATATTATAAGAAGCCATCTGGATAAGCACAGCTTGATTAATGATACTCAGCATGGATTCACAAGGGGCCATTCCTGCCTAACTAATTTATTAACCTTCTTCAGTAAAGCTTTTGAGACCATTAATCATGATAAAGAATTCGATATTGTTTATTTAGATTTTAGTAAGGCTTTTGATAGAGTACTGCACCAGAGACTGTTAAAGAAAGTGGCAGCTCATGGCATTGGGGGAAAAGTGCTCTCGTGGATCGAGTCATAGCTCACCATTAGGAAGCAGAGAGTATGCTTAAATGGGGTTAAATCCGAGTGGGGATTTGTAACAAGTGGTGTTCCACAGGGATCAGTCTTGGGCCCATTGTTGCTTATAATATACAGTGGACCCTTGACCAACGATATTAATCCATTCCAGAGAGCTTATCTTTAGGCTAATTTATCGTTAGCCGAATTAATTTTCTCCATAAGAAATAATGGAAATCCAATTAATCCGTTCCAGACACCCAAAAGTATGAAAAAAAAAAAAAATTCACGTGAAATATACATTTTCCTACACAGAAAAAGGATACATGCACAATACTGTGTTGTGTGTTGTTTGTCCGTCGATTCGACGAGGACCATCTAGTCATCCTGGGGTCGAAGTTGGTGGGTACGCTGATGACTTGTCAGGCCAATCCGCGCACGAAACGTTCTCTGGCAGTGTGGACAGGGAAGGGTGGCGGCATCGTGGGGTCTGATGGCTCTGGTCTTCCTCGCCTGCCTGCGCTGCTCAGCTAGTGAGATTCTGCTTGCCTCGCAGGATGTTGCCCCTTTCTGGACAGCTGCTCGCCAGTCATTCTTGTCCTGAGCTATCAGCTCCCACATGGTGTGGTTGATGTTGAAAGCTTTCAGAGCAGTCTTAAGGGTGTCCTTGTAGCGCTTCTTTTGGCCTCCTTGAGAGCTCTTTCCATGCTGCAGTTTGCCAAACAAGAGTTTCTTTGGCAGCCGGTGGTCTGGCATGCGAGCAACATGACCTGCCCAGCGAAGCTGTGTCTGCATTAGGATGGTGTAGATGCTAGGCAGGCCAGCTGTAGTCAGCACTTCTGTGTCTGGGATCTTATCTTGCCATTTGATGCCGAGAATTTTTCTGAGCCGTGTGGTGTGAAAGTGGTTCAACTTTCTGGCGTGACGTTCGTAGACAGTCCAGGTTTCACAGCCATAGAGAAGTGTGGTGAGGACTATGGCTCTGTACACCTTGATCTTGGTGCTTGTGGTGATGCCTCTTCGGTTCCATACATTCTTGTGGAGCCTGCCGAAGGTGGCACTGGCTTTGACAAGTCTGGCATTCACCTCATCATCGATGACAACATTTCTGGAAAGAGTACTGCCGAGGTAGGTGAATTTGTCTACGGCGTTCAGTCGCTGCCCGTTGATGGTGATGTTTGGCTCAACATACGTCTTTCCCGGAGCAGGCTGGTGCATCACTTCAGTCTTCGTTGTACTGATTGTGCTGACAATACTGTACTAAATGGAGAATAAATGACCCCTCCAGGGGAGGGGACATGGATCTGCTCTGCATGGGTCAGTAGGCCTGTTGCAGTGTTCCTTCTTTGTTATGTTCTTAAGATGTAGTGATGAGGTGGGAGGAGGGGAGATGGAGGTGTATCATTGTTTGGAAGGGGAATCCCCTTCTATAAGGACTTTAGGTATGAATTCCTTTTCCGGGGTTACTTTCCTTCTTTTTTTAATGCCACTGGGAATAACTTGAGAGGCACTGGACCTCTGTTGCACCAAAAATCTGTCCATAGAGCTCTGTACCTCACGTACCACAACATTGTCATTGTAAAATTCACCAGCACGGCTTGCAATAGTTGTATCAGGGTGATTTTCATCCATAAAGGTTTGGACGTCAACCCACTTTGCACAAATTTTCTTAATCTTTGAAGAAGGCAACTTCCTCAATTTCTCTCTCCCCTTGTTTGAAGCAATTTCCTCAGTTGTGGCCTCTTACTGTTGCAGATGCTCTTGCAGCTCATCAGTGGTTAGTTCTTCATCGTCGTCCTCCACCAACTCTTCCACATCCTCCCCACTAACCTCCAACCCCATAGACTTCCCCAGTGCCAAAATAAATTCCACAACTAGCATAGGCTCCTGAGGGTTAGCCCCAAACTCTTCAAAATCCCTCTCTTGTACACATTCTGGCCACAGTTTCCTCCAAGCAGAGTTCAAGGTCCTGTCAGTCACTCCTTCCCAAGCATTACCTATAAGGTTTATGCAATTGAGGATACTAAAGTGATCTTTCCAAAAGTCTCTTGGGGTCAATTGAGTGTCTGAGGTCACTTCCAAGCACTTTTGAAACATTACTTTGGTGTACAGTTTTTTTGGAATTTGAAATGACCTGCTGGCCCATGGGCTGGAGGAGAGGAGTGGTATTAAAGTGGTATTAAAATATAGGGTGAGATGAGTAGTATTTATTGTAAAAAATCAAGTGTGGTATGTATGGTAGTCAGCCAGGCTACCATACCAGGCCAACCCACCTACACATAATATTCTATTACATTTAAGCATCCCAGAGCAATAAGATGTATATACAGTTCACTCATTACTTACCTTAAAATATTTGTAGTCTTAATGTAGGGTCAGGAGTAAGTAAATGAGATAAAACGAATAAATGAGAGAGAGAAAGAATGAGTGCATGAGAGAGGACAGGCGCAGAGTTATGTAAACAAACCAGGCGAAGGTAAGTTTTGTAAACAAAGAAAGTGTACACGTCTGGTTTGTGTACAAGTTACATTGTGTACAGGTTGTCTCTACATTGATACGGTAGAATAAATAAAGAAGAACACTCCCATTCTCATGTAACATCATTTTGAGAAGAAATGATGCTCTGAGTGAAGGCAATGGAAATAAGTCACTCTGACTTTCTTGGGTTATCCTGGGTTCTCTACACATATGTTGTTATGTATGATAATCTATGTAACTGTATTTGTGTATACCTGAATAAACTTACATACATACGAAAGGAATAATTTTCTGCAGTTACCCCCAGTAACACATTTTCTCTTATGTTAGATTAGAGAAAATGTTATTCTTGGTGTCACTTGTACAAGTTATCTGGCTACCACATCTCATATTTATGTTTATTTATTCTATTGTAGGGTGTATTTAGGAAGTATTTCTTCAGTCATAGAGTTGTAAGGCAGTGGAATAGCCTAGAAAATGAAGTAGTGGAGGCAGGAACCATACACAGTTTTAAGACGAGGTTTGATAAAGCTCATGGAGCGGGGAGAGAGAGGGCCCAGTAGCAACCGGTGAAGAGGCGGGGCCAGGAGCTAAGACTCGACCCCTGCAACCACAAATAGGTGAGTACAAATAGGTGAGTACACACACACACACACACACACACACACACACACACACACACACACACACACACACACACACACACACACACACACACACACACACACACACACACACACACACACACACACACACACACACACACACACACACACACACACACACACACACACACAAACTGTATTGAACACAATAACCACACTAAAGTTACTATTATAAATGTTGTATAATACTAATGTTCTATTATATATTTACATATGTACAGTCACTGGACATGTTTTTAGAACTGCTGCAGCTTGTGGAAATCCATGAAACAAGGTATCATGCACAGAGGTGCCTTACATTCCTCACACATAAAGCGATTGTCTTTGAGTCTTTGTTGCCGTCGTTTTGTTTGTGCACAGACAACACATCTCTTCTGAGCAAATTTCTTCTTAATTGCAGTAAGCTGTATTATGAAGTGATCACCTTCCCTCCTCGAACACTTGGGTATTTCCTGACGAGTTTGAGGACAGTTTTGTATAGCAGGTGTTGTTACCTGGTACTTCATTATGAGTTGTCTGACAACAGACGAACAAAATTCACCATATGGTGGTCTGTTGCCGGTCTTTATTTGATACATATTATATGCATTGAGCATTGAAATGTCCATGAGATGGAAGAAAAGTTTCATGTACCATTGTAACTCTTACAAACACAATCAACAAAGCCTATTTGCATGTCACATTTGTCAACCAAACACATGTTTTGAGTATAGTCAATCACCATCACTGGTTTTCGAATACGTTCATTAGTCACTCTATCAACTTTGCCACTGTCTTGCATTTTGTTAGTGTGAATGGTTGTCAACAATGTGACATCTCGTTTGTCATGCCACCGTAATGCCATGATGTCATTGGCAGTAAACACCTGCACCTCACTACTACGAGTGCCTGCGTTGAACCTGGGCATATGTTTATGATTAGAATACCCTGTGCCTCACACATCAGTCATGTTCACTCGCAAGAAATCACTGAGTAAAGGGCTTGTGTACCAGTTATCAGTATATAATGTATGCCCCTTACCAAGATAAGGTTCCATCATGTTTCTCACTACGTCACCTGAGATACCCAATAACATCTTGGTATCTTTCAATGTTTTACTTCGTGTGTACAGTAATATCCAATACCAGGCCACTGTCACAGTCACAGAGTACAAACAGTTTTAAACCAAAGCGTTTCCTCTTGCTCGTTATATACTGCTACCTTTGAACAAAATCAAAGATTCTTGAATGGATAAAAGTACATGTTGAACTTTTGTTTCAGATACATAAAAACATTTCTCATCTTGTATAACCTGTCACTTCTGTCAGGCCTGGTTTTGTCAGAGAAGTGCAACATACGTAACAGTAAGATGAACCTGTTCACTGGGATGATTTCACTGAAGGCCAGGGTAGAAATTAGCCGATCTGTAGACAAGTATACTTTTATATTATGCTTACAGACATGAGGCATAAGCATTATTGTTGCAAAAAGCAGATACATTTCAGCAACAGTTGTCTCTTTCCACCAGTGTAGTCTTGACTGCGGTGATATGATCGTATTTGCCATGGTGTACTCAAAATACTTGTTACTTTCCCTGACAATAGTTTCCATCAGGGGCTTGTCAAAGAATAATTAAAAGAATTCCAGTTCATTTGCAGTGTTTCCAAGGGGACAAGTTGGTAGGATTCCACTTTGAGAGTCATCAAAGTGGTGGGGCTTGGGAACAAAATTGGGATTTTGCTGCCAATCCCAGATACGGTTTGCTGGTGGATACTGGACATCATAAGCTGGTTGTGGTGGTAGTTGGGGTTGTGGTGGGGTAATGGCTGACACTCCACTTTGTCCTTGAGCTGAGGAGTCAGCGGCATGGGTCCCAGCCTGGGCTGGTGAATCATGCATGGCCGTGGCACTACCACCATCGACACCAATACCACCACCTACTGATGCCTGTGGTCTATCCATGCCAAGTGTAGCCACAGTATCCTCACTTTCACTGTCTATTCCTGGTGTAGGGCCATGGGATGTACTCCGGTATGTACTGCAGGATGTACTCCGTCCCCTGGGCACTGCATGGGGAACACTACCCAAGCGCATGTGACGGCGTATACGCCGATGCTTTACTGTTGAATATGATTCCTCACTATCACTACTCGAATGATCGTCAAGAGCAATAAAGTCACAATCCACATCACTATCATCATCATCACTGAAGTCTGAGGCCTGGCCACGCGAAAATATTAGTTTTCTCTTGCGACGAGGTACAACTGAACGTGACTGAGACGTGCCCACACCAGAGGTAGAAGGTTGAGGATCATCAGGATTTTCTGCATTATTTTCGATATCCTGGTCATTCCTTTCGGTCACTAATTGATCAAAGCCATAGAATTCGTCTTCATTTCCACTTCCATCAGAGTCAGAAATATCAGATAGGAAGAGGAGAGTCCTAATTCACCTTGGAATGAGAGCTGCTTTGCGACGAGGCATGGTGAACAAAGGTAACTGAGGCGGCGTTCTCACAATCCCATGCAGGCGAGTAGAATTATTGTTTACGACTCAAACACCACACAGACCCGTTCTCTCAGATGTAGGCCTACCAACCTTCTCGCGCTAAATTTGCTGCCGCTAGAATTTTGGCGTAGATCTACGGTTTGGACCCTCAATGTATAGTCGTAGATCTATGGCACGGACCCTGAAAGGGTTAATAATAAGTGAATCTAATTTACACATCATAATTTACACATGGAGAATGGGTCTCCATGGTCAGTGTGCACCATATAAAAAAATCGGGGAGCCAGTGGTGCATTGTGGGAATGCCATTTCAGTCGTCCTTTTTCAGCATGTCTAGCGGTAAGAAATATGTGACTCCCCAGCAAATCTGGGACTCTTCTCTTCCCAAGTGATGCTCTAACACAGATGGAGTGTCAGTGAAGATCAGTTTCATGATTTTGAGGAGTTTGAGTAAAAAAGAAATGAAAGAGGAGGAGGAAGGAGGGAGGGGGAGGAAGGAGGGAGGAGGAGGAAGGAGGGAGAAGGAGGAAGGAGGGAGGAGGAGGAAGGAGGGAGGAGAAGGAAGGAGGAGGGAGGAGGAGGAAGGAGGGAGGAGGAGGGAGGAGGAGGAGGAGGGAGGGAGGGAGGAGGAGGAAGGAGGAGGAGGAAGGAGGAGGAGGAGGAAGAAGAAGAGGAGGAGGAAGAAGAAGAAGAATAATACCTAATAATAATAATATGTAACAATATGTTCCCTTAAAGCATGAAAAACATTTCACTCCATGACAGTGACAAGATAAGGGGAGATAACATCTGATAAGAGCTGATGTTTGATGAGCGCAGAGGAGGGTGGAGGGAGGGTGCAGCTGATAAGAAAAGATTAGGTGACCATCCCCCTCCCTTTGTTTTTGCTGGTACACAAACATTTCTGTCTGTCTGCCAAGCTCCCTGTCTATCCGTCTAGCTCTGTCTCAGAGAGAGCTACAAGACTGCGTCATCATCACGTTTACTTACATCTTCAAGCAGAGTATAGCACTTTGTCTGGATTTTTTGGGCTATCCTAGGTAATTTACACATGTATACAGGTCTCCCTCAACATTCGCGAGGGTTAGGGGATCAAGAGCCTCGCGAATGTTGAAAAATCGCGAATGTTTGGTGCCCCAATATATTGTAGGGAAATATAATACAATACTTCTTCCTTAACTTGTTGAACCATGAACAATCATAAAATACATGAAAACGTAGTAAATTGTACTAAATACATACATGTTATGATTTAATAACAGATATGTTATTAAATACCACTGCCTCCACTTCCTCGACCACTGCGAGTCCCTACTACCCTCCCTCCGACCCCCCCAACTGGCAGCCAGCCCTCCTACCAGTGTGGTGAGTGTTTTGTTTGTTCATTATTTGCTATTAAACTACAGTATAAATAATGCAAACCCATTTATGACTGCATATTGGAATGACTATTCGGACAGGTATTGGACGGTGACATCATGTGTTGACTCTTGAACACAGCAAAGGATCAAACATTTCTGCTACTGCTAATAATAACAATAGTAGTAGTACTAATAATGCTAATAATAATAATAATAATAAATTATAATAATAATAAATACGATAGAATTGAAGAAGGAAATTGTTCAAAAATACGAAGGAGTGGTTGGCACTCGTCAGTGTGGCTTTGTTTATGCTGGAGTGAGCATTAGTCTCCGTGCTCTTCTAAACATTTCACAATAATTCATTGTGTTTGGTGCTTGTAGATTGAGTGCGACTGGAGTGGTAGAGGCAGTGGTTGGGCAAGCGGTTGAGGCAGTGGGTGAGGCAGTGGTTGAGGCAATGGTAGAGGCAGTGCGTGAGGCAGTGGGTGAGGCAGTGGTTGAGGCAATGGTAGAGGCAGTGCGTGAGGCAGTGGGTGAGGCAGTGGGTGAGGTAGTGGTTGAGGCAGCGGTTGAGGCAATGGTAGAGGCAGCAGTTGAGGCAGTGGTATTTAATAACATGTTATAAATAATAATAATACATGTTACTAATAACATGTATTATTATTATTATTATTATTATTAATAACATGTATGTTATTAAATACCACTGCCTCACCCATTGCCTCAACCGCTGCCTCAACCACTGCCTCACGCACTGCCTCACCCGCTGCCTCAACCGCTGCCTCACCCACTGCCTCACTCAATGCCTCAACCGCTTCCCCAACCACTGCCTCTAGCACTCCAGTCGCACTCAATCTACAAGCACCAAACACAATGAATTATTGTGAAATATTTGGAAGAGCACAGAGACTAATGCTCACTCCAGCATAAACAAAGCCACACTGACGATGTGTCAACCACTCCTTCGTATTTTTGTACAATTTCTTTCTTCAATTCTATCGTATTTATTATTATTATAATTATTATTATTATTATTACTACTACTATTGTTATTATTAGCTCTTGTCTTCTCTTCTATTACCACCTTTCTATGTTCATGTAGCATCTCACTTTTCCCTACCCCCCTGGGAAGTTCCAGCTGTTCGAATCTGTTCTTTCTCTTTCCATTACTCGAAAGCCCAACTGCCTATGGTCACTTCCCGTTCTCTTTTTCTTGACCACTTCCACTGTCATTCTCATGCCATTGCAGTGTACACGGATGGCTCTAAGTATTCTGATGGCATAGGATTCGCAGCAGTGTTTCCGGACAGCGTCGTACGAGGGCATTTACTATCTTCGGCTAGTATTTTTACTGCTGAATTGTATGCCATTCTTGCAGCAGTTATCCGTATTGCATCTATGCCTGTGTCATCATTTGTGGTTGTCTCAGACTCCCTTAGTGCTTTACAGGCTATACAGAAATTTGATACACCTCACCCCTTAGTCCTCCGTATCCAACTTTGGCTTCGCCGCATCTTTACCAAGCATAAAGATATTGTTTTTTGTTGGGTCCCTGGTCATGTTGACATACAGGGCAATGAACAGGCAGACACTGCTGCGCGGTCAGCAGTACATGACCTACCAGTTTCATATAGATGTACACCATTTACGGACTATTTTGCTGCAATAGCTACCCACCTTCACACCCGTTGGCAGCAACGTTGGTCTACTATGCTCGGTAACAAACTTCAATCTATTAAACCGAGTATAGGTTACTGGCCGTCTTCTTGTCACCAGTGTCGAGGTTGGGAGACTACTCTCTCCCGTCTTCGCATTGGCCATACTCGTCTTACTCATGGATATCTCATGGAGAGGCGCCCTGCTCCTCTCTGTGAGAATTGTCAGGCTCCATTATCAGTCAGCCACATTCTGTTAGACTGCCCACTTTATCAACGAGCACGCAGAATTTACCTCTGTCGTCGTCTTCGCTCCGCTGCTCTCTCTTTACCTTCCCTTCTCGCTGATGGACCCACCTTTCATCCGGACTCTCTCATTGACTTTTTGACAACAACTGACTTACTTCGCAAACTCTGCTGCCTTCAGCCCTTTTTACCTCAATCTCTTGCTACCCTCTACCCCCGCACTATCCCCTGCCCCGCTGTTTTCTGTAACCTACTGATCATCCCTCCCCCCTTCTGCCGCCCAATACCCTCGCTTCCTTCCCTACCCTGCAGCGCTGTATAGCCCTTGTGGCTTAGCGCTTCTTTTTGATTATAATAATAATGACAATAATATGGTTGTATGGGACTTGTTATACATCCTGGCCAGTTCGGCCATACGTACACCACTTTCATATTGTTCAGTGATTTTTTCTTAAATTCAGTCATATTTCTCACCTTCTTTACCAAAGGCTTGGCACTAGGAGCTTTCTTTGGAGCCATGGTAGCTTATTTAGTAGTTGCAAGCACTAAAATGAATGGAATATAGTGGACCCCCGCATAACGATCACCTCCGAATGCGACCAATTATGTAAGTGTATTTATGTAAGTGCGTTTGTACATGTATGTTTGGGGGTCTGAAATGGACTAATCTACTTCACAATATTCCTTATGGGAACAAATTCGGTCAGTACTGGCACCTGAACATACTTCTGGAGTGAAAAAATATCGTTAACCGGGGGTCCACTGTATTATGAAATATTTCGTATGAGCAAGTGAGGGGGCTGTCGCTCACTGGTAAACAATGCCACACTGGCTGGGAAGGGAGGCCGGGGCGGCTCAGAGCGTGAGTACGCGTCCTGGACGAATGACTATTCGTGAGTCAATCTATGATTAGCGAGCCAATGTTTTTACGAAAATATCGTTACGATTTCCGAAAATTACGACTATCGGGCCCTACGATTATTGAGGGACCACTGTAATAATTTTTTTTTTTTATTATTATCACACTGGCCGATTCCCACCAAGGCAGGGTGGCCCGAAAAAGAAAAACTTTCACCATCATTCACTCCATCACTGTCTTGCCAGAAGGGTGCTTTACACTACAGTTTTTAAACTGCAACATTAACACCCCTCCTTCAGAGTGCAGGCACTGTACTTCCCATCTCCAGGACTCAAGTCCGGCCTGCCGGTTTCCCTGAATCCCTTCATAAATGTTACTTTGCTCACACTCCAACAGCACGTCAAGTATTAAAAACCATTTGTCTCCATTCACTCCTATCAAACATGCTCACGCATGCCTGCTGGAAGTCCAAGCCCCTCGCACACAAAACCTCCTTTACCCCCTCCCTCCAACCTTTCCTAGGCCGACCCCTACCCTGCCTTCCTTCCACTACAGACTGATACACTCTTGAAGTCATTCTGTTTCGCTCCATTCTCTCTACATGTCCGAACCACCTCAACAACCCTTCCTCAGCCCTCTGGACAACAGTTTTGGTATTCCTGCACCTCCTCCTAACTTCCAAATTACGAATTCTCTGCATTATATTCACACCACACATTGCCCTCAGACATGACATCTCCACTGCCTCCAGCCTTCTCCTCGCTGCAACATTCATCACCCATGCTTCACACCCATATAAGAGCGTTGGTAAAACTATACTCTCATACATTCCCCTCTTTGCCTCCAAGGACAAAGTTCTTTGTCTCCACAGACTCCTAAGTGCACCACTCACTCTTTTTCCCTCATCAATTCTATGATTCACCTCATCTTTCATAGACCCATCCGCTGACACGTCCACTCCCAAATATCTGAATACGTTCACCTCCTCCATACTCTCTCCCTCCAATCTGATATTCAATCGTTCATCACCTAATCTTTTTGTTATCCTCATAACCTTACTCTTTCCTGTATTCACCTTTAATTTTCTTCTTTTGCACACCCTACCAAATTCATCCACCAATCTCTGCAACTTCTCTTCAGAATCTCCCAAGAGCACAGTGTCATCAGCAAAGAGCAGCTGTGACAACTCCCACTTTGTGTGTGATTCTTTATCTTTTAACTCCACGCCTCTTGCCAAGACCCTCGCATTTACTTCTCTTACAACCCCATCTATAAATATATTAAACAACCACAGTGACATCACACATCCCTGTCTAAGGCCTACTTTTACTGGGAAAAAATTTCCCTCTTTCCTACATACTCTAACTTGAGCCTCACTATCCTCGTAAAAACTCTTCACTGCTTTCAGTAACCTACCTCCTACACCATACACTTGCAACATCTGCCACATTGCCCCCCTATCCACCCTGTCATATGCCTTTTCCAAATCCATAAATGCCACAAAGACCTCTTTAGCCTTATCTAAATACTGTTCACTTATATGTTTCACTGTAAACACTGTAAATTACAGTGAAACACTGTAATAATGATACTCAATAATAACTGGGTGGGGCGTCATGTTAGAAAGACGGGGAGCCGTATAGAAAGTTTTGGTCATAATTTGAAATTGCTGTATTAGCAGAACGCCGTAAGGCGAAACTCCATAAAGTGGGGCCCTACTTTGCTTTACACTTAATTATATATATTTATGTAACCTCAGCAGGATTTGTGAGATAAGTGAGCAGTTTGGGAATTATCATTGAGGAAATTGCTAGCTAGGGTATGGGAGTGTTGGATTTGATGCAGCTAGGTCACATACATCCTGTAATTATTTATTTTATTGGTTTCAGTACTCTGAATAGGTAATGTACCTTCACAGTGTACTGTACCATTGCTTTTTAATTTTATTATTAGAATTTTTTTTATTTTCAATACACTGGCCATATCCCACACAGATAGGGTGACCTGAAAAGAAGAATGAAAGTTTTTCTTTTTTTTTAACCCCTTGAATGTCGCAGTCGTATATATAAATCATAGGATATACCGTGTTTGACGTATCTATATGCATAAATTCTAGCGGCTTCAAATCAAGCAGGAGAAAGCTGGTAGGCCCACATGTGAGAGAATGGGTCTCCATGGTCAGTGTGCACCATATAAAAAAATCGGGGAGCCAGTGGTGCATTGTGGGAATGCCATTTCAGTCGTCCTTTTTCAGCATGTCTAGCGGTAAGAAATATGTGACTCCCCAGCAAATCTGGGACTCTTCTCTTCCCAAGTGATGCTCTAACACAGATGGAGTGTCAGTGAAGATCAGTTTCATGATTTTGAGGAGTTTGAGTCCAAAAGAAATGGAAGAGGAGGAGGAAGGAGGGAGGGGGAGGAAGGAGGGAGAAGGAGGGAGGAGGAGGAAGGAGGGAGGAGGAGGAAGGAGGGAGGAGGAGGAAGGAGGGAGGAGGAGGGAGGAGGAGGAAGGAGGGAGGAGGAGGAAGGAGGAGGAGGAGGAGGAGGGAGGAGGAGGAGGAGGAAGAAGAAGAAGAATAATAATACCTAATAATAATAATATGTAACAATATGTTCCCTTAAAGCATGAAAAACATTTCACTCCATGACAGTGACAAGATAAGGGGAGATAACATCTGATAAGAGCTGATGTTCGATGAGCGCAAACAAGGGTGGAGGGAGGGTGCAGCTGATAAGAAAAGATTAGGTGACCATCCCCCTCCCTTTGTTTTTGCTGGTACACAAACATTTCTGTCTGTCTGCCAAGCTCCCTGTCTATCCGTCTAGCTCTGTCTCATAGAGAGCCACAAGACTGCGTCATCACCACGTTTACTTACATCTTCAAGCAGAGTGTAGCACTTTGTCTGGATTTTTTGGGCTATCCTAGGTAATTTACACATGTATACAGGTCTCCCTCAACATTCGCGAGGGTTAGGGGATCAAGAGCCTCGCGAATGTTGAAAAATCGCGAATGTTTGGTGCCCCAATATATTGTAGGGAAATATAATACAATACTTCTTCCTTAACTTGTTGAACCATGAACAATCATAAAATAAATGAAAACATAGTAAATTGTACTAAATACATACATGTTATGGTTTAATAACAGGTATGTTATTAAATACCACTGCCTCCACTTCCTCGACCACTGCGAGTCCCTACTACCCTCCCTCCGACCCCCCAACTGGCAGCCAGCCCTCCTACCAGTGTGGTGAGTGTTTTGTTTGTTCATTATTTGCTATTAAACTACAGTATAAATAATGCAAACCCATTTATGACTGCATATCGGAATGACTATTCGGACAGGTATTGGACGGTGACATCATGTGTTGACTCTTGAACACAGCAAAGGATCAAACATTTCTGCTGCTGCTAATAATAACAATAGTAGTAGTACTAATAATGCTAATAATAATAATAATAATAATAATAAATTATAATAATAATAAATACGATAGAATTGAAGAAGGAAATTGTTCAAAAATACGAAGGAGTGGTTGGCACATCGTCAGTGTGGCTTTGTTTATGCTGGAGTGAGCATTAGTCTCCGTGCTCTTCTAAACATTTCACAATAATTCATTGTGTTTGGTGCTTGTAGATTGAGTACGACTGGAGTGGTAGAGGCAGTGGTTGGGCAAGCGGTTGAGGCAGTGGGTGAGGCAGTGGTTGAGGCAATGGTAGAGGCAGTGCGTGAGGCAGTGGGTGAGGCAGTGGGTGAGGCAGTGGTTGAGGCAATGGTAGAGGCAGCAGTTGAGGCAGTGGTATTTAATAACATGTTATAAATAATGATAATACATGTTACTAATAACATTTATTATTATTATTATTATTATTATTATTATTATTATTATTATTATTATTATTATTATTATTACTATTAATAACATGTATGTTATTAAATACCACTGCCTCACCCATTGCCTCAACCGCTGCCTCAACCACTGCCTCACCCACTGCCTCACCCGCTGCCTCAACCGCTGCCTCACCCACTGCCTCACCCAATGCCTCAACCGCTTCCCCAACCACTGCCTCTAGCACCCCAGTCGCACTCAATCTACAAGCACCAAACACAATGAATTATTGTGAAATATTTGGAAGAGCACAGAGACTAATGCTCACTCCAGCATAAACAAAGCCACACTGACGATGTGTCAACCACTCCTTCGTATTTTTGTACAATTTCTTTCTTCAATTCTATCGTATTTATTATTATAATTATTATTATTATTATTACTACTACTATTGTTATTATTAGCAGTAGCAGAAATGTTTGATTCTTTGCTGTGTTCAAGAGTAACACATGATGTCACCGTCCAATACCTGTCCGAATAGTCATTCCAATATGCAATCATGAATGGGCTTACATTATTTATACTGTAGTTTAACCCTTTGACTGTTTCTGACATATAAATACGTCTTACGAGCCAATGTTTCTGACGTATTTATACGCATAAATTCTAGCAGCTTCAAATCAAGCAGGAGAAAGCTGGTAGGCCCTCATGTGAGAGAATGGGTCTCCATGGTCAGTGTGCACCATATAAAAAAAATCGGGGAGTCAGTGGTGCATTGTGGGAATGCCATTTCAGTTGTCCATTTTCAGCATGTCTAGCGGTAAGAAATATGTGATTCTCCAGCAAATCTGGGACTCTTCTCTTCCCAAGTGATGCTCTAACACAGATGGAAGTGTCAGTGAAGATCAATTTCATGATTTGGAGGAGTTTGAGACCAAAAGCAATGGAGGAGGAGGAGGGGAGGAAGAGGAGGAGGAGGAGGAGGAGGAGAAGAGGAGGAGCAGGAGGAAGAGGAGGAGAAGAGGAGGAGGAGGAGGAAGAAGAAGAAGATGTAATAATATTGTTCCTTTGAAGCAAGAAAAAAAAAGTCCACCCCATGACAGTGACAAGATAAGGGGAGATAACATCTGATAAGAGCTGACTTTGATGAGTGTAAACGAGGGTGAGGGTAGAGCTAAGGAAATATTAGATGACCATCGCCCTCCCTTTGTTTTTGCTGGTACACAAACATTTCTGTCTATTTGTCTGTCTGTCAAGCTCCCTGTCTGTCCATCTAGCTCTCTGTCTCAGAGAGAGCCACAAGACTGTGTCATCACTTTTACTCACATCTTCAAGCAGAGTATAGCACTTTGTCTGGATTTCTTGGGTTATCCTAGGTAATTTACACTATGTATACTTGTATTTATGTGTACCTGTGAGACAGAGATAGGCAGACAGAAAGAGAGACAGATTGAAAGATATAGAATGAGGGAGAAAGATAATTAGATAGAATGGAGGAGGGGAAGCAGCATCCGACCCCATTGTTTTGACAGGAGGTAGGGGGAGTGAGTAATGAGACAGTATGTCACTTTGACAGCTGCCGACTTCTGACTCAAAACAATTATAAGCCACACACTCGCACACAAGACAAGGAGGAGGAGAAGGAGGAGGAGAAGGAGGAGGAGGAGAGGAGGAGGAGGAGGAGGAGGAGGAGGAGGAGGAGGAGGAGGAGAAGGAGAAGGAGGAGGAGGAGAAGGAGGAGGAGGAGAAGGAGGAGGAGGAGGAGGATGATTGTTTGTTTGTTTTTGTAAACAAGTTTTGTAAACAATATATTGATAATTATGTTTGTGTGCTTATTGTGTTGTATACAACGAGTGTATATATGTACATTGCACCTTACTTTGGTCTCATAGGCCACATAAGTTATGTGAAAAAATAAAATAGTGAAAAAAACAAAAAACCTTCAATTACAAGTAAACTAAAGTTTACCAGGTGAGCGGCAGTCACCGCTGTTGCCATACGCGGCTCATTTTCTGCAAACTTCACGGCTCTATATCTCGGTAAGTACCGATGGCAAAATTTTTTTTTTTTGGACTAAAACACTCAGAAAAATAATCTTAACATTTTCGTAAGAAAAAATAATTTTTTTTTTTTTTTAATATTTGGCGACATAGAATGACAGTTTCAGAGAGGGGCCTGAAACAGTCAAAGGGTTAATAGCAAATAATGAACAAACAAAACACTCACGACACTTGTGGGAGGGCTGGCTGCCAGTTGCGGGGGTCGGAGGGAGGGTAGTAGGGACTCGCAGGTGGCGGGAAACTTAAATATGATTTGGCGGCTGGGAATTTGGAGGCCGGGAATTTGGCGGTTGGTAATTCGCAAATGTGTGAAGCCCGCGAAAGTTGAAAACGTGAATGTTGAGGGAGACCTGTACTTGTATTTATGTGTACCTGTGAGACAGAGATAGACAGACAGAGAAAGAGAGAGACATTGAAAGAGATAGAATGAGGGAGAAAGATAATTAGATAGAATGGAGGGGAAGTAGAATGAGGGAGAAAGATAATTAGATAGAATGGAGGGGAAGTAGAATGAGGGAGAAAGATAATTAGATAGAATGGATGGGAAGCAGCATCCGACCCCAATGTTTTGACAGGCGGTAGGGAGAGTGAGTAATGAGGCAATAAGTCATTTTGACAGCTGCCGACTCCTGACTCAAAACAGTTATAAGCCACACACTCGCACCCGAGACAAGCTTGTTGAATGGAGATAATAGCAGTTATATGAAAGTATCTAGTGACTATATATGTGTATATATATTATAGAAACCAGAAGCAAGAAGGGAAGGCAGGAATGAAGGAAGGACGAGATGAAAGGAAGGAAAAAAGTAAGGAAGGACAGATGAAGGAATGTAGGAAGAAAGGTAGGAAAGGAATGCAGGAAAGGAATGAAGGAAATTAGGAAGGAAGGAATGATGACACACGACGATTTACCTAGGATAACTACATAACACAACTGCCTGCTAATACAGTGGATCCCCGCTTAACGATCACCTCCCAATGCGACCAATTATATAGGTGTATTTATGTAAGTGCGTTTGTACGTGTATGTTTGGGGGTCTGAAATGGACTAATCTACTTCACAATATTCCTTATGGGAACAAATTCGGTCAGTACTGGCACCTGAACATACTTCTGGAATGAAAAAATATCGTTAACTGGGGGTCCACTGTACTTTGAAGAAAACTGCTCAGACGAGGTGTTTTGTCTTTGCACATAAAAAAAAACTTCCACAAAAATGCACACACACTGGTTTTATGTGTGAGGAGTGTAAAACACCATTGTGTATGACACCATGTTTCAAAGAGTTACACAAGCTGCAGAAATTCTAGGAATATGTCCAGTGACTGTATATTGGTATATATATTATAGATCAATAGTAATAAACAATTTTTTGTATTGTTTGTTTTTGTAAACAAGTTTTGTAAACAATATATTGATAATTATGTTTGTGTGCTTATTGTGTTGTATACAACAAGTGTATATATGTACATTGCACCTTACTTTGGTCTCACTGGCCACATAAGTTATGTGAAAAAATAAAATAGTGAAAAAAACAACAAACCTTCAAATACAAGTAAACCAAAGTTTACCGGGTGAGCGGCAGTCGCCGCTGTTGCCATATGCAGCTCATTTTCTGCAAACTTCATGCCTCTATATCTGGGTAAGTACAGTGGACCCCCGGTTAACGATATTTTTTCACTCCAGAAGTATGTTCTGGTGCCAGTACTGACCGAATTTGTTCCCATAAGAAATATTGTGAAGTAGATTAGTCCATTTCAGACCCCCAAACATACACGTACAAACGCACTTACATAAATACACTTACATAATTGGTCACATTCGCAGGTAATCGTTATGCGGGGGTCCACTGTACTGATGGGAAAATTATTTTTTTTGGACTAAAACAATCAGAAAAATAATCTTAACATTTTAATAAGGAAAAATAATAATTTGTTTTTTTCAAATATTTTGTGACACCAGGAGACACTTCAGGATTGGGCCTTTTGACAGTCAAAGGGTTAATTAAATTTAGTAATTTAGTATTTTCTAAAAAAAAAAAAAATAGATTGAAATGACAAAAGGAGTTTTTTCTAAAATTAACAGCATAATACATGCTAACCTTGCAGTGAGATGTCATGTCTGAAGACAATGTGTGGGGTGAATATTATGCAGAAAATTCATGATTTGGAGCTTAGAAAGAACTACAGGGGGTTACTGAAAGTATTATCCAGAGGGCTGAGGAAGGGTTATTGAGGAAATTTGTACATTTAGAGAGAATAGAGAAAATAGGATGACTTGGGATTATATAAATCTGTAATGGAGGGAAGGAGGGGTAGGGGTCATTCTAGGAAAGGTTGTAGGGTGGGGATAAATGAGGCTTTGTATGTGAGGGACTTGGACATCCAAAGGACTTAGACATCTAACAGGTGTGTGTGAGCTTGTTGGATAAGTTAGCGAAGGCAAGTGGTTTTTATGACTTGACATGCTTATAGAATGAGAGCAAGATAACATGATGGGACTCAGGGCAACTGGTTAGCCAGACTTGAGTCCTGGAGGTGGGAAGTACAGTGCCTGCACTCTGAAAGGGATGGAGATGCTACAGCTTGGAGGGGCATCTGAGCTGTAATGTTGGCACGCCTCTGGCAAAACAGCGATGGTGAGTTTCTTCTTTTTTGGGTCACCCTACCTGGGTGGGAGATGGTGGTGCGTTAAAAAAATATGAATTCATTTTTAATATTATTTGAAACTACTTTACAGAGAGTATCCTTCAGGAGATACAAGTGTGCGACCTCGAACTGGTAGACGCTCAGCTCGGCCCCCTAGTGCACGTCCTGCACCTCCAAAAGTTCGAGAGAGACGAGAGATACCCAAGGAAGAATTACAACGCCCAGGTACTGGTAAACCTGTAGCGAATGTCATCCTCTCTTCTGGTGCAGGTGATAATGATGATGATGATGATAATTTTGTAGTTGAAGAAACAAAACCTGCTCTGACCCTGGATGAAGATGCAGTAAGTACTGTTTAGGGATGTCATACATACAGTCTTTTCTAAAAAAAAAATGTTTACTGAAAAAAGTTTGGAAGAGGACAAATAAAATACACAAAATTTAATGAGTTTTATTAGGAAACTTAAAAAATACAAAACAATATGTAGTCATTTATCTTTTCCTTTCATTGCATTTTAATCATTTCTGTTTGGTGAACAATTGGCAGAAAACTTATTTTTTTTAACTTCAAAGATTTTTTTAATGGAGACTAGTGCTGAATATATTCTGGCATAGTAGGAAAATGGCTTATACTGAGAAAAACGTTTTCAGTTTTACCGAAACAAGAGGCAGATAAAACTGTAAATTAATTGAGTGTAGCACCATTTTAGCGTCATTTTGTAATGCACACCTTCAGAATTCCCTGGATGCTGCAGCTGCTATGGGTGCAGCAGCAGCAGCAGCAACAGTTGGAGAAGATGGTGAGGGAGCAGGTCTTCTAGTGGCTCAGATATTAGAAACCAAAAAAGAATTAGAGGATGGACGTCGTAATGCCTTTTCTCCTGAGACACCAGGTCATAGGCGTGTCCCAATAGTGAGTACTATCGTCAAGTCAGTAATAAGTTAGATATTGTCATTATTTTATAAAAATTATTTTCTGTTACTGTAATAATTCATTATAATTCAGATTTTTTTAACACACCAGTCATCTCCCATCGATGTAGGGTGACTCATAAAAGAAGAAACACTTTCAGCATCATTCACTCTATTACTGTTGTCTTGCCAAAGGTGTGCTGATATTACAGTTCATATACCTCTCCAAACTACATCATCCCCACACATCCCTCAGAGTGCAGGCACTGTACTTCCTATCTCCAACACTTGAGTCCAGCTAACCAGTTTCCCTGAATCCTGTGACAAGTGTTATCTTGCTTACACTCCAACAGCTCATCAAGTCCCATAAACCATTTGCCTCCACTCACTCTTAATGCTCACACAGGCCTGCTGGATGTCCAAGTCCCTCGCACACAAAACCTCCCTTACCCCCTCCGTCCAACCTTTCTTAGGGTAACCCCTACCCACCCTTCCCTCCACTACAGATTTATACATCCTCCAAGTCGTCATATTTTAGTCTATCCTCTCTAAATGTCCAAACTCCTCAGTAATCCTTCTTCAGCCCTCTAGATAATACTTTTAGTAACTCCACACCTCTTAATCTCCAGGCTATGAATTCTCTGCATAATATTTTCACCACACATTGCCCTCAGATATGACATTGCCTCTGCCTCCACCTTCCTCCTTGCTGTAACATTCATAACCCATGCTTCACACCCATATAAGAGTTTTGGTACTACTATACAGCAATACCTTGCATAGTACAGTTAATGTTATGGTGTTTTCATTATGTGTTACGTTATTTTCACTACGGTTCTCACTACATGTTCTCGTGTGGGGTAGCATAAATAAGGCCTTATAAAGTCTAGGGGAATAATTACATTCATGATTGGTCATCCTCAGTCTCTGAAATCTTTTCACCAACCCTCTCAACAGGTTATTTTTACTATTATAAAACTAAGACTATATTCTAAACAGGTGGGAGACGGCCGACTTGTTGAAAAAAAAAAAAAAAAAACATATTAATCATTTTCCTGTTCATAATAAAAGGATGCACAACCTTAACTGTTCAGCCAGTACAGTCACATGGTCCATCTGAACTGATTAGTACTCCTTAACCCAGTATTTTGACACACTGTAGTCACTCTGGGTATAATGGTTACATTTATTTATTTATTTATTTATTTACAATTTGAGCACACATACAGAGGTACAAAAAAAAAAATACAGATAAGAGCAGCATGCCAAAGCCACTTATACTATGCATAGCATTACGGGCTGGCTTAAAATTAACTTAAGATTAACTAAGCAATGATGAAATCAGTGATAAAACATTAATGTAAACATATTACTATAAAGCACAAGTGAGTATTACAAAGACAGGTCATATGGTTGCATGCATTGTTGTACATTCAGTCGTATGGAGAATTCTGTTAGGTAGTGTATTTAAAAAATAGTAAAGATAGATTGGGTTTTAGGTTTAACATTTATGTGATATAATTGTGAGAAACATTTAAGATATACAATTTATAAGGTTCAGTTATTCAGTATTTATTTGGTTTTGGGTGAGTAAGTGATCTTTGAGAAGGGACTTGAATTTATAAACAGGTAGTGTTTCTTTTATATTTACAGGTAATGAATTCCAGATTTTAGGGCCTTTTATGTGCATTGAGTTTTTGCATAGTGTGAGATGGACACGAGGAACATCAAAGAGTGATCTGTGCCTTGTGTTATGGTCATGTGTTCTGTTGAGGTTGGCAAGGAGATGTTTGAGGGGAGGGTTAATATCAGAGTTAAGTGTTCTATGTATGTAATAGGTGCAGTAATAAGTATGGATGTTTTGTATCGTGAGTAGGTTTAGTGTATTGAATATTGGTGGAGTGTGCTGCCTGTAGTGAGAATTTGTTATCATTCTAACTGCAGCCTTTTGTTGGGTAATTAGTGGTCTGAGATGGTTAATTGTTGTTGAGCCCCATGCACAAATTCCATAGGTGAGATAGGGGTAAATAAGAGAGTGATATAAGGCCAGGAGGGCTGACTGTGGAGCATAGTACCGTATCTTCGATAGTATGCCTACAGTCTTGGAAATTTTTTTAGAAATTTCTTGTATATGTGTATGAAATTTGAGTCTATTATCAAGGTGGATTCCTAAGAATTTTCCCTCTGTTAGCTTTGTGATAGGTGATCCGTTTATCATTATGTTAAGAGGGACATCTGTAGCTCTGTTACCAAACTGAATGAAGTAGGTTTTGTCAATGTTTAGTGTAAGTTTGTTAGTCCTCATCCAGGTAGATATTTTCTGTAGTTCGGTATTTACAGTATTGGCTAGCGTGACTGGGCTCGGGTGGGAGAAGACGTATGTAGTGTCATCTGCAAATAGTGTGAGTTTGAGAAATTGCGAAGCATTTGGTAGGTCATTTATGTATAGGAGAAAGAGAAGAGGGCCAAGGACACTTCCCTGTGGGACACCAACTGTAATTGGTTGTGCAGAAGAGTTTGCCCCATTTGCGTACACATATTGGCTTCTGTTGCTGAGGTATGGCTTGAGGTAGTTGAGGGAGTGCCCTCTTATACCATAGTGTGACAATTTTACGTGGAGCAAGTCATGGTCAACTGTATCAAAAGCTTTACGTAAGTCAATGAAGATCCCCAGTGGGACTTCTTTTTTCTCTATTGCAGTGTATATATGTTCTAGCATGTGTATAATAGCATCATTAGTATTTTTATTAGGCCTGAATCCAAATTGGCAGGGGTTGAGTATGTTTTGGGAGATAAGGTAGGAGTAGATTCGTTTATGAATTAATTTTTCGAAGATTTTTGAGAGAGGGTGTAAGTTGGATATTGGCCTATAGTTATTCAACTCTGTTTGGTCTCCTCCTTTGTGGATTGGGGTGACCCTTGCTATTTTGAGTACTGTAGGGAAGGTGGAGGATTCAATGGATTTGTTAAAGAGTGTTGCAATGATTGGTGATAGCACTTGTGACACTTTTTTGTATATAAAGGGTGGTAAGGTATTTAAATCTTCTGCCTTGTTTTTTAGTGCGTTGATAATAAGGGAGACTTCGTATGGGTTAGTCGGAGCTAGGAACAGTATGTTCGGGTAGTTGCCGGTGAGGTAGTCATTTGGTGGGGTATCTGAGCTTGGGATTTTATTGGCAAGGTTTAGTCCTATAGTGGAGAAGAAATCATTGAGTCTGTTTGCTGTTTCTGTTGGTGGGAGTTGGGGTTCATCTGATTTTGCTAATTTTATTTCGCTATTTCGTGATATCTTTTTTGTTCCCAGAATTTCTGATAGGGTTTTCCAGGTCTTTTTTATATCACCTCGTAAGTTGGATAATCTGTTCTCATAATACAATTTTTTTGCCCTTCTTATCAGGCTGGTTAGGATTGACGAGTAACGTTTTGTTTGGTCTCTGGTTATGTGACCCATTCTGTACTGTTTTTCATATTGGTGTTTTGTATTTATGGATTTGAGAATGCTGGGTGTTAGCCAGGGACTGTTCAGTCTCTTAGCTGTCATCTGTTTAGTTTTTTTAGGGCAGTATTCATGTACAAATCTTACCTCTGGGGCACTCATATCTTGCCCAGAAGCATGAGTGGAGGAGAAGGTCCTGCCAAGTTGGCACCATAACTACAAGAGAGAGCCAGCTAGCCTCTTCCCATCTACCCAACAACAACAAACAAACAAAAAAAAGTCGATATGCCCAATTCTTTAGGTACTACAAAAATTTTGTTTGAGCCATTGCTACACCTTAATTGTGTGTTTTTATAGTACAACCCATTTATATTGAAAAGAACATGACTTAATCCAACTGGCTTTTTCTCCAAAAGAGTGATCTGCCCTTATGACAGAATTAAAGCAGTTGTGCCCCAGCAGTTTAATGCAATTAGGTATTCCAAAGTGAGTAAGTGCTACATTATTATACTATTATTATTATTATACATTTTTTTTTTTTTTTCAACAAGTCAGCCGTCTCCCAAAAAATATAAGATTTACTGTTATTTCTTATTGCAATAATCATATAAATAATATCAACCCATTCACGACTGAATATTGAAATGGACAGTGATGTAATTTCTTTACTCTTAAACATAACCAAGCAATGGACCATTTCTCCTACGTTGAGCTCAATTTCAAGGTACTTTTCATTGTGAAAGCAATCAAAATCATATCTATTTCTATAATATATCTTCCATTCTATCAAATGAGACCAAAAAAACGAGAATACAACCATAAAAAGCATACGAATATACTGCTAAGGGGTGGCTAATTGCTGAGAAGTGAACTCCATTATTTATGCTTAGATTTCTTTCATTTTTGGTGTACGTTAAGAAGCATCTTTTCATCATGCATTGCCCAAGATTCAATAAGATAGTCCAACAAACAAATGAGATACAATTCCCAAGCTCAAGAGCAAGAGCCCCTCATCAGTGTCTTGAGGTCTGCTCGCTTATGGAAATTTTGCTCGCGTGTGGAAGCAAAAAATTGACCCATCGACTGCTCGTATTTGGAAAAACTTGCATGTGGACACGCTCGCAAGTAGAGGTTCCACTGTACTTAGTTACATAAATACATGTTGGGTCCTATAGCCCCATAAGATTCCCACCTCCAAACAAAGTTTCACAAAAGCTAGCTGTATCCCTCAGGATTCAGCTAGTAAAAAAAAATTGCTTTAACCTGAAGATGGTTAGTAAGACTAATAGAAGTTTGGCAATCTACAAATATGTGTGGCTCTACTGAATTGTCCCAGATTATACATGCAATTTTTTCCCATACCATACAAAAACCCAGAAAGGAACAATACTGGAACAGATTGCAGAGATTTTAAAAGCATTTCAACCATACCCACATACTCATTCTCAAAGGCTCAAAGGTGCAATTATAGTGGAACCTCGGGTTACGAATTTAATCCGTTTCGTGGACTTGTTTGTATCCTGATTTGTTCGTATGATGGGTCAATTTTATTCATTTAAATTACAGTAGGGCCCCACTCATACAGCAGGTTAGGTTCCAGGCTACTGCCATAAAGCAGAAATCGCCATAAAGTGGAACACCCTTTTTTTCCCCTTATAAATGCATATAAATACTAGATAACAAGTTTACACTAACATATATTAAATTAGCAGTCGAACTAGGCATCAAAAAACAATAAAAAAGTACAATACACACATAGTGCACTCATTACTTATCTTCAAATATTTAGTCTTAATCTAGGGTGAGACAAGTAGTATTTATTGTAAGAAATCAAGTGTGATATGTATGGTAGTCAGCCATGCTACCATACCAGGCCACCCCACCTACACATAATATTCTGTTACATTTAAGCATCCCAGAGCGATAAAATGCATATACAGTTTACTCATTATTTACCTTAAAATATTTGTAGTCTTAATCTAGGGTGAGACAAGTAGTATTTATTGTAAGAAATCAAGTGTGGTATGTATGGTAGTCAGCCGGGCTACCATACCAGGCCACCCCACCCACACATACTATTCTATTACATTTAAGCATCCCAGAGCGATAAAATGCATATACAGTTCACTCATTACTTACCTTAAAATTGTAGTCTTAATGTAGGGTCAGGGGTGAGTAAACAAGATAAAAATGAATAAATGAGAGAGAGAGAGAGAGAGAGAGAGAGAATGAGTACATGAGAGAGAACAGGCGCAGAGTTATGTAAACAAACCAGGCAAACATAAGTTTTATAAACAAACAAAGTGTACACGTCTGGTTTGTGTACAAGTTGTCTCTACATTGATACGGTAGAATAAATAAAGAAGAACACTCCCATTCTCATGTAACACCATTTTTAGAAGAAATGACGCTCTGAGTGACGGCAGTGGGAATAAGTCACTCTGTCTGACTTTTTTGGGTTGTCCTAAGTTCTCTACACATGTGTATACCTGAATAAACTTACATACATACGAAAGGAATAATTTTCTACAGTAACCCCCAGTAACACATTTTCTCTCATGTTATACTAGAGAAAATGTTATTCTTGCCATCACTTGTACAAGTTATCTGTCTACCACATCTCATTTTTTTTTTTCAACAAGTCGGCCGTCTCCCACCAAGGCAGGGTGACCCAAAAAGAAAGAAAATCCCCAAAAAGAAAATACTTTCATCATTCAACACTTTCACCTCACTCACACATAATCACTGTTTTTGCAGAGGTGCTCAGAACACAACAGTTTAGAAGCATATATGTATAAAGATACACAACATATCCCTCCAAACTGTTAATATCCCAAAACCCCTCCTTTAGAGTGCAGGCATTGTACTTCCCATTTCCAGGACTCAAGTCCGGCTATATAAAAATAACCGGTTTCCCTGAATCCCTTCACTAAATATTACCCTGCTCACACTCCAACAGATCGTTAAGCCCCAAATACCATTCGTCTTCATTCACTCCTATCAAACACGCTCATGCACGCCTGCTGGAAGTCCAAGCCCCTCGCTCACAAAACCTCCCTTACCCCTTCCTTCCAACCTTTTCGAGGACGACCCCTACCCCGCCTTCCTTCTCCTACAGATTTAAATGCTCTCCATGTCATTCTACTTTGATCCATTCTCTCTAAATGACCAAAACACCTCAACAACCCCTCTTCTGCCCTCTGGCTAATACTTTTATTAACTCCACACCTTCTCCTGATTTCCACACTCTGAATTTTCTGCATAATATTTACACCACACATTGCCCTTAGACAGGACATCTCCACTGCCTCCAACTGCCTCCTCGCTGCTGCATTCACAACCCAAGCTTCACACCCATATAAGAGTGTTGGTACTACTATACTTTCATACATTCCCTTCTTTGCCTCCATAGATAACGTTTTTTGACTCCACATGTACCTCAACGCGTCACTCACCTTTTTTCCTTCATCAATTCTATGATTAACCTCATCCTACATAAATCCATCTGCCAACATGTCAACTCCCAAGTATCTGAAAACATACACTTCTTCCATACTCCTCCTCCCCAATTTGATATCCAATTTTTCTTTATCTAAATCATTTGATACCCTCATCACCTTACTCTTTTCTTTGTTCACTTTCAACTTTCTACCTTTGCACACACTCCCAAACTCATCCACTAACCTTTGCAATTTTTCTTTAGAATCTCCCATAAGCACAGTATCATCAGCAAAAAGTAACTGTGTCAATTCCCATTTTGTATTTGATTCCCCATAATTTAATCCCACCCCTCTCCCGAACACCCTAGCATTTACTTCTTTTATAACCCCATCTATAAATATATTAAACAACCATGGTGACATTACACATCCCTGTCTAAGACCTACTTTTACCGGTAAGTAGTCTTCCTCCCTTCTACACATCCTAACCTGAGCCTCACTATCCTCATAAAAACTCTTTACAGCATTTAGTAACTTACCACCTATTCCATATACTTGCAACATCTGCCACATTGCTCCCCTGTCCACTCTATCATATGCCTTTTCTAAATCCATAAATGCAATAAAAACTTCCCTACCTTTATCTAAATAATGTTCACATACATTATATGCTTCAATGTAAACACTTGATCTACACATCCCCTACCCACTTTGAAACCTCCTTGCTCATCCGCAATCCTACATTCTGTCTTACCTCTAATTCTTTCAATAATAACCCTACCATACACTTTTCCTGGTATACTCAACATCACGACGAACGACGCCAAGGAAGGTAAGAATATTGTTGTTGTTGGGGATAGCCAGGTTAGATACATGGATAGTGAGTTCTGCTTGAAGGACAGGAGTAGGAGACAGAGGGTTTGCTTTCCTGGGGCTGGGATGGAGGACATTGTTAGCCGGCTTGACAACATCATGAACGGTAATGGGATCAACCCTATTATTTGCCTCAGTGCTGGAGGCAATGATGTAGGCAAGCGTAGAAGTGAGGATTTAGAAAGTTCAGGACAGCTATAGACATAATTAGGAAGAAGGGGGGGTGCCCTGTTATATGTGGCATTTTGCCAAGAAGAGGTGTTGGCAATGAATGGTTGTCCAGAGCAATTGGTATTAATTGTTGGCTGGATAAACACTGTAAGGATAATGCAGTACCATTCATTGACAACTGGGACAACTTCTATGGCCGAAATGACATGTGTATGCCAGGGATGGGGTTCACTTATCCAGGGCAGGTGTGGGTTTTCTTGCTAGCTCAGTTGAGGGGGTTGTTAGGACTTTAAACTAGGATTAGTTAGAGGTATGGGTTTAGAAATGATAAATAATGAGTATGGATATATTGACTTATGCTCTGATATTAAGAATCTTAATAGTAACCGTCATGGAGTAACTCTGTGTAATGATAATTTCAGAAGTTGTGTAAAAACAAAGATGAACAGGAAAAAATGTGCAGAAGAAAAAACATATGATGGTATTTTATGCTAACAGTCGAAGTGCAAGAAATAAAATTAATGAATTACGTTTGGTAGCATGTGCTGGGAACTTCGATATCATTGCATTAACTGAATCTTGGTATGATTTAAAGAATCGGGATATGATTGCTGAGTGTAATATTCAAGGGTTTAAGTTGTTCCATGTGAATAGATGTAATGGGAAGGGGGGAGGAGTTGCATTATATGTTCGAGAAAATATTAATTGTTGCATAAAAACAGGTATAAAAATAGATGGAACAGTAACAGAATCTGTTTGGGTAGAGTTTGTGGAGGGTCAAGAAAAACTAATTCTAGGTGTAATATACCGACCCCCTGGCTTGGATCACGATAGAGGGAGACGTCTTTGGGACGAAATTGTTAGGGCTTCTAGACACAATAACATAGTCATAGTAGGGGACTTTAATTTTAGTCAAATTGACTGGAATTCTTTGACAGGTAATCTAGAGTCCAGTGACTTTATGGAAACAGTTCAGGACTGTTTTCTGAAGCGGTGCGTAACAGAGCCTACCAGGGGTAATAATTTGCTAGACCTAGTCTTGTCAAATAAGGAAACACTCGTAAATAATCTGGAGATCACTGAAGAGCTTGGCGCAAGTGATCACAAATCCATCACTTTTAGCATTAACTGGGAATGCAAGAATAATGATAATACAGTAAAAATCCCTGATTTTCGTTCTGCCGATTATAATGGACTTAGGGAACACCTGTCTAATCTTGATTGGGGTTATCTAGCTAATGATTTTATTGACAATGATCATACTTATGATTATGAAGGGATCTGCTTTTATGATTGTTTTCTTAATAATGTACACCGTGCCCAGAGTATATACATTCCCCAGAGAGAAATTAGGTCTAATAATAATGATCCCAAATGGGTTAACAGGAGGCTAAAGCATCTATTAGGGGAGAAAAGGGGAATTTATAGGCACATCAGAAGAGAAGAGGTTAACCTTACTGACCAATATATTCAGCTTAAAAGAGAAGTAAAAAAGGGGATTAGAAAGGCTAAACATGACTATGAAATTAGAGTTGCTAATGAATCAAAGACAAATCCAAAGGGGTTTTTTCAAGTGTATAGGACGAAGGTGAAGGAAAAAGTAGGACCTCTGAAAATTGGGAATGGATAGCTGACGGATAATGAACTGGAAATGTGTTCCTTATTTAATGACTATTTTTTGTCAGTTTTTACACAGGAAGATGTAAATGAGATTCCAGTAATTAACAATTATTTAGTTCCTGATGAATTTAAATTAACTAATATTACTGTCACGAGGGACATGGTTATTAAACAGATAGACAAACTGAAGCAAAATAAGTCCCCGGGACCCGATGAGCTGTTTTCCAGGGTACTTAAGGAATGCAAGATGGAGCTTAGTCAGCCATTAACGAGTGTGTTTAATGCATCCATCCTTACCGGTGTTGTGCCAGAGTTGTGGAAGATGACTAATGTGGTTCCTATATTCAAATCAGGGGATAAGCCCACTCCTTCAAATTACCGTCCAATAAGCCTGACATCTATAGTGGGCAAGTTATTAGAATCAATTATAGCTGACATTATCAGAAGTCACCTTGAAGAGCATAATTTGATAAATGAATCTCAGCATGGATTTACGAGAGGTCGTTCCTGCCTGACAAACTTACTGACGTTCTTCAATAGAACATTTGAGGCAGTTGACAGTGATAAGGAATATAATATTGTTTATTTGGATTTTAGTAAAGCCTTCGATAGAGTACCTCACAAGAGACTCTTAAGAAAAGTGGCAGCTCATGGTATAGGAGGTAAAGTTCTAGCATGGATAGAGGCATGGCTTACCAATAGAAAGCAGAGAGTTACCATTAATGGAGTGAAATCTGAATGGGGATTAGTCACTACTGGCATTCCACAGGGATCAGTTTTAGGCCCTCTCTTGTTCATAATTTACATTAATGGCCTTGATGAAGGGATTACGAGTGACATGAATAAGTGTGCTGATGATACAAACATAGGCCGTATAATTTGCTCTGAGGAGGATATCAATGAACTCCAGGAGGATTTGGACAAATTAATGTCTTGGTCTGAAAAATGGCAGATGAAGTTCAATGTGGATAAGTGTAAGGTACTTGCCCTTGGTAAAGAAAATAACCCTCGAAGCTATAATCTAGGTGAAGTAGAGCTTGATCAAACAGAATGTGAAAAAGATTTGGGAGTCATGGTAAGCAGAAATCTGAAGCCAAGACAGCAGTGCCTTAGTGTGTGCAACAAGGCCAACAGATTACTTGGATTTATCTCAAGAAGTATAAGTAACAGAAGTCCAAAAGTTATTTTATAGCTCTATACATTACTAGTGAGGCCTCATTTAGATTATGCTGCTCAGTTTTGGTCCTCTTACTACAGGATGGATATAGACTCATTAGAGAACATACAGAGAAGAATGACTAAAATGATTTACTGTGTAAGGAACCTCCCGTATGAAGATAGACTTAAAGCCTTAAATCTCCACTCTCTGGAGAGGCGTAGGATGAGGGGAGATATCATTGAAGTGTATAAGTGGATGACGGACATAAACAAGGGAGATATTAATAAAGTACTGAGGGTGTTGAACCAGGTAAGAACCAGAAATAATGGATTTAAGTTGGATAAATTTAGATTTAGAAAGGACATAGGTAAGTACAGGAAGGCCCCGCTTTACGGCGTTTCACTTTACGGCGTTCCGCTAATACGGACATTTCAAATTATGACCAAAACTCGCTATACGGCTCCCCCCACCTGACTTTCTAATATGGTCACCGTGCCCCACCCTGTTTGTTTACATTCTCCATGAGCTCAGTAAGCACTAAGTCTCTCCATTTTGTCTGGAAACTCCAAAATTTCAAATGTTTTTAAAAGTTATTTCATATTTTATATATACTCTGATAATTATAATTATGTATACCTGTACCTAAATAAACTTACATACTGTGCTGGCATGCAGGTACACATTAAAATTGGTAAGTGTCTTATGTCTCCAGACGTCATATTAGTAATGATAATAATAATCATCGAGTCATTTAAATGTCGTATATTACGTTAATATACACATTTTCATTAATCCATCCATGATATTTTTTTCAAAATTATATAATAAACATGATGCATAACATATAAATAAGATAAATACACCCCACAGTAGAATAAATAAACATAAATGTGAGATGTGGTAGCAGACGACTTGCACAAGTGACGCCATATTAGAAATGATAATAATAATAATAATACTCACCGAGTCTCATTAAATGTCGTATATTACGGTAATATACACAATTTCATTAATCCATCCATGATATTTTTTCAAAATTATATAATAAACACGATGCATAACATATAAATAAGATAAATACACCACACAGTAGAATAAATAAACATAAATGTGAGATGTGGTAGCAGACGACTTGCACAAGTGACGCCATATTAGAAATGATAATAATAATAACAATACTCACCGAGTCTCATTAAATGTCGTATATTACGTTAATATACACATTTTCATTAATCCATTCATGATATTTTTTTCAAAATTATATAATAAACACGATACATAACATAAAAAGATGATAAATACACCCCACAATAGAATAAATAAATATAAATATAAGATGTGGGAGCCACATAACTTGTACAAGTGACGGCAAGAATAACATTTTCTCTAATCTAACATAAGAGAAAATGTGTTACTGGGGTAACTGTAGAAAATTATTCCTTTCGTATGTATGTAAGTAAGTTTATTCAGGTATACACAAATACAGTTACATAGATTATCATACATAACAACATACGTGTAGAGAACCTAGGATAACCCAAAAAAGTCAGTGTGACTTATTTCCATTGCCTTCACTCAGAGCTTCATTTCTTCTCAAAATGATGTTACATGAGAATGGGAGTGTTCTTCTTTATTAATTCTACCGTATCAATGTAGAGACAACCTGTACACAATGTAACTTGTACACAAACCAGACGTGTACACTTCGTTTGTTTACAAAACTTACGTTCGCCTGGTTTGTTTACATAACTCTGCGCCTGTCCCCTCTCATGTACTCATTCTTTCTCTCTCTCATTTATTCGTTTTATCTCATTACTTACTCCTGACCCTACATTAAGACTACAAATATTTTAAGGTAAGTAATGAGTGAACTGTATATACATTTTATCGCTCTGGGATGCTTAAATATCATAGAATAGTATGTGTGGGTGGGGTGGCCTGGTAAGGTAGCCTGGCTATTACCATACATACCACACTTGATTTCTTACAATAAATACTACTTGTCTCACCCTAGATTAAGACTATAAATATTTTAAGGTAAGTAATGAGTGCACTATGTGTGTATTGTACTTTTTTATTGTTTTTTGATGCCTGGTTCTATTGCTAACTTAATATATGTTAGTGTAAACTTGTTATCTAGTGTTTGTATGCATTTATAAGTGGAAAAAAAGGGTGTTCCACTTTATGGCGGTTTCCGCTTTACGGCGGTAGCCTGGAACCTAACCTGCCGTATAAGTGGGGCCCTCCTGTACTGGTTTTCTAACAGAGTTGTAGATGTGTGGAACAGTCTTCCCAGTGGGGTGGTAGAGGCTAGGACCTTGGGTAGCTTTAAGAAAAGGCTGGACAAATATATGAGTGGGAGGGGCTGGGTGTGATTGGTGTCATTGGGTACGGGAGTTATTTGGTAAATTAGACACATGTGCAACTCTTGGGTATCTTTATTGAGGAAATGTTTTGCCACACAGTGGCTTCATCAGTCCATACATAGGAGAAACTTGAAGAACAGGAGGAGAATGAGGTAATCAGTCCCTCAACCTTGAGTCAATGTGTTCAGTCCATCAATCTTGATTCAACTCAAGATTGATGGACTGAACACATCGACTCAAGGTTGAGGGACTGATTACCTCATTCTCCTCCTGTTCTTCAAGTTTCTCCTATGTATGGACTGATGAAGCCACTGTGTGGCGAAACGTTTCCTCAATAATGATACCCAAGAGTTGCACATGTGTCTAATTTACCAACATGTCGGTTCTCTGAACCATTCATTTACAAACGGGAGTTATTTCTTGGGTAGCTTTGGGTAGAGGTCGTTTTGATAAGGACCTGCCTCGCATGGGCCAGTAGGCCTTCTGCAGTGTTCCTCCATTCTTATGTTCTTATAAGTATTGGTTTGGAAATAGGGTAGTTGATGAGTGGAACAGTCTACCTAGTTGGGTTATTGAGGCTTGGACTTTGGGTAGTTTCAAATTTAGGTTGGATAAGTACATGAGTGGGAGGGGTTGGATTTGAGTGGGACTTGCACATCAGAGCTTATTTCTTGGGTAGCATTGAAAATTGGGTTGGGCAAATGTTTTGTTAGTGGGATGAATTGTAAAGGACCTGCCTAGTATGGGTCAACAGGCCTGCTGCAGTGTTCCTCCTTTCTTATGTTCTTATTGGAGACTTGTTTGTGTGAGGGAGGGATGGCAAGTTTATTGTTGAATATGACACTAATATCAACTCTACGGCTTATTTATTTATCACAATTCAATTAATATGACATAATAAGCAATATTAATAACATAAAAACATGGAATATACTCTAGAATGAATAAAATAAGTCATTACGTATGTCACGAGAGGTGTTGTGTTGTGTTGTTGTTGGGGTATATAAGGGCTACTGAGAGTAAGCCGTCCATAATGGTGGTGAAGCAGCAGCTGAGGCGGTGGTGTTTTCTGTAGCCCTATGTAACTCCAACAACATTGGAGGAGTTGTTAGAATCGCTGAATCACTAAAGAAGGAACCCTCTACCACCATCACTATGACCTTCTACCACCATCACTACCACCATCAACCACTATCACAACTGCTTCCACTCTACCACCACCACCACCACCAACACCTTTGTATTTTTCTACAAACTTTTTCTTAAATTATATGTGTTTCTCACATTCTTTACCAAAGGGCTGGCACTAGAAGCTTTCTTTCGAGCCATGGTAGCTTATTTAGCACTTGCAAGCACTAAAATCAATGGAATACAGTGGACCCCCGCATAACGATTACCTCCAAATGCGACCAATTATGTAAGTGTATTTATGTAAGTGCATTTGTACGTGTATGTTTGGGGGTCTGAAAGGAATAATCTACTTCACAATATTCCTTATGGGAATAAATTCGGTCAGTACTGGCACCTGAACATACTTATGGAGTGAAAAAATATCGTTAACCGGGGGTCCACTGTATTATGAAATATTTCGTAGGAGCATGTGAGGGGACCGTCGCTCACTGGTAAACAATGGCACACTGGCTGGGAAGGCAGGCCCAGGTGGCTCAGTGCGTGAGTACGCATCCCGGACGAAGGACGATTAGCGAGTTAATGGACCATTTGCGAGCCAATGTTTAGATGAAATAATGGGACTATTTCCGAAATGGACAACTTTCAGGCTGGACGATTATTGAGGGACCACTGTATATAATAATAATGAGGAGGAGGAGGAGGAGCACGAGAAGGAGGAGGAGGAAGAGAAGAAGGAGGAGGAGAAGAAGAATAATAATAATACGTAATAATAATAATAGGTAAGAATAAGTTTCCTTGAAGCATGAAAAACAAAGTCCACCCCTGACAGTGACATATGTATGCAAGGGATGAGGTTCATCTCCCTGGGGATGTGGAGTGGTTGCATTAGCCAATTCGATTGAGAGGGTAATTGATGACTTGTCTAGGAATTTAAACTGATAGATTATGGAGGTATGGGTGTTTGTGGGAAACAATCAGGCTGCAGTATTAGGGTTAAAAACAGCACTTATTACCAGGATACCTCAGGGATATGTTTAACCCCTTCAGGGTCCAAGGCCAAAATCTGAAGTGGTGCTCCAGTGTCCAAGAAATTTTGAAAAAAAAAAAAAAAAAAAAATTTCTTACGGAATTAAAACATATTTTTGTGAATAATAAGAAAAAAAAAATTTCAAACATACCCCGAAAACAGCGGTGGGAAGTTGACCCAAAATGACCGGGTGAAGGCAACATCGGATTTCCCCCACAAAATCCTTTTTTTAATTTTATTTTTTTAAATCCTTTTCCTTTCTTTTTTAATTTTTTCTTTTTCTAATAGCATTTGGGGCCGTGGAACCAGTATATTGTATAAGTTACACTCTTTTGTATTCCCCACACAATAACCGCACTAATTTGTTTATCATTTAATTGCACAAAACTTGTTTTACAATTTTTTGAAAACAAAATGAGAAAAAAATTAGTCAGTTATGTGTTGAATACAAGGGACCATTAGTACCATAGGGTACAATGCACCATATGATACAAGGGCCCATATCACAATACTATAAAGGGACCAAAATGATACAGGGGGAAACCCAAAAGGGTACAAGGGCCCCACCATTTGGTAAAAAGGGACCAAAATATACAATGGTACCATAGGGGTAAAAGGCAATATAGGTGTAATAAACCCATATATGAAAAGGTACCATATGGCCATTGACCAACATACAGTGAACCATATGGTTCTTGTACCATATGGACGTTTATTCAACACAATAAACCACTAAATTTTCATTATTATTTTGTTTAAATAGTTGTTTACAAAAAAAAATATGCAAAAATGTTGTATATTAGTAATGTTCTATTTTACAGGGCCCCCCGGTTAACGATATTTTTTCACTCCAGAAGATGTTCAGGGCCAGTCCCGACCGAATTTGTTCCCATAAAAAATTTTGTGAAGTAGATTAGTCCTTTCAGACCCCCAAACATAACTAAAAAACGCACTACATAAATACACTTACATAATTGGTCACATCGGGAGTAATCGTTTGGGGGGGTCCACTGTATATTTAAAGTGTACAAAACTTGATTTTCCTTAGGTGATACAAAGCACTTTGTCTCCAAAAACGCGAATCAGTAGCATTTGTGTCGCCACCACTCAGTCTTGGGCGGGTGTCCAGCCACCAACCCCTATTACCATATGGCACGGTATCACATTTTACGGGGTACCATATGGTACATTGAAAACTATAGGGTATAGGGTACCAGCAGTACGGAAAACGGTGCAGGGCCAATGTACAGGGTACCATACAGTACGGGACACCATAGGGTACAGATACAGGGATAACTAGGAAAAATTCACCCTGATTTTTTTTTTGGGTTTTACCTAGGATTTTTTATTATTCCTATTATGATAATCTTGAAATTGTATTTCTGTACACCTGAAAATTTAAAGTGCATGTGTATCATAAGTAAGTTTATTTAGTTATACACAAATAAAGTTACATAGAATATCATACTTAGCAGCATATGTTTGGAGAACCTAGGATAACCCAAAAAAGTCAGACAGACTTATTTCCATTAGGGTCCCTGTACCCTGTACCGTATGGTATAATGTACCATATGGTACAATGTACTATATGGTACATTGTACCACATGTTACCATTGTACCATATGGTACCATTGTACCATATGATACCATTGTATGACATGGCACCATTGTACCATA
Source organism: Cherax quadricarinatus (assembly GCF_026875155.1). NCBI lineage: Eukaryota > Metazoa > Arthropoda > Malacostraca > Decapoda > Parastacidae > Cherax > Cherax quadricarinatus. Next base: position 7,801,538 of record NC_069418.1, read on the forward strand.
TGGCACAATGTTACCATATGGTTCAAAACCATAGAATTCGTCTTCAGCTCCACTTCCATCAGTCTTAGATCTGTAAGTTGTGAAGAGGAGAGTCAGAATTCGCCCGGAGAGTGAGTGGGGAGTGAGAGCTTCCTTGCCGCCAGGCACAATGAACAAAGCTACTTTGCCAGCGTTCCCTCAATGCCATGCGGGCATCCAGATTTTTTCTATGGTGTGCACACTGACCACCCAGACCCATTCTCTCAGATGTAGGTCTACCAGCCTTCTCGTGCTAAATTTGACGCCACTAGAAATTTTGGCATAGATGTACGGTTTTGGACCCTAAAACCTAAAGCCGTAGATCTATGGGACGGACCCTGAAAGGGTTAAAAGACAGTACAGGAGGGCCCCACTTATACAGCGGGTTAGGTTCCAGGCTACCGCCATAAAGCGGAAAACCGCCGTAAAGTGGAACACCCTTTTTTTTTCCACTTACAAATGCATACAAACACTAGATAACAAAATTTACACTAACATATATTATGTTAGCAATAGAACCAGGCATCAAAAAACAATAAAAAAGTACAATACACACATAGTGCACTCATTATTTACCTTAAAATATTTATAGTCTTAATCTAGGGTGAGACAAGTAGTATTTATTGTAAGAAATCAAGTGTGGTATGTATGGTAGTCAGCCAGGCTACCATACCAGGCCACCCCACCCACACATACTATTCTATGATATTTAAGCATCCCAGAGCGATAAAATGTATATACAGTTCACTCATTATTTACCTTAAAATATAGGGTGAGATGAGTAGTATTTATTGTAAAAAATCAAGTGTGGTATGTATGGTAGTCAGCCAGGCTACCATACCAGGCCAACCCACCCACACATACTATTCTATGATATTTAAGCATCCCAGAGCAATAAAATGTATATACAGTTCACTCATTACTTACCTTAAAATATAGGGTGAGATGAGTAGTATTTATTGTAAAAAATCAAGTGTGGTATGTATGGTAGTCAGCCAGGCTACCATACCAGAGGGAAAGAATGAGTGCATGAGAGAGGACAGGCGCAGAGTTATGTAAACAAACCAGGCGAAGGTAAGTTTTGTAAACAGTGTACACGTCTGGTTTGTGTACAAGTTACATTGTGTACAGGTTGCCTCTACATTGATATGGTAGAATAAATAAAGAAGAACACTCCCATTCTCATGTAACATCATTTTGAGAAGAAATGATGCTCTGAGTGAAGGCAATGGAAGTAAGTCACTCTGACTTTTTTGGGTTATCCTAGGTTCTCTACACATATGTTGTTATGTATTTGTTATGTATCGTGTTTATTATATAATTTTGAAAAAAAAATATCGCGGATGGATTAATGAAAATGTGTATATTAACGTAATATACAACATTTAATGATACACCGAGCTCAGACAGCGTAAAGAAACAAACTGAACAGGTTTGTGGACGATCACTTCGGTCAGGCGAAATAGACGGTATTAATACGTGTCCAGTTTTAGTTCATTCATGTACATTTGTAAGAGTTTGTGAAACTTTTACCTTATAATATTTTTATTATTATTATAATAATTAAATCACGAAACAAATACTCTTACACTGTGTACAAGTTATGTACAGAATTATAGCTATAAAGTGAAGGCATACGAAAGGAATATTTTTCTACAGTTATCCCTAGTAACAGGTGACGGGCTAGAGAAAACGTAATTCTTCCGACACTTCTACAAACCGTTTGGTAAACATCTCATATATATTTGTATAAATTTTTATACTGTGGATGCATGTATCATGTTTGTGTGTTACATAATGTGTTTCTTATATAATTTTTGAAAAAAATATCATAGATAGATTAAGGGAAATGTCTATATTAACGTAATATGCAACATTAATGCGCCCAAGAGATTATTATTATTATTATTATTGCATCAAGAGTAGAGAGACTCTTAGTGATTTTAATGTGTACCTACATGCCAGCACAGTGTGTAAGTTTATTTAGGTACAGGTGTACACAAGTTTAATTATCAAGTACAATACATATAAAATATACAATAACTTTAAAACACTTGAAATTTTGGAAAGTTTCCAGACATAATAAGGAGATGTGCTCAGGGAGAATGTAAACAAACTCGGTGGGCCGCTGTGACCGTATTAGAAAGACAGGTGGGGGGGGGTATAGCGAGTTTTGGTCATAATTTGAAATGTCCATATTAGCGGAACGCCGTAAAGCGAAACGCCATAAAGCGGGGCCCTGCTGTATTCAAAATAAAGTTGCTAGTAATGGTAAATCAATTGATCAACAAAGAGAGATAGCAGAGGGCAACGAGTGACTAGCTCCTTTAACCCTTTCAGGGTCCGTCCCGTAGATCTACGGCTTTACGTTCAGGGTCCAAACCGTAGATCTACGCCATGAGCTCAGCTCACTCTGATAAACTGTGAGTGGTACATTTGGGCCTAGATATGAGAGAATACATCTATGTGGTATGTGTGCACCACATAAAACAGATCCTCCAGCACACTGTGTATAATGAGAGAAAAAAAATGAAATCATGATTTTTCGATTAAAACAGCAACTTTGCAGTGTTTTTTCGTATGTTTTTTATAGTTGTATTTGCGATTTCTTGGTCTCATTTGATAGGATGGAAGACATATTACAGAAATAGAGATGATTTTGATTGGTTTTAGCACTGGAAATGGCTTGAAACTGAGCTCAAAGTAGCAGAAATGTTAAATTTTTGCCGATATTCAAGAGTAAACAAACGACCTCACACGTCTAATACACATCAGCTGGTGGATCTAATATACATTCACAAATATGGTGATGATATTTATACAATTATTACAGTATTGCATAACAGTAAATCTTCTATTTTTTGGTGTGAATAAAAATTCATTATGTGAATAAAAAATCAAAATGGAATTTATTTGTAAAGCCTCAAAACATAACTAATGAACAGAGGAAATGTTAGTTTAGTGCCAGGAATGCCTACATTGTTCATTCTGGACCCTATTTTGAAATTGGAATATTTTGAACTTTGTGTTAAATTGGCCAAATTAACAATTTCCGATCACTTTATTTTGTAGTTGAAACAGTTGACTTGGCGATTTCTTGTGCTCAATCGATAGAATAGAAGTAATACTAGTGAAATAGCTAAGAATTTGGTTGACTGGAATAATGTAATTGGCCTAAAATGGGAGTCAAAGTCGGCAAAATCGCCGATTCGTAAATATCGCTGACACATCAAAATTCGCGAGAGCATAATTTCGTCAATTTTCCACCAAATTTCGTACTTTTTGTTTTATTACCTTCACAAAAAGATTCTCTACGATTTCATAAGAAAAAATAACAAATTTTTTTTTTGAAAATTCTTGGACACTGGTGCGTGACTCCAGATTTGGGCCTTGGACCCTGAAAGGGTTAAGGTTTACTATACAAATAGTAGGATTCTAAGAAATAAGATAGATGAGCTAAGATTACTTGCAAGTGTAGGTAATATAGATATTATTGGTATAACAGAGACCTCGTTCAACCTGAAAGATAGAGAAATGCCTTCTGAATGCAACATACAGGGTTATAAACTATTCCACACTGATAGGGTCAACAGGAAGGGTGGTGGAGTGGCGATGTATATCAGAGAAAATTTAAATTGTAGTCTTAGACATGATATAACTCACAAAATCGTAATGACACGAGTTTTGAGACTCTATGACTGCGGGTTCAGTCCCGGCCGGGGTATGGTTTGACATGATATAAGATTTGAAATATCGAACACAGAATCTGTTTGGCTACAGTTTCTCGAGGGTCATGACAAATTAATTTTGGGTGTGATTTATAAGCCCCCAAACCTTGATAGGGAGTGCAGTAAGCTGTTATGGGGTGAAATTCATAAGACATCCAGATATGAAAATGTGATAATGGGAGATTTTAACTCTGGACAAATTGATTGGAACAATATGACAGGAAATCTTGAGTCTAGTGACTTTCTTGATACCATTCAGGATTGCTTTTTAGAACAGGTTTTAGAACTAGAGGAAACAATCTGCTTGACTTGGTTCTTGCCAACAGAGTCACTAATTAATAATCTTGAGGCTAATGATGAGCTTGGGGAAAGTGATCACAAATCACTTAGTTTCAATATATCATGGAATCACTCAGATAACTGCAATCAAATCTGTCCCAGATTTTTGCTTGGCCGACTTCATGGGACTGAAAAATTACCTGGAGGGGGGCTAAATTGGGATATCCTGACTATGGGTCAGGTAAGTGATCTTCGTTGCCAATATGGCATTTTTCAGAGTATAGTTCTAGCTGCCCAGACAACTTTTGTTCTGAGTAGGGAAATCAGATCTAACAAAAATTATCCCAAATGGATGAACAATAGATTGAAACATCTCATTGGTCAAAAGAGAGGCATATATAGGCATATCAGTAGAGGGAATGGGCAGTTAAGAAATCAGTATATTCAATTAAAGAGAGAAATAAAGAAAGGAATAAGAAAAGCAAAAAGGGATTATGAGGCTAAGGCCACAAGGGATACAAAGACTAACTCGAAAGGGTTCTTTCAGATATACAGAAGTAAGATTAGGGATGAGATTGACCCACTTAAGAGTAACTCTGGTCAGATTACTGACAGTGATAAGGATATGTGTGAAATTCTCAATACCTACTTCCTCTCAGTTTTCACCCAGGAAAATACTAGTGATATTCCTGAAATAATAGATTATGTAGAACAGGACGATACTAAACTATGCACGATTGCGGTAACTAGTGACATGGTCCTCAGACAAATAGAGGAACTAAAACCCAACAAATCCCCAGGCCCTGATGAACTGTTTGCAAGGGTGTTAAAGGAATGTAAAGAGGACCTTAGCATACCTTTGGCTAATCTTTTTAGCATATTACTACAAACTGGCATAGTGCCTGATGAGTGGAAACTGGCAAATGTAATACCTATTTACAAGGCAGGTGACAGGTCCTTGGCTTCGAACTATAGACCAATATGCCTTACCTCCATTGTGGGAAAATTTATGGAATCAATAATTGCCGAAGCAATTCGTAGCCATCTTGATAGGCACAGATTGATTAATGAATCTCAACATGGTTTTACAAAGGGGCGTTCCTCTTATGAATTTACTAACAGTAAGGCTTTCGATGGAGTTCCACATCAAAGGCTTTTGAGGAAACTTAAGGCACACAGAATAGGAGGAGAAATTTTTTCCTGGGTAGAGGCATGGCTGACAAATAGGCAGCAGAGAGTTTGCGTAAATGGGGAGAAATCAGAATGGGGGCACATCACAAGCGGTGTTCTTCAGGGGTCAGTGTTGGGCCCGTTGTTGTTCACAATTTACATAAACGACATAGAGGAGGGAATAAATAGCGACATAAGCAAATTTGCTGATGACACCAAAATAGGCTGTCCAATTCATTCTAATGAATACACTAGAGCACTCCAGGTTGATTTGAATAGACTTATGCCATGGTTGGAGAAGTGGCAGATGCAGTTTAATATAGACAAATGCAAAGATCTAAATGTTGGACAGGAAAATAACCATGCAACATATAAACTAAATAATGTAGATCTTAATACTACTGATTACAAAAAGGATTTAGGAGTTCTGGTTAGCAGTAATCTAAAACCAAGACAACAGTGCATTAGTGTTCGCAATAAAGCTAACAGAATTCTTGGCTTCATATCTAGAAGTATAAATAATAGAAGTCCTCAGGTTGTTCTTCAACTCTATATATCCTTGGTTAGGCCTCATTTAGACTATGCTGCTCAGTTCTGGTCACCGTATTACAGAATGGATATAAATGCGCTGGAAAACGTACAGAGGAGGATGACAAAGATGATCCCATGTATCAGAAATCTTCCCTATGAGGATAGGCTGAGGGCCCTGAATCTGCACTCTCTAGAAAGGCGTAGAATTATGGGGGATATGATCGAGGTATATAAATGGAAAACAGGAATAAAGCTTGTGCTGCTGGGTCTGGTGCTGTGCTCCTTCCTTGAGTGGAGGTGACCAGACTGGGTGGGTCATTGGGCTAATCCAGGGGGGTGACATGGACCTGCTCCGCATGGGTTACCTGGAGGTTATTCTGGGGATCAACGCCACCGCGGCCCGGTCCATAACCAGGCCTCCCGGTGGATCAGGGCCTGATCAACCAGGCTGTTACTGCTGGCCGCACGCAGTCCAACGTATGAACCACAGCCCGGCTGATCCAGCACTGACTTTAGGTATCTGTCCAGCTCTCTCTTGAAGACAGCCAGGGGCTTATTGGCAATTCCCCTAATGCTTGATGGGAGGCTGTTGAACAGTCTTGGGCCCCGGACACTTATGGTGTTTTCCCTTAGTGTACCAATGGCACCCCTACTTTTAGTTGGGGGAATTTTGCATCGCCTGCCCAGTCTTTTACTTTCGTAGGGAGTGATTTCTGTGTGCAGATTTGGGACCATTCCTTCCAGGATTTTCCAAGTGTGGATTATGATATATCTCTCCCTCCTGCTTTCCAACGAGTACAAGTCAAGTGCTTCCAAGCGCTCCCAGTAGTTAAGGTGCTTGACAGAACTTATACGTGCAGTAAAGGATCTCTGTACACTCTCTAGATCTGCAATTTCACCTGCTTTGAATGGTGATGTTAATGTACAGCAGTATTCCAGCCAAGAGAGAACAAGTGATTTGAAAAGGATCATCATTGGCTTGGCATCTCTCGTTTTGAACGTTCTCATTATCCATCCTATCATTTTCTTTGCACTTGCAATCGTGGCACTGTTGTGATCCTTGAAAGTGAGATCCTCAGACATTACTACTCCCAGGTCCCTTACATTATTTTTCCACTCTATTGCGTGGCCAGAGTCTGTAGTATACTCTGTTCTAGTTATTATCTCCTCCAGTTTTCCATAACGGAGTAGTTGGAATTTGTCCTCATTGAACATCATATTGTTTACCGTTGCCCACTGGAAAACTTTGCTTATATCTTCTTGGAGGTTAACCGTGTCCTCAACAAATGACAGCCTCATGCAGATCCTAGTATCATCCGCAAAGGATGATACGGTGCTGTAGTGTATATCTCTGTCTATGTCTGATATGAGGATGAGGAATAAGATGGGGGCGAGTACTGTGCCTTGTGGAACAGAGCTCTTCACTATGGCAGCCTCCGATTTAACTCTGTTGACCACTACTCTTTGTGTTCAATTTGTTAGTAAGTTGAAGATCCATCTCCCCACTTTCCCAGTTATTCCTTTAGCACATGTTTTATGGGCTATTACGCCATGATCGCATTTGTCAAATGCTTTTGCAAAGTCTGTGTATATTACATCTGCATTCTGATTTTCTTCCAGTGCATCCAAGGCCATATCATAGTGATCCAGTAGTTGTGAGAGGCAGGAGCGACCTGCCCTGAACCCATGTTGCCCTGGATTGTGCAGATTTTGGGAATCCAGGTGATTTGCAATCCTGTTTCTTAACACTCTTTCAAAGATTTTTATGATGTGGGACGTCAGAGCTATTGGTTTATAGTTCTTACCTAATGCTTTGCTGCCACCTTTATGGAGTGGGGCTATATCTGTTGTTGTAAGTGACTGTGGAATTTCACCCATGTCCAAGCTCCTCCTCCATAGTGTACTTAGGGCACACGAGAGGGGTTTCTTGCAGTTCTTAATGAATACAGAGTTCCACGAGTCTGGGCCCGGGGCTGAGTGCATGGGCATGTTGTCAATGGCTTTTTCGAAATCTATCAGAGTTAGGGTAATGTCGGAAATCTGGCATACATTTATGGAGTTTTGAGGCTCATTCATGAAGAAATCATTTGAGTCGTTGATCCTCAGACTGATTAGTGGTTCACTAAACACAGAGTCATACTGGGATTTCAATATTTCACTCATTTCCTTGTTGTCATCTGTGTAAGTCCCATCCTGTCTGAGTAAGGGCCCGATACTAGATGCGGTATTTGCCTTGTTTTTGGCATATGAAAAGAAATGTTTTGAATTTCTTTCAATTTCACTAATAGCTTTAAGCTCCTCCTGTCTCTCCTGGTTCCTGTAAGAGTCATTTAACTTAAGTTCGATAGTTTCTACTTCCCTGGTCAGCGCCTCCTTTCGTGTATCAGATATTCTAGCACTCCTGAGGAGCTTAGTGACTCTTCATCGTCTTCTGTAGAGGGAGCGTCTTTCTCTCTCCAGTTTACTCCTGCTTTTTTTCTTTCTTAGGGGAATATGCCTAGAACATGCTTCAGCTGCCAGGAAGTTGATCCTTTCAAGGCACTGGTTTGGATCCATGTCATTTAAGATATCTTCCCAACATGTTTCATTTAGGACATGGTTTACCTGGTCCCAGTTGAGGTTCTTGTTGTTGAAGTTGTATTTTGTGAAGACACCTTCACAGGTACATGCATTCTGCTGATCAGAACCCCTATGCATATACGTCTGGACTTCAATTAGATTGTGATCGGAATTAGTTGTTTTTTATATTCTTATGTCTCTTATCAGGTCCTCATTATTTGTGAAGATAAGGTCAAGTGTGTTTTCTAGTCTTGTTGGCTCCACTATCTGCTGGCTTAAGATGTGTTTTTCACAGAGACTTAGTAGCTCATGTGTGTGTGACCTTTCATCTGCACTACCTCCGGGGATTGTTTCAGCTATAACATTATTTGCTACATTCTTCCATTTTGTATGCCTTAGGTTGAAATCACAAAGCAGCAAGATGTTTGAGGATGGAGCTGGAATGTTTTCCAGACAGTAATCAATTTTCAGTAGTTGTTCCTTGAACTGTTGTGAGGTTGCATCTGGTGGCTTATATACAACCACAGTGACTAGGTTTTGGTTCTCGATCATTATTGATAGAACTTCAGCTGCCTCATTTGTGGTGTTCAGCAACTCCGTGCAGATGAGGGACTCTTTGACATACAGGCCAACCCCTCTTTGACATACAAGCCTGTTGCAGTGTTCCTTCTTTCTTATGTTCTTATGACATGATAAGATGAGATAACATCTGATAAGAGCTGACGTTTGATGAGCATACATGAAGGTGGGGGAGGGTGCAGCAGATATGACAAGATTAGAGGTGACATTTGATGAGCATCCCCTCGCTTTGTTTTTGCTGGTACACAAACATGTCTGTCTGTCAAGCTCCCTGTCTATCTGTCTAGCTCTCTGTCTCAGAGAGAGCCACAAGACTACATCATCACGTTTACTCACATCTTCAAGCAGAGTATAGCACTTTGTCTGGAATTTTTTGGGTTAGCCTAGGCAATTTATACTATGTATACTTGTATTTATGTGTACCTGTGAGACAGAGACAGATAAACAAAGGCAGAGACAGATAGAGACAGACGCAGATAGACAGACAGATAGACAGAGATTGATAGAGACAGAGACAGATAGACAGAGATCAACAGGCCTTAAACTTGGGGTTAACATCACTTTCCTCTTAAAAGAGGAGTGTTAATATGACATTACACATCAGTGAATCCTTGGTGTTTGCCGCACTGTTTGCTCTAGCTGGGGCTCAGTTTAACTGGCACTCCCACAAGGTACTAAGTGGTCCTAGATTTTTGTTAATACTGTGCACACTGAGTGTTAAGACCCATTCTGTGCTGACCAGGCATCTCAGGCCAATTGTGCCAAATTTGGAGGCAGGAAAATTAAAACGTGTATATATATATATATATAACGTTTGGGGCGCTACACGTAAGAATGTATATATACGTTTGGACCATTTAGGGGTTAAGGCCATCTTCTGAGGTCCCACTCCACACAGATCCTCCAACCTTACGAAGAGGAAGCTGACACAGAACATGGAGGGGTCCAAGGGACTACAAAAGCAAATCCGTTGGGCCGTTTCGTACACAGAGCACTTCAAGACTCAAATGTACCACATACCTTCCTGAACTTCTCATATCATCGAAAGTTGTCAACCTCTGCCTCAACTCCCAAATACATATATACTGACTCTCCCCACACTCTTGGTGCCGGCTCATCTCCATCACAGTCAGATGGCTGGTAGGGAGCATTCAGGTTCACCGAGAGTTCATTGCAAAAACAACATGGTCAGCACAAGACAAACACTATGTACAAAGCATGCATCTACGGTAGACCATCATTTCGCACGAGTTTATTTGGCACTGTTTGAGTATAGCACGATTGAAGAATTGCGGCACAGTTTTATGTAACACGTTTATGTAACACTTCGTATGATGAATTTAACACGGTTCAGTTTACGGGAAGGAAAAAAAAATACTTCCCTTTTCCTCAAGCAGCCGCCTTGTTGTGATTCAGCTGAGGAGACGACCTGCTGTCCCCAGCCACTCCCTGACACCACCCCACCATCAAAGCATTCGTGCTTCATATGTGTCCAGTCCAACTTCTCTGCTACAAGATTGTGATTGTGAATTGTGTTTTGATCTTTTAATTGCTATATCTTGTATCTGTCAAGCAATCATGACACCCAGTAAGCATATCAGTGTTACTCAAAGTGGCAAGGAAAGGTGTAAGCATTTAATTCTTAGAATTAACAAAGGAAACAAAGATATTAGACAAGACATCCTGTGGCCATAATGAAGTGTTACTTTGTACACATAAAAAAGAGGTAAACATAAGTTTGTGTGAATGATTGACTTACTGACTGACTTACTGACCGAATGACTGACTTACTGAATGACTTGGCTGACTTACTGAATCACTTGACTGACTTACTGAATCACTTGACTGACTTACTGAATCACTTGACTGACTTACTGAATCACTTGATTGAATGACTTAAAGTTAGATACTCCAGTACAACCATCAGCTTCAATACCAGAACCTATACCATCCACTTCAGCCCAGTAGGGCCATAACATAACTCTCCACTCTCTTCACAATCATCCACAAACACTTGCACCCACAATTTAAGGTAAGAAATACTATTATTTTTGTTACATTTGTAGTCTTAAGCAGTAAAAACAACATAATACATCATAACACTGAACTACAATTATATTTTCACTTTTATTTTTGTAAGATGTGGAGGCCTAAAAAAGGTGTTTGGCTTTTTTGGGGCTCTCAGGAACGTAACCCTATTTTTCCCATAAATTCTTCAGTTCATCTAACACGGTTTTACCTAACACGGTTTTTTCAGGAACATAACTACTGTGTTAAATGACGGTCTACTGTACATGAAACATCTAGAGAGATCATCAGCAACCACATTCTCTGAGCCTTTTATATAGTGTTTGATTTCCAAATTAGAGGGCTGTAGGAACAAAGCCCATCTTAAGTCTGATTTTGGTCACCATACACAGGAACAGGTTGAAGAGATCCTGAGACTTATATACAAATGCTGAATAGCCAACCCCAAAGTGAAAATTTTCTTTCCTGTGGCAAAATACTGACACTTAAACTTAGAAAGTTGTTCATAGATAGTAACAATTCTGCAACCTCTCTCAGTACAAAAACTAACACCAAAGACATCCCTTTGCACCCAGGCTGTGTACATCAAGTTTACAAAAAATACCTTCATGTTCCATCTCAAACATAAATTTTAAGTACACAGTGAACCCAGTTGGCATCACACACATGGAAATGGTACTGGCACACAGGCCATGGAAATCACATACTCCTGTTCCATGTTTAGCTTAACTAAAAAATTTGCATCTCTTAGTGCCTCAGTATCAATCTTTGTAAACCTGTTAATATTCAATACCCACCAGCAGACCACATCTGGGATTGGCAGCAGGGTGCCAGTTTTGTTCCCAATCCCCATCACTTTGATGGAACTTAAAGTGGGATATGGCTATCTTGTACACTTGGGAACAATGCCAGTGAACTGGAATGTTTTGAGTTATTCTTTGATAATCCCCTGGTGGAAATTATTGTCAGGGAAAGTTAACATACTGCGATTACACCATGGTAAACAATTGTTTCACCAAAATCATGACTATGAAAGTGAAAGGAGACAACTGTGGCTGAGATGTATCTGTTCCTTGCCACAATAATGCTTATGCCACATGTGTATAAGCACAGTGCCAAATCATACTGGTTGACAGACTGCCTAATTTCAACCCCCAGCTGTCAGTGATATTATGCCTGTTAAATGATTTATCCTCATCAATAAGACCACTCGATACTGGAGTACCACAGGGAAGTGTCATTGGTCCCCTGCTCTTACTCTTATAAATCATTGATCTTCCTAATGTATTACAATGCCTTAAACCTATTCTCTTTGCTGTCAACATGACTTATGTCATCCCCCACCCTAATCTTGCCTCACTCAACACTATTGTTAATGAAGAGCTAGTAAAAATATCGACCTGGATGACTTCTAATAAACTTACACTTAATATTGACAAAAACCTTCTACATTCTGTTTGGGAACAGAACAAGTGTTGCCCAGCTGAACATAACGATTGACAACACTCTTATTGCTAAACATAATGAGGGCAAATTCCTGAGCCTGCACCCTGACAGCAACCTGAAATTCAACACCCATATCCAACAAATAACAAAAAAAAATATCCAGAACAGTGGGGATCTTCTCCAAGATATGTTACTGCATACCACAATCAGCCCTACTCACACTGTACTATTCACTCATCTATCCCTACCTTTTTTTTTTTTTTTTTTTTTTCTTTTTCTTTTTTTTTCAACAAGTCGGCCGCCTCCCACCGAGGCAGGGTGACCCAAAAAAGAAAGAAAATCCCCAAAAAGAAAATACTTTCATCATCATTCAACACTTTCACCACACTCGCACATTATCACTGTTTTTGCAGAGGTGCTCAGAATACAACAGTTTAGAAGCATACACATATAAAGATACACAACATATCCCTCCTAATTGCCAATATCCCAAACCCCTCCTTTAAAGTGCAGGCATTGTACTTCCCATTTCCAGGACTCAAGTCTGACTATATGAAAATAACCGGTTTCCCTGAATCCCTTCACTAAATATTACCCTGCTCACACTCCAACAGATCATTAGGTCCCAAGTACCATTCGTCTCCATTCACTCCTATCTAACACGCTCACGCACCTATGTTATTTGTGCCTGGGGATCAAAAGCAGCAACTCACCTAAAGCCAATACTAACCCAATAGAAAGCCGCAGTAAGAATTATCACACAATCCAGTGCAAGACAACACACCCCCTACTCTTCAAAGACCTAAACCTACTTACTGTACAGAACATGCACACCTACTACTGTGCAACCTACATTTTCAAAACCATAAATTATAATATTAACCCTGAACTAAAACACTTTTTTGATAGTTGCAACAGGACTCACAGACACAATACCAGACACAAAAATCTCTGACATTCCCCGTATCTGACTAAACCTCTACAAAAATTCGATGTACATAAAAGTGCCTAAAATCTGGAATTCCCTGCCTGAAAACTCTAGAACCACAGCCTCAACCACCATTTTCAAAACTACCATTAAAAAACGTCTCTCCCTAACACACCCCATCATCAGCTAACCAAATGAAAACCACCTAATTCTCTTTTTTGTATCATGAACACATTCAAAGCAATATAGTCTTACTCTCGTTATCTGTAATTTCCCCCTAATTTACACTTACACCCACCCAAGTGACTGTAAATATAAAATTCCTAATATAGCTATTGCCTATTAAATCTTAAGTTAGTACTAAGTTTACCTAAGATACTCTTCCAATATATGAGCTTTAATAGAAATAGTGTATCATGCCAAGACAAATCCAGTCCCATTACTAAATTTACCATTTGTAATACAGTGTAACTTCGACTTACGAGTTTAATGCGTTCCGTGACCTGGCTCATAACTCAATTTGCTTGTATATCAAATCAATTTTCCTCATTTAAATTAACTGAAATGCCATTAATCCATTCCAGCAGAATTCCTGCTCTTGGGAGGCAGGACAAAATACAGTGGAATCCCGGATTTCGCACTTAATTCGTTCCAGAAAGTCATTCTAAATTCAAAAAGTGTGAAAACTGAAGTAATATTTCCCATAAGAAAAAATGTAAATACAATTAATGGTGTTAATGTTGCAGTTTAAAAACTGTAGTGTAAAGCACCCTTCTGGCAAGACAGTGATGGAGTGAATGATGGTGAAAGTTTTTCTTTTTCGGGCCACCCTGCCTTGGTGGGAATCGGCCAGTGTGATAATAAAAAAAAAATAATTAATCCGTTCCAGACATTCAAAAATTTTCACAAAAAATCATTTTATAAAGATTAACTATAGTTTTACATGTAGAAAACAAAAATATGAACATTACATACCTTTATTGAAGACACTTGTTGGTGTATTGAAGAAGGTGAGGAGGGGAGAGAGAGTTGAGGTTATTGTTTGGAAGAGGAATGCCCCTCCATAAGGACTTTAGGTATCAAAGCCCTCACTGGGGTTGCTTCCCTTCCTTGTCTTTTACTGGCACTAGGACCAGCTTGAGAGTCACTTCACTCCCGTCGCACAAAAATACTGTCCAGAGAGGTCTGTTTCTGGCGTCTCTTTAAGATTTGCCTGAAGTGAGACAAGGTTTTGTCACTGAACATGTTGCATATATGGCTTGGTCAGGGTGATATTTTTCAACAAAAGTTTGCAACTCATTTCACTTTGTACACATGTTCTTAATCACTGAAAAAGGCACCTTCTCCCCTCTCTTCCTCCTCCTCTGAAGCAATTTCCTCAGCTGCAGTCTGTTGCTGTTGCTGTTGAAAGTCTTGCAGCTCTTCAGTGGTTAGCTCTTCCCTGTGGTCCTCCACAAACTCTTCCACATCCTGGCCACTCACATCCAACCCCATGGACTTCCCCAAAGACACAATTCATTCCACAATAGGCATAGGGCCAATGGTGTCAGCCTCAAACTCTGTTTGTGATCTGTTTCGGTAGCATATTCACCCCTTTTGCAACTTTAGTTCCTTAATTTCTACTTTCTTTGCCAGGATGGAAAAGATTGTTCATTTTGACTTCTCATACATCCTGGCAAGCTCGGCTAAATGTACGCCACTTTCGTATTTTTTTACAATCTCTTTCTTTAATTCTATCGTGTTTCTCAATTTCTATACCAAAGGGCTGGCACTAGGAACTTTCTTTGGGCCCATGGTGGCTTATTTTGCAGTCACAATCAATAAACAAGCATAAAAGCTGTGAAATGTTTCAGATGAATTCTTACTCAACCAGTGACAGCCAGACTGAAGTGGCATCCTGGCAGGTGGATGTGTCTCATACGTACGATTCCCAGGACAAGGTCTGAAATTCGAAGCAAAATTTCGCACAAAAAAGTGTCTAAAATCCGAAAAGTCAGATATCCGATGTGTGTGAAATCTGGGGTTCCACTGTGCTTCAATATAATGCTATCAATCTACAGCTTATTTATGTACCACAATTGATCTAATATGACATAATAAACAATATCAATAACATAGAAACTTGATATATACTCTAGAATGAATAAAATACGTCATTATGTGATGAGTGGTGGCGGCCATTCCCACTCTGACCATATCTTCCCATGCTTCCCCTTCTGAGGTCTTATTATAAGAGAAAACAGTGTGTTTGTCAGGCTAACTGCACTCGATCACTAGTTTCATAAGGAAATCACTGGAACAATGTACAGTGAACCCCCATGTTTCGGCGGCCGCGACTTTCATGAAATCCGACTTTTGGCAATTTTTTTTGGCAAAATATAGCCTCGCGGCTCATGATTTGGCAATCGTCTGGTGCGTATCCAGCATCAGCGTGCACACAAAGCTAGCCTCCTACACCATTCACACTCAGTGTGCCATTGTTTATCAGCGAGTGACCATCATCCCATGCATTCATACGATACATTTCGTAATATTCCATTCTTTTTTGTGCTTCCAACTGCTAAATAAGTCACCATGGGCCCAAAGAAAGCTAGTGCAAGCCCTTTGGTAAAGAAAGTGAAAAACATGATTGAATTAAAGAAAAAAAGTTGAAAAATATAAAAGTGTAGTGCGTGTTTCAGAGCTTGCCAGGATGTATGGCAAACCCCATTCAACCATCACTTTGATCGTGGTGAAGGGAAAGGAAATCAAAGAAGCTGTTGTTGCAAAAGGTGTAGATCTTTCTTTCAACACACCGGCCGTATCCCACCGAGGCGGGGTGGCCCAAAAGGAAAAACGAAAGTTTCTCCTTTTACATTTAGTAATATATACAGGAGAAGAGGTTACTAGCCCCTTGCTCCCGGCATTTTAGTCGCCTCTTACAACACACATGGCTTACGGAGGAAGAATTCTGTTCCACTTCCCCATGGAGGTAAGAGGAAATAAACAAGAACAAGAACTAGTAAGAAAAAGAGAAGAAAACCCAGAGGGGTGTGTATATACATATATGCTTGTACATGTATGTGTAGTGTGACCTAAGTGTAAGCAGAAGTAGCAAGACGTACCTGAAACCTTGCATGTTTATGAGACAGAAAAATGGAAACCAGCAATCCTACCATCATGTAAAACAATTACAGGCTTTCGTTTTACACTCACTTGGCAGGACGGTAGTACCTCCCTGGGTGGTTGCTGTCTACCAACCTACTACCTAAAAAAAAGGTGTAGATATGCTGACAAAAAAGTGATCGCAAATCCTCAAAGAAGTGGAGAGATTATTGTTGGTGTGGTTTATCCAAAAACAGTTAGCAGGAGATAGTGTAATGCAGTTGATAATTTGTGAAAAGGCAAGGCAGTTGCATGATGATCTCATGAAGAAAATGCCTGCAACAAGTGCTCATGTTTGTGATTTTAAGGCCAGCAAAGGTTGCTTTAAAAGATTTAAGAAGCATAGTGGCATACACATTGTGGTAAGACATGGCGAGACTGCGAGTGCTGACAGAAAAGCAGCTAAAAAGTATGTTCAGGAGTTCAGGGGATACATAGACTGAACAATTCAAACCCCAACAAGTGTTCACTTGTGATGAAACAGGCCTGTTTTGGAAGTAAATACCAAAGAGGACCTACATCACGCAGGAGGAAACAGCACTGCCAGGACACAAGCCTATGAAAGACAGGCTAACTTTCATGTTTTGTAGTAATGCTGGTGGGGATTTCAAAGTAAAGCCTTTACTGGTGTAGCACTCTGAAAGCCCTAGAGTGTTCAAGAAAAACAGTGTCGCCAAGGCTAATTTGTGTGTGATATGGAAGGCTAACAGTAAGGCATGGGCCACGAGGGACATTTTCCTTGATTGGTTTAATGAAGTGTTTGGCCCCAGTGTGAAGAAATACCTCCTGGAAAATAAATTGGAACTCAAGTACCTCCTGGTAATGGACAATGCTCCTGCTCATCCTCCAGACTTGGAAAAGCAAATAGTGCAGGAGTTTTGTTTCATCACAGTGAAGTTCTTGGCCCCTAATACCACTCCTCGCCTCCAGCGCATGGACCAGCAGGTCATTTCAGACTTCAAAAAATTGTACACCAAAGCAGTGTTTCAAAAGTGCTTTAACCCCTTCAGGGTCCAAGGCCAAAATCTGAAGTGGTGCTCCAGTGTCCAATAAATTTTGAAAAAAAAAAAAAATTATTTTTTCTTACAGAATTAAAGAGTATATTTTTGTGAAGGTAATAAGACAAAAAAAAGTTTTTTCTGATCAGTACTTACCGAGATACAGCGGTGGGAACTTGACCCAAAATGACCGGGTGCCGGCAACATCAGTGACTTCTGCAAAATCCCATTTTTTTATTTTATGTTTTTTATACTTTTTTCTTTTCTTTTCTAATTTTTTTCGTTTTCTAATAACATTTGTGGCCTGTGAGACCAGCATAATGTATATTGTATTAGTGTACACTCATTGTATTGAACACAATAACTGCACTAATTTGTTTATCATTATATTGCTTACAAAACTTGTTTACAAGTTTATTGTAAGCAAAATGATGGAAATATTAGTGCGGTTATTGTGTTGAATACAACGGCACCATATAGTATCATATGGTACAATGGTGCCATAGGGTGCAATGGTACCATATGGTGCAATGGTACCATATGGTACAATGGCACCATATGATACAATGGTACCATATGATACAATATGGTACAATGGCACATGATACAATCATATGGTACAATGGTGCCATAGGGTGCAATGGTACCATAGGGTGCAATGGTACCATGGCACAATGGCATCATATGATACAATGGTACCATATGGTACAATATGGCAAAATGGCACATGATACAATGGTACTGTATGATACAATGGTACCATATGTTAGAATGGCACCATTTGGTACAGTGGTACCATATACAATGGTACCTTATGGTACAATATGGTGTAATGGTACCATATGATGCAATGGTACCATATGGTACATTGTACCATACAGTACAATGCTACCATATGGTACTGTTGTATTTAACACAAACACACTAATATTTTCATTATTATTTTGTTTACAATAGTTGTTTACAACAAAAATATGCAAAAATGTATATTAGTAATGTTCTTTTATATATTTACAAGTGTACAGGAACTTTACGTGTTCCTTGAGGTGGATGACAAAGCACTTTGTCTCGGAAACTGCAGAGTCAGTAGCTAGCTTGCGTCGCCACTCACTCAGTCTTGGCTGGTGTCTCATGCCACCAACACCTATTGGCCATATGGTACACGGTATATGTTACAGGGTACCATATGGTACATTGTACTATATGGTAAAGGGTACCATGCAGTACAGGATAACATATGGTGCAGGGTACCATATGGTACAGGGTACCATATAGTACAGGGTACCATATGGTATAAGGTACCATATGGTGCAGGGTACCACATGGTACAGGGTACCATATGGTATAAGGTACCATATGGTACAAGGTACAAGGTACCATATGGTACAAGGTACCATATGGTACAGGGTACCATACAGTACAGGACACCATATGGTACAGATACAGGGATAACTATGGAAATAAGTCACCCTGACTTTTTTGGGTTATCCTAGGATTTTATACGTATGCTGCTATGTATGATAATCTATGTAATTGTATTTCTGTACACCTGAATAAACTTACTCAAGTGCATGTGGCATCATAAGTAAGTTTATTTAGTTATACACAAATAAAGTTACATAGAATATCATACTTAGCAGCATATGTTTGTAGAACCTAGGATAACCCAAAAAAGTCAGACAGACTTATTTCCATTAGGGTCCCTGTACCCTGTACCATATGGTACAATGTACTATATGGTACAGTGTACTATATGGTACAATGTACTATATGGTACCATTGTACCATATGATACCATTGTATGACATGGCACCATTGTACCATATGGTACCATTGTACCATGTGTCACCATTAAAGACACAGCATCAACAACACAGCCACTTGATACTGGAGTTCCGCAGGGAAGTGTCCTTGGTCCCCTGCTCTTCCTCATATACATCAATGATCTTCCAAACGTATCTCAACACCTGAACCCCATTCTCTTTGCTGACGACACGACTTATGTCATCTCTCACCCTAATCTTGCAACCCTCAACACCATTGTTAATGAGGAGCTGATCAAAATATCGACTTGGATGACAGCCACTAAACTTACACTTAACGTTGACAAAACCTACTACATTATGTTTGGTAGCAGAGCAGGAGATGCGCAAATTAACATTAAGATCGACAACACTCTAATTACCAGGCATAATGAGGGCAAATTCCTAGGCCTATACCTCGACAACAACCTGAACTTCATCACCCATATCCAACACATAACCAAAAAAGTATCCAAAACGGTTGGGATCCTCTCCAAGATACGATACTACATGCCGCAAACTGCCCTTCTCACACTATACCATTCACTTATATATCCATACCTCACCTATGCTATCTGTGCTTGGGGTTCAACTGCAGCAACACACCTAAAGCCAATAATAACCCAACAAAAAGCCGCAGTAAGAAAAATCACCAAATCCCATCCCTGGCAACACACCCCCCCACTCTTCATAGATCTAAACTTACTCTCTGTTCAGTACATCCACACTTACTACTGTGCAATCTACATCTACAGGACCTTAAATTCCAATATTAACCTTGACCTAAAATGCTTTCTTGATAGTTGTGACAGAACCCACAGGCACAACACCAGACACAAACATCTCTATGACATTCCCCGTGTCCGACTAAACCTTTACAAAAATTCAATGTATGTCAAAGGCCCTAAAATCTGGAACACCCTACCTGAAAATTCCAAAACTGCAGACACATTCATCACCTTCAAAACTACCATCAGAAAACATCTTATCTCCCTGATACACCCTGTCAACTAATAATACGAATACCACCTGGTGGTTCACACTTACACTTACACTCACCCATTTGACCATAAACAGAAATATCAATCTCAATCTCAAAATAATGAATCTTAACTAGTCATAAGTTGGCCTGTGATACTCCAATACTGAAACTACGTATAGTGCCAAAACAAAAGCATTCACATTGCTAAACTCACAACTAGTATTTAGTCACTTAGCCATAATACCAACTTATCTCATAATTTTGTAACATTTTAAACTTAAGATTTAATATAAGTCTGCCCTAAATGCCTAGCCATGCTAGGCGTTCTAGTGGTACACTCTGTAATTATTATTTTACTACATGTAAACCACACAATAACCAAATTCTGTAAACTCAGCATTGTAATACTTATAGAGAATAAAGTTTGAATTTGAATGGTACCATATGGTTCAAAACCATAGAATTCGTCTTCAGTTCCACTTCCATCAGTCTTAGAACTGTAAGTTGTGAAGAGGAGAGTCAGAATTTGCCCGGAGAGTGAGTGGGGAGTGAGAGCTTCCTTGCCGCCAGGCACTATGAACAAAGCTACTTTGCCGGCGTTCCCACAATGCCATGTGGGTGTCCAGATTTTTTCTATGGTATGCACACTGACCACCCAGACCCATTCTCTTAGATGTAGGCCTACCAGCCTTCTCATGCTAAATTTGACGGCTCTAGAATTTTGGCATAGATCTACGGTTTGGACCCTGAACGTAAAGCCGTAGATCTACGGGACGGACCCTGAAAGGGTTAAAGTGACCTCAGACACTGAATTGACCCTAAGAGAGTTCTGGAAAGATCACTTCAATGTCCTCCATTGCATAAACCTTATAGATGAGGCTTGGGAGGGAGTGACTTCCAGGACTTTGAATTCTGCTTCGAGAAAATTGTGGCCACAGTGTGTACAAGAGAGGGATTTTGAAGGGTTTGAGGCTAACCCTGAGGAGCCTATGCCAGTTGTGGAAAGTATTGTGGCATTGGGGAATTCCATGGGGTTGGATGTGAGCTTCAAGGATGTGGAAGAGTTGGTTGAAGACCATGATGAAGAGCTAACCACTACAGAGCTGCAAGGCCTTCATCTGCAACTGCAACAGGCCACAGCTCAGGAAATTGTTTAGAGGAGGAAGAGAGATGGAGGAAGGTGCCTTCTTCAAAGATTAACCCTTTGACTGTCACAAGCCTCAATCCTGAAGTGTCTCCTGGTGTCGCAAAATATTCGAAAAAAAAATTATTTTTTCTTATGAAAATGTTAAGATTATTTTTCTGATTGTTTTAGTCCCCCCCCCCCCCCCAAAAAAAAAAAAAAAATTGCCATCAGTACTTACCGAGATATAGAGGCATGAAGTTTGCAGAAAATGAGCCGTGTATGGCAACAGCAGTGACTGCCGCTCACCCAGTAAACTTTGGTTTACTTTTATTCAAAGGTTTCTTGTTTTTTTCACTATTTTATTTTTTCAAATAACTTTTGTGGCCTGTGAGACCAAAGTATGGTGAAATGTTCATATATACACTCGTTGAGTGTAACACAATTACAGGAAAAACACTCAAATTGTAAATAAAAAAATAAATAAAAAAGTATCATCATAATGTTTACAAAACTTGTTTACACAAACAATATAAAAATTTTTTTATTACGATTGTTCTATAATATATATACATATGTACAATCACTGGACACTTTTCTAGAACTGCTGCAGCTTGTGGAATTCTTTGAAACATGGGTATAAGCACAATGATGTTTTACACTCCTCACACATAAAACGAGTGTCTCTGCATTTTTGTGGGCATTTTGTGGTATGTCCTCAGACAAAACACCTCTTCTGATCATTTTTCTTGAGAGCAGTAGCAGGCAGTGGTATGGGGTAGTGATCACCAGGCCTCAGACGAGAGGGCATGTGTTGATAATTTCGTGGGCGCTGGTCTATGAATATTATTTGTCTGATGACTGACAAACAAAATTCACCATATTTGGGTTTGTTGTTGGTCTTCAACTTATACATATTATAAGCATTCAGCATGGAAATATCAAGAAGATGGAAAAAGAGTTTTATGTACCACTTATAACTCTTGTGAAAACAATCAGCAAACCCGATCTGCATGTCACATTTGTCCACTAAGCACATATTGAGGTTGTAATCCATCACAGCTGCAGGTTTTACAATGGGTTCATTGGTCTCTATTCTGCTTGCCAGTTTCTACCATTTCGTGTCGGTGAACTAATGTCAACAGTGTGACATCATGTTTGTCATGCCACCGAAATGCCATGAAGTCATTGGCAGCAAACACCTGAACATCACCTCTACGAGTTCCAGCGTCGAACCTAGGCATATGCTTATGATTTCCACGCACTGTGCCACACACATCTGTCATGTTCACTCGCAAGAAATCACTGAGTAAAGGGCTTGTGTACCATTTGTCAGTATATAAAATATGCCCCTTACCAAGATATGGTTCCATCATTGTTCTAACCACATCACTAGAGATACCCAGTAACTTCCTGGTATCTTGCAATGTTTTACTGCCAGTGTACACAATTATAGCCAAAACCAGACCACTTTTGCAATCACACAGTACAAATAACTTTATACCAAAGCGTTTCCTCTTGCTTGATATGTACTGCTTGCATGAGAGTCTTCCTTTGAACAAAATCAAAGACTCATCAACAAAAATACATACAGCGCTTTTGTTTCAGGTACATAAACACATTTCTGATCTTATATAACCTGTCGCTTCTGTCAGGCCTTGTTTTGTCTGAAAAGTGTAGCATATGTAACTGGTATAATGTCACTGAAAGCTGGGGTTGAAATCAGGCAGTCTGTCGACCAGTATGTGTTGACACTGTGCTTATACACATGTGGCATAAGCTTTATTGTGGCAAAGAACAGATACATCTCTGCCACAGTTGTGCCCTTCCACTTGTGTAGGCCTGATCTTGGTGAAAGAATTGTGTTTGCCATGGTGTACTCAAAGTATGTATTGCTTTCCCTGACAATAATGTCCATCAGGGGTTCATCAAAGAATAACTGAAAGCATTCCAGTTCAGTGGCACTGTTCCCAAGTGTACATGATAGCCATATTCCACTTTGTGTTTCATCAAAGTCTTGGGGACTGGGAACAAACTTGTCACCTTGCTGCCAATCCCAGATGCGGTCAGCATCTGGGATTGAAATCACTATCACTATCACTGCTCACATCTGAGTCTTGTACATGGGCAAATAGTTTCCTCTTTTGTTCTGGTACAGGTGAACGTGAATGAGCCGGCCCAGCACCAGAGGTGGAAGGTCGTGGGTCATCTGGGTTTTCATCACAAATTACGTTATCCTGGGCACTGTTTTCCATCACACCCGCTTGAAAACCATGGAATTCACTTTCACTGACACTTCCATCACTGTTATAGCTGTCACTTGGGAACAAAAGACCTCCAGTCTGCCGAGGAGTGAGGTACTTCTTACTGCGCAGGCATGGTGAAAATGGACTACCAAGATGGCATTCCCACAATGCACCACTGAGTCCCAGATTTTTTTCACAGGGTGCACACCCACCACTCAGACCCATTCTCTCTCATGTAGGCCTACCAGCCTTCTCCCGCTTGATTTGAAGCCACTAGAATTTATGCGTATAGATACGTCAAACACGGTGGCTCATAAGACGTATATATACGACCAAAACAGTCAAGGGGTTAAGGCCATTTGTGCAATGTGGACAAAGGGGCAAACACTTATGGATCAATTTCACCCTGACAGCTGTTGCAGGCCGTATTGGCAACATGTTCAATGACAATGTTGTGTCTCATTTTAGGGATGTTTTAAAGAAATGCCAGAAACAGAGCTCTCTCTACAGATATTTTGTGCAACAGGGATCCAGTGACTCTCAAGCTCGTCCCAGTGCCAATAAAAAACAAAGAAGGGAAGTAACCCCAGAAAAGGACTTGGTACCTGAAGTCTTTATGACAGGGGATTCCCCTTCCAAACATCCTCTCCCCTCCTCCCATCTTCCATCCACTCAGAAGTCTTCAATAAAGGTAAGTGTAATGTTATTATTTTATATACAGTAGACCATCATTTAACACGGTACTTACGTTCCTGAAAACACCGTGTCAGGTAAAAACCGTGTGAGATGAACTGAAGAACTTATAGGAAAAATAGGGTTACGTTCCTGAGAGCCCCAAAAAAGCCAAACAACTTTATTTAGGCCTCCACATCTTACAAAAATAAAAGTGAAAATATAATTGTAGTTCATTGTCATGATGTATTATGTTGTTTTTACTGCTTAAGACTACAAATATAACAAAAATATACGATTTAACATATACGATGGCATCGGTATACGTTAAATCCGGTATACGATACATTTTAACGCAAAAATTTTGCCTCGCCACTTGTTAAAAAACCCGCCACATGCGATTCGTCCGGGACACATCCACATGTGGCCTGAACTGCCCCGTGTGTGCCAGTGTTTACAAGCCAGCCAGTGTGCTCGCATCTAAGCATACATTCGGTACATTCCATATTATCACAGTGTTTTTGGTGCTTGTTTCTGCAAAATAAGTCACCATGGACCCCATGAAAGCTTCTAGTGCCAACCCTTTGAGAAAAAGGGTGCTAATGACTATTGAAATGAAGGAGATAATTGCAAAGTACAAAAGTGGAGTACGTGTGTCGGAGCTGGCCAGGTTGTATACAAAACCCCAATCAACCATCGCTACTATAGTGGCTAGGAAAATGGCAATCAAGGAAGCTGTTCTTGCAAAAGGTGCATGTCTATTTTCGAAACAGAGATCATAAGTGTTAGAAGATGTTGAGAGACTGTTATTGATGTGGATAAATGAAAAGCAGATAGCAGGAGATAGCATCTCTCAAGCGATCATATGTGAAAAGGCTAGCAAGTTGCATGAGGATTTAATTGAAAAAATGCCTGCAACTAGTGATGATGTGAGTGAATTTAAGTCAGCAAAGGTTGGTTTGAAAGATTTAAGAATCATAGTGGCATACTTAGTGTGATAAGGCATGGTGAGGCTGCCAGTTCGAACCAAAAAGCAGCTGAAAAATATGTGAAGGAATTCAAGGATTACATAGACAGTGAAGAATTTAAACCTGAACAAGTGTTTAATTGCTACGAAACAGACCTGTTTTGGAAGAAATTGCCAAGCAGGACTTACATTACTCAGGAGGAAAAGATACTCCCAGGACATAAGCCTATGAAAGACAGGCTTACTCTTCTGATGTGTGCCAATGCTAGTGGTGATTGCAAAGTGAAGCCTTTATTGGTGTATCACTCAGAAACTCCCAGAGCGTTCAGGCAAAAGAATGTCCTCAAGGCTAATTTGTGTGTGTTGTGGAGGGCAAACAGTAAGGCATGGGTCACTAGGGACTTTTTCTATGACTGGTTACACAATGCATTTGCCCCCAATGTGAAAAATTACCTAATTGAAAAGAAATTAGACCTTAAGTGCCTCCTGGTATTAGACAATGCCCCTGGTCATCCTACAGACTTAGCAGAGCGACTTTCTGGGGACATGAGCTTCATTAAGGTCAAGTTTTTGCTTCCTAATACCACTCCTCTCCTGCAGCCCATGGACCAGCAGGTCATTTCCAACTTCAAGAAACTGTACACAAAAGCTGTGTTTCAAAAGTGCTTTGAAGTGACCACAGACACTCGATTGACTCTAAAAGAGTTTTGGAAGGATCACTTTAATATCCTCAATTGTGTAAACCTTATAGGTAAGGCTTGGGAGGGAGTGACTAAGAGGACCTTGAACTCTGCTTGGAAGAAACTGTGGCCAGAAGTGTAGACAGAAGGGATTTTGAAGGGAGGCTAACCCTGGGAATCCTATGCCAGTTGAGGAATCCATTGTGGCATTGGGGAAGTCCTTGGGGTTGGAGGTTAGTGGGGAGGATGTGGAAGAGTTGGTGGAGGACAATGACGAACTAACCACTGATGAGCTGCTAGATCATCTTCAACAGCAAGAGGCCAGACCTGAGGAAACGGCTTCGGAGGAGGGGATAGAGAAATTGAAGATTAAAGAAATGTGTACAATGTGGACAAAGGTGAAAACCTTTATGGATGACAATCACCCTCACACAGCTATTGCAAGCCGTGCTGGTGACTATTACAATGACAATGTTGTGAACCACTTTAGAAAAGTCATAAAGGAACGAGAGGTACAGGCCTCTATGGACAGATATGTTGTGTGACAGAAGTCCACTGACTCTCAAGCTGGTCCTAGTGGCATTAAAAGTAGAAGGGAAGTAACCCCAGAAAAGGACTTGCTACCTCAAGTCCTAATGGAAGGGGATTCCCCTTCTAAACATTAACAACTTCGACACTCCCCTCCTCCCATCCCATCAATCATCACCAGATCTTCATTAAAGGTAAGTGTCATGTATTCTATTGTTAGTAGAGTACTACAAACTGTGCATGTCTTCTTCAGTTTGTGTTCATTAAACTTAATATTTCATGTGGTAAAACTTTTTTTTTTCATTGTACTTTTGGGTGTCTTGCACGGATTAATTTGATTTCCATTATTTCTTGTGGGGAAAATTAATTCGCCTTCCGATAATTTTGGCATACGATGAGCTCTCAGGAACGGATTAATATTGTATACCGGGGGTCCACTGTAATAGTATTTCGTACCTTAAATTGTGAGTGCTGGTGTTTGTGGATGATTATGAAGAGAGTGGAGTGTTATGCTGTGGCCCTACTGGGCTGAAGTGGATGGTATAGGTTCTGGTACTGAATTTGATGGTTGTACTGGAGTGTCTAATTTTAAGTCATTCAATCAAGCGATTCAATAAGTCAGTCAAGTCATTCAGTAAGTCAGTCAAGTTGTTCAGGAAGTCAGTTAAGTGATTCATTAAGTCAGTCAAGTGATTCAGTAATTCAGTCAAATGATTCAGTAAGTCAGTCAAGTGATTCAGTAAGTCAGTCAAGTGATTCAGTAAGTCAGTCAAGTGATTCAGTAAGTCAGTCAAGTGATTCAGTAAGTCAGCCAAATCATTCAGTAAGTCAGTCAAGTGATTCAGTGAGTCTAGTGATTCATTAAGTCAGTCAAGTGATTCAGTAAATCAGTCAAGTGATTCAGTAAGCCAGTCAAGTCATTCAGTAAGTCAGTCAAGTCATTCAGTAAGTCAGTCAAGTCATTCAGTAAGTCAGCAAGACAGTAAGTCACACAAACTTATGTTTACCTCTTTTTTTATGTAATAACACTTCAGTATGGCCACAGGATGTCTTGTCTAATATCATTGTTTCCTTCATTAATTCTAAGAATTAAATGCTTACACCTTTTCTTGCCACTTTGAGCAACACTGATATGCTTACTGGGTGTCATGATTTCTTGACAGATACAAGATATTGCAATTAAAAGATCAAAACACAATTCACAATCACAAGCTTGTAGCAGAGAAGTTGGACTGGACACGTATGAAGTATGAATGCTTTGATGGTGGGGTGGTGTCAGGGGGTGGCTGGGGACAGCAAGAGGTCTCCTCAGCTGAACCACAGCAAGGCGGCCGCTTGAGGAAAAGGGAAGTTTTTTTTTTCCTTCCCGCAAACTGAACCATGTTAAATTCATCATACGACGTGTTACATAAAATTGTGCCACAATTCTTCAATCGTGCTATACCCATATCATGCCAAATAAACTCGCTAAATGATGGTCTACTGTATGTATGTACAGTGGACCCTCCGTTTTCGTCGATCTCCGTTATCACTGATTTCGGTTTTGGCCAACTTTTTTTTGTCAATTTTTGGCTTCTGTTTTCGTCAATTACCTCCATTTTCATCAATCGTACGGAACCTGTTCAGTGCCCAGCGTTCAGACAAAGCCACCTACCACACATTCTCAGCCAGTGTAGCGCTGTTTCTCGGTGAGTGAACATATCTTGCCAGGTCATATGAAACAATTCATAATAACCCATTGTTTTGGCACTTGTTTATTGTGTGTGACTGCTAAATAAGCCACCATGGGCCCAAAGAAAGCTTCTAGTGCCAGCCCTTTGGTAAAGAATGTAAGAAACATGATAGTATAATTCAAGAAAAGGTTTGTAGAAAAATATGAAAGTGGTGGTGGTAGAAGGTGGTAGTAATGGTGGTAGAGAGTGACAGTGGTAGAGGGTACCTTCTTCAGTGATTCAGCAATTCTACTAACTCCTCCAATTTTGTTGGAGTTATATAGGGTGACAGAAAACACTACTGCCTCAGCTGCAGCCTTCACCGCCACTATGGACAGCTTATTCTCTCAGTGGCCCTTATATACCCAACAACACCAACATAACACCAGTTGTGACATACATAGTGACTTATTTTATTCATTCTAGAGTATATGTCATGTTTCTATTTTTATTACCAATTTGAGCACACATACAGAGGTACAAAAAAAATACAGATAAGAGCAGCATGCGAAAGCCACTTATACTATGCATAGCATTACGGGCTGGCTTAAAATTAACTTAAGATTAACTAAGCAATGATGAAATCAGTGATAAAACATTAATGTAAACAGATTACTATAAAGCACAAGTGAGTATTACAAAGACAGGTCATATGGTTGCATTCAGTCATATGAAGGATTCTGTTAGGTAGTGTATTTAAAAAATAATAAAGTTAGATTCAGTTTTAGGTTTAACATTTATGTGATATAATTGTGAGAAACATTTAAGATATACAATTTATAAGGTTCAGTTATTCAGTATTTATTTGGTTTTGGGTGAGTAAGTGATCTTTGAGAAGAGACTTGAATTTATAAACAGGTAGTGTTTCTTTTATATTTACAGGTAATGAATTCCAGATTTTAGGGCCTTTTATGTGCATTGAGTTTTTGCATAGTGTGAGATGGACACGAGGAACATCGAAGAGTGATCTGTGCCTTGTGTTATGGTCATGTGTTCTGTTGAGGTTGGCAAGGAGATGTTTGAGGGGAGGGTTAATATCAGAGTTAAGTGTTCTATGTATGTAATAGGTGCAGTAATAAGTATGGATGTCTTGTATGGTGAGTAGGTTTAGTGTATTGAATATTGGTGGAGTGTGCTGCCTGTAGTGAGAATTTGTTATCATTCTAACTGTAGCCTTTTGTTGGGTAATTAGTGGTCTGAGATGGTTAATTGTTGTTGAGCCCCATGCACAAATTCCATAGGTGAGATAGGGGTAAATTAGAGAGTGATATAGGGCCAGGAGGGCTGACTGTGGAACATAGTACCGTATCTTCGATAGTATGCCTACAGTCTTGGAAATTTTCTTAGAAATTTGTTGTATATGTGTATGAAATTTGAGTCTATTATCAAGGTGGATTCCTAAGAATTTTCCCTCTGTTAGCTTTGTGATAGGTGATCCGTTTATCATTATGTTAAGAGGGACATCTGTAGCTCTGTTACCAAACTGAATGAAGTAGGTTTTGTCAATGTTTAGTGTAAGTTTGTTAGTCCTCATCCAGGTAGATATTTTCTGTAATTCGGTATTTACAGTATTGGCTAGTGTGACTGGGCTCGGGTGAGAGAAGACGTATGTAGTGTCATCTGCAAATAGTGTGGGTTTAAGTAATTGCGAAGCATTTGGAAGGTCATTTATGTATAGGAGAAAGAGAAGAGGGCCAAGGACACTTCCCTGTGGGACACCAACTGTAATTGGTTGCGCAGAAGAGTTTGCCCCCATTTGCGTACACATATTGGCTTCTGTTGCTGAGGTATGACTTGAGTTAGTTGAGGGAGTGCCCTCTTATACCATAGTGTGACAATTTTACGTGGAGCAAGTCATGGTCAACTGTATCAAAAGCTTTACGTAAGTCAATGAAGATCCCCAGTGGGACTTCTTTTTTCTCTATTGCAGTGTATATATGTTCTAGCATGTGTATAATAGCATCATTAGTATTTTTATTAGGCCTGAATCCAAATTGGCAGGGATTGAGTATGTTTTGGGAGATAAGGTAGGAGTAGATTCGTTTATGAATTAATTTTTCGAAGATTTTTGAGAGAGGGTGTAAGTTGGATATTGGCCTATAGTTATTCAACTCTGTTTGGTCTCCTCCTTTGTGGATCGGGGTGACCCTTGCTATTTTAGAGACCTGTAGGGAAGGTGGAGGATTCAATGGATTTGTTAAAGAGTGTTGCAATGATTGGAGATAGCACTTGTGACACTTTTTTGTATATAAAGGGTGGTAAGGTACTTAAATCTCCTGCCTTGTTTTTTAGTGCATTGATAATAAGGGAGACTTCGTATGGGTTAGTCGGAGCTAGGAACAGTGTGTTCGGGTAGTTGCCGGTGAGGTAGTCATTTGGTGGGGTATCTGAGCTTGGGATTTTATTGGCAAGGTTTTGTCCTATAGTGGAGAAGAAATCATTGAGTCTGTTTGCTGTTTCTGTTGGTGGGAGTTGGGGTTCATCTGATTTTGCTAATTTTATTTCGCTATTTCGTGATATCTTTTTTGTTCCCAGAATTTCTGATAGGGTTTTCCAGGTCTTTTTTATATCACCTCGTAAGTTGGATAATCTGTTCTCATAATACAATTTTTTTGCCCTTCTTATCAGGCTGGTTAGGATTGACGAGTAACGTTTTTGTTTGGTCTCTGGTTATGTGACCCATTCTGTACTGTTTTTCATATTGGTGTTTTGTATTTATGGATTTGAGAATGCTGGGTGTTAGCCAGGGACTGTTCAGTCTCTTTGCTGTCATCTGTTTAGTTTTTTTAGGGTAGTGCTTGTTATAGAGGTATTGGGTCTTTTTTAGAAAATTATTAATACATTCGTCAATATCTGTATAGATTTCTAGCTCAGTGTGCCAATCAATGTTTGCTACTGCTGTTGTGAAGTTATTAATGGCTGCCTCATTGTGAAGTCTGAAGGTGACTTTAGTAGTGTCTTGGGGTAGTTTACCAAGAGTTGTTATGAGGAAAGTAGGGTAGTGGTCTGTGGTATTATCTGTAATTATGCCTGATTTTTAAAGGGGATATGGTGTTGGTCCAGATGTGGTCAAGTAGGGAAACACTAGTCTCCGTAACTCTTGTAGGTTTTGTTACTGTTGGTAGTAACATACAGTTACTCATTGTGTTTGTGAATTCAGTAACGTGTGGGTCCTGGTCTTGCAGGAGATTTATGTTGAAGTCACCTGAGAGTAGTAAGTGATCTTTGTTCATGCGTGCATCAGTTATCATACTTCCTAGATTTTGACTAAATTCGCTAATGTTTGACTGTGGAACTCTGTAGATGTTTATCAATGTGAGAGGTTTTTGTAGGTATTTGGATTTGAATTTAGCTATTATATATTCCCCATGTTCATCCCTTGTGCAAGTATTAGTGATACATTCTGGTTGGTCTGAGTAGTATATGGCTGTGCCACCCCCTTGTTGGTCTGGCCTACAGTTGTGTATGGCTGTGTAACCAGGAATGGCATAGACATCTGTACTATCAGGCTTTAGCCAGGTTTCAGTTAGTGTAATGATGGACATATTGGCATGTAAGGAATTTAGTAATGCTATGAGGTCATCGTAATGCTTGCTTAAAGATCTGATATTGTAGTTAAAGATAGTTATGTTGTTGTTGGCACTGAGAAGTGCCTTTGATTGTTCTGCAGTGTAGTAATTACAGTAACTGTTTGATTCATTTAAGTCATTAAATAAGAGGTTGGTATCAGGATCAATGCTTGTAATCATAAGATTTGTAGTGAATCTATAGTTAGAATTAAGTATAAAACAAAGTAAATAGTCTTAAGCTAAAAAAAGAGCACCTGAATTATTTAACAAATGTAAAATAATGAGCTAAGGGACTAATACAAATAAAGTGATGATCATATAATAGAGCTTGGGAATATGATAGTAGGTAGTACTATAAGGTAATTTTTTAAAGTTAGAATTATAGTTTAAAATTATAATAAAAAGGGACTAATATAGGTTGTGGTGAACAATAAAGTGGTAATCAAATAAATGAGCTTTGGAATATAATGGCAAAATTGTGAACTTATTCTACTTTAGCACCTGAGAATAGCACCTTGATTATTTTAACAATTGTGGATATATAAACTAGGATAGTTATATAAAGCTAAAATAAAGGAGAAAATATATAAGGGACTAAAATTAAGTAATGGTAAGCAAAGTTAAATGGACAGATGGTAGGAATTATAATATAAACTTATAATATAAAAATACAATTTGAAATGGTTATTAACCCTTAAATGGTCCAAACGTATATATACGTTTTTTCAACATCTGAAAGTATGTAAAAAATGTAGATTTTTTTTTTGTTTTACATGTGAAAATGTGTAAAAAACTTTTATCTACATTTTTTTTTGTTATATTTAAAAATATGTAAAAAAAAGTAGATCTACTATTGTAGCACTACGAATTTGAATGTCGATCTGTTTGGACCGTTTAAGGGTTAATATTGTTTATTATGTCATATTAGTTGAATTGTAATAGATAAATAAGCCGTAGAGTTGATATTAGTGTCATATTCTCTACCAATAAACTCGCCTCCCCTCTCTCTGCCATACACCAACAAATCTTCAATAAAGGTAGATGTGATGTTAAATGTTCATTTATACATTTTATTAGTGCTTTATCATTCTTTTCTGCATGTAAGTCTATATTTAAGCTAGGGAAGTGAACCCTGATAAGGACTTGGTACCTATCCATTTTGCAATAATAGATTGTTTTTGGCACTTGTTTATTGTGCGTGACTGCTAAATAAGCCACCATGGCCCCAAAGAAAGTTCCTAGCAGTAGTCCTGTAGTAAAGAAAGTGAGAAACACCATAGAAATGAAAAAAGAAATCGTTCAAAAATATTTCAACACATGCGGTATTAATATCCTCTCCCTAAATAGCCAAACTCAAACATGTTGTTAGGTAAGACACATATGCAACTCAAACATGCTCTTTCCTTTCTGCTGTTGACCATGATAGTGACATACACATTGTCAAACTCAGCAGGATGTACAGGAAGGCACCATCAACGATCAGCTCCATTGTGGCAAAGAGAAAAGAAATCATGGAAGCTGATGTTGCAAAAGGGGTGATCTGTAACAAGTGGCGTTCCACAGGGATCAGTCTTGGGCCCGTTGTTATTTATAATATATGTATATATAGCAGTGATCAAGGTCCCAGGACCAAAACGTTTTCTAATAAATGTCATAGCGTTTGCTTACGTGTCTTTCTAAACCAAAGAACATGTAGTGAGAACTATACCATCAAAGTTAAAAGGAACAACAACGTAACAGTTTCAAAGATTTCCACAGACTGTTGCAGTTTTAGGAATATGTCCAGTGACTGTACATATGTATATACATAATAGAGCATTACTAATGTACATTTGTGCATGTTTGTTGTTATAAACAATAATAGTAAACAATATTATGATGAAAACTTTAGTGTGGTTATTGTGTTCAATACAATGAGTGTATATATATACATTATATACTATATTGGTCTCACAGGCCACAAATGTTACTGGAAAAAAATAAATACAGTGGACCCTCGCCTAACGATATTAATCTGTTCCTGAGAGCTCATCATAAGACAAAATTATCATTAGCTGAATTAATTTTCCCCTTAAGAAATAATGGAAATCAAATTAATCCATTCCTGACACCCCAAAGTATGAAAAAAAATTTTACCACATGAAATATACATTTTCCTACACACAAACAGAAGACATGCACAATTACTTCTGTACTAAATAAAGAATACATGACACTTATCTTTATTGAAGATCTGGTGATGATTGATGGGATGGGGGGAGGGGAGATGGTGGAAGTTGTTATTGTTTGGAAGGGGAATCCCTTTCCATGAGGACTTGAGGTAGCAAGTCCTTTTCCAGGGTTACTTCCCTTCTTCTTTTAATGCCACTAGGACCAGCTTGAGAGTCACTGGACCTCTGTCACACAACAAATCTGTCCATAGAGCTCTGTACCTCACGTTCCTTTAAGATTTTCCTAAAATGGGCCACAACATTGTCATTGTACAGGTTGCCAACATGGCTTGCAATAGCTGTGTCAGGGTGATTTTCATCCATAAAGGTTTGCAGTTCAACCCACTTTGCACACATTCCATTAATCTTTGAAGTATGCAACTTCTTCAATTTCTCTCTCCCCTCCTTTGAAGCAGTTTCCTTAGGTGTGGCCTCTTGCTGTTGCAGATGCTCTTGCAGCTCATCAATGGTTAGTTCTTCACTGTCCTCCTCCACCAATTCTTCCACATCCTCTCCACTAACTTACAACCCCAAGGACTTCCCCAATGCCACAATAAAATCCATAACTGGCATAGGCTCCTCAAGGTTAGCCCCAAACCCTTCAAAATCCCTCTCTTCTACACATTCTGGCCACAGTTTTTTCCAAGCAGAGTTCAAGGTCCTCTTAGTCACTCCCTCCCAAGCCTTACCTATAAGGTTTACACCAAAACCTTGAAGAGAAGATTACCTCGGGAAGGGCTGACACAGAAAATACTCTGAAAACAGCTATAGCCAGTCACACTGAGCAAATAACAACTCTAAATATGAAGGTTGAAGAAGCAATCAAGGATTGGAATCAGAACATGCACACTCGACTGAATGAATACCTTGATTTCCAAGACGACAAAACTGAACAAGATAAGTTGTCTGATGCAGTTATAATAAACAGTCCACACTTTCCTATTGCAAACCCTAAGAACAGGCAAAGAAATGCTATCAGGAAAATTTAAGGCCCATGTACAAGTTTCGTGCAAAACAGTGAAATCAAAAAAACCCGTTTGTTGGAAAACAAGGTAGTAAACACTATCTGTAGCTTCTTTCATTATAAAAAAAAAAGGCCCTTAATTTGAACAAAATTTACAATGAAAAAGGGAGTTATTCAACGGGGCCTAACGGGGAAAAGTCAAAACCTCCTGTTCGGGTTTAGAAACTTAGACAGGAAAAAAAAATACATCGGTTTCATCAAAGGGGAAAAAATCAAGGGGGGGGCCCTAACCAGCGAATTAATCTGTTCCTGAGAGCCATCTTTTAATCGAAAAAATTTTAGTCAAGAAATTTTTCCCCCATAGAAAAAATGGAAATCAAATTAATCGTGCAAGAACCCCAAAGTTTCAAAAAAAAAAATTTTACCACATGAAATATTAATATTAAATTTAAGTCAAATTTTAAATTACAAGTCAAATCTTACCCCAAAATTTAAATAAATTCATTATTCTTACCTGCCCCATTTAATTTTTTTATCACTATTGTTTTTTTTGCATTTTCATTGTGTATGAACTAGGATTTTCCCAAATTTACTTTTTTGAAAAGTCAAAACTATTTTTTGCTGCTAGTCCAACTACCTCATTTTTTTTATTTTTATTGTGAATAAATGCTCAATTATTAAATTTTACAAATCAGTTTACTCCTAACCAGTATTATTTCATAGTGACCCCCTGTCCTTTTTTAACTTTTTTTTACCATTATTTAAATTTTAGCCCCTTATATATTTTTTCCTTTATTTTAGCTTTAATAATACCCTGTTTTTCATTCCAATTGTAAAAAAATCAAGGTGCATTCTCGGGTCTAAAGTAAAATAAAGCTCACAATTTTGCCTTTATATTCCAAAGCTCTTTTTATTTGATTACCACTTTATTGTTCACCACAACTTAATTAGTCCCTTTTATATTTTTATTTTAACTATAATTCTAATTTAAGAATTACCTTTATATCCCTACTATATTTTCCAAGCTCCTTTATTTGATTATACTTTATTTGTATTATCCCTTTATATGTCTCCTTTATTTTAGCTTAAAAAAAAAAAAAAAAAAAAAACTACCTTAGCTCATTTTTTTTACATTTTGTTAAAAAATTTCAGGTCTATTTTTTTAGTTTAAAAACATTTTTTTTGTTTTATACAATTTAACTATAGATCATACAAATCTTTGTTTAAAAAAAGCATTGATCCTGATACAACCTCTTATTTAATGATTAATAAACAAACGTACTGTAATTTACTAACTGCAGAACAATCAAAGGCATTCTCAGTGCCAACAAAAAACAAAACTTTTTAACTACAATATCAGACTTTAAACAAGCATTCGAGACCTCATGCTTTACTAAATTTTACTCCCCAATATTCCATCTACACTAACTGAAACCGGGCTAAAGCCTGATAGTCAGAGTCTTCCATTCCGGTTCACACCCATCACAACGAGGCCAGCAAAAGGGGGGGGGCACAGCCAAAAAACACTCGACCAACTAAAAAGTATACAAACTTGCACAAGGTGAAAAATGGGGAATATATAATACCAAATTCAAACCCAAAAACCTACAAAAACCTCTACATTGATAAACATTTACAGAGTTCCACAGTCAAACATTGCCAATTTACAAAAAATGGAAGTATGTAAATGATCCGCTGAACAAAGTCACTTACTACTTCAGGTGACTTCAATAAAATCTCCCGCAAGACCAGGACCCACACGTTTTCTGAATTTACAAACACAATGATACTGTATGTTGCTACCAACAGTAACAAAACCTACAAGAGTTACAGAGACTAGTGTTTCCCCACTTGCCACATCTGGACAACCCATATCCCTTTAAAAAAACAGGGATAATTACAGATAATACACAGACCACTACCCCCACTTTTCTCATAACAATCTTGGTAAATTACCCCAAGACATAAAAGCACTTCAGACTTTTACAATAGGCGCCATAAAAAATTCACAACAGCAGTACAAACATGACGGGACATGAGCTAGAAATTTACAGTTTGCGAATGTATTTAAAAATTTTCTAAAAAAAAACCCAATACCTCATAACAAGCACTGCCCTAAAAAAACTAAACGATGACCCCTAAGAGACTAACGCCCGGTTAACCCCCAGCATTTCAAAAACCATAAATAAAAACACCAAATTAAAAACAGTAAGAAGGGGACAAACCCAAAACCCAAAAAAACTTATCGTCAAACCTAACCAGCCTTTAAAAGAAGGGAAAAAATTTTTTTTGGAACAGATTATCCAATTACGAGGTGTATAAAAAAGACCCGGAAAACCCATCAGAAATTTTTGGAAAAAAAAAGATTCACGAAATGCGAAAAAAAAATTTCAAATCGATGAACCCCCAAATCCCCCAACAGAACACAAACAGACTCAATGACTTTTTCCCCAAAAGGGGCAAAACCTTGCCCAAAAAAATTTCCCCAAATCGATACCCCCCCAAAGACTACCCCACTGGCAATACCCGAACACCTGTTCCTACTGACAAACCCCTACGAAGTCTCCCCTTTTTATCAAAAACCTAAAAAACAAGGCAGGGGGATTAAATACTTACCACCTTTTTTATACAAAAAAGTGTACAAGGTGCTATCACCAATCATTGCAACACTCTTTAACAAATCCATTGAATCCCCACCTTCCTACAGTATCAAAATAGCAAGGGTCACCCCCTCCCCAAAAAGGGGGAGACCAAACAGGTTGAAAACATAGGCCCAAATCAACTTACACCCTCTCTCAAAAATTTTTGAAAAAAAAAATTCATAAAAGAATCTACTCCTACCTTTATTCCCAAAACAACTCAACCCCCGCCAATTTGGGTTAGGCCAAAAAAAAATACTTTGAGCTTTATACACATGTAGAAATTATTTCACTGCTAGAGAAAAAAGAAGTCCCACTGGGGGTCTTCATTGACTTAGTAAAGCTTTTGATACAGTTAACCATGACTTGCTCCACGTAAAATTGTCCACTTGGTATAAGAGGGCACCCCCAAACTCAAGTCAACCTCAGCAACAAAGAATTGTGTATGCAAAGGGG
The DNA here is from genome assembly GCF_026875155.1 of Cherax quadricarinatus. NCBI lineage: Eukaryota > Metazoa > Arthropoda > Malacostraca > Decapoda > Parastacidae > Cherax > Cherax quadricarinatus. The sequence continues at coordinate 7,839,496 of NC_069418.1, forward strand.
GCAAAATCTTTGCACAACAATTACATTTGGTGCCCCCACGGGGAAGTTCCTTTGGCCCTTTCTTTTCCTATACATAAATGCCTCCAAATGCTTCCAATTACAAACCCCACTATTTGAGATGACACTACAAACGTCTTCTCCCCCCCGAGCCCAGTCACGCACCCAATACGTAAATACCAAAATTACAAAAATATCTCCCTGGATGAGGACTAAAAATTTTACACTAAACATTGACAAAACTACTTCATTTCATTTTGGTAACAGAGCTAAGATGTCCCTTTAACAAATGATAAACGATCACCTACCCAAAAAAGCTAACGAGGGAAAATTTTAGGAACCCACCTTGTAATAGACTCAAATTTCATACACATAACAAAAAATTTTTTAAAGAAATTTCCCAAGACTGTAGGATACACGAAGATACGGTACTTGCTCCACACAGCCCCCCTGGCCCTATATCATTTTATTTACCCCATCTCACTTGGAATTTGTGATGGGGGTCAAACAAGTAACCATCTCAGACCACAATTACCCAACAAAGGCTTTCAGAAGAATGAAACAAAATTCTCACTTAGGAGCACAACCCCCCCAAATTCAAAACACTAAACCTACCACCATACAAAACATTATACTTTTCTGCCCTATTCATACATAGAACACTTTAAATCTGATATTAAAACCCCCCCTAAAAATTCCTTGCCAACTCAACAAACACATGACCATAACCAAACAAGATCACTCTTTGTGTTCCCTTTTGTCCATCTCACACATGCAAAAAAAATCAATGCAATAAAAAAGGGCCCCAAAAATTTAACCTTACCCTTTAAAAATAAAAAAAACCTACCTGTTTATAAATTCAAGTCCTTTTCCAAAATCACTTACTCACCCAAAACCAAAAAAATATGAATAACTAAATTATAAATTGTATTCTTAAATTTTTCTCACTTAATCAATAAATGTAAAAACCTAAAAACCCCCCTAAATTTATTATTTTTTTAAATACACTACCAACAGAATACTCCCTTCTACTGAATGAAAAACAAGCATACAACCCTATGACCGTCTTTGTAAAACCCCTTGTGCTTTATATAATCGTTACATTTAAAATTTTTTCACTGAGTCATCATTGTTAGTTCATCTTAATTAATTTTAAGCCAGCCCTAAAGCTAGCTAGTATAATCTTTTGGGATGCTGCTCTTATCTGTATTTTTTTTTTACCTTGTAAGTGTGCTCAAATTTTTAAATTTTTAAAAAAATAAATAAATAAATAAATAAATAAATTTTAATACACACAAACTGAAGAAGACATGCACAGTTACATGACACTTACCTTTATTGAAGATCTGGTGATGATTGATGGGATGGGAGGAGGGGAGACTGTTGATCTTCTTAGTGTTTAGAAGGGGAATCCCCTTCCATAAGCACTTGAGGTAGCAAGTCTTTTTCTGGGTTACTTCCCTTGTTCTTTTAATGCCACTAGGACCAGCTTCAGAGTCAGTGAACTTCTGTCGCACAACATATCTGTCCATAGATACCTGTACCTCTCGTTCCTTTATGGCTTTCCTAAAGTGGTTCACAACATTGTCAGTGTACAGGTTGCCAACACGGCTTGCAGTAGCTGTGTCAGGGTGATTTTCATCAAAAAAGGTTTGCACTTCAAGCCACTTTGCACACATTTCCTTAATCTTAGAAGTAGGCAACTTCTTCAATTTCTCTATCCCCTCCTCCGAAGCAGTTTCCTCAGGTCTGCCCTCTTGCTGTTGAAGATGATCTAGCATCTCATCAGTGGTTAGTTCTTCATTGTCCTTATTACAAAAAAAGTATTTTTTAGATGGTAGTTTACTCATTTTGTAGTAAAAAGTTTGGGATACATATATACACATTAAAATAACTTAATCTTTAATATAATATAAAAACAATCTTTGGTCTAGAGGTATTCAAAATATACATACATGTTACAATAATAAATTATTAGCATTTTAAAATAATAATAATTCGTAACCCTACACAGGGTACAACTTTTCAGACACTACTGTGTCACTATATATATCTATGCTAAAATAATAAATTATAAGTAACATATTTACAATAATAAATTAGTCAACTCTGTCTCACGACACTTTCTGAGTTGTGACGCTCCCTGTGTCACACGACACTTATCCGTGTAATGACGCTCCATCTCTACCGTGTCCCTTGACACCCTTTTCTGTGTCACACGACACTCCAGCTCTCCGTGTCACATGACACTCTTTTCTCTGCGTAATGACGCTCCTTCTCAGCTGTGTCACTACTTGACACCCTTTTCTCTGCGTAATGACGCTCCTACTCTCCGTGTCACACGACACCCATTTCTCTGCGTCATACACTTTCTCAACGGTGTCACCCTTGACACCCTGCGACACACTCACAGCATCTTTCTCGAAGCCAGTCACATGACACTATTCAATGTACACTACGACCATACCTTCTTCAGTGTCACACAACACCCTTTTCTTCTCAGTGTTCCACTACGGTCCTATGGCATATCTCAGTGCGATACTCCGCATACTTCCTAAAGTGTCACGCTACGGTCCTAGCCCAGTTCAGTGTCACACTCCAACCTTTTCTTCACATAATGTCCCACTATAACAGCATCCGATGACTTCGGCCCACAGTTGACCAGAGTAGGTGGTGAGTCCACAGACATCACCAGTAGTCCTGTAAATACTCTCTAAGGCCAGTAGAAGTACACCGTAAGATGGTCTGGTGAGTACTATCTACCACCTTCAAGACCAGTTGACACACCGCAAGTTGGTTCGGTTAATCCTGCTTGCAGAACACCATGCTGCAAGCTCACTGAATGCGGCCGTCAAGTAACCAAGGCCATCAGACTCATTGAGCTGCGGTGAGCGGTTCTTCTAAAATCAGTAGAAGCCAGTAGAATACTCTCTACTGCCAGTAGATGTGTACTATTAGGTGTTCTGGTAACTACTGCTTCGATGCGTACCGTGAGGTGTTCAGGTATTTACTGCTCTAACGCCAGCTCAGCAGTCCCCACAATGGGTTTGATGACGTACCCAGTGGTACTGCCGGCCGGCAGGTTAACTATTTAACCACTAGTTTGTCAGGGGGCCATAACAGTCCTCCTCCACCAGCTCTTCCACATCCTCCCCACTAACTTCCAACCCCAAGGACTTCCCCAATGCCACAGTGGATTCCTCAACTGGCATAGGATTCTCAGGGTTAGCCTCAAACCCTTCAAAATCCCTTTTGTCTACACATTCTGGACACAGTTTTTTCCAAGCAGAGTTCAAGGTCCTCTTAGTCACTTCCTCCCAAGCCTTACCTATAATGTTTACACAATTGAGGATGGTAAAATGATCTTTCCAAAACTCTCTTAGAGTCAGTTGAGTTTCTGAGGTCACTACAAAGCACCTTTCAAACATAGCTTTTGTGTACAGTTTCTTGAAGTTGGAAATGACCTGCTGGTCCATGGGCTGCAGGAGAGGAGTGGTATTAGGAGGCAAAAACTTCACCTTAATGAAGCTCATGTCCCCAGAAAGTCGCTCTGCCAAGTCTGAAGGATGACCAGGAGCATTGTCTAATACCAGGAGGCACTTAAGGTCTAATTTCTTTTCAATTAGGTAATTTTTCACATTGGGGGCAAATGCATGGTGTAACCAGTCATAGAAAAAGTCCCTAGTGACCCATGCCTTACTGTTTGCCCTCCACAGCACACATAAATTAGCCTTGAGGACATTGTTTTTCCTGAACACTCTGGGAGTTTCGGAGTGATACACCAATAAAGGCTTCATTTTGCAATCACCACTAGCATTGGCACACATCAACAGAGTAAGCCTGTCTTTCATATGCTTATGTCCTGGGAGTGCCTTTTCCTCCTTAGTAATGTACTTCCTGCTTGGCATTTTCTTCCAGAACAGGCCTGTTTCGTCACAATTAAACACTTGTTCAGGTTTCAGCCCTTCACTGTCTATGTACTCCTTGAATTCCTGCACATATTTTTCAGCCGCTTTGTGGTCCGAACTGGCAGCCTCACCATGCCTTATCACACTATGAATGCCACTATGCTTCTTAAATCTCTCAAACCAACCTTTTCTGGCCTTAAATTCACTCACATCACCACTAGTTGCTGGCATTTTTTTAATTAAATTGTCATGCAACTTCCTAGCCTTTTCACATATGATCGCTTGAGAGATGCTATCTCCTGCTATCTGTTTCTCATTTATCCACACCAATAAGAGTCTCTCAACATCTTCTACCACTTGTGATCTCAGTTTCGAAAACATAGTTGCACCTTTGGCAAGAACAGCTTCCTTGATTGCCGTTTTGTTGCCCACAATAGTAGCGATGGTTGATTGGGGTTTATTATACAACCTGACCAGCTCAGAGACACGCACTCCACTTTCATATTTAGCAATGATCTCTTTCTTCATCTCCATAGTAATTCTCACCCTTTTTGCTGTAGGGTTGGCACTAGAAGCTTTTTTGGGGCCCATTGTGACTTATTTTGCAGGTGCAATCACTACAAAGGTTGTGATAATATGAAATGTTCCAGTTGTATGTTTGGAAGCGACCGCGGTGGCTGGCTTGTAAACACTGGCACCCACGGGACAAGTGAGGCGCGCTCAGGCCAAAGTGGACGTGTCTCGTACGGAACGAATAGCGCTAGTCGAGGCAAAATTTTTGCGTTAAAATGTATCGCTAGTCAGATTTATTGTTAATCGATGCCATCGCTGGTTGAGGGTCCACTGTAATTAGAAAAACTTCAACAGGACAACAGTATACCATCTCAAATGAACATGATTTCTCTACCTTCCTTAGAAAAGCTGACATTTCTGTAACAGATTAGATAAGTGTCCTTAACACGTATATACGTGTGGTGCATATAGTGTACGTTACTATTATATTATTGTGCATTATTATTATTTACTATTACATTATTGTGCATTATTATTTTTTTCTTTTACTAGCTAATACCAGCTACCTCAAATACTTTTTACTTTTTAATTGCTTTTAATTGCTTATAATTTTGTGTTGCAAGTCAAATCTTACTCCAAATTAATGCTATTCATGGTTGCTACCTGTCCATTTAATTCAGCTTACCACTACTTCTTTAATCCCCTTTATATTGTGTGAACAATTAGTGTATATTCCAATTACATTATTGTGCGAGTCCCAAAACTATCTTTTGCTAGCTAGTACCAGCTACCTCATATTTCTCTACTTTTTATAGGCAATTAATTGCTAAACTTATTATATTTTTAAAAATTCAGATTTTTCCCCAAATCAAATTATACAAAGTGCTATCTGCCATTAAAATTTGTTACCTTTACTTAATTTATCCCTTAATTGTCCCCTTTTTTTTAGCTTTATAAACACCTTATTTATATATTCACAATTTTTAAATTCAAGTGCATTCTCGGGTGCTAAAGTGCAAAAAGTTCACTACTTTCCCATTATATTATATCTAGTGATTATCTGCCCATTGAACTTTTTTTCCCTTTATTTAAATTTGTCCCTTATATATTTTCTCCCTTATTTTAGCTTTAAATAACTACCTCATTTCAATCCCACAGTTTTAAAATAATCAAAGTGCTTCTGGGGGCAAAAGTTAAAAAGTCATATTTTGCCTTTTAAATACCCCGGGTGCTTAGACTACCTCGGGTGCTGCTGATTTTGTTTTTTTAATACTTTTTTTCATTATTCCATTAACTCTTTTTTTTAACTGTAATATCTACTGTTCAAAAAACTCATTTGTTAAAATAATTGGGGTTTGCTATTAGATACTAAAGTGAAAAAACTAAATTATCAATTTGTAAAAATCCCTTTTTTTTTAAAAATTTTTAAAAGTTTTAGATAATCACGGTGTTTAGTCATAAGTTAAATCTTATATCATTTTACTCAGAAAATCTAGTTTGTAAAATTCCTAATCCTATGATTACAGCATAACCCGATGAAACTTTTAAAAAATGAATTACATGAATCAACCGTAACTTATTACTACCAGCGCCCCAAAAAAGCAAAGAATTTACTCAGTGAAAAACAAAAACATAACCCATCTTTAACTCAATTTCGTCCTGAGCAACTTTATGATGCCCTCACACATTACTCAGTTTCTTAAATTCCAATATAAAATCACACACTCACAGAAATTTGACTAAGCCTGATTTTAAAGATTTTATACCATTCCGGGCTACAGGGCCATACACAACTGTAAAAAACAGACCATAAAGGGGGGGAGGAAACAGTATATACTATTAAAATAACTTAAAATGTATCAATAAATTTTGACAAGGGGATGAACTGGAGAATATATCATCCCCCAAATTTAAATCAAGACCTGCAAAAACCCCTCACGTTATAAACACTATAGAGTACCTAGTAAAACATTTATCATTTTTAGTGAAAAACTAGGAAAAATATTACTGAGCCCCAATGAATAAAGGCCACCTACTACTAACAGGTGATTTCAACAAAAAACATACTACACGACCGGGACCAAAAGTACCAATTACAAACACAATGAGAAATTTGCCTGTTGCTCCCCACAATACTAAACCTAAAGAATCTTCAAACAAGCATCCCTTAACCCTTTGGGGGTTGACGGCCCTCTCCAAGACTCGTTCTAGGGTGGGCCAAATTTAAACAAAAAAAAAATTTTTATAAACAGAAGAGAATCTTTTTCCCGATCATATTGACACCAAAAGTATAAAATTTTGAGCAAAATTACGGAATTATGCTCTCGCAATTAGGGGTCTCAACGATGTTTGCGCACCGGCGTTTTTTTGCACCATTGACCTTTTTTTTGGCCAATTCCAGTGTACTAGTCGAAAAAAAATCTAACTTTTTCTCTAGAATCTATTTTTTATTGAATGATCAAGAAACCCACCCATTTACTGATTTCAACTATCCAATACAGTGTCAGAATTTACAATTTTCCCAATTTCACACAAATTTAAAAAGTGAAATTTCCAAATGGGGGTCCAGAAAAACAAGAAAACATTTTTGGGCACTAAAAAACTTTTCCCCTCGTTCTTTGTCACATCCCCGGGCCCTCTTATATTTCTTTTGGCTTTCCCTTTTGAATTTTTATTCTTACAAAAAATAGAAGATTTTGTTATGAAATGCTGATTAGTGAAAGAAAGGGTATAAATAATTCGCGCCTTGTGAAAGAATATTAGACTGCCGTTGATGTGTATTGAACGTTTGGGGCATGATTTTTTTTATTTTGAACTTTGGAAAAAAATAAACTTTCTGCCTTTGAGTAATTTAAGGAAAATTTTCTTGAAAAACCATAAAATCATGCAATTTCGTAATAGTCTTCCATTTTTTAAAAATAAGACCAGGAAAACTAGAATAAAAAAAAAATACCATACAAAAATAATGAAAAGTCGTGTTTTTTCCAAAAACACGGTCAAATTTTTTTTTTTTCTCATGCCTGTGTGCTGAGGTTTTTTTTTTATACTGTGCTCACTGCACATAGCCCCCAATTCTTTCTATGTATCCCTACCAGCTTTCTCCCCTGTTTTGGGGGGCCTAAAATTTAGGCGTATAGTATGTCAAAAACCCTGGTCGTAACCGTACTAGTACAGCCAAAACCCTAAAAGGATTAATAGATCACATCTTTACAAACACCATACCCCCTTTAAAATCAGGCATAATCACAGGCAACACTACAGACCATACCCAACCTTTCTCATACAAATTTGGGGAAAATACCAAAGACATTACTAAAGAAAACCTTCAACTACATAACAAGAAGCAGTTAACAACTTTATAGCAGTATGAAAAACATCGTTTGGGCAAAAATGAGCTTGAAACATATAGATATGAAAAAAGTAAAAATAATTTTCTAAAAAAAGGCCCAAAATGCCTCTAAAAAACAACATTGCCCCAAAAAAATTTAAAAAGATCACAGAAAAGAGACTGAATAATCCCTGGCTAACACCAAGCTCCCAAATCCAGAACAAAAGCACAAATTGAACAACATAAGAATGGGTCAAATTTTTTGAAACAGTCAAAAAATTATCGTCAGCACTTACCGCCGATAAGAAGGAAAAAAAAAAAAAATTTGTTTTAGAAAATAGATTACAAACATCAAAGGGATTGGAAAAAAACCGGAGAATCTATCGGAAATTTTGGAACTAAAAAGTTATCCAAAAAAAAAGCAACCCAATAAAAAAAATCAATAAACCCCCTACTCACCCCAAACCCCAAAACAGCAAACGGACTTAATGTTTTCTTCTCCCCCATAGGAAAAAATCTAGCAAACAAAATCCAAGCACAACACCGCCATCGACTACCTCATGGAACCTACCAAATACGCTATTCCTACTCCAACCAACCCCCCAAAAGTTATGCTCATCAAAAACCCCCTTAAAAAAAAAGGGCAGGGAATAAACAACTTGCCTGCTTTTATGTACAAAAAAGCTTCTAAAGTATTGTCCCCAAATTTTTGCAACGTTTTTAAAAAATCCTTTTGAATCATCTCCTTCCCACAATCCTCAAAATAGCGGGGTCCTTATCCAAAAAGGGGGTGACCAAACTGATTTGAAACCCATAGACCAATATTGACTTTCCACGCTCTCAAAAACTTTTGAAAAAAAGAATTATGAGGATTTTCCCACCTTTTTTACAAAAACAATTAAACCCCTTTTAGTTTGGATTCAGGAATAACAAAAGCACAAATGACGCTACATACACATGCTAAACTAAAAAATACCGCACTTTGGGAAAGAAAAACGCTGGGATTTTTATTTATTTACGTAAAGCTTTTGATACAGTCGACCCTGCTATGGGATCAGAGGCCACTCCCCCAACTACCCAAAGTCATACCCAGGGGAACAGAACTCAATATTTTTTTTGCAAATGATGCAAAAATCTCCACCTAACCCTCACAGTAGGGGGCCCCCAAGGAAGCGTCCTTGGGCCCTCCCCTTTTTTCCTACTCAATGATCTCTGAATGATCACAGCTCTCAAACCCCTTTTATTTTTAATGACACTACATATTTTTATTCAGTTTGGAAACCCCAAAGCGCAAAAGATCCAATTAACATTTACATGAATGGAAAATCAGTACAAGACTCACAGGGGAAAATTCTTAGGTTCCCCCTTTACAGTAGCCTTAAGTTCCGGAAAACCCTAAACAAAACAAAAAAGAAAATTTCCCCAAGCTGAGGCTACCAAGATAAAGGGAACGTTTTAAATCGCTCTCCTGGGACTGTACCATTTACTCAATACCCCTTTTTTACTAGGAATTGGTGCAGGGATTTAACAAAATTTCCCAAACACCTAAAACCCCCAAAAACCCGAAAAGGCACATAAAAAATAACAAATTCCCCCCTCCCGCCAGCATTCCCCCAATTTTTCAAGTTTAATCTGTTTCCATTAGAACTCCATACTTATTCATGTGCTCCAATACACAGAACAATAACGCAAATAAAACCCCCCACTCAAACTTTTCCTCACAACCCCAGACAGGACACAGACCACAAACAAGACAATTCTTTTGTATACCTGTGTCCCTATCACCTGTGTAAAAACTCTATGCACATAAAAGGGGCCCCAAAATAGGAATTTTATTACCCGAAGATATTAAAAAACCCCCAAACTGAAAGTCAATTTAAAAACTCTTCTCAAAAGCCACTTTTTTTTTTTCACCCTAGACAAATGCTAAATACTTTGTACACATTTGCTACCATGTACCCCCATCAAACTGAAACAATCAATTGAACTTTTATCCCTTGTTGACAGGAATTTAATTGAATCTTGTTTTCACAAAAGATTTTGAATATAAAAAATATCTTTGTATTATACAAATTTTTTATTATTTTTAATTAAATTTTTCTGATAACTATGAAAAAATTACTTTCCTACTGTACAACTATGATATACTACCCTTAGTATTAAGTAGAAGTAAGCCAAAATGTTAAATTGGCCTAATCCCCAGGATAAAAAGAGGCTCTTCTGCATTGCAAAACCCCCTAGTACTGTTGCAAGACATTAAATAAATAAAAAAAAAAAAAAATAAATATAAAGTGACTTTCCCAAAAACTCTCTTAGGGGCAGTAAGTGTCTGAGGTCACTTCAAACACTTTTGAAACATAGTTTTGTGTAGAGTTTTTTTTTAATTTGAAATGACCTGTGGTCCCCGGGCCCTTTCGGAAGGAGTTGTTTAGGAGGCAAAAACTTGACCCTTAATGAAGCTCATGTACCCCGAAATTCATTCTGCCAAAATCTAAGGGTACCAGGAGGGGTTGTCTAGTACCAGGAGGCATTAAAGGGACAATTTTTTTTCCAGGAGGTAATTTTTCACTGGGGGGAAAACAAGGTGAAAACCCGTCATAGAAAAATCCCTAGTGACCCCTGCCTTCTGTTTGCCCCCCACTCACAAAAAAATTCCTTGAGGGCAGGTTTTTCTGAACACACGGGATTTTTAAAAGGGGATACACCCAATAAAGGCTTCACTTTGCAACCCAAGCATTTCCCCCAAAAAAAGAGTAAGCCGTCTTTATACTTACCTGGGAGTGCCTTTTTCCCCCTGGGGAAAGGGGTCCCCGTTTGGCATTTTCTTCCAAAACAGGTGTTTTTCACAATTAAAAATTTTTCAGGTTTTAGTTCTTAAGCCTCTATGAAATCCTTTAATTCCTGCATTATTTTCAGCGCTTTTTTGGTTCGAACTGGCAGCCTACCCTGCCTTTTCACAAATGTAGCCCTATGATTCTTAAATCTCTCAAACCCAACTTGCTGGCCTTAAATTCCTCGCTCACCCTAGTGGGGAGGGGGATTTTTTTTTAATAAATCATCATGCAATTTTCCCAGCCTTTTTACATATATCACTTGAAAAGCTTCTCCTGCTATCTGTTTTTTTTTTCCACCCAATAACAGTCTCCAACTCTTCAAGTACTTGCGATCCTTTTTTTGAAAAACAAGCTTTACCTTTTGCAAGAAAAGCTTTTTTGATTTCCATTTTTTTGGCCAAGATAGTAGCGATGGTTGATTGGAGTTTGGGATACAACCTGGCCAGCTCCAGACACGCCACCCCTTTTGTACTTTGCAATTTTCTCTCTCTTTTTTCCATACTTTTTCACCCTTTTTACCCCCGATTGGCAATAAAAACTTTCTTGGGGCCCATGGTGACTTATTTTGCAGTTTCAAACACTAAAAAAATGGGATAAATTTAAATTATGAAGTTGTGTGATGTACCCACTGGCTGGCTTTTGAACATGGCACCCAGGGGCAGCTGAGGGGGGGCCCAGGCCACCTGGGACGCATCCCGTGAATCACGTTGGGCAGTTTTTTATCGTTACGCGGGCCCAAAAATTTTGAGGTCTAATGCTTGTTTGGGGATTTAACGTTATGCGATGCATTCGTTAGGTGAGGGTCCCCCTATTTAGAAAAGAAAAAAAAAAAAAAAAGTAAAAAAAAAGTCAAATAAAAAAAAAAGTGACTTTATGCAAGTCGTGGGTGTTGCCGCCACCCCCTTGAGGGTCACTTACACCCCTATATCTTTGGTAAATACTGATTGGAATTTTTTTTTGTTTCATTACCACAGAAAATTATTATCTTTAAATTTTCTAAGATTTTTCAAAAATTTTTGGACCCTGGGTCACACTTTGAGTTTGGCCTCGGACCCGAAAGGGTTTAAAATTTTTTTGAGTTACTGGAAGTTGACATTTTGGACATATCTTTCCCCATTTGGCCCTTATGAAGTTTTTCTTTTTTTACATATTGTATATCAAGGTACTGTACAGAGTAAATAGAAAAAAAAAAAAGCAATATGCTTTCAGTTTTTAATAGTCAGTTTTTCCCAAAAAATTTTTTTAAAGTTTTGTAATGGCAAAATTTGGGAAACATCCAAAAAAGAATAAAAACATGAAAAGGCCTTTATGTGTGTGCTCTCATTTTGGATACACTTTTCCAATTGCATTTTCAAAAAAAACAACTAGAGGAGTTTATAAGAAAGCTTCTTTTTTTTATTTTATGAAGCTTGTTGTTTTATTATTAATCAAATAAAGCGCTAAACTGACCAAGGGTCATGTAGCGCTGCGGGGCAGAAAATAGTGCCAGGTCTATAAACAGCTAGGTGGAAAGGGGATCAGAGGTGGGGGGAGAAAAGAGCTAGAAGGGACATTAGGGGCTATATGTCAAAGTTTGTATAGTAAAGCAGTTGCTGACAAAAAGTCAAAAAGTGATTGTAAGTCAAAGGCAAGGCTGTCTGCAAGAAGGGAAGATAAGGTAAGAGCGGTAGGGCGGCGGTTGGAGGTAAATTCTGCAAGCTCGCTGGTAAACTGAAAGTGAAGAAATGAAATAGGGACCCGACGAACCTCACTGAGAGGGATAGGGTATCATTCCATGAGATACCCACGAGTAAGGCAAGTATGGCCAATGTGGAAATGGGAGAGCACAGTCTTCTGAGTATGACAGTGGTGGTAAGAAGATGGCTACAAACCCAAAACTGGTTTAATAGAGTGAAATTTGTTATGGTGCATGTCCAGCCACCATTGTTCCCAGTGCCCGGGGAAGATGGATAGAGATGACGGTAAAATAATCCCAAACGGAATACCTCTATAGGAAACCAGAAGATCACACACCGCTGACCGTGCAGCAGTGTCTGCCTGTTCATTGTCCCACACATTAACATGTCCAGGGACCCAGCAGAAAATTATGTCTGTTTTTGCTAGCTACACAGCACAACCAAAGTTGAATATGAAGGACCAATGGATGAGGGGAATCAAATTGTTTAATGACCTGTAAAGTGCTGAGGGAATCCAAAATGATCACAAATGCTGAAGAAGACATATGTGTAATATGGAGAAACGCTATGAGGATGGCATACAACTCGTGGTAAAAATACTAGAAGCTTGTTGTAACCTGTATCTGTTCTTAACTTCCTGTTAACACCATATATAGACTCAAAAAAGTGATAAATATAATTATGAAGTTCCTAAAAGTAGATTAAGTTTTTCCCAAAATGTTGTACATCATATTGTCTTTCTGATTGCTTTATATTTTATAATTGCATTGACCGGTAACGAAGAATCTTCATCTAAAATAAGTTGGTTGATGCTACATCTGTGTTCATGTCTTATAGGAGCAAGCTCTTCTAAGTGACGCAAATCGTAAGAAAGAGCGAGAATTAATCCACAAAGATGTACAGAAACTCAGTGGTTCCATTCAGTCCATCACAAGATCAGTGAATCCATTAGGTAAGTCCTTGATGGCTCTAAATGTTGTTATAAGTAAACCCTTGTCTTAGTAATTTCTTTAGTGCACACTTATTGATATCTTATATTAATAACATAATGCCTTCCCTTTTCTGGGCTGTGTTGTTTTTTGTTGTTGTTGTTTTACTTTGCTGCACAGGTATGTGATGCTTAACATTTCTACACGATTGTTATATGGATTTCACCTGCAGATTTTCACTTGTTTTCATTGGGTCTTGATTCCTTATCATGCTCGCACTTGTTTTCACCCTGGTGGTTCTTTACAGAGGAAGGGTCAGAGTCTTCTTCTTATGACCAGAGCTTTGGTAAGATGGGTAAGGAAGAAGGATGGGTAAGGATAGAAATATTGGAAAAGGGTGGGAGGGGGGAGAGAGGTAGGATATGAAAGGTAAGTGGCCCAACCACTTTGGTGTAATTTAAAAAGGGGTGAAATGCTAAGATATTCTT
>NC_069418.1:7853668-7886168 GCF_026875155.1 Cherax quadricarinatus
AGGGAGACTACCCGTGTTTTTTTTTCCATTTTTCAAAATGTCCCCCCCACTTCTGGGGCCCCCATCTTCGCAGCCCCCTCTTGGTTACCTCTCCCATAGTCCCCCCTTTATCAAATTCTTTAACCTTTAACCCCCTTTTTTCTTTTCCACCCCCTCTTTTTCCTTCCCTGTCTTTGTCCCGGGTTCTTCCCTCTCACTGGCCTGTTACAAGTGTAAGATTCCCCCTCCCCCCTTACGTCCCTTTCCCTCCCCTTTCCCTCCCAGTTTTTCCTTCTCCCACCCCCCAGGTTTTCTCCCTCTTCTGTCCCCTTCCCGTTTTCTCCTTTCCCTCCCCCCCTTTTGCCCCCCTATTGGTACAGCCCATACAGTTCCAATCTTTACTCTTTCCTCCCCCCCATTCCAATATTGCCCCCATACGAGTCTTGAATTCCAAAAACACTTAAGCAATTTCTGAATATATTGGGACCAAACCATAAATGGCCTGATCCCCCCCTCTGTCCTTTCCCCCCTCTCCACCCTGGCAACTCCTTTTTCACAGCCCCACCGCCCCTCCTTGCTTGAACGCTCCCTCCGAAGGGGGATTTTCTAACCCTCTAGCCCAAAGGGACCTTACCTGCAGATATCAGGTTCTTTTTCATTCCCAAACAGGGCCTTTTACAGTGGAAATCGCGGCCTCAGGGGTAATGGGGTGAACTTAGATGTTACTCCCCATTTTCCCCCTGTTGGTGTTGCTTCGGGAACCAGAATTACCTCTGCTTTTTCTCTCCCTCTAGGCTTAATTTATTGTATTTTTCGACCCCTTTTCCTTGGGCCCTTTAAGAAAGGCCTTCTTTACGCCTGATATTCCGTATCATCAGCTATTTGTTCGTATTTCGCTGCATTAACAACACCCTATCCACTTGCTAGGGGTGTACGCTCTGTTCTTTATATCTTTTTTCCTTTCGGGCATTTCTTTTCCCGGATATTCCCTTTTTTTTTTCGTCATTACCACCACCTTTGTTACTTGCCGATTTAATCCCCATCATTTCCCGGGGGGGGGGGGGGGTTTCTCACTTTGATTCCTGTGGCATTCATTAGGGCTTTTTTGCCCCCCACCTCCTCTTTGTTTTTAAATACGGGTACTCCCCCCTTTTTGATCCTCGGACCACACTCTCTTTGCATCAATCTCTCAGTTTGCTCTTCCCGCTGATTAGACTTCCCCTGGTTTTTCTCCCGGTTTTACTGACAGCGATCATTTACTCACAACTAACGTTTTTAGTGGGGTTCCTTCTTCGTCCTCCATGATGACTTTTACACCTTTCGTCCCCCCGTTTTAACCGAGCTTTCATTCTATCCCCCAAACTTGGGGCAGGCTTCTCAAAAATGGTGCCTTGGTGGTCTCCTGTTTGGGGCTATGCATACGTTTGAAACGCGCTGCAGGGAGCAGGTCGGGTACGTAGAACCAGGAGAGATTTTCTTGATTTTAAGCAGAAGGTGCATCCTCGCCGTTTTCACCGTGATGCTTAAACGCACTTGCTGACGAGTTTTGTCTCCACCATCCCCTCTGTTTCCCTCTATGGTGCGTTGGAAAAAAGTACGAAAACTGAGTGGTAACATTTCCTGACCCGGCTCCTGTTCTGCGGGTTGCCAGTTTTGATTGAAAACCCCCTAGATGTTGCAATAAAATTGGAAATCATTGGCCCGCATTTTCGGGGGCTCCATTACCCCCTGTTTCTTTCCTAAAAAGTCTGCCAGAAGTTAGACCCTTAAACTTTTCTTCTTTCAAGAAAAACGTTAATGTGCCATTTACACTTAAAAACTGGAGGCAACACTCTCAGCTTCCCGATCATCGGCAGGGGGCCCCGAAAAAATTCATATTCGTATGTACAACATTTCATCGTCAGCCCTTGCAACCTATTATGCCTTTTCAACCTTATTTGGTACAAGGAGTTCTTCCACAGCTGTGGAAATCTGATTTTTCTCCCTTTTCCCAACCGGGCATACGGGACATGAAGCCTCCATATTCCCATTGCCTTACCAGTGCAGTTTGCAAAGTGATGGAAGCCGGGTAAATAGACGAGTGTGGTATTTGGACACACAACGTCTCCCCACTCGTCAATAGGGCTTTCGTAAGGGATGCTTACCATAGACCCCTTTAATGCTTGGATACTTTATGTTCAATCCCTTTGTGAAAACCACTAGTATTGCCATATTTTTTGCCCTTGAAAAGGCATAGGGACCAACTTGGAGGTATAATTTTTTGGGCCAAGCACTCCGTAGGCCTCTGAGGCAATCTACCACCCTTTCCCTTAAGAACTTTTTTAACGGGCCCGGATTTCCGTGTTGGGGTTTAAATAATGTGCTCTCCCCAGTTTTATTCAAGCTGAAGGTGTCCCCCAGGGATGTGTTCTGAGCAAACACTTTTTCCCCTTGCTAAAAACGATTTGGCCTCTAGTCTTCCTCGAAATTTGGTATAACTTATTTTGATGACTTCGGTATTGCCTGTGAGGCGCTGACTTCATCTCATTCATTTTCCCCTCCAGCATGCTTTTCGACCGTTTTTCCAAATTGGGCCCCAACATGGATTTAAAAATTTTCCCAGCCCCAAAAACTCGCCAAATTATTTTTCACTAGTGCTTGTCATCCCCGATCATCCTTTGTCCCTCTTGGCCCCCGTATCCTGAACGTGATACAGTCGGGTTTCGGGGCCCCCTCTTTGACCGTAGGTTACCTGGAAACCTCACATTACCCTCTGAAGGCAACTTGTCACCTGGCGAACCTTCTTAAAACCCTTGCTATTTTTCAGGGGGAGGGGCGTTGAACTCCCTTTCCCCTACATTCCCCCCTCATTTTATCGAAATTTGGGATTTGGTGCCCAATCTTTCAGTGGCCTCCCCTGCTACCTCCTACCTTCCCCCATTCACCCCAAGGATTGTTTTTTCCCTTTGGTGCTTTTCCCCTTTTCCCCCTGTTAAAGGCCTCTATGCAGAAGCGAACTTTCCCATCCTTATCTCGCCGTGTGCCCATTGCCTTTGCTCTTTGTACCTCTCATGTTTTCCACAATCCTTCCTTTTATAGAAGGTCATGATATTAGTAGACATTCTTTATTTGTTCGCCACCCTTTTACTCCGTCCCTTCTCTCTTCGTTTACGTTCACTCTTGTTTCTCTTAAATTACCCCTTTTCTATGTTCATGTAGATCTCCCCTTTTCCCCCCCCCGGGGGAAGTTCCAGGTTCGAACTTTTCTTTCTCTCCCATTACTCGAAAGCCCACTCCCTCGCCCTTTCCCGCTCTCTTTTTCTGACCATTCCCCACTCTCATTCTCTGCTATTGCATGTACACGATGGTCTAAGTTTCTGATGGCGTAGGATTCGCGCAAGTTTCCCGACCGTCGTACGAGGGCTTTACTATTTTCGGCTATATTTTTACTGCTGAATTGTAGCCATTTTTGCAGCATTATCAGTTTGTCTATGCCTGTGTCATCATTTGTGGTTGCTCAGACCCCCTTAGTTTTTTTTACGGCTATACAAAATTTTTGTTTACCCTCCCCCTTAGTCCCCCGACCCCAATTTTGGGTACCCCGACTTTACCAAGCAAAAAATATTGTTTTTTGTTGGGCCCCCTGGATGTTGATGTACAGGGAAATAAAACAGGCAGACATGCTGCACGGTCAGCAGTACATGACCTACCAGTTTATATAAGGTTTACATCCATTTACGGCTTTTTTGCGAATGCTACCCCCTTCACACCCTTGGTCTACTTGTCCGTAACAAATTTCAATCAAATTTAACCGGTTAGGTTACGGGCCACTTTTTGTCACCATGTCGGGGTTTGGGGAGATACCCTCCCGTTTCGCTTTGGGGCCATATGCTTACTCATGGATTCTATGGGAGGCCCCCTGTTTTTGTGAGAATTTCAGGCTCCATTTCAGTCAGCCACATTCTGTTGGATGCCCCTTTTCAACGGCATGCAAAATTTTTACCTTGTCGTGTTTTGCCCTGCTCTCTTTTACTTCCCCTTTCCGCTGGGGGACCCCCCTTTCACCCGGGACACTTCTTGATTTTTTGACAACAACTGCTTCTTCCCCAAACTTGATGCCCACCTTTTCTCCTCAATCTTTTGTCCCTTACCCCCCACTACCCCCTCCCCGCTGTTTTCTGAAACCTATGATCAACCCCCCCCCTTCTGCGCCCAAACATCCATCTCTCAAGGACAAATTTTTCTCAACTCTCCCTACACCCTTTTCCCCCCCCCCCCCCCCTGTGGACCTACTAGAAAATATACACATTTTGGGGGTCTAGATAAAAAGGGTTCCCCCCCTTCCCTTAAGCCCAAATGCAGGCAACTGGATGTATCTCTGCAGTTAGGGCCCCCTAAACGGTTCCTCCCTTTCCGATCTCGCCTCTTGACCAGAAAAACTTTTGTTTTTCCCCGTTTTTTTTTACAGTGAACGGGGCATAACTTTTAAAAGCTTTTTTACCATTTGGGTGGACGGTACTGTTACTCGAGGACTTTGAAACATTATTGATTGTCTAGGTAAATTTTGACTCAGCTGATTCCCCTTTTCCTTCTATTTTAGAGGGTGCCTCCCCTTCTTTTCCTAAAATTATTGTCTCACTTCCCTTTAGACCATAGGACTTGGAAAGGGTTTAAAACGAGTGGGAAATTTTTCAGAAAGAGCATGACTGTTTTTATTTCCCAAATTCCCTGCGACCCAAAAATCGGTCCCTAGACCCAGTGTTTCTGAAAGATTTTGTCCCTTTTAATGTATGTATGTATGATTATCTGGGGTTTTTTCCCTCCTTTACCCCTTGAGGTAAACGGGGATTGTTTGTAAAATTTCCCTCATGAACCCTCAATCTACTAATTTTTAAAAGTCTTTTTAACTCCTTTAAACAAACCATTTTTTAAAAAAGGAACAGTTTCTCTTCCCAAACTGGGTTAAGGTCTCCCCATCCTGAAATTTTGTTTTTCTGAATTTTGTCTATTTTTCTTGGTATCTTTTGGTAGGCAAGAAATACTTCCTCTTTTTTTTATCATAATCAAAAAAAATTTTTCCCCCTCCAGAGTCTCTATCTCTGGAACCCTTTACCCCATTTTGTGTGCGAACTGGGGTACCCACTTTTTTTGGGGCCATCCTTGCCCAAAGCCGTCTTCTCAAAAAAAAAAAATATCTAATGGGTCACTCTCTGAAAACTTGGGGACAAAATTTGCGCTTTTTTATGTTAAAGTACTGCTCGGCCGGGTTCTAAACCCTCCAAACCTTTGACGCTCTTCCCCCTTTTTCAAAATTTCATTTCACCCTCCGCATTTGCTATTTAAAGTCTCTTTTTCCCATTTCCATATCCCTGGAGGGTGTCCCTCTGTTCACTTTACCAGGCATTTTTAGAGAATTATTCCCTTTTTCCCCCTGAACCCAAAAATGTTTGAAGACTATCTTCTGCATAGTTTTTATTTTAAAATCTTGCTTCCCTTTTAAAAGTATCAGTGGACAAAGTTTTCCCAAGGCACATAAAATAAAAAAATTTAAATGAAAAATTTTACACTAGACTTACCAAACCCAACAAAAAATGTGTTAAAACCTTTCCCCCACCTTGGGAGAAAAAAAAACCCTGAAACAAATATAAAAACAACACTTCCACTGCACCACTTGGTAAATTTTTCCCTACCGGGAACATGCAAGTTATTACCCCAACCGCAAATAGTTCAAAGAATTTTTTTAAATTATTTTAGCATTTAAAATAACTCCCCTGGTCAAGCTCCCATGTTATGTTGGTTGCCCCTTATTACTTTGATAGCAAGTTCTCATCTGTTTTTGTGGGGGGGTAGCTTTTTATTTAATGGCTTACTTTAGGGGGTAATACTTCATCATGGCTGATATCCCAGTGTCTTGATACCCTTTCACTACCCTTTCACAGGTTATGTAAACTACTACATAAAAATTAATGATCTAAATAGATTGTACAAATATACTTTTACGCATTCACATATTCAAAACATAACCCTGACACCCCTTAGGTTTCCCCACATGGTCATTTCAGCAACTTTCCCCTTTCTCCTTCTTGCTAACTCGGGGCAACCGTTTTTACACACTTTAGTACCCTGGGTTGGTGGCCACAAAAACCCCTTTCAGGGTCCGTCCCAAATCTACGGCTTTACGTTCAGGGTCCAAACCGTAGATCTACGCCATGAGTCAGCTCACTCGATAAAACTGTGAGTGGTACATTTGGGCCTAGAATGAGGAAACATTTAGTGGTATGTGTGCAACAAAAACAGACCCTGCGCACCTGGGCATAATGGGGAAAAAAAAAAACATGTTTTTTTGATTAAAACAGCAATTTTGCAGTGTTTTTTCGTATTTTTTTTTGTTTATTTGCAAATTTTTCTTGGTTCTTTGATAGAGGGAAAGACTATTCAGAAATAGAGATGATTTTGGGTTGGTTTTAGCTTTGGGAAAGGGTTGAAACGAGCTCAAGTAGCGGAAATTTTAAAATTTTTGCCGATTTTAAAAAGAGTAAACAACGCCCTAACGTCTAATACCACGTGGTGGGTCTAAATACATTCACAAATAGGGGGATAATTTAACAATTATTACAGTATTCTAACATAAATCATATTTTTTGGTGTGAATAAAATTCTTTATGTGAAAAAAAAATCAAAATGGAATTTATTTGTAAAGCCTCAAAACATAACAAATTTAAAGAGGAAATGTTAGTTTAGTCCCGGGAATGCCTCATTGTTCTTTCGGGCCCCCTTTTTTTGAAATTGGAAATTTTAAAACTTTGTGTTAAATTGGCCAAATTAACAATTTCCGATTACTTTATTTTGTTTGAAACAGTTGATTGGGCATTTCTTGTGCTCAATCGAAAAATAGAAGAAATAAGGAATGCAAATAATTTTGGGTTGTTGGAATAATGTAATTCCCTAAAATGGGGTCAAAGTCGGAAAAATCCCCGATTCGAAATATCGCTGAACTCAAAATTGCTAGAGCATAATTTCGTCAATTTCCACCAATTTTGTATTTTTGTTTTATTCCTTCACAAAAAGATTCTCACGATTTAAAAGAAAAAATAAAAAAATTTTTTTTTTTGAATATCTGGACACTTTTTTGCTGCTCCGTTTTTGGGCCTTGGACCCTAAAAGGGTTAAGTTATAAAAACTCCCCCGGAGCACACAAAATGCCCAAGAAATAGAAAAAAGGACTTAAGAAATGTAATGACACGATTGCAAAAAACAATCCCCCCGGCCCGGGGATTAAACCCGCGGCATAGAGTCTCAAAACTCCACCCCCGTCCGTTACCACTGACCACCCCGGCTAACGCGACGGGGGGAGTTTGAGACTCTATCCCGCGGGTTAAATCCGGCCCGGGGGTTGGGTTTTAAATAGAAGAAGGCCCCAGGGGTTGCCAATTTGCTGTCCCCCAACAGAGAGAGGGAGAGGAGAGAAAGAGAGAGGGAGGGAGGGGGGGGAAGGGCCTAGCTAAGTCCTCCCACACCCACTAAAAACAGGGGGATTTGTTGCCAGCAAAATTTCCAGTTCCCCAAAATTCTGACCCCTTAAATTTTTACTTTTAAAAAAAGAATTACAACTTTATAAATACTTCTTAAATTGGGTGTGTGTTTTTAAGTAAAACCCTTTTTGAAAAAAATAGGCTTGACCCAGCTGTTCTCAGCAAAAGGGTGATCTGCCCTTATGACATTTAGAGTGAGTCCCATCAATTCAATATAATTAGGTATTCAAGAAACTGTTATTATAAATACATGTTGGGTCTATAGCCCATAACATTTGGGAAAACAAAATTGGGTTTTGCTGCAACCCCGATAGGTTTGTGGGGGATACTGAACTCAAGACGGTTTTTGGGGGGTGTGGGTTGGGGTGGGCTGGTAGCTGTGCTCCTCCGTCCTTGAACTGGGGAGTCGCAGCGGGCCCCCTGGGTGGCGAGTCACGCTTGCCATGGCACTACCTTCCCACTGCCACCATCTATGATGCCGCGGTCTACCCATGCCAAGTGTCCCACATCATCCTCACTATCAGTCTATCCCTGGTGTGGGCCACGAGAGTTTTCCATCCCTGGGAACGGCATGGGGAACATCCCGACACATGCGCAGCGACAACCATGCTTCATGGTGAATTTTTCATCACTATCAACTCGAATGATCGTCAAGAGGGACCCCCCAAAGTCATACTAGCAACAAAACCCAATTGTGAAACCAAAGGGGGGCAAATCTTCCCGCATAACCAATTACATTGGGTGCCCCAAGGGGAAGTTCCTTGGCCCCTCTTCTCTTTCTCCAAATCAAAAATGACCTCCAAATGCTTCGAAAATTACTCAAACCCCACTTTTTGCAGGACATACATCTTTTTCTTACCGAGCCCAGCATGTACCCAATACTGTAATACCGAATTACAAAAATTATTCTGGATGAGGACTAAAAAAATTACACAAAACATTGACAAAACCTACTTCATTCAGTTTGGTAACAAGCTACAGATGTCCCTTTTAACAAAATGAAAAAAGGATCACCATCACAAAGCTAACAGAGGGAAAATTCTTGGGAATCCACCTTGATAATAGACTCAAATTTCATACACATATCACAAATTTTAGAAAATTTCAAGACTTTTGGCATACTATCGAAGATACGGTATATGTTCCAAGTAGCCCCCTTGGCCCTATATCACTCTTTTATTTACCCCCATCTCCCTATGGAATTTGTGCATGGGGGCTCAACAACAAAAAAAAAAACCCAAAGGCATAAAAGGCCCCAAAACGGGAAATTTTTTACCCGTAAATATAAAAGAAAAACTACCTGTTTTTAAATTCAAGTCTCTTCTCAAAGATCACTTACCACCCCAAAAACCCAAAAAAGTACTGAAAACTGAACCTTTTAAATTGATACTTAAAAGTTTCACAATTTAAATTAAAAGTTAAAACCCAAGACCCCAAACTAACTTTGTTATTTTTTTAAATACACTAACAGAATATCCATTGACGAAAAGTACAGGCACCCATATGACCTGTCTTTGTTACTCATTTGTGCTTTTTTTGTTATCTGTTTAAAAATAAGGTTTATCATGATTACATCATTGCTTTTTAATCTTAAATTAAATTTTTAAACCAGCCGTTGCTATGCATACAAATGGGTTTTTCGCGCTTTACCCGTATTTTTTTGACCCCTGTATGTAGCTCAAAATTTCTAAATAAATAAAAAAATAAATAGAGCAAAAAATCCAGTCCCCGTCACTTTTCATATAAAACAGGGCCCGGCCATGCGAAAATAAAAGTTTTCTCTTTCATTAGGGGTAAAATGACCCCGATGACGAGTGCCACACCCGAGGTAGATTGTTAGGGTCGTTAGGGTTTTCTGCACTATTATGATATCCTGGTTTCCTTTCAGTCACTAATGATCAAAGCCAAAAAAATTGTCTTTATTTCCACTTCCATCACTGTCAGAACTATCAGGGGAAAGAGGAGAGTCCCCAAATTTTTCCTTTGGGGGGAGCTCCCTTTCGACAAAGGGTGGGCCCGGGTAATGAGCCGGCGTTCCCCCAATGTATGCGGGCCCAGTTTTTTGTTTTTGGCGCCACCCACCCCGCAGACCGTTCCTCACGTAGGCCTATGAGCATTTTGCGCTAAATTTGTGGGGCCCAGAATTTGGCTAGATTTACGTTGGACATCAATGTGAAGCCGTAGTCTACGGGAGGCCCCGAAAGGGTTAATTTTAAAAAAAATACTAACATAAGGTGGTAAAATTTCACTAGTAAAATCACAATGCTAGGGAGTTTTTTTTGTTATAACTCTTTCAGGGGCGGGAGGCCCCCTTTCCCAAATTGTTCTCATCGGAAATTTTTTTAAAAAATGAAATGATAGAGTCTTTCCCGGTTTTATAATGACCCAAAAATGAAATTTTGAAAAAACTTATGGAATTATGTCTCGCTAAGTTTTTCAGTCTTGACGAGTTTTTGCAGTAACGATTTGCCCACTTTGGCCCCATTTTCGGCCCAATTCCAAAGTACCAGTCAACAAAAATCATAACTATTTCGCTGAACTCCTTTTTTTTTTTTGAATGACACACGAAAACCCCCCATTTACGATTTTAGCTATCCAATAAAAGGGTCAGAAATTGGGAATTTTTCCCAACTTCACACAAATTTCAAAAGATGTCAATTTCCAAATAGGGTTAAAAAAAACAATACGAATTCCCCGGGACTAAAATAACATCCTGTTATTATTCACATCCCCAGGCCTTGTTAATTTCTTTTGCTTTCCACTTTTGAATTTTTATTCTCACAAAAAAAAAGAAATTTTTGTTATGCAGACTACTGCATTAGTGTGAAATGGTATAAAAAATTCACGACTTGTGAAAGAAAATTTTTGACTCACCAGTTGACATGTAAAAGGATGCTGGCATAATTTTTTTACTTTGAACTTTTTGGCAAAAATCAAACATTTCTGTACTTAGGCTCAATTTTTAGGTACTTTTCTTGTGAAACCCAAAGAAAAACATCTCAATTTCCCTTAATTTTTAATATGAGACCGGAAAACTGAAACAACCATAAATGCATCGGGAAAAATACATGCGAAGTCGCGTTTTAAAAAAAAAACATGGGCGGAGTTTTTTCCATTATGCACTGTGTTTCTGAGGATTTTTTTTGTACCACAACACTGCCCCCATAGACCCATTCTTTCAAATTTTAGGGCCACCGCTTTCGCTGATTTGAAGGCGCTAGAATTTTTGCTACTAGTACGGGACCCAACTCTAGTGTGCAACCAGCTAATACGGCACCAACCCTAAAGGGAAGAGATGACTTTGAATTTGTCAAAAAATGGAGCCAAAATACACTACAAACGTAGGCTTTTGGTTTTGGGTATTTTTAATCAGTCTCTTAAGATTAGTTTCCCCAAAGGGAAACGTGTAGTTAAAATTTTCATTTGAGATCATATACAATTGCCTCATTTGTTTTCTTCACTAGAATTTTCCTGTCCCCTTTTGAACATTGGTGGACTTTGTCAGTATTCTCCCGATAAGTTTTTTGAGTCTATACAGGAGGTTTTGCGTATTTTGGGTTTAAAATTCGTTTATGTATACATCTTTTTTTTTTTAAAATTGCGCTAATTAGGGCTTTTTTTCCTGTCGTGTGTGGGTAAATGAGGCTGCTAAATATACTGAAATTTATAATTTTCTTGCTCATTTTGTCCTCTGGGGTGAGAAGAGTCACTTAACTTGTTATCCAAAAAAGTTCTTTCCCCTTTTTAATGCTTCCTCAAACCCTTTTATTAAGTGATTTTTTATTATTATAAACAAAAAAATTTGTATTAAGAGAGTTTTTTGTTCTGTTGCCCGTCTTGACTGTTTGGGGGTCTTGGGAAAGTTTAGTCATTCCAATGGTGATAAATTTTTTTCAAGGCTGAGGATTTTGTTCTCCAGGTGTGTATCCCGGTGTCTTGTTTAGTTACGTTTCACAAAGATTCATTTTTCTGTAAAATTTAAAGGGGGAGTGTATACTTTGGGGGGTCTGGATCGTTGGTCATACCTGGAAACTACCTGTTTGGTGAATCCGAGAAAAAAAGGAGGTTTAGGGGGAGGCAGTCTGTTCAGTTTTTTTGTTGTGGCGTCGCCTGGGGAGTGGTGCGAGGGGGGTAGGGGAGCGGGGTCCCGGGAACAAGTTGAATAGTCGAGTTTTCAGTGTTTTCTTGCTGGGCTGGGGTTGTTTCCTCCCAGATTATGCTTCATAGTAATGCGAATCACATTATCATTTTTATTATTAAAAAAAAAAAAGTGCAAACCCCAAGGGCATCAGTGCTGCCCGGGAGGAAAGGATGCAGGGGGATTGGGGAGAAGAGGGAGAGGGATGATTTTTTAGGGCTGGAGGCCCGGGGGATAGATAAAGCAGGAGTAAGGGTACAAGAGGGAGAGATAGAAAGGGGTGTGAGGAGTCTAGAAGCATCATCATCACAGAGTTTGTGCAGTAAATATTGCTGTCAAAAAGTCAGTGAGAAGTCTGAGTTAAAGGGGGGTCCATCAGCAAGAAGGGAAAGTGAAGTAGGGGCATAGAGCGGTGCAATGTTGGGAAAAAATTTCGTGCTCGTTTAATAGAGTGGGCATCCAACGAAGTGGGTAACAGAAAAAGGAACCCGACAATTCACAGGTGGAACGGGGCCTTCCACGAGATACCCCAGAGTAAGACGATGTTTTCCGATGCAAAGTGGGACAGAGTGTTCCCCAAACCCCGACACTGATAAGAAGTGGGGAGAAACCCATACTCGGTTTTAAAAGAATGTAGTTTATTAGGACCAATCAGACCAACATTTTTGCCAATGGGTGTGAAGGGGGGTAGCAGTTACGCAAAAAAAGTGAATGGAACACTCTAAAGAATTAGGAGGTCATGTACTGCTCACCACGCAGCAGTGTCTGCCCGTTCTTGCCCTGTACGTCAACATGCCCCCGGGGCCAACAAAAAACAAACATATCTTTGTGCTTGCTAGAGATCGGTGTAACCAAAGTTAGTATGAAGGACCAGGGGATGGGGTATCAAAATTTTTAAAAGCCGTAAAGCACTAAGGGGTGTGAAAAGACCCCAAATTTGGGACACAGGCATAGATGCAAAAGACAAGCGCTATGAAATGACAACAAATTTTGCCTAAAAAAGCTAGCCAGGGTTAATAAGTGCCCTCAATGCTGCTTTCCAAAAATGCTGCAAATCCAACACCATCAGAAGATTGGAACCCAGTGTACACTGTGTGGCATGGAATGAGATTGGAATGGTTAAAAAAAAAAAAAAGAGAGATCCACCATAGGCAGTTGGGCTTTCTGCATTTGTGGGGAAAAAAAGATACGAACTGTCAAAATTTCCCAAGCGGGCAGGGAAAAAGTGAGATGCTACTGAAAACAGAAAGTGGAACTGAAGAGAAGCGAGCAAATTAGGCAAAAAGAAAAGGAACAGATAACATGGGCAACTAATGTATACAGGGGAGTTACTAGCCCCTTGTACCTGCATTTTAGTCCCTCTTTCAAAACCCATGGCTTACAGAGGAAAGGGTTCCCCTTCACTTCCCCCTGACCCACATATTTTTGTTCCGAGTTTTCTTGGAATTTATCCCTTGTAAATACGTTGATTTCCACATACATTTGTGTATTGCTTTTTTATTACTAATACTTAAAGGGTTTTTTTTAATATCAACATTGGGAATTTCATTTATCTGTTTCATTTTATGTTCAGGCTTTTTGGTATCTGTCAAAACGGAGACACTTTCTTCACATGTTTTAGTTACCCTGCCTTATAATGTTTCTCATCTTAAAATTTTTTCATTTTTCTTTTTTGCACAATACTAAAGTCCAAGTATTTAAAATCACTTTTCTGTTTTTCAAAAAACCGCAGAATGCTTTTTGCCCTCCTTTTCAAAAAAATTCAAATTTTTGTTTGTTTATCCAAAAAAATTTTTTGGTTTTTCCTTTGTCAAATTCTTTACTGCAGGGGCATAGGGAGAAAATTTTATTTAAATTATAATAATACTTAGAAACTTTAATTTTTCTTTAAATTTAAATAAGATGCTAGATTACTGCAGGAAAATCTTGACTCAATGACAAGGAACTTGGAATGTGGGGGAGAAAAAACAGTTGACCAGACTTCAAGGAACAAGGTAGAGTACAACATGCTTTCAGTTTTCATGTTATCTTTTGATTAAACTTTTTTGCACAGATGGATTTTGACTGCTAGCCAAGCTTTTGGCTCTCATAAAGTTCTAAGTTATTTGCCTCCATTATGAAAACTTACACATAGTAATTTGGTATAAAAACATTTGGAAAAAAAAAAAAAAAAATATTCTGTCCTACTTGATAACTTAGAGGGGATTCCCGACACAATGGATCTATGCTGTGCTTATTGTTTTTCTTAAAAACCAACATTGAGTTATTGTAGCAGTGTATGAAATATTTTTTCCTATAACCGCCAAAAAGCTAACAGGGAAAAAGGGGGTTACTTACTAAAACTGTATTTATAAAATAATTTTTCATATGTTGGGTTTTGTAACTAAAAATTAGGTTTCATTTAATAGAAAAAATATACAAAAGACTAAACTAGTGGTTTAAAGAAAATTAAATTTTGTTTTTTTATAGCTTTAACGAAAAAAAGAACTGGAACCCTTGCAGTCTAACTAGTTAGCTTAGACAGCATTTAAGACCACGTATAAACGTCTCTATCAAATCCAACATTTAGGAATAATACAAAATAACGGTTAAGGCTGGGATAAACTTAAATAAATAGTACTGTTGGCAATCGTGCACTACTGTGTTTTAAACCCCTTTTATTATAGATAGTCATTGAATAGTATGTATGTAAAAAATTTTTCGTGGAAAGCGAATCTTAATAATTAAACCTTTTATATTATTAAAGGGATTTATTTACTTAAAAAATATTTCTAAACTAGGAGTATAGGTATTCCCGCTCTAGCTGAAATTTTTTTTTTTTTAGAATTTTCTTACATGTGACCCCCCATTCCTACTGGTTCAGCAATTGCCCCAAATGAAATCATTGGGGTAATCAGTTTGGTGTACATTTCTGTAAATCCTGCCACTTAGCATGCGTCACTTCAATTTTTTTTTGTACATATTTTGTAATATTTTAAACATGTAGGGCATATTTTTTATTTTTTAACATAAAAAAATGTGGGTATTTTCTTTGTTTAAAATTGATGCCTGGTTGAATTTTTTATATTTTCTCGGTTATTTTTACCAAAGTGTGTTTTATTTTTTTAATTTGGGTGTTTAGAATATTTGTGGTAGGCTCATATTTTAAAATTTTTTCGTGGACCCCCGGTTAACGATATTTTTTTTATTCCGAAAATCATGGGCCCCCCCTTAACGAACCCCTTTTTTTATTCCAGTGTTGTTCGGGCCCCGTACTGACCGAATTTTTTCCATAAGGAATATTGTGAAGTGATTAGTCCATTTAGACCCCAAACATACCGTACAAACGCACTTCATAAATACACTTACATATTGGGCACTTTGGGGTGTGTTAAGCGGGGGTCCACGTAGTTCAGTGCCAGTTGACCGAAATTTTTTCCCCTAAGGAAATTGTCAAGTGATTAGTCCATTTCAGACCCCCAAACAACACGTACAAAAGCCCCTTTCATAAATACACTTAATAATTGGCGCATTGGGAGGAATGTTAAGCGGGGGTCCCCTGTATATTGGTTTGGTCATTTTGAGAGAATGGAGCAAAATAGGATGACTTGGAGGGTGCATAAATATTGTGAAGGGGGGGGTGGGGGCACTAGCAAAGGATAGGGGGGGAGGTAAAGGGGTTTTGTGTGCAAGGGGACTTGAAATACAGCGGGATGGGGGCATGTTGACAGGAGTGAATGGAGAGATGGTTTTTTTGGCCTGACAAGCTGTTGGAGTGTGGCAAGGTAATATTTTTTGAAGGGGTTATGGGAAAATGGCTAGCTGGATTTTAGTCCGGGGGTGAGAAGTACAATGCCCCACTTTAAAGTGGTGAATATTTTTTTATAATTAAAGAAAGCATTAAACCCACAAGGGGCATACAGTGTGCGGCAGAAAATAAACCGAGGCTATAAAAAAGCTAGGTGGGAGGGGATCAGAGGTGAAGGGGGAAAAGGGGTGGAGGGGGGGTAAGGGGTGTTCAGAGTTTGTAAGTAAACAGATGTAACAAAAAGTCAAAAAAGGAATGCAAGTCAAAGGCTGGGCCCCGCAAGAAGGGGGATAAAAAAAAGAGTGGCAGGTCGGCGGGATTTTGGAAGCAAATCCTGCAAGCCCTGGTAAAAACGGGAGTTGAAGAGGAAGAAACCAAAATGGGCCTGACTGATACCCGTGGGGAAGGCGTGTATGGCCAATGCGGAGCCCCGGGGAGACAGTTCCCCCCAAAAGGCAAAGGGGCAAATATGACCACAAACCTAAATGGGTTTAATAGCATGCAATTTTTTTTGGTGCATGCCCCGACCACTGTTGTTGCCATGGCCAAAGACAGGCCGGAGATGGAAAAAAATCCCTGAAAAAGAATACCTCTACAGGAAACCGGAAGTTACCCCTGACCGGCGCAGCATTCTTTTTCATTACCCCGCACACCGTTGTCCGGGGGCCCAACAGAAAAGAATTTTTTGTTTTTTCTAGCCCCCATAGTTGAATATGATGGGTAATGTATGGGGGAATCGATTTTTTTTTTTAAATTTTGGCTTGTAAAACACTGGGGAATTAAATGATCCAAATGTCGGGGAGACATATATGAATATAAGAAGCGCTGTGAGGAGGATAAATCGGAGTAAAATAATCCGGTTTAACAATGGCCCCGGGCATCATATATCAGGGATTTTCGCTGCGAACCCAACCATCAGAAGATTTAGAACCTCGTAAAACAGCGGTGCCTGAGATGTGGCTAGAAAGGCTCAAGAAAAAGGAGCGAGAAGCAGTAAAGGGCGGGAAAGTTTTGGCGCTAGTGGGGGAGACAGACTTTAAAAGTCGGAATTTCCCAAAGGGGGGAAAGGGGAAAAAGGGCAGACACAAAATGAACAAAAAGGGGAAAACTTCAGAAATCAAAAGTACACAAAAGGGAATTTTAAAAAAAAATAAGACCATTTTTTGGAAAAACCTTGTGTCCCTTTATCGAACGCGCCCCTTTTTCAAAAAACCACAGGTACAGGCCCTGCCCACTCTGCCCGGCACCCCCCCCCCGGCGCCCGTGAGAGTCTACCCTTTGTTCATGCTGAGTAAATAAAAAACCCTGCAAAATTCTTACACATTTTCGATTTTTAATTGTTTTTAAAGTCTTGTGGGGGCCTGTGAAATAAGCTGCCAGGGGCCCCAAAGAAACTTGCTAGCAGTACCCCTGTGGAAAAGGGAAAGTGAAAACACCAAAAATTTTGAAGAAGGAAAAATACAGAAGTATGAGTTGGGTGAGACTTTTTGAGTTTGCCAGGATGTACAGAGGACTGGGGACAGTTTTTTGCGAGACAAACGGGACACTTTTGGAGTTATTTTTTTGAAACAGCCCAAATTGTGGACATTTTATTTCGTGAGACAAAAACCCGACAACGGGATTTTTTGCGGACGGAAACAGAAAACTTTTATTTTTTATTTTTGAAAAAACAGACAACTGGGGAGTTATTTTGTGAGACAGAGGATTGTGGAAAATTTAAAATTTTTGAGATAGAAACAGACAACTGGGAGTTTTTTTTGGGGAGCCCGAACAGACAATTTGGGAAAAGTTATTTGTGAGACAAACAGGGGACTGGGAGTTATTTTGTGAGACAGACGTTGGGGCAATTATTTTGTGAAAAGAAACAACAGCTGTGGAGTTATTTTGTGAGACAGAAACGGGACGACTGTGGATATTTTTATTTTGAGACAAAAAGGGGGAAGGGGGACAGTTTTTTTTGGGTGAGACTGGGGCCCCAATGACTGGGAGCTAGCCCCTAGTGGCTTTAAAAAATACAGAGAAGGGAAGCAACCCACCCCAGAAGGGGTTTTTGATATCGGAAGCCCCTCAGGGAGGGGGTTTTTCCTTTTTCCCAAAACAATAACCCCCCCTCCCTTTTCTCCCCCCCTATCTTCCAGATGCCATCACCAATCCAATAAAGGAAGAAAAAAATTTTTTTTTTATATTATTTAAACATAATTAAAGACTATAGCATTTGTTGTATTTTAAAACTGTAATTAATCCCCCCTTTTTTTAAAAAAAATTTGAAAATTTTTTTTTTTTGTGTAAATTTTTTTGGGGTTTTCTGGAATGGACCCAATTTTTAAATTTCCTTTATTTTTTAAGGGAAATATTGTTCGAAATTTCAGACTTTTGAATTTAAAACTAGCCCCTGGAACGGTTTTAAGTTCAAAAATTTTGGGGGAAATTTTTTTTAAAAAGGGGAAGAAACTAGAGAGAGACCGGAGGGGAAGACGAAGGAAAGCGGTCATAGTATCGGGGGCACTGAAAAAAAAAATGGCTTCAAACTAATGCCCTGAACTAACCTTTTCATAAAAGAAACACAAAGATCTGGGGTGTGGAAAAATAATGAAGAAAAATGACATCACGATCCCATTAGGGAAGGAAAAATTTCAGCGGGGGGTGAATAAAAGGCCCCAAGACAAAAACAGAGACCTTAAAAAATAAAAGGGGGATCCTCCCTTAAAAAAGAGTTGTAGAAGCCGCAGAAAGCTTGGTCCCCATAACCCAAAGTTTTTGGCCCAAGGGACTAGGGGGGAAATGCAAACAGAGGAGATTTCCAGCAATCGCCCCCCCATGAACTATGCGCGAAAATTTTTAAGGGAGATCACCCGGGACCATGGCAATTTCCCCTTCAAAGAAAAAAAGCAAGGTTCCTATGTCAACCGGGGGACCCGAAAAAGAATGCCAAGAAACTTGACCATATCACTTTCGGGAATATGTGGGGCCATGTAAGTAAAAATGGAGTATCGGGGGATAAGGGGAATGCCTAAAAAAGTAATGAAACAGGTTTTCATACTAAAAAATTTTAAAAGCCATTAAAAGTGGCCCAATGGGAAATCAGTAAATCGACCCAAAAGGGGGAGGCTGCTACTGGGCCCAACAGTCATTTGCCAGAGTAAACTATAGCAAAGTCACCTAATAAAGTAAATGACCAAATATGTGATGGAAGAACAGAAGGTAGGTTTTTTAAGCTAAGAGAAAAAAGGATAGTGTAAGGACAACTAGGGTGGGCCCCCAGCTTGAAACAAAGTTGAGGAAAGCGAGGAAACCAACATAAAACCCAAAAATGTTGTCAGATGAGAAAGAAAGGGGGTTTGCAGATTCCTTTAGGGGCCCAAAAAGAGGGGGGTTGGGCTAGAATGTTTTCCCTCCAAGGGGTGTCATATGTCTTCTCAAGATCAAAAAAGACTGCTAGGAGGGTGTTTGTTAGCAAAGGCATTTCAAATATATGATCTTAAGGGGAGAAAGGGGGCCCCAAAGTGGGAACGGCCCTTGCAAAAGCCATTTTGGCGAGTTTTCCCAAGAACCATTGAGAGGTCTTTTTCCCCAAATCGTTCCATCCCCTTGCGGGACTTCAATGGTCGGGGCCCAATGGGACGATAGTGGCGGGTTTCCCCAAGCCCCGAGCTCCCATTTTTGGGCAAAACAGTAGTACATGGCAGTTTTTCTTTGTTGAGGGGAACCCTCGTGCCCCCAAAAAAGATTGAAAAGAAAAAAGAAGGGAAAGGGGCCGTGGGAAAATGCAGATGTACAACTGATATGAAAAACATCAGGTCCACTGCCGAGGGCGGCAACCCGGAAACTGGACTCTAGCTCTAGGAAAAGTAAAAGGTACTTATACACTCCATTCCATAGAGGAAAACCCCAAGGGCAATTGCCCCTTGCCAGACTTGGGGATACAAAAAATGGGGACGAGATAAAGCCCTTGAAAGATACAGAAAAGATAGTTCCTGTTTCCATGAAACTTCAAAAAGGTTCAAACATTAACACCACCCAAACCCAAAAAAAATAGGAGCTGGGTCTGGATGTACCTGCCGCACAACTTCCTACCTTCTTCCAAACTGAAACACATAGGGGAAGACTGGGTTTAAAGGGTAGATATGTAGTCTTGATAACAAGTGCGTTCAGCGCTGCGCATGAGCAGCGACCAACTCCCCTTGCCCCCTTAAAACCCTTTTTGATATAATTTATAAAGGCCCAGCTGCCAACGGGCTGGCAAGCGGAAAGCAGGGGGATCTAGCTCTAGGAAGGGGAAAAGGTTTACATTATACAGCCCCTTTCCCCTTTAAGGAAAATCCAAGGGAAATTTTGCCCTTGCCCAAAATTTGATACAAAAAAATGAGGGACGGGAGATGAACCCCTTGAGAGATACAACAAGTTTATTTCCTGTTTTCCCCGAAAGAAAACTTCAAGGGGTTTCCCTACAACATTAACCCCAGCAACCCAAAAAAGGGGGAGCTGGGCCCTGGAGGGTACCTGCCGCACAATTTCCCTCCCTTCTTTAAAATGCACCATGGGGGAAAAAAGGAAAAGGGAAAAGGTAGATTTTTGGGGGTCTTAAATAGCAAGTGCGTTCAGCATTGCGCTTTGACGCACCCCCCCCAACTGCCCTTGCTCCTTAAAATCAAAAAAACACTCTAAAAGTCCAATTATATTGAAAAGGGCCCCACGCAGCACATTTAAATGCACTCCCGGGGAAAACCACCCCAGGAGACCCCCAAAGGGCACCCTGTTGGAAGGCCTCCCCCTGGGGTTTTTAAAGGAAATTTAGAACGGACATCCCAAAAAAACAAGGGACAAAAACGGGTTGTACCAGTTACATCAATAGGGGTTTAAAAAGGGAATCCTACAAAAGATAGTAAATGAGAATATAAGTCACAATCCGCCCTTTGCAAATTGCCAATAAAGGGCTACAAGGCAGTGGGGAATATTGAAGGGTAAAGTAAAAAGGGTTACGGGTCCCCCAAAACCTTGTGAGGGTTGGGGGATCGAAAACCCCTTCCGAATTTTTGGGTGCCACTATTTTTTTTTTTTAATTATTAACACATGCCCGTTTTTCCCACCAAGCGGGGGGGCCCCGAAAAAAAAAAACTTTAAACCATCATTCACTTCATCACGGGCCTTGCCAAAGGGTGCTTTACACTAC
This sequence comes from Cherax quadricarinatus, assembly GCF_026875155.1. Classification (NCBI taxonomy): domain Eukaryota; kingdom Metazoa; phylum Arthropoda; class Malacostraca; order Decapoda; family Parastacidae; genus Cherax; species Cherax quadricarinatus. Next base: position 7,874,254 of record NC_069418.1, read on the forward strand.
ATTTTTTAAACCCGGGCAACATTAACCCCCCCTCCTTAAAGGTCCCAGGAAACTGTACTTCCCATCTCCGGGGATTCAAGTCCGGCCTCCCGGTTTCCCTGAATCCCTTCATAAAATGTTATTTGCTCACATCCAACAGCCCGTCAAATTTTAAAAAACCCTTTTGTTCCCCTTTCACCCCTATCAAACACGCTCACGCATCCCGCGGGAAAGCCCAAGCCCCCGCACAAAAAAACCCCCTTTTTACCCCCTCCCCCCCAAACCTTTCCTGGGCCCCCCCCCTCCCCCCGCCTTCCTTCCCCCTACAACTGATCCCACCTTGAATTTCATTCTTTTTTGGCCCCTTCTCTCTAAGGCCCCGAACCACCTCCAAAAACCTTCCTCAGCCCCGGCCCAACTTTTTGGAAACCCGCACCTTCTCCTAACCCCCCCAAACCTGGGAAATTCTCTGCATTATATTCACCCCCACACTTTCCCCCGGGAACATGAAAAAATTTTTTCCCCAATCCCAAAAACCCCTTCTCCTCGCTGCAACTTTCCCTCACCCATGTTTCACACCATAAAAGAGCTTTGGGTTTAAAAATTTGCTCTCATAATTCCCCTCTTTGCCCCCGGGGAAAAAAGTGCTTGTCCCACAGACTCCAAAGTCCCACCGCTCCCCCTTTTTCCCCCTCACAATTCAGATTACCTCATTTTTATAGACCCATCCGCTGCACTTTTCACTCCCAAAAAACTGAATACTTTCACCTCCCCAAAATCCTCCCTCCAATCTGTACCCCATTTTCATCACCAAATTTTTCTTTTTGTTTATCCCCAAAACCCTCCTTTTTCCCTTTTATTCATTTTTAATTTTTTCTTCTTTTGCATACCCTCCCAAAATTCATCCCCAAACTCGCAACTTCTTCCCCAGAATCCCCCAAGAGCACGGGATCATCAGCAAAGAGCAACTGTGAAAAACCCCAAACTTTATGTGTGATTCTTTATCTTTTAACTCCACACCTCTTGCCAAGACCCCGCTTTTTCTTCTCTTACCCCCCCTTTCATAAATACTTTAAAACAACCACGGGGGGGACATCACACATCCTTGTCAAAGGGCCCATTTTTTACGGGGAAAATTAATCCCCTCTTTTCCTACAACTCTAATTTGAGCCTCACTGCCTCTTTAAAAACTCCACTGTTTTTAAACAACCAACCCCCTCCCAAAAAAAACCTGCAACATTGCCACATTCCCCCCTATCCCCCTGCTTACCCCTTTTTTCCAAATCCAAAAAATGCCACAAAAACCTCTTTACCCTATCTAAATACGGGTTCACTTATATTTTTCACTGAAAACCCCTGACCCACCCCCCCCTCCCTTTTCCCAAAAGCCCCCTTTGTTCATCTGCTATCCTTTTCCCCCTCTTACCTTAATTTTTCAAAAATAACTCTCCAACATTTTTCCCGGGTTTATTCCAACGGATTATCCCCCTATTTTTTTTGCCTCTCTTTTGCCCCCCTTTCCCTTTATACGGGGGAAAATATGCTTGCCTCTCCCCAATCCCAGGTCCCTTAAACCCTCCCCATCTTTTTTTAAAAAATTTGCCCCAAAACCACCCCCAAAACTATATCCCCACCTTTTTTTAAATTTTTCTTTTTTTATCCCACAATCCTGGCTGCCTTCCCCCCTTTTAATTTTGCTACACCACACCACAAGGGCCTTTTCCTCACTCCAAACAAGTTTTTATTCCCCCTTCCCCCAATACCGAAGTCACGCTTCCCTATCTTCATAAAAATTTAACTTTTCCCCTCAAATTTTCCCCCAAATTAACCTCAAACTCCCCCAAATTAATAACCCCCCTTTCCCTTTTTTTAAAATTTTGAAAAAACCCTTTTGGTTCTCTAGGCTTCCTTAACTTGTTTTTTCCCCACCCCAAAAAATTTTTTTTATTTTCAAAAAAAATTTTTTGATAACATTTTCCCCCACTCCTCATTTCCCTCTTTTTTTACATTGCTTCCCACTCTTTTAACCTCCTCTCTTTTCCTATACTCTTCCCCCCTTGAAACATTTCTATTTTGTAAAAACTTCTCATTTTAAAACTTTTTTCCCCCTTACTACTCTCCCCTGCATCTTCTTTCCACCAATCGCCCCTTTTCCCTTTCCGCCCCCCACTTTCCTGAAACCCAAAAAACTTCTGCTAAAACACTCTAACAAAAATTTTTTTAAACCTACCCCTTACCTCTTCGACCCCATTCCCTTTTTCCCTTCATTCCCCCTTATCCCCAAAGTTTTTTAAAATCTTACCCTAACTGCCCCCTTTTTTTGGTTTTTAACCCTTAAACCTCTCTTTTCCCCTGACCCCTTCTTTTCTCCTTTTTAAAACCCCTATCCCTTTTTACGCTCAGTGTAGAAACAACTAAGAAGTGACCCTGATATATCTGGGGCCCCCTTAAACATGTACATCCTAAAGCCCTACTCAACAGTCTTTTACTCCCAAATCATAATCCAACAAACCTGTCATTTTGCCCTACCCCATATCTTGTTTACTTCTTATCCTCTTTTTTTAAAAATTTTTTACCTAAAACAAAACCCCCTTTCATACAAAGTTCAAGGGCTCCCATTTTCATTTTTTCTGGCCCCCAAAACTTACCCCAAAACCCTCCCCTAAAAGTTTCTCCTACTTTAGCATTCAGGTCCCCTTTCAAAATTTTACCCCCTCACTTGGTTAAAAGGGGTTCCCATACATTCATTTAACATCCCCCAAAATCCTCTCTCTCCTCTACATTCCTCTCTTCTCCGGGGTGCATAAAATTTTAAAGACCCACTTTTCGACCCAAACCCTTTTAACCCCACAAAACCCTTGAATTTGCACTTTAAAAATTCTCTTTTCCCCTTTCCCCATAACAAAACCCTTAAATTTTTAAACTCCCTCCCCCTTCCTTTGTTTAAACCAAAACTCAGATACTCCAGTTTTAATCCCATTTTTTTTCCCCCCAGAAAAACCCCCTTTCCCCCCTTCAGCTTTTTTTCCCCTTAGAGCCAGGACACCCAAACTTTTTTTCCCCATTCATAACATCAGAAACCCCATCTGTTTATTGTCATCCCACAAAAACATCCACGCACATTAAACCCCTCCCCAGTTTTATAAATTTTTTCTTCTTTCTTTGGGTAAATGTTTTACAGGAGAAGGGGGGTTACTACCCCAAATTGGGTCCCGGAAATTTTATCCCCTCTTTAACACGCATGGTTTAAACAGGGGGAAAAGATACTTTTCCATTCCCCATGGACAATAGAAAATTAAAAGAAAACAAGAGTTTTTAAAAAAAAAGGAGAAAAAACCTAGATTTTATGTAAAAAATTGGACCCCCTGTTAACGAAAATTTTTTTCATTCGGGGCCCAAAGTAGGGAACCGAATTTTGTTTCCCAAAGGGAATTTTGGGTGAAGTAGTTTTTGCCCCTTTCCCGCCCCCCAAACATAACTACAAACGCATTTAAATAATGGTCGCTTTGGGGAGGTGATCGTTAAGGGGGGGTCCACTGTATTTACTGCATTTTGCGTGTCTGTGAAGTGGGGCCCAGTGGGGAAATTAAAATACTGTTTCCTTTTATGTATTGAACTACTAACTTTCAAAAAATACCATGAAAACTTCCTAAAATACATACATGTTTTGTATAAAAATTTTATATGTTTCCTCCCACTCTTTATTTTTTGCCCAATCTCTTTTTAAAAACTCCCCAAAAGGTCCGGCGAAGGAAAAAAATTTTTGGGTGGTTTCAAATTTAATTTTGGATAAAAAAACACGAGTGAGGGGGGTTGAAATTTGAGTGGGATTTTGCACGTGGGTAAAAAAGTTATAAAAGCTTATTGTTTTGGTTTAACTTTTTATTCTGTTAGTGGGTTGGATTTTTTGAAGCACCTGCCAAGTATAAAGGCCCGGGCCCGCAGGCCTACTTCAGTGTTCTCCTTTTTTAAAATTTTTTATGTTGATGAGTGGAAAAAGTTGCCTAATTTAAAAACAGAGGGGGAACACTGCAGCAGGCCTTTGGCCCCTACTGGTAGGGCCTTCACAATCCTCCCCAAAAACCCCCCTTTTTAGCGCTACAATATAATGCAGCAGAGAATGAAAAAAAACTTGGGTAAAGGTTTATCAGGCGGAAAAAAAAGTGCGCTCTCATTAAATGATTCATCCCGGAAAAGGGAAACAGAAAAATTTAACAGCACTAGCCTGAAAAGGGATGAAAAAAAAGCTTGGGGCGAATTTTGGGTCTTTGTAACCCAACACATTCAGGGAAAAATGGGAGAATAACACTTTTAGTTCTCCCCCAAATTTCCCCTGGGGGCCCTGAATATTCCTTTTTAAGTAAAACATTTTTTTTACCAAAAAAAGGAAATTTTCAGCAAAAAGAAGCAATAAAAACCCTGGGCTATTAGGGCCAGTAAAAATGTGTGGAGGGGGGGAAGGGAAGCATGAAACAAAGGAATCCGAATACTGTTTAAGGGAAAAGGGTTTTTGTGAGGGTCGTGAAAAAGAAAGGGGAGATTATTATTTTTAATCAAAAGGAAGTGCTAAGCCACAAGGGGTAAAACAGAAATGGGGAGGAGGCGCGTTGGGGCCAATCGGGGTTTGTTTGGGAGTTTTAGCATCAACATCTCAGCAGATTTAAAAGGGAAAATGCTGATAAACCAAAAATTTCATAGACTGGTGGGGGCAGAAACAAGTAGAGACTGGGCAACTATGGAGGCAAACCCAAAGGGTGTTGGAGGTGCGGGGGGTATGAACCTGGAGAGATGCGTCGGCGGGGGTTTTGAAGAGCCCGGGAGTGTAACAGGAGAGGGAAAGGAGGTTGGAAGCTAACCAAAGGGGAAAAAACAAGATGGGAGGGGAAAAAGGAAAAAGGGGGGGACTCCAAGGGGGGAGGGGGTGAACCCCACCTTTTTGTGAGAGCCAAAAGGGGGGGGGTGAGAACCAGGCGCCCCCGGGGAAGGGTAGATTCAACTCACAGGTGAAAGCGCGAAAAAGTTTTAAGCTTGCGAAATCTCGTAACTGGGAAAAATAGCGAGCGAGATGAAAAACAGTTGAAGAAAGGGAAAAGGTGCGAGGTTTGGGGTTTCAGAGGATAAAACCCCAAAAAAATAAAAACGGGGGCCCCCAGAAGCCCGGGCACAGAGAAGGTTTGGGAGGGGGGGAGGACTGTCAAGAATGGAGGGCTCGTGTAATCAAGAAAAAAGGAGCACGAAGTTTTCCCTGAAGGGGCAGCGCTGTAAGTCCTTGTGGCCTTTGCGGTCTTTTTTATTATAATAAATAATAAAAATTCCCTGAAGGGAGAGCTGGGAGGGGCAGCCATTTGGTAAAGGGCCCTTTCCCTTTTCCCAAAATAAAAGGAAAATTTTCCGTTTTTTTCAATAAAACTTGTGTTCGTTGGGTTTTTCCCTTATTAAATTTGATTTGTAAGGTTTTTCCCCTAAAATTTTTCTAGTGGGGGTAGCTTTTCTTAGTGGGCCCTTTTTTGTCTGGGGTAAAACATTTTATGGTGACCTCTTGAGTGTCTCTGATACCCTTTCACAGCCCTCTTCACAGGGTTTTTAAACTACTACTAAAAAAAATTTAAATGTATTCCCCAAAAGATATGGGACAGAATTTTTACAATTAAAAAGCCTCACATTTTCCCAAAAAAAATCTACACACTCCATAGTTTCCCCCAAAGGGTTTTACCTAATTTAAATTTTTCCTTCTCCTTGACAAACCTGGGTAACCATGTTTTGACACACTTTTGTCCCCCCTGGGTATGGGGGCCACAACTTTAAAATTTTAAAAAAATTTACCCCTGGGGGCCCCAAAAAGAAACCCCAAAAAATGGAGGACCCAGAATCCTGCCCGGGGTTTAGGTCAAGCCACAGAGAGAGAGAGTCAGTGAGATGAGAGAAAAGAGAGAGGGGCCGGCTAAACTCCTCCCACAAAACAAAAGGGGCGTTTGGCCCGCACAATTTTTCCAGTTAAACCAAAAATTCTACCACACCTTAATTTTACTTTTACAAAAAAAAATTTTCAACTTTATAAACTAATTATTTAAAAATTTTGGGGGTTTATGTGTCTAAAGTAAAAAAAACCCATTATATTAGAAAAATAGGGTTTACCCCGCTGCCTCCGGTCCCTTTATTATTTTTAAATTTTTAAAACAAGGGGGAAGGCCAAACCCGGAGGGTTTTTACCGCGCCTGGGGGGGGATATTTTGGAATGGCAAAAGGCTTAATTTTGGGGTAAATGGAGCCCGATCCAAATTCCCCAAATCAAGGGCCCCCCACCAACATCAAGGGAAACCCTTTCCTTTTAGGGGGGGCTCTCGGTCATAAGGTTGAACAGTCCCCTTTTGACATTTAGGCCAAAAATCCCCATCAATTCAATATAAATTTGGTATTCCAGATTTAAATGTTTCTTTTAAATACATGTTGGGTCCTATAGCCCCATAAAAAACCCCCCCCCCAGACGGGAAATCTCACAAAAACTAGCCCTTCCCCCAAAGGGTACGGCTGTAAAAAGTTATTGCTTAAGTCTGGGAAAGGGGGGTAACAAGACTACCCAAAAGCCTTTCATAAATTTCCCACCATAACTACTCTTCCCCTTTACTGGTTTTTTTTCAACAGATTTGCCCGAATTTTTTAGAAAAGCATTTTTAAACATACCCAAATACTCAACCCTTAACTATTTTTCAATTTTAGTGACTTTTAAACAATAAAACATTACAATCAAAAATTGCACACAATCCCACTTGAAAGGGCCCCCCAAAAAAAAAAAAAGGCATGTTCCTCTGTACGGTAACCCGCAAGCAACTGGTCCCCAGGGTGGCATCTTCCTGATCAGGAGACAAGAGAAAAGCCAAACCCCGAGCAGTAGGTTTTCCCCCAGGGGGAAACTTCACAAAAATGTCCCGGGGTTCTCACTTGGTGGCCCAAAACCCAAAAGTAGACTTCCAGTCCCCCAAAACTCCGGGTCCTTAAAATGGCAGGAAATCAAGCCCATCTTCCCAGGTCCCCCCTCCAAAAAAGATCCCCCAAAATTATAAAAGGGGGGGGGTTAAAAGAACATGGGGGGGTCCCAAGGGGGCCAAAAGGGGGAAAAGTCGGGCCCTTTTTTACATAGAACACCAAACACAACATACATAAACCCTTTCCCGAACGTCTCCCTGTTAAAGAAAGGTTGTTTAACTAAATGCCTCAACTCAATTTTCGTACACCCTGACCCTCGTCACACTTTTTGGTCTGACTCACTCCTTTTACAATCAGATTTGGGTGGTAGAGAGTACTCAGGCTCACCGAGAGTCCCCACTGCCCCAAAAAAAACAAGGAAACACAAGACAAAAACCCCATGTACAAAATGCACCATGAAACTACATGGGAAACATCTTGAAGGGGCATCAGCAAAAAATTCTCGGGCCTTTCATAAAATTTTACTTCCAAAAATTTAAAAAGGGTGTAGGAACAAAGCCCATTTTAAGGGGTCTGATTTTTTGTACATAACACAGGGAAAAGGAGAAAGATCCTGAGACATGTACAAATTCTGAAAAAGGGCCCGCCCCAAAAAAGAAAAATTTTTTTTCCTGTGGTAAAAAAGTTGACATTTAAACTTAGAAGGTTTTTTTCCCTAGACGAACAGTTTTTTTGCAACCCCCTCCAGTGCAACAACAAAACCAAAGAATTCTTTGCACCAGGTTGGTACATTTAAATTTACAAAACACCATACGTTCCCTCTCCACACAAATTTTAAACACAAAAAATGGGAAAAAATTTGCATTACAACATTAAAAAAGGGGGCTTGAACACAGCCAAAGGAAATCACATTTCCATGTTTTAGCTTATTTAAAATTTTTTTGCTTTTTTTAGTCATATTTTCAATCTCTCTAATTTTGGGAAACCTTTAGTTGTTTAAAGTACTCTGTGGTAGTCAGTGTTTTTATGCCCCCGGGTGCCATCTAATTTGGGAAACCCTGAAGCAAAGGGAATGCCCATGGGCCCACTAAGCACTACAAACTGGTTTTTGGAAGAATTTCCTTTTCCTCCTTTTCCAATTTTTTTATACAGATTTTTCCCCCACAAAAAATTTTTTGAATTGGGTCAGTTTTTTAACAATTTCCCTCATGGGGTTTCAATTTTTTCCCCCTTCTGACATCCCAAACTTTTTTTAAATTCAAGGGGGCTGGGGCCAAATCTCCCCAAAATTTTTCTCATTAAACCCCAAACATGCATTTCCCCAAAAACTTTTACACCGTTATTTCTTAAAAAACGCTTTTGGTATTTTTACAGATTTTTGTTTTGCGCCCTTTAAAATTCCCTTTTAAAACATTGGGGCCCCCTTGAAATTTTTTACACCAAAATTTAAACCCTTTGACGGGTTTCTGTGTACCTTCACTCCCCTTCTTTTCTGCTCAGGGGTTTTGGGTTTTTTATTAACCCCCGGGAACTTCCCCCACAACAAAGTTCACTCAAAGCAACCTTTCCTTTCAGATTTTCACATGAAATTTGGGCCCCGTATCAGCCCCCTTTTCCAGCCTCCAGAGTTTTTTTATTGGGCCACATTAATTTGGGCCCACAAACATCATCCTGGTCTTGGGTTGGTGGAAAAAAAAACACGTTTACTGGTACCATCCCCCCTCATACGAGCCAAAAAAGTATCTGAAACTGAGAAAAAAATCCCCAGGGGGGGGCATCACCCATCCTCCCCAAAACCAATAGCTCAGGATTCCAGATGCTTTTCCCCCCTCAGCAAATACAAAGAAAGGGATCCTCTCAAACCCCGTTGTTTGTATTGGGCTAAACCATAGGGTTTCATCCTTGCTTGAGGGTTTTTATGAATTTCTTTTATTTTTCCCCTTGGTGGAGAGTGATACACAGTTAACACTTTTAGGCTCAAATTTTTTGTCCCTTCAAAACATTTTCCCAAAAGACTTTTTAGGTTTAAAATTTTGTCCTTTATCTTTTTTGTGGCCCGCTTGAAGAAAACCCCCCATGAAAAAGAATTCATCAAAAAACCCCTTTAAAACTAATGAGGGGGGTACTTATGAGAGGGGGCTTTCTTTCCCGGTACCTGGTTTGGAAACAAATTAATTTTTTGGGAAATAATTATTTCCCATTTCCGGGGCCTTGGGATGGGCCCAAAGCATCCCCTACCACTTTCTGAAGGGTTTACCTGGGGCTGAAAACGGTTTTAAGGGGAAAAAGGTTTAAAACTTCCCACTAGGTTTTTTCCCTTTTAATTTTAAGGGGATGATAGGTCTCAATATTTCTCTCTGACAGTCTCCCACAGTGAACCAGAAGAAAAGCCTGGAAAACCCTTTGGGCATCACCACCTGGGGGCAAAACCCCTTTTTCCCCCCTTTCCCCCCCTACTGCAAACAGAGGGAAATTTTTTATAAGAGTTTTCCCCCCGAAAAAGAAAACTTTTTTTAAAAAATGTAAAATTCTTCCTCGCAACAGCGACATTTTCCTGCACAGGGAAAATTTTTGCACCCTAGCAGGGGGCGCCTTTTCTCTCCCTATTTAAATGAACCATTTCCAATCATGCTCAGTCTGGCTTTAAAAATCCTTTTTTTCAGTTGATGCAGTTTTAACATCAGAAAGCAGAGTTAAAACTTTTAAAACCCCCACCTCCTCATAGAAATATCATGAAGGGCTGTTTGGGGCATTTAAACATGAGCCCTTACTTTTTCATGGTGGAACCCTCAGGGGGGAAGGTCTGGCAGGGGTTTTTCCCACCATTTCCTCCCAACCCTTTGGGGTTGGTTTCCCCCAAAAAAAGTTGTTCCTCATGTCTAAAAAGGCCCATAACATTATTCCCTAATAAGAAGGGCGACCCCTTCGAAAGAATTTCATCTGAGATACCTTTCAGGGAGAAAAGCCAACTTGGTATTTTTAGATTTACCCATAATTTGTTTTACCCGGGGTTCCCCCAAAGGTTGAACCCCCTAATACCCTTTTAAAATATATTAACCCCGTATAGGGTTTCCTTTTGACACTGGTAGCACTCCCGCACGTTAAGGAAAGAGTAGGTCTACATCCATCTCTCAAGGGGAAAAAATGTTTCCCCAACTCTCCCTCCAAATTTTTTTGCCCCCAAACCCAAATGTGGTACTAGAAAATTTTTAAAATCCTGGGGTCTAGATCCAAAGGTTTCCCCCTCACCTTTCCTTGAAGGACCTATGCAGGCAACTGGTTTTATCTCTGCGTTAGAGCCTCTGGGGGGGTTCCTCCCTTCCTGAACTCGCCCCCTTTACCCGCAAAACTTTTTGTTTTGCCCCGTTTTGTTACAGTAGTAACAGCCTAAATCTTAAAAAAGGGATTTTTAAACCCTTTGGGGTAGGACTGGTTTCTGTTTCCCCCGGGGGCCCGAAAAAATTACTGGGTTGTCTAGGTAAACTTTGAACTCCCGTGACTTACCCCCTTTCCCCTATTTTAAAAGGGCACCTCAGCCTTCTTTGTCCCTGAAAATTCTTGTCCCCCTTAAACCTTTTTTTACCATGGGGCTTGGGAAAAGGGGTTTGAATGAGGGGTAAATTTTTAGAAGCCGCATGACTTTTTTTTACTTACCCAAATTTCCCTCGAGCCCCCGAATTTTGTTCCCCCCCCCCCCTAGATCCCGTCTTCTGGGAAAAAATTAAACCGGGGGTTTTTTTCCCCCAAAAAACTCTCGGGGGTCAAAAGGGGTTTATTGTACAATTCCTAACCATCAGATCTACTAATTTTTTTAAAACCCTTTTTTAACTCCTTTGAACCCAAACCCCTTTCTTAAAAAGGAACAGTTTTTATTCCCAAATCCTTTTGGTCTGGGCCCTCCCGAAAAAAAAATTTTTGATTCCTGAACTTCTGTTATATTTCTCAGTAAACATTTGGGAGGCAAGCAATACTTCCTCTTTTTTTTTATCTTTAAACAGAAAAATCTTGGCCCCCCCCAAGTCTCTACTCTCTGGAATCCTTTTCCCAAAAGTTTTGTGCGAACTAGGGTAGCCCAAATTCTGTTTGGGGCCCCCTTTTTCTAAAAAAGTCCCTTTTCAAAAAAAAAAAAAATATCTATCTGGGGGCATCTTGTAAAAATTAGGGACAAAATTTTTCAAACTTTGTTTTTTTTAAAATATGCTAGGTCCCTTTTTCAGAACCTCCTTTAAACTTTGACGTTCTTCCCCTTAAACTTCATTAATTTCATTTAGCCCCCTTTGTACGCTAATTTCAGTCTCATTTCTTTCCCTTTTCCCCTTTACCTGGGGTAGGTGATCCCTTTTTTGGTTTACTTTAAAAAGGGGATGTTTACGATGAATTAATTACCCCTAATAAAAAAATTTTTTTTTAAGGTTTTTTTTTTTGTTTTAATTTTTTTTTTTTAAACCCCCCCCCTTCTTCCCTCCCAAAAAAAGGTATCATGGGCAAAGTTTTTCCCACGGCAAAAAATTTAAAATAAAAAAAACAAATTGAAAGTAAAAATGCACATAGCAAATTAACCAAAAACCACCAAAAAAAAAATTGTTTTCTAACCTTTCTCCCACCCTTTGGAGGGAAAAAAAACCGGGAAACTAATAAAGAAAAAAACACTTCCACTGACCCCCTTGGGGAAATCTTTACCAGAAACATGCAAATGTTAATTACCCCATACCAGCACATATAGTTCAAGAATGTTTTGAGTTATTTTAGCAGTCAAATAACTCTCCCGGTCAAGCCCCCATGTTACTTTGGGTTTGTCCCTTTTTAACTTTGATAGTAAGGTTCTCACTACATGTTCTAGTGTGGGGTAGCTTTTACTTAGTGGCCTTATTTGTCTAGGGGTAATATTTACATCATGGCTGATCATCTTGAGTGTCTCTGATACCCTTTCACCAGCCCTCTTCACAGGTTATGTAAACTACTACTATAAAAATATAACTGTATTCTCAATAGATATGTACAGAATATACAAT
>NC_069418.1:7891540-7904040 GCF_026875155.1 Cherax quadricarinatus
AAAACAGAAATACCAAAAAAAACAATAAAATAAAGTCATTACAGAAATGTGATTTGATTTTCATAGTAAAGTTCGACTTACGCCGTTTTCTCGAACCAACTCGTCGTAATCGATGATATATTATAATATATTATAATATATATAAATAATTATATATATATATATAATATATATATATCCTTAAACCTTGACTGCCCCAACCCCAAATCCTGAATGTTCCGGTGTCAAAAAAATTTAAAAAAAAAAAAAAAAAAATTATGAAATAGAATCTTTTTCCCAAATTGAAAGGGCACCAAAAGAATGAAATTTGATGGAAAACGATGGAATTACGCTCTCGCAAAGTTAGCAACCTCTGATATTTACGAATCGGTGAATTCGCCCACTTTGAGCCCTATTTTCGGCTAATTCCATTGTTCCATCAAGCCAACTCATAGCTTTTCTTTAGAACTCCATTTTCTATCAAAAATTTTGATGCAAGAAACACCAATAACATGGGCAGAAATTTGCAATTGGGCATTTCATGAAATTAAAAAATATGACAATTTCAAAATAGGGTCCAAAATGAACAATGCAGCCCATTCCTGGCTCTAAAATAACATTTTCTTTGTTTCATCAGTCACGCCCTCCAGGCTCTCTGATATTACTCTTGCTTCTATTTTGAATTTTTATTCAAACATAAATTAGAAGATTTACTGTTATGCAGACTACTGCAATATTGTAATAATTGTATAAATAATGTTAACCCATTCATGACTGCATATTAGAATGGCTAATTGGGCATTTATTGGAAAATGACATCATTTGTTTACTTTTGAACATCGGGAAAAATCAAACATTTCCCCTACTTTGAGCTCCATTTCAAGGTTCTTTTCATAGTAAAACCAATCAAAATCACCTCTATTTCTATAATATGTTTTCCATTCTATCAAATGAGACCAAAAAAACGAGAATACAACCATAAATACTATACAAAAATAGATCACAAATTCGGCATTTTAATTAAAAAAAAAATGGTCATAGTTTTTTTTTCTCATTATGCACTGCGTGCTGCAGGATATTTTTATATAGTGCACACTGACCACAGAGACCCATTCTCTCACATGTGGGCCTACCACAATTCTCCTGCTTGATTTGAAGCCGCTAGAATTTGAGTATATACAGTAGGGCCCCGCTTTATGGCGTTTCACTTTACGGCGTTCTGCTAATACGGTCATTTCAAATTATGACCAAAACTCGCTATACGGCTCCCCCCACCTGACTTTCTAATACGGTCACCGCGCCCCACCCTGTTTGTTTACATTCTCTGTGAGCTCAGTAAGCACTAAGTCTCTCCATTTTGTCTGGAAACTCCAAAATTTCAAATGTTTTTAAAAGTTATTTCATATTTTATATATACTCTGATAATTATACTTATGTATACCTGTACCTAAATAAACTTACATACTGTGCTGGCATGCAGGTACATATTAAAAAACAGTAAGAGTGTCTTGTTCTCCAGACGTCAATTAGTAATGATAAAAATAATCATCGAGTCTCATTTAAATGTCGTATATTACATTAATATACACATTTTCATTAATCCATCATGATATTTTTTTCAAAATTTATAAAAATAAACACGATGCATAACATATAAATAAGATTTAAAAACACCCAGTAAATAAAAAACATAAATGTGAGATGTGGTAGCAGACGACTTGCACAAGTGATGCCATATTAGAAATAATAATAATAATAATAATAATAATCACCGAGTCTCATTAAATGTCGTATATTACGTTAATATACACATTTTCATTAATCCATCCATGATATTTTTTTCAAAATTATATAATAAACACGATACATAAAATAAAAAGATGATAAATACACCCCACAATAGAATAAATAAACAAATATGAGATGTGGTAGCCAGATAACTTGTACAAGTGATGCCAAGAATAACATTTTCTCTAATCTAACATAAGAGAAAATGTTTTACTGGGGGTAACTGTAGAAAATTATTCCTTTCGTATGTATGTAAGTAAGTTTATTCAGGTATACACAAATACAGTTACATAGATTATCATACATAACAACATATGTGTAGAGAACCTAGGATAACCCAAAAAAGTCAGTGACTTATATCCATTGCCTTCACTCAGAGCATCATTTCTTCTCAAAATGATGTTACACGAGAATGGGAGTGTTCTTCTTTATTTATTCTATTGTATCAATGTAGAGACAACCTGTACACAATGTAACTTGTACACAAACCAGACGTGTACACTTTGTTTGTTTACAAAACTTACCTTCGCCTGGTTTGTTTACATAACTCTGCGCCTGTCCCCTCTCATGCACTCATTCTTTCTCTCTCTCATTTATTCGTTTTATCTCGTTTACTTACTCCTGACCATACATTAAGACTACAAATATTTTAGGTAAGTAATGAGTAAACTGTATATACATTTTATCGCTCTGGGATGCTTAAATATCATAGAATAGTATGTGTGGGTGGGTTGGCCTGGTATTGTAGCCTGGCTGACTACCATACATACCACACTTGATTTTTTACAATAAATACTGCTCATCTCACCCTAGATTAAGACTAAAAATATTTTAAGGTAAGTAATGAGTAAACTGTATATGCATTTTATCGCTCTGGGATGCTTAAATGTAACAGAATATTATGTGTAGGTGTGGTGGCATGGTATGGTAGCCCAGCTGACCACCATACATACCACACGTGATTTCTTACAATAAATACTACTTGTCTCACCCTAGATTAAGACTATAAATATTTTAAGGTAAGTAATGAGTGCACTATGTGTGTATTGTACTTTTTTATTGTTTTTTGATGCCTGGTTCTATTGCTAACTTAATATATATTAGTGTAAACTTGTTATCTAGTGTTTGTATGAATTTATAAGTGGAAAAAAAGGGTGTTCCACTTTACGGCGGTTTCCGCTTTACGGCGGTTGCCTGGAACCTAACCTGCCGTGTAAGTGGGGCCCTACTGTATATGTCAAAAATGGTGGCTCGTAATACGTATATATACGACCAAAACAGTCAAAGGGTTAAGAGCAGTATTTAGATTTTTCTAACTTGCTTTCATAGATATATTCCTGATGGATTTACAAACAATATTTTATTCTGTACTGTATATACATATATACAAAGTATGAGGCATTACAGCAAAATAAATAGCAAAATATTTAGTAGATTTTCCTCACTGTGCTACTGAAGTGAAATAAGTCTCATTTTAACACTAATAAAAGTAACATTTCTTTTATAAATTGTCTTGAACATTTAAAATAATGATCAAATTAAATTGAACATTTTCTGCTGAAAAAATAAAATAGAAATATATTAACACTTACACATTTTACTGATAACCACATGTCGATATATCTTCCAATGGTCATATTTTAATGAAATGAAGTTTAATGGAAATTTAATAATACCTAATTTAATTTTGCAAGTGATATGTATTTCAAATCAATTTATTTTAAGCAGATATTGTGAAATTTTTTTGTGAACAAAACAGGCTTTCAACAGTAACCAATTTCCCATACCTGGGGGGGGTTGAACCCAGATCAATGTCTAAAAATTTCCCAGCCCATCACGTTACCACTGGCCCAGTGGCTAACATGAGGGGCGGGAGTTTTGGACTTGATTTTGGGGTTCTAACCCTGCCCCGGTAGGTTTGTTTGCAATCGTGTCATTACGATTTCGTGATCCCCAACTTACATTGAATTCTGTAAAAATTACAATTAACTTTTTTATTTCTATTTTAAATTTGGGCATTGTGGGAACTTTTTTCAATATGAATAATTCTAAATTGCTATTTTTTTATGGCTTTTAAAATTTAAAAAAAAAAAAATTAAAAAAATTTTTTAGTCAAAACATAAAAACCCCAAAAATTACCAAAAAAAATATTGTAAGAAAACCTCCAATAATGGTAGCTTTTCAAAGACACCCCTGATTACTTGTATCATGGTACTGCACGTATCTAAAAATTAGATAGTAAAATTACTGTTTTTAAAAATTTAAATGCCCCCACAGGGTCCCTCAATAAACAAAAATGCTAACAAAAGAGTGTATGTGGCGATGAACCATAGCCCATAAAGTGCAGTGTATCTTTCAATGAGGATGCATCTCTTCACAGAGGAGTGTGCCCCTTTCAGAAAAAAGTGCGTCCCATTCTTGCGTCAAAGGTTTACCTCAGACTTGCCATGCGTATGACCCCAGGGGTTTCAGTATTTTCTCACGAATTTAATGCATTATAAATATTAATGTACGTACACACTTTTCTTGTAGAAAATATACATTTATAAAAGGGGAATTTTTTGGGGGGGTTGCAAGAATACGAAATAAAACATATTTTAAAAAAAATAGCTATCCAAGAACATGCTTTTTATCTATGGTGTACAAGGCACCTAAAAATTGGACGTTTTTGTATTTTAGTGCCCTAGCAGTCTAAGCATTTTTTGTTCTTATTGACTTGGATACAATTTACTATAGTACTTTAAAAATACATAAAACAAAGAATAAGAGTACTTAAATTTACTCATCAAATGTATGGCAATCTTTGTGTTTTGAACTGTTCTATATCACATACACCTTTTAAGGGGGGGCTCCTTGGCGGGGTAAAGACTCTTGGTCTGGGGAATTCCCTGTGGTCTTCTTCCCAAACCCGAACCTAATTCCCCCCCCAATTCTCCCCTCCCCTATCCCATCCCCCCCATCCTCCCCTTTTTTCCTTCCCCTCCTCCTCCCCTCCCCCCCTCCCTTTTGCCCTTCCTCTTTTAGCCTTCGTGATTTCCCCCACGGGCGCGCTAGTTCCTAGGTGGGAAAAGGGACCCCGGGGCCCCATCCCATTCCTTTAGGTTTTTGGCGGTGGGAAATTTTGCCGGGGAATCTGGATTCCCCTGGGGAAATGCCCCATCCCTCTCCCGGTATCCCGGAGTGGCTTTGGGTGTCTTTTGGGCGAGGGGTGTTCTCTGGAACCCACCTTCGATTCCGGGGGTGGTGGCTAAGGAGGATGCTTTGTGGGGGATACCGGCCGCCCTCTCTTTTGTCCCCCGAGGTAGCTCGGCAGATGTGAGGTTGCTACCCCAGATTGCGGGTTTTTACTGGCAAAAGGGTGGGTTGGGCCCGGGGTTCCATGCTGCATCTGCGCTACTACGGGTCGATTTCCTTTTGGGGCGCGGGGGGATTTTGGGCCCTTTTTCCCCTGGGAACTATTCCCCCCGCTCCCCCCTTTTTTTATTTTTTTTTTTATTTTTATTTTCTTTTCTTTTTTTCTTTTTTTTCTTAAAAAAAAAAGCAAAGGAGAACCTAACCAGGCAGCCCTGTCCAGAAACCCTACCCCCGGGCCCCTTCTTGTCCGCACCCCATTCTGACCCTGCCTTGTGTTTAGCCCCACTCTTGGGGACACTCCTGATCCCCTTACCTCTTACTGTCTGTTTCCCACCCGCTTCGGTCCGGGGGCCCCGACTGCTCCTTCGTTTTTCCCTGAATCCGGCTCCCTTTGACTATGCTTCCGGCTTCCCCCTCTACGTACGGAATTTTCGAATCGCCCCCCATTTCCTGCGGCCCAACTCCGGTCCACTCCAAAAAACCCCAAACGTAAATCTCCTATGATGCTCCGTTTTTCCCTTCCCCATTCTACTGGGAAACGACCGAAAAGTCAAGCACTCCCTCTCCACGCTCATTTTTGGGACCAAAATGGACTAAAATTCTTTACTTTAAACCAACTTCTTTTTCCCCCTCCCTTTTTGACTAGTATTCCCAAAAGCGCTCCTGCGTCATGTTGGCAGAGTTTTTATTTTTTCACGCTCTCAAAGCGGTACACCCCATCGTCACGTCCAAATGCTACCCAAGCTCATGATTTTTCCCCCTTTCAAATATCGATATACTCCTATCACTATTGAAAAACTTTTTCTCTAAATTCTTGTAGGGGATGTCATTCTCCCCCATACCATAGTCCAACAAAATTTTCCAGTCATGTGGCAATGACTTTTTGAACGGGGAATTTTCCGGGTCTCCCAATCCCAAAGTAGCACTTATGCCTTCTGCCCGGGGGCGGAGCTTACCCTTAAATTGGGGGCTCTTTTAAACTTTTGACAGCCGAGAACCCCTCCTCTGTATATGCGCGGGGACATCGGTTACAATTCGAAAGGTGATACCTACCCCGAAAACAATGTAAAAATTGTGGGTTTTGGTCACCCGCGAAATATTGCAGATCATGGCCGAATCCCCAGTCTGTGGTGCCGAAAACCATTCAAATACACTTGCATAAACCTCCACTTGCTTAAATTTGAATGAAGCTCCCCCTTCGTACTCCCGCCGTTGCCGGGTCTACTTAAATAACGTGAAATCCTTGCCCAAAGAGGCAGAAGGTCTCCCTTTGCTAGGGCATTTACTCATCTCCGCCCCCAAAGGGGAAACTACCCCGTGTTTCATTCTGGGTTTTTCCAAACGCCCCCCCCACTTCGGGGTCCCATTTTCTGCACCTCCCGTTGTTACCCCCCCATACCCACTAGGCATCTAATCCTTTTGGTCCTTGGCTCTGACGTCCCGACTACAACTCAGTCTGTTCTCACATCTTACGTCCTTCCTCACAACCCCCAGTATCGACAAGACTCGTAGAAAACCTAAACCAACGCCCCCTCCCCAAAGTCCAAAAAATCCACATTGCTCAAATCTTCTTTCCCCCTTCCTTCCCTTTTTTCCCCCTCCACCGTTCCCTTTTCCAGTCTCTGACCTAGTTCTTCCCCCCTCTCGGCTTATTACAAGTGTGGGATTCACCCTCCCCCCCGTACATGCCTTCCCCCCGCCCCTCCCAAGTTTCTCCCCCTTCTGTCACCTCCCAGGTTTCTACCTTTCGTCCCCCCCCCCCACTTCATTCCAGTCCTTACACTTTTCCCCCCCCCCTTTCTTTGTAAGTCCATTTCTGCCCAATCTTTACTCACCTCCTCCTCCTATCTCCCCAAATGGTTCCCATACATCTTTGAAATTTAGAAAAAAATTAAGCCATTTTAGAATAATTGCAGAACAAACCTTTAATGGACCTGATTACTTCCCGTTCTTTCTTCCCTCTCCTCCATCTTTACAACCCCCTTTTCGCAACGCCCGTTCCTTCCTCTTGAAAATCTTCCAATCCACCACAAATTGACTTTTTTACCCCCCTAGTCCCTAGGGGCCTTTACCAAGATTCCCGTATTTTCTTTATCGCCAATCAGGCCTATTTACAGTGGAATATCCGCGGCCTCAGGGGGAATCGGGGGAGCTTCAGAGTTGCTTTCCAGGTTTTCCCCTGTTTGGGGCTTTCTTCAAGAAAAAAATTACATCGGCTGTTTTCCAACCCATCTCGGCTATAATTTATTTTTTCTTCGGATCCTTTTCTCAGATGGGCCTTTAATGAAAATGCCCTTCTTCTACGCAATGATATTCCTACTGCAACTATTTGTCCATCCTCCTGCTTACACTGCAGCCCGTATCCACTTGAATAAGGGTTTCAATATGTTCTTTATTCTCTCTCCTTCTGAGCATTTTTTATCCGACTTTGCCTTTTTTGTTTCATCCTTACCACCACCACTTCTGTTACTTGGGGATTTTTAAAGCCCCCCATTTCCTCTGGGGGGGGGCTCATTGTGACCACGTGGGTTCAGTTGGAGGCTTTTCTTTCCTCCACCCCCCCATGTTTTTAAAAACGGTACCCCACCCCTTTTGATCCTCGTACTCATACTCTCTCTTGCCCCGATCTTCAGTCTGCTTTCCCCATGCACTAGACTTCACCTGGGCTGTTTTACCAGACTCATGACAGCGCATTTTCCGATCATTTTTATTCTCCCCCTAAATTTACCACCCTTCCCCCACCCTCGCTGGGAATTTGATCGGGGGAAATTGGATCTTTACTCACACCTCACTGCTTTTAGTGAGGTTCCCTTTTTCATCCTCCCTTTTATGAGTCCCACCATCTTTCGACATCAGTTTTTTAACCCCAGCTTTTCATTCTATAAACCCCAAAACCCCAGCAGGATTCTCAGAAGAGCGTGCCTTGGTGGTCTCCGCTGTGCTCGTGCAGTACGTTTTAAACGTGCTGCTGGGGGAGGTACCGGTACAATGAACCGCTGAGAATTTTTGATTTTAAGCAAAGCGGCGATCGCTCGCCGTGTCACCGTGAAGCTAAAAGACTGTTGGCGAGACAGTTTCCACCAACCTCTGCTTCTTCATGAGTGCGTTGGAAAAAAGGGGGGAAATTGAGTGGGAAATATCTCCTGACCGGCTCTTTCCCACGGTCCTGTGTTAATAGCAAACCCCTCGACGTTGCCCTTGAACTTGCACACATTGGGCGTTTTCCCAGGGCTCCATCTTGCCCCCCGTTTCTTTCCTCAAAGTCTGCCAGAGAGTTAGTACCCTTGGGCTTTTCTTCTCTCCGAGAAGAACAGTAAATGGCCTTTTACCTTCAAGAACTGGAGGCAACGCTCTCAGCTTCCGATCATCGCACTGGGCCTGATGACATTCATATTCGTATGTTTCAACATTTACATCGGCAGCCCTTGTAGTCCTCTTACACCCCTTCAAACTTATTTGGGCACAAGGAGTTCTTCCCCACTGTTAAAATCTGCCATTTTTCTCCCTTTCCGCAAACCCGGGGGCTACAGGGCATGAGCCTCCCACTATCGCCCCATCGCTCTTAAAAGTGCAGTTTGCAAAATGATGGAAGCCCGTAAATCGACGTTTAATGTGGTATTTAGAGACTCACAACCCCTTTTTCCGCAGTCAATAGGGGTTTGTAAGGGGCGTTCTACCCTAGACCCCTTACTACGCTTTGGGTACGTATGTTCGAAAGCCTTTTTCGAAAAATCACTCGTTATTGCCATATTTTTTTACCTTGAAAGGCATATGACACAACTTTTGGGGGGTTAATATTTTGGGCCCGGGCCCCTTCCTTTGGCCTCCGAGGGAATCTACCTCCTTTTCCCTTAAAAACTTTTTAAATGACAGACATTTCCGGTTCGAGTCAATAATGTTTTTCCCCGGACTTCGTCCCAAACTGAAGGGGTTCCCCCCGGGATGTGTTCTAAGCACAACACTTTTTCTCCTTGCATAAATGATTTGGCCTCGTTTTCCACCCAATATTTGGTCATCACCTATGTTGATGACTTCGCTATTTCTGTGCGGGGCTGACTGTCGCCTTATTCAGTTTCTCTCCGCAGCGTCGCCGTGTTTTCCCTTGGGCCACCACACATGGGTTTAAATTTTCAAGTACCAAAACTCACCAAATTACTTTCACTAGACGCTCGTTATCTCGATCATCCCTTTTTATCTCTATGGCTCCCGATCCCCGAACGTGATACAGTCAGGTTTCTAGGGCCCTTTTCCTTTTACCGTCGGGAACCTGAAACCTCACATTACCCCTCTGAAGGCAACTTGTCACAGCCGGCTAAACCTTCTTAAAAAAACCCTTGTCATCTTTCCTGGGGGGCTGATCGTCGAACTTGCTTCGCCTACTTCAGCCCCGTTTTACGAAACTCGATTTTTGGGGACCAATTTTTTCCCGGCCTCCGCTACCTCTCTAGCCTTTAAACCCATCCATCACCAAGGCTTTTCGTTTTTTGCCTTGGGGTTTTCGCTCTTCCCCCGTTTAGAGCCTCTAACAGAAGCAAATGTTCCTCCTTGTCGATCGCCATGCCCCTTTCCTTTGTTACTATTACGCTCTCACATCTACACAAACCCTTTCCCTTTATAAATGGTCACGATAATAGTAGACATTTTTTTATTCGTTTGCCCCCCCTTTTGCTCCCCCTTTTCTTCCCTACATTCACTCTTGTCTTCCTTTGTTACCACCTTTAATGTTTATGTAGCATCTCACTTTTCCCCGCCCCCCGGGGAAATTCCAGCTGTTCGGGTTTTCTTTCTCACTCCCTTGCTCAAAGCTCAACTGCCTAGGGGGCTTTTCCCCCTCTCTTTTTTTTTGTCACTTCCATCCCATTCTCATGCCACCTGTGTACCCAGATGGCTCTAAGCTTCAGACGGCGTCGGGTTCGCAGCAGTGTTTGGACAGCGTGTACGAGGGCATTTACTATCTCGCTAGCATTTTTACTGCTGAACTGTATGCCATTTTTGCAGCATTATTCGTATTGCATCTATGCCTGTGTCATCATTTTTATAGTCTCAGACTCCCCTTTTGCTCTACAGGGTATACAAAATTTGATTATCTCATCCCCTAGTTCTCCGTACCAACTTTGGCTACGCCGATCTTACCAAACATAAAGATATTTTTTTTGTTGGGTCCTGTCATGTCGACGAAAAGGGCAAGAACGGCAGACCTGCTGGGGGCCCGCATATAGCCTACCAATTTTCCCATCGGGTGTTCCATTTTTGGGCTATTTTGCCCGCAATGCTACCCACCTTCGCACCCGTTGGCAACAACGTTGGCAACTCTGCTCGGGAACAAACTTTATCTATTAAAAACCCAGCATAGGTTACTGGGCCCTCTTCTTTTCATCTGCCGAAGTTGGGAGACCCCTTCCCCGCCTTCGCATTTGGGCCACACTCGTCTTAAATCATGGGATTCATGGAGAGGCACCGTTTCCCCCTGGAGAGTGTCAAATTCCAGTATCGATTACCAATTCTGGGTTTGACTGCCCTTCTATCAACGACACGCGAATTTACCTCCAACTCGTCTTCGTTCTCTACTCTTCTTTATCTTCCCTTTTTGTGAGGGCCCCCCTTTAATCCTGACTCTCTCATTGACTTCTTGACAACGACCGATTTACTCCACAAACTCTGATGATACTTTTCGCACTCCCCTCAGCCCTTTCTGGTTCAGTCTCTTGCTGCCCTTTACCCTTTCACCATCCACTGCCCCGCTGTTATCCGTAACCTGTTGCTCATCCATCTCCCTTTTGCCACCTGATGCCCTCACTTCCTTCCTGCCCTGCAGCGCTGTATAGTCCTTGTGGCTTAGCGCTTCTTTTTGATTATAATAATAATATATCACATACAGAAAACTCAGTCTGTGATAACATTTCACAAAACTGAGATAAATCACACAGAGGTCTCAGTAAACCTCAAACTGGCTTGAAATATTCTTACATCCACCTGAGTTTGCCTTTATCAGAAAATTGTTGCTCATAAACTCTTGCCAAACTGATATTCTCCATATAATAGTATCTGCATAATTTTACAACTTGTATATTTTTGTGGAGAAACAAAATACATTTTAAGACTAATTTAGTCTTGTGTTTTAAATGTGATGAAATGTAGTCTTTACTGTGTTTTTACCTTTACGAATAAGCTTTTATTGTTCTACAAATAACTTCTGAATGAATACATGATTATCCTCGCTTCATGCAGTAGACATGTGATGCAGCACTGTTACTGTGTAATATATAAAACACGGATACACTGCAAGAAATTTTTTGACATTTTTCTTATGAACAAACCAGCTGTATCCCACTGAGGCAGGGTGACCCAAAAAAGAAATGGTATCACCTTTTTTCACACAGTTACCATCTTTGTAGAGGCTCCCAGATGACAGTTTAGATGTCACTCCCCTCAAGGGAGGTTCCTTGATGCCGGTGAGGGGCTCTTGATCTAGGGAATTGGATCTGTGCTCCAGTTCCCTGAATTGAGCCTGAATGCCTCCCATCCCCCCCACATGCGCTGTATAATCCTAGGGGTTTAGCGCTCCCCCATGATTATAATAATAATTAGATGTCCCTCCTCTTCAAGGGGGGCTCCTTGCCGCGACGAAGAGGCTCTTGGTCTCAGGAATCAAATCTCTCATTCCTCAGACCGAGTCTAAGTACCCCCCAATCCTCCCTTCCCTATCCCACCCCCCTCTTTTTTTCCCCTTTCCTCCCTTCTCCCAACCCTCCCCTTTCCCTGTCCCGTATGTAGTCTCTGGGGTCCTCCCCTCTGGCATTACGGTTTCTAGGTAGGGGGAAGTGTGCTGTGGTTCATCCCACTCCATGGGGTCCCTCGGGGGTGGTGTGGTTTGCCGTGGAATATGAATTCTTTGGAGGTGCCCTGCTTCCTTCCCAGATTTTCAAGAAGTGGGCAGGGGGACCTACAGATGATGGGGGTATCTCCAGAAGCTGCCTTCGGTTCTGGGAGGTGGCAGAAAGGAGGTATGCTTTGTAGTGGGTTTCTGACTGCCCTTTCTTTTGTCCGCCGAGGTGGTTCGGTAGATGTGAGTCTGCTATCCTGGAGCACTGGTTTACTGGCATGAAGGGTAAGGTATGGCATGGGTTCCACGTTGCATCTTCACTGCTCGTGGGCTTGAGGCCCCTTCGTATGAGGAGGAACTTACGGCCCTTCCATGCCTTCTAGTGACTGACCCTCCACTATCCCTCGCTTTTTTTTTCTTTCCTTTTCTTTTTTTTTCTTTAAAATAACAAAGAAGATTACACAGAAGAAGCACCACTATCATGGAGTCTTCATTCAGTGATAACCCTCCTCCTCCCAGGCCCCTTTCTGATCCCACATCCTCTTCTGACTTGGCT
>NC_069418.1:7909040-7987288 GCF_026875155.1 Cherax quadricarinatus
CTGCTTGGAGAAAGGATGGCCCAACAGAAGTGGGCTCCCTATTTGCACACAACTTGTGGGTAAGGATTCCAGAGAGTAAGACTCTGGGGGGAAAATTTTTTGATTATGTAAGATTAAAAGGGGAAAAGTATTGCTTGCCTCCCAAATGATACCTGAGAAATATAGCAGAAGTTCAGGAATCAAAAATTTCGGAGGGGGAACCTTAACTGATTTTGGGGAAGAGAAAGTTCCTTTTTAAAAAATGGGTTTGTTCTAAAGGAGTTAATAAAATATAAAAAATTAGGACTGATGGTTATGAGGAATTGTACAATAAAACCCCTGTTGACCTGAGAGTACTGGGGAAAAAAAACCCAGAAAATTTTTCAGAAGCACGGATTAGGTGAAGATTTTTGGGCTCGCGGGGGAAATTGGTAAGTAAAAACAGTCATGGCTTCTAAAAAATTTCCCCACTCATTCTAAACCTTTTCCAAGTCCTATGGTCATGGTAAGTGGGACAAAAATTTTTCAGGGACAAATAAAGGTGGGGTGCCCTCAAAAATAGAAGGGAAAAAAGGAAAGTAGCGGAGTTAAAATTTTACCTGACAATCAGTAATTTTTCAGGTCCTCGATTAAAACAGTCCAGTCCTCACCAAATGGTAAAAAATACCTTTAAGAGTTATGCCGTTACTACTTAACAAAATGGGCACACACAAAATTTTTGCTGGTCAAAAGCGGCGAGATCGGGGAAAGGGGAGGAACCACCCCAAGGACTTAACTGCAGAGATACATCCTTTTGCCTGCATTGGGTCTTCAAGGCAAGGTGAGGAGGAATTTTGGGATCTAGCCCCCGGGATGTGTTATTTTCTAGTAGGTCCCATTTGGGTTTTTGCAAAAAAAATGAGGAGAGTTGAAAACATATTGCCCTTGAGAGATGGATGTACCCCTCTCTTTGTACGTGTGGAGTGCTCCCAGTGTCAAAGGATCCTATACGGGGGTGATATATTGTTGAAGGGAAATTAGGGGTTTCAACCAAAAGGCCCACCGGTACACAAATTATGGAAAAAACTACAACCAATTGGCTATCTCCCTGTAGGTTTTCCAGATAAATTCCCTTCAAAAGGGGGGTCGACCTCTTATTGGGGAAAATGTTAGGGGCCCTTTTAGACAGTGGGGAAACACTTTTTTGGGGGGGAAAACCAAGTCCCAAATTTTGGGGAGGAAATGGCTGGGAAAACCCTGCCAGCCTTTCCCCCTGATGGTTCCCCATGAAAAAGTAGGGCTCATGATCATGCTCCCAAACAGTTTTCAGAATTTCTCAGAGGATGGTGAGGGTTAATTTGGTAACTCTGCTTTCTGATGTTGAACTGCAGTAATAAAGAAAAGGATGTTCCAACCAGGCTGAGCATGATTGGAGAATGGATCATTTAAAAAAGTGAGAGAGGGCTGACTGCAGGGTGCAATTAATTTCTGTGCAGGAAAATGCGCTGTTGTGGGAAGATTTTTTAAAGTTAAATAAGTTTTTTCATTTCGGGGGGGAAACTCTTATAAAGAATTCACTCTTTTTGCGTATCGATGGAAGGAGAAAAGGGGGCTTTGCCCCCGGGTGGTGATGCCCAAGGTTTTCCCAGGCTTTTTCTGGTCTCACTGGGGAGACTGCAGGAGCTATTGAGACCTATCAGCCTTTCAAATTTGGGGAAAACCTAGTCAAGTTTTAAAAACTGTTCCCCTTCGCCCATTTCAGCACCAGGTGAACCCCTTTAGCAAGTGGTAGTGGTGTCGTTGGCCCCCTCCCAAAAGGGCCGAATGGGAAATAAATTTTTTACTAACAATAATTTGCTCCACTACCGGTCCTGGAAACAGTCCCTTGATAAAAACTCTCATGTAGTCTTTTGGGTTTTGATGAATTCTTTTTTCTGTTGGGTTTTTTTCAAGCAGCACAAACAGATCAAGGTCTAACTTTACCTCAAAGTCTTTTAAAATGTTTGAAGGGACTAAAAATAGGCCTCAGTGTTAACTGTGTACACTTCCATTCAAGGGGAAATAGAGAAATTACATTAAAAACCCTAAGACAATGATGCAAGCCCATGGGAAGCAAACTAACAACTGGGATGAGAGGATCCCCTTTTTTGTATTTGCTGAGTGGGGGGCACTCTGGAATTCTGAGCATTTGGGTTGGGGAGGATGGGGAGCTTCCCCTCGGAGCTTTTTCTCAGTTTAGATACTGTTTGGCTCGTATGAGGTGGATGGTACCCGTAAACTGCTCATCAAACCCGACCAGGATGATGATGTGGGACCCTAATGTGGCCATGATACTCTGGGGGGTGGAGAGGAAGTGCTGAACTGGACCAATTCGGGGAAAAATTTTTGGCAAGTTGCGTGGCCCCAAAGTTGTGGGGAAAATTCCCAGGGTTAGATATAAAACCCCCACCCTGAGCGAAAAAGAATGGTTTTAATGTACACAGTAACCGGTTCAAAGGTTTGAAGTTGTGTCAAAAAATTCAGAGAACCAAAGATTAATGGAATGTAAAGGGCTGCAAAACAATAACTGTATGAAATCCCAAAAACTTTTAAGAAATAACGTGTTAAAAGATTTTGGGAAACATGCTTGGGTTTAATGGGGAAAAAAGTTTGGGGAGTTGGCTCAGCCACCTTGGAACTTTATAAAAGTTTGGGGTGTCAGTAATGGGGAAAAAAATTTAAACTCCATGGGAAATTTTTAAGGAAACGAGCAATTCAACAATTTTTGTGTGGGAAAAATCTGTATGAAAAATTGGAGATGGGGAAGAAATGAAATTTTCCAACACCAGTTTGTGTGCTTAGTGGAGTCAGGGGCATTCCCCTGCTTATGGTTCCCAAATTAGTCACCCTGGGCAAAACATGACTCCAAGAGTATTTAACAATAAGGTTTACAGAAATTTGGAGATTGCTTAGCACTAAAGATGCAAACATTTTAAATAAGCTAAAACATGGAAGAGGATTTCCATGGTCGTGTTCAAGCACCCTTTTAAGTGTGTAATGCAAATTGTGTTCTTTTTGTGTTTTTAAAAATTTTTGTGTAGATGGAACGTGTGGTGTTTGTGTAAACTTGATGTATCCAACCTGGGTGAAAGGATTCTTTGGGGTTTGTTTTTGCCCCCGAGAGGTTGCAGAAAAATGTTACGTCTATGAACAACCTTCTAAATTTTAAAATCAACATTTTACCCCAGGAAAGAAAAATTTTTATTTTGGGGCTGGTATTCAGCTTTGTAAAGTTCAGGATTCTTCATCCCGTTTTGTGTATAGTGATAAAATCAGACTCTTAAAATGGGCTTTGTTTTCCCCCCTTTTAAATTGGGGAAATCAAAAAATTGAAAGGCTCGAGAAAGTGGTTTGTGGGTTCTCTAGATTTTCATGTAATCATGGTGCGTATTTGTACAAGAGTTTTTTTTTGTGTGACCTTGTTGTTTTTGCAGTGGGGGATCTCGGTTGAGCCTGAGTACTCTCTACCAGCCTCTGATTTTGAAGGAGTGAGTAGAGCCAAAAGTGTGACGAGGGTCAGGGTGTACGTAAAAGTGAGTTGAGGCAGTAGTTGACAACCTTCGGTAACTGAGGCGTTCAGGAAGGATGTGGTTGTTTTGGTGTGCTCTATGTACAAAAAGGCCCGAGATTTGCCTTTTTGGTCCCTTGGACCCCCCATGTTCTATGACAGCCCCCTCTTCATAAGTTTGGAGGATCTTGTGGGGGTGGGGCCTCGGAAGATGGGCTTGAGTGCCTGACCTGTTAAGGTCGTGAGTGTTTACTGGAAGTCTCACTGTTTGGTTCGGCCCCCAAGTGAGAACACCTTGACATGTTTTGTGAAAATTTCCCGCCTGGTGTACCCGACTGCTCTGGGTTTGGCTCTACCTTGTCTCTGATCAGGAAGATGCCCCCTGGTCCAGTTGCTTGCTGGATTACCGTGAGAGGACAATCCCGTTGGTGCGGGGTTTCACGTGGGATTGGTGCAATTTTTTCTTGTAATGTGTATTGTTTAAAAGTCACTAAAATTGTAAATGTTACACCGTTGAGTTTATGGGTTATAAAAGCTTTTTTTAAAAAAATTTTGCAATCTGTTGTAAAAAAAGTAAAGTGAAGGTAGTTATGGTGTGGGAAAATATGTGCATTTCTGTAGTCTTGTTTTCCCCCCTTCAGACTTAAGCAATATCTTTTTTACTAGCCGTATCCTGAGGGGCCGGCTAGCTTTTGTGAGACTTGTCTGGGGTGGGGGTGTTATGGGGCTATAGGACCCAACAGTATTTATAATAACAGTTATCTGGAAAACCCAATTATATTTAAATGTGGGGCTTTGCTCTAAATGTCAGAAAGACTGATCAACCCTTTTGCCCAGGCCTCCCCCAAGGAAGGTTCCTTGATGTTGGGAGGGGCCTTATTTAGGGAATTTGGGTCTGGCTCATTCCCCCCAATTAAGCCTAATGCCTTCCACTATCCCCCCCCCGGCGCGTTAATCCCCGGTTTTTTGCGCTTCCCCCTTTTTAAAATAAAAATAATAATTGAGAGGGCAGCGGGGGCAAAGCCCATTTTTCTCAAATAATAGGTTATCTATAGAAAAATAAACACACAATTTAAATAAGTGTTTTAAAATTGATTTCTTTTTTAAAATTTAAAAAATTGGTGTGGTAGAATTGGGTAACTGGGAATTGTGCTTTTTGGCAAAAAGTCTTTTGTTTTGGTGGGAGGAGTTGCCGGCTCTCTCTCTCCTCACTCTCCTGACTCTCCTCTCTTGGCTGCCTTCACCGGCAGGATTCTGGGTCCTTCTCCTATCTTTTGGGGCATCATGTGTGCCCCGGGGTGGTTTTATAATTTAAAGTTGTGGCCACCCTACCCCCGGGGACTAAAGGTTCAAAACACTGGTTAGCCAGAGTTATGTCAAGAGAGAAGGACAAAAGTTAATAAGGTACACCATGTGGGAGAACAGCTATGGAGTGTGTAGATCTTGTTTTGAAAATGTGAGGCTGTAATTGTATATTCTGTACATATCTATTGAGAATACAGTTATATTTTTATAGTAGTAGTTTACATAACCTGTGAAGAGGGCTGGTGAAAGGGTATCAGAGACACTCAAGATGATCAGCCATGATGTATTACCCCTAGACAAATAAGGCCACTAAGTAAAAGCTACCCCACACTAGAACATGTAGTGAGAACCTTACTATCAAAGTAATAAGGGACAAACCAACGTAACACAAGTCTATTGTAAAAAACGAGAAATCCGTTATCTTAAGGAAAGTGAAGGCCTTACGCTATGGCTGTCTCCCAGCTCTGCCTTCAGGGAATTATTATTATTATTATAATCAAAAAGAAGCGCTAAGCCACAAGGACTATACAGCGCTGCGCCTTCAGGGAAAACTTCGTGCTCCTTATTCTTGAGTAGCACTGAGACCTCCATTCTTGACAGTCCTCCCACCTACCAACTTCTCTGTGACCATGTCTTCTGGTGTCGCCCGTTTTTAATTCTTTTGCGGTTTTATCCTCTGAAACTCCTACCTCTGCACCTCTTCCTACTTCTACTGCTTCATCTCGCTCGCTAGTTTCTCAGTCTACGAGATCTCGCAAGCTTACAACTTCTTCGCGTCTATCACCTGTGAAGTTGAATCTATCTTCTACCTTGGCGCCTGGTTCTCACCCCCCCCCTTTCTGGCTCTCACACGAAGGTGGAGGTTCACCCCCTCCCTCATGTAGTCCCCTCTTCTCCTGTTCCCCTCCCATCTTGTCTTCTTCCCTAGTTAGCTTCCAACCTCCTTCCTCTCCTGTTACACTACAGGGCTCTTCTACCCCCGCCGACGCATCTCTCCAGGTTCATACTCCCCGCACCTCTCAGACATCCTTGGTTGCCTCCATAGTTGCTCCAGTCTCTACTTGCTCTGCCTCACCAGTCTATGAAACCATGGTATCAGCATCTTCCTTATCTGCTGAGATGCTTGATGCTATACTGCAGAGACGAAACCCTCGATGGGCACCAACGCGCCTCCTACCCATTCTGCTGTATAGTCCTTGTGGCTTAGCACTTCCTTTTGATTATAATAATAATCTACCCTTTCTTTTTCACGACCCTCACAACAATCTTTTCCTTCACAGTATTCTGATTCCTTCTTGCTTACATGCTTACCATTGCCTCCACACATTTTTACTGGTCCTAATAGCCCATGGATTTTATTGCTTCTTCTTGCTGACATTCCTGTTTTTGTGAAAAATGTTTTACTTACAAAGGAATATTCATGGCCTCAGGGGTAATTGGGGAGAACTCCAAGTGTTATTCTCCCAGTTTTCCCTGAGATGTGTTGGGTTACAAGAGCCCAAAATTCGTCCAGCTGTTTTTCATCCCATTTCAGGCTATGTGCTGTTAAATTCTTCTGATCCTTTTCCTGATGAATCATTTAATGAGAGCGCACTTCTTTTCCGCGCTGATATACCGTATCAAGTTTTTGTTCATTCTCTGCTGCATTATATTGTAGCGCTGAAAGTTGGGTTTGGGATGGATTGTGAAGGACCTACCTAGTATGGGCCAACAGGCCTGCTGCAGTGTTCCTCCTCATGTTCTTATTAGGCAGACTGTTCCACTCATCAACATAAGAATATAAGAAAGGAGGAACACTGAAGTAGGCCTGCTGGCCGGCCTATACTTGGCAGGTGCTTCACAAATCCAACCCACTAACAGAATAAACGCTACCCAAGCAATAAGCTTTGATAACTATTTACTCACGTGCAAGTCCCACTCAAATACAACCCCTCTCACTCGTGTATTTATCCAACTTAAATTTGAAACCACCCAAAGTTTTACCTTCGACAGGACCTTGGGTAGTTTTAAAAAGAGATTGGGCAAATATATGAGTGGGAGGAGCATATATGTATATATACAATACATGTATGTATTTTAGGATGTTTTCATGTATATTATGATTGTTAGTAGTTCAATACATAAAGGAAGCAGTATTATATTTCCCTACTGGTCACACTTCACAGACACGCACATGCATGTATATACAGTGGACCCCCGCTTAACGATCACCTCCCAATGCGACCAATTATGTAAGTGCGTTTGTACGTGTATGTTTGGGGGTCTGAAATGGACAAATCTACTTCACAATATTCCTTATGGGAACAAATTCGGTCAGTACTGGCACCTGAATGAAAAAATATCGTTAACAGGGGGTCCACTGTATATACATACATCTAGGTTTTTCTCCTTTTTTTTAAATAGCTCTTGTTCTTCTTTAATTCTTCTATTGTCCATGGGGAAGTGGAAAAGTATCTTTCCTCTGTAAGCCATGCGTGTCGTATGAGGCGACTAAAATGCCGGGAGCAATGGGCTAGTAACCCCTTCTCCTGTAGACATTTACTAAAGAGAAGAAGAAAAACTTTATAAAACTGGGATGCTTGAATGTGCGTGGATGTAGTGCGGATGACAATAAACAGATGATTGCTGATGTTATGAATGAAAACAAGTTGGATGTCCTGGCTCTAAGCGAAACAAAGCTGAAGGGGGTAGGGGAGTTTTGCTGGGGGGAAATAAATGGGATTAAATCTGGAGTATCTGAGTGTGTTAGAGCAAAGGAAGGGGTAGCAGTAATATTGAAGGATCAGTTATGGAAGGAGAAAAGAGAATATGAATGTGCAAATTCAAGGATTATGTGGATTAAAGGTTGGATGCGAAAAGTGGGTCATAAGCATGTATGCACCTGGAGAAGAGAGGAATGTAGAGGAGAGAGAGAGATTTTGGGAGATGTTAAGTGAATGTATAGGAACCTTTGAACCAAGTGAGAGAGTAATTGTGATAGGGGACCTGAATGCTAAAGTAGGAGAAACTTTTAGAGAGGGTGTGGTAGGTAAGTTTGGGGTGCCAGGAGTAAATGATAATGGGAGCCCTTTGAACTTTGTATAGAAAGGGGTTTAGTTATAGGTAATACATATTTTAAGAAAAAGAGGATAAGTAAGTAAACAAGATATGATGTAGGGCAAAATGACAGTAGTTTGTTGGATTATGTATTGGTAGATAAAAGACTGTTGAGTAGACTTCAGGATGTACATGTTTATAGAGGGGCCACAGATATATCAGATCACTTCTTAGTTGTAGCTACACTGAGCGTAAAAGGTATATGGGATACAAGGAGAATAGAAGGATCAGGGAAGAGAGAGGTGAAGGGTTATAAACTAAAAAAGGAGGCAGTTAGGGTAAGATATAAACAGCTATTGGAGGATAGATGGGCTAATGAGAACATAGGCAATGGGGTCGAAGAGGTAAGGGGTAGGTTTAAAAATGTAGTGTTAGAGTGTTCAGCAGAAGTTTGTGGTTACAGGAAAGTGGGTGCGGTAGGGAAGAGGAGCGATTGGTGGAATGATGATGCAGAGAGAGTAGTAAGGGAGAAAAAGTTAACATATGAGAAGTTTTTACAAAGTAGAAGTGATGCAAGGAGGGAAGAGTATATGGAGAAAGAGAGAGAGGTTAAGAGAGTGGTGAAGCAATGTAAAAAGAGAGCAAATGAGAGAGTGGGCGAGATGTTATCAACAAATTTTGTTGAAAATAAGAAAAAGTTTTGGAGTGAGATAAACAAGTTAAGGAAGCCTAGAGAACAAATGGATTTGTCAGTTAAAAACAGGAGAGGAGAGTTATTAAATGGAGAGTTAGAGGTATTGGGAAGATTTGAGGAATTGTTAAATGTTGATGAAGATAGGGAAGCTGTGACTTCGTGTATAGGGCAAGGAGGAATAACATCTTGTAGGAGTGAGGAAGAGCCAGTTGTGAGTGTGGGTAGTATGCAAAATAAAAGGGGGTAAGGCAGCCAGGATTGATGGGATAAAGATAGAAATGTTAAAAGCAGGTGGGGATATAGTTTTGGAGTGGTTGGTGCAATTATTTAATAAATGTATGGAAGAGGGTAAGGTACCTAGGGATTGGCAGAGAGCATGCATAGTTCCTTTGTATAAAGGCAAAGGGGACAAAAGAGAGTGCAAAAATTATAGGGGGATAAGTCTGTTGAGAATACCTGGTAAAGTGTATGGCAGAGTTATTATTGAAAGAATTAAGAGTAAGATGGAGAATAGGATAGCAGATGAACAAGGAGGCTTTAGGAAAGGTAGGGGGTGTGTGGATCAGGTGTTTACAGTGAAACATATAAGTGAACAGTATTTAGATAAGGCTAAAGAGGTTTTTGTGGCATTTATGGATTTGGAAAAGGCGTATGACAGGGTGGATAGGGGGGCAATGTGGCAGATGTTGCAGGTGTATGGTGTAGGAGGTAGGTTGCTGAAAGCAGTGAAGAGTTTTTATGAGGACAGTGAGGCTCAAGTTAGAGTATGTAGGAAAGAGGGAGATTATTTCCCAGTAAAAGTAGCCCTTAGACAAGGATGTGTGATGTCACCGTGGTTGTTTAATGTATTTATAGATGGGGTTGTAAGAGAAGTAAATGCGAGGGTCTTGGCAAGAGGTGTGGAGTTAAAAGATAAAGAATCACACATAAAGTGGGAGTTGTCACAGTTGCTCTTTGCTGATGATACTGTGCTCTTGGGAGATTCTGAAGAGAAGTTGCAGAGTTTGGTGGATGAATTTGGTAGGGTATGCAAAAGAAGAAAATTAAAAGTGAATACAGGAAAGAGTGAGGTTATGAGGATAACAAAAAGATTAGGTGATGAAAGATTGGATATCAGATTGGAGGGAGAGAGTATGGAGGAGGTGAATGTATTCAGATATTTGGGAGTGAACGTGTCAGCGGATGGGTCTATGAAAGATGAGGTGAATCATAGAATTGATGAGGGGAAAAGGGTGAGCGGTGCACTTAGGAGTCTGTGGAGACAAAGAACTTTGTCCTTGGAGGCAAAGAGGGGAATGTATGAGAGCATAGTTTTACCAATGCTCTTATATGGGTGTGAAGCATGGGTGATGAATGTTGCAGCGAGGAGAAGGCTGGAGGCATTGGAGATGTCATGTCCGAGGGCAATGTGTGGTGTGAATATAATGCAGAGAATTCGTAGTTTGGAAGTTAGGAGAAGGTGCGGGATTACCAAAACTGTTGTCCAGAGGGCTGAGGAAGGGTTGTTGAGGTGGTTCGGACATGTAGAGAGAATGGAGCAAAACAGAATGACTTCAAGAGTGTATCAGTCTGTAGTGGAAGGAAGGCGGGGTAGGGGTTGGCCTAGGAAAGGTTGGAGGGAGGGGGTAAAGGAGGTTTTGTGTGCGAGGGGCTTGGACTTCCAGCAGGCATGCGTGAGCGTGTTTGATAGGAGTGAATGGAGACAAATGGTTTTTAATATTTGACGTGCTGTTGGAGTGTGAGCAAAGTAACATTCATGAAGGGATTCAGGGAAACCGGCAGGCCGGACTTGAATCCTGGAGATGGGAAGTACAGTGCCTGCACTCTGAAGGAGGGGTGTTAATGTTGCAGGTTAAAAACTGTAGTGTAAAGCACCCTTTTGGCAAGGCAGTGATGAAGTGAATGATGGTGAAAGTTTTTCTTTTTCGGGCCACCCTGCCTTGGTGGGAATCGGTCAGTGTGTTAATAATTAAAAAAAAAAAATAGTGGCACCAAACATTCGTGAGGGTCTCGATCCCCTAACCCTCACGAATGTTGAGGGAGACCTGTACTTCTTACTTCTACTACATATTCCCGACTGCCTTGTAGCCCTCATTGGCAATTTGCATGGGCGGATTGTGACTTATATTCTCATCTTACTATCTTTTGTGAGGATTCCCTTTCATCCTCTATTGATGAACTGGTACAACAGTTTTTGTCCTTAGTTTTGATGGCAGTGTCACGTTCTATTCCTAAAACCTCAGGCAGGCATTCTCAGACATGCGTGCCTTGGTGGTCTCCTGTGTGTTCCCGTGCAGTGCATTTGAAATGTGCTGCGTGGGGCCATTATCAATATAATTGGACTTCAGAGTGTTTTTTTGATTTTAAGTGAGCAAGGGCAGTTGGTTGCTGCGTCATGCGCAATGCTGAACGCACTTGCTATCAAGACTACATATCTACCATTACCTTGTCTTCCCCTATGTGTGCAGTTTGAAAGAAGGTACGGAAGTTGTGCGGCAGGTACACTCCAGACCCAGCTCCCATTTTGTGGGTTGCTGGTGTTAATGTTGTAGAACCTCTTGAAGTTGCTACGGAAATCAGGAACTATCTTGTCTGTATCTCTCAAGGGCTTCATCTCTGTCCCTCATTTCTTGTATCTAAGTCTGTCAAGGAGCAATTGCCCTTGGATTTCTCCTCTAATGGAATGGGGCTGTATAATGTACCTTTCACTCTCCTAGAGCTAGAGTCCATGCTTTCCGCTTGCCAGCTGTTGGCAGCTGGACCTGATATTCATATCATAATGGATTTTAAGTGAGCAAGGGCAGTTGGTCGCTGCGTCATGCGCAGCGCTGAACGCACTTGTTATCAAGACTACATATCTACCATTACCTAGTCTTCCCCTATGTGTGCAGTTTGGAAGAAGGTACGGAAGTTGTGCGGCAGGTACACTCCAGACCCAGCTCCTATTTTGTGGGTTGCTGGTGTTAATGTTGTAGAACCTCTTGAAGTTGCCATGGAAATCAGGAACTATCTTGTCTGTATCTCTCAAGGGCTTCATCTCTGTCCCTCATTTCTTGTATCTAAGTCTGTCAAGGAGCAATTGCCCTTGGATTTCTCCTCTAATGGAATGGAGCTGTATAATGTACCTTTCACTCTCCTAGAGCTAGAGTCCATGCTTTCCGCTTGCCAGCCGTCGGCAGCTGGACCTGATGATATTCATATCAGTATGCTACATCTGCATTCTACGGCCCTTCCAGTTCTTTTGTCTTTTCAATCTTATTTGGGCACGAGGGGTTCTCCCTCAACAATGAAAATCTGCCATCGTACTACTGTTTTGCAAACCAGGCAGCTCGGGGCTTGATACCTGCCACTATCGTCCCATTGCCCTGACCATTGAAGTCTGCAAGGTGATGGAACGATTGGTGAATAGACGTCTCATATGGTTCTTGGAGACTCGCCAATATGGCTTTTGCAAGGGCCGTTCTACTTTGGACCCCTTGCTCCACTTAAGATACATATATTCGAAATGCCTTTGCTAACAAACACTCCATCCTAGCAGTCTTTTTTGATCTTGAGAAGACATATGACACCACTTGGAGGGACTATAACATTCTAGCCCAAGCCCACTCTTTAGGCCTCTAAGGTAATCTGTCAACCTTCCTTGCTTTCTCATCTGACAGACATTTTCGGGTCTATGTTGGTGCCTCGCTTTCCTCAGACTTTGTACAAGCTGAGGGAGTCCCACATAGTTGTCCTTAGCACTATCCTTTTTCTCTTAGCTATAAATAACCTACCTTCTGTTCTTCCATCACATATTTGGTCATCACTTTATGTAGGTGACTTTGCTATAGTTTACTCTGGCACTGACTGTTGCCTAGTAGCAGCCTCCCTTTAGGATGCGATTGACTGAGTTTCCCATTGGACCACTTCACATGGCTTTAAATTTTCTAGTATGAAAACCTGTTTCATTACTTTCATTAGGCATCCTCTTATCCCAGATACTCCATTGTACTTACATGGCTCACATATTCCAGAATGTGATATGGTCAAGTTTCTTGGCATTCTCTTCGATCACCGGTTGACATAGGAACCTTGCATTTCTTCTTTGAAGGCAACTTGCCATGGTCGGCTGAATCTCCTTAAAATTCTCGCGCATAGTTCATGGGGAGCAGATTGCTGAACTCTCCTCTGTTTGCATTCCACCCTAGTCTTGTCCAAGCTGGATTATGGTGACCAAGTCTATTCTGCGGCTTCTACAACTCTTTTTAAGTAGGATCCCCTTCATTATCAAGGTCTCTGTTTATGTCTTGGTGCCTTTCATTCATCCCCTGCTGAAATGTTCCTTCCATAGATGAGCATCGTGATGCTCATTGTCTTCATTATTTTGTCCACACTCATGATCTTCGTGTTTCTTCTATGTATAGGTTAGTCTCAGACATTAGTAGAAGCCCATTTTTTGTTCAGTGCCCCTGACTACTATGACCGCTTTCTCTTCGTCTTCACTCCGGTCTTCTCTCTAGTTGCTTCCCTTGTACAGTGGAACCTCAAATTTCGAACTTAATCCGTTCCAGGAGCTAGTTCTAAATTCGAAAAGTCTGAAATTCGAAGCAATATTTCCCATAAGAAATAATGGAAATACAATTGATCCATTCCAGAAACCCAAAAATATTCACACAAAAAAAATACATTTTATAGAGATTAATTACAGTTTTACATACAACAAATGCTATAGTCTTTAATTATGTATAGTAATATAAAATAAAATTTTTACTTACCTTTATTGAAGATTGGTGATGGCATCTGGAAGATAGGGAGGAGGAGAGAGGGAGTTGGGGTTATTGTTTGGAAGGAGAATCCCCCTCCATGAGGACTTCCGATATCAAAGCCCTCTCTGGGGTGGGGTTGCTTCCCTTCTCTGTATTTTAATGCCACTAGGACTAGCTCGAGTCATTGGACCCCAGTCTCACAAAATAACTGTCCACAGTCCTCTGTTTCTGTCTCAAAATAACTATCCACAGTCGTCTGTTTCTGTCTCACAAAATAACTCCACAGCTGTCTGTTTCTATCACAAAATAATTGTCCACAATCGTCTGTCTCACAAAATAACTCCACAGTCGTCTGTTTGTCTCACAAAATAACTGTCCACAGTTGTCTGTTTCTGTCTCACAAAATAACTCCACAGTTGTCTGTTTCTATCTCACAAAATAATTGTCCACAATCATCTGTCTCACAAAATAACTCCACAGTCGTCTGTTTGTCTCACAAAATAACTGTCCACAGTTGTCTGTTTCCGTCTCGCAAAACTCCAGTTGTCTGTTTCTGTCTCACGAAATAACTGTCCACAATCGTCTGTCTCACAAAATAACTCCACAGTCGTCTGTTTGTCTCGCAAAATAACTGTCCACAGTCCTCTGTACATCCTGGCAAGCTCAACAAGTCTCACTCCAATCTCATACTTCTGTATTATTTCCTTCTTCACATCTATGGTGTTTCTCACTTTCTTTACCACAGGGGTACTGCTAGCAAGTTTCTTTGGGCCCATGGCAGCTTATTTCACAGCCCCACAAGCACTAAACACAATTAAATAATCGTAAAATGTGTGAATGAGATCGCAGGTTAGTATTCACTCAAGCATGAACAAAGCTAGACTGCTCACGGCGCCTGCACGGGGATGCGGACAGAGTGGGCAGGTCCTGTACCTGGTGGTCTGAAAATAGGGGCGCGTTCGATAATAGGGACACAGTTTGTCCGAAAAAATGGTCTTATTTTAGAAACGTTCGATATGTGATACTTTTGATTTCTGAAGTTCCACTTTATGTTCATTTAGTGTCTGCCTTTTCCCTTACCCCTTGGGAAGTTCCGACAGTTAATGTCTGCTCTCCCCCACTATGCGCCAAAGCTTTCCTGCCTATGACTGCTTCTCGCTCTCTTTTTCTTGAGCACTTCTAGCCACATGCTCATGGCACCGCTGTTTATACAGATGGTTCTAAATCTTCTGATGGTGTTGGGTTCGCAGCAGTATTCCCTGATGATGATGATGCCCGAGGCCACTTGTTAAACTCGGCTAGTTATTTTACTGCCGAGTTGTATGCCATCCTCACAGCGCTTCTTCATATTACATATATGTCTCCCTCGACATTTGTGATCATTTCAGATTCCCTCAGTGCTTTACAAGCCATTAAACAATCTGATTCCCCTCATACATTAGTCCATCATATTCAACTATGGTGGCTAGCAAAAACAAACATGTCATTTTCTGTTGGGTCCCTGGACACACTGGTGTGCAGGGTAATGAACAAGCAGATGCTGCTGCGCGGTCAGCGGTGCATGATCTTCCGGTTTCCTGTAGAGGTATTCTGTTCAGGGATTATTTTCCAGTCATCTCGGCCTGTCTTTGCAGCCATTGGCAACAACAGTGGTCAGGCATGCACCATAAACAAATTGCATGCTATTAAACCGCATTTAGGTTTGTGGTCATCATCTTGCCACCATTGCCATTCTCGGGAGACTGTGCTCTCCTGGCTCCGCATTGGCCATACACGCCTTACCCACGGGTATCATGTCAGGTCCCTATTTTGGTTCTTCACTCTGTCAACTGCCCGCTTTACCAGCGAGCTTGCAGGATTTGCTTCCAACAATGCCGCCGACCTGCCACTCTTATTTTATCTTCCCTTCTTGCAGACGGCCCAGCCTTTGACTTGCATTCACTTTTTGACTTTTTGTTAGCATCTGCTTTACTGTACGAACTCTGACACAGCCCTTAGCATCCCCTCCAGCCCTTTTCTCCCTTCACCTCTGATCCCCTCTCCACCTAGCTGTTTATAGCCTCGGCATTATTTTCTGCCCTGCAGCACTGTATGACCCTTGTCGGTTTAATGCTTTCTTTAATTATAATAATAATATGTCACCACTTTAAAGTGCAGGCATTGTACTTCTCACCTCCAGGACTCAAATCCAGCTAGCCAGTTTCCATGAATCCCTTCACAAAATATTACCTTGCTCACACTCCAACAGCTTGTCAGGTCCCAAAAACCATTCATCTCCATTCACTCCTGTCTAACATGCTCACACATGCCTGCTGTATATTCAAGTCCCCTTGCACACAAAACCCCTTGTACCTCCTCCCCTCCATCCTTTGCTAGGATGACCCCTACCCCTCCCCTTCACTACATATTTATGCACCCTCCAAGTCATCCTATTTTGCTCCATTCTCTCTAAATGACCAAACCACATATACAGTGGACCCCCGCTTAACGATTACCTCCCAATGCGACCAATTATGTAAGTGTATTTATGTAAGTGCGTTTGTACGTGTATGTTTGGGGGTCTGAAATGGACTAATCTACTTGACAATATTCCTTATGGGAACAAATTCGGTCAGTACTGGCACCTGAACATACAGTGGACCCCCGCTTAACGATCACCTCCAAATGTGACCAATTATGTAAGTGTATTTATGTAAGTGCGTTTGTACGTGTATGTTTGGGGGTCTGAAATGGACTAATCTACTTCACAATATTCCTTATGGGAAAAAATTCGGTCAGTACTGGCACCTGAACATACTACTGGAATGAAAAAAGTTCGTTAACCGGGGGTCCACTGTACTTCTGGAATGAAAAAATATCGTTAACCGGGGGTCCACTGTATAAATTTAAATATGAGCCTACCACAAATATTCTAAACAGCCATATAAAAAATATAAACACACTTGGTCAAAATAACCGAGAAAATATATAAAATTCAACCAGCGCTATCAACTTTCAAACTAAGAAAATATTCCACATTTTTTTATGTTAAAAAATAAAATAGTATGCCCTACATGTATAAAATATGTACAAAATATAGTAACAAAAAAAAATTGAAGTGACAGCATGCTAAGTGGCAGGATTTACAGAAATGTACACCAAACTGATTACACCAATGAGTTTCATCTTGAGGCAATTGCTGAACCAGTAGGAATGGGGTGGTCACATGTAAGCAAATTCTCAAAAAAAAAATCAGCATAGAGCGAGGAATACCTATACTCATCTAGGTGTTAGAAAATATATTTTAAGTAAATAAATCCCTATTAATAATATAATAAGAGTTTAATTCATTAGAGATTCTGCATTCCACGAATAATTATTACATACATACTATTCAATGACTAGTCTATAAATAAAAGGAGTTAAACACAGTATGTGCACGATATGCCACACAGTACTATATATTTAAGTTTATGCCAGCCATTAACCGTGATATTTTGTCATTATTCCTCAAAATGTTGGATTTGATAGCAGACAGTTTATCACGTTGGTCTTGAACTGCTGTCTCAAGCTCAACTAGTTGAGACTGCAAGGGTTCCAGTTCGTGTTCTGTTAAGCTATAAAAAAACAAAATATTAATTTTCTTTAAAACCACTAGTTTAGTCTTTATGTATATATTCTATTGAATGACACCTAATATTTAGTTACAAAATCCAACAGTATGAACAATTATTTTATAAATACAGTATTCTAGTAAGTAACCACCATTTCCTGTCTAGCTTATTGGCGAGTTATTAGGAGAAAATACTTCATACACTGCTACAATAACTCAAGTGTTGGATTTAAGTATAAACTAAGTAAGCTACAGCATAGATCTCATTGTGTCAGGAATCCCATCTCTAAGTTATCAAGTATGACAGAATATTTTTTTTTACATTTTTCCAAATGTGTTTGTATACCAAATTACTATGTGTAAGTTTTCATAATGGAGGCAAATAACTTAGAACATTATATGAGAGCCATATAAGCTTGGCATAGCATGTCAAAATCCATCTGTGCAGCAGTTTAATCAAAAGATAACATGCAACTGAAAGCTATGATTGTACTCTACCTCTGTTCACGTTTGAGAGTCTGTGTCAACTGTTTGTTCTCACTGCGCCACATCTCAAGTTCCTTGTGCATTGAGTCAAGATCTTCCTGCAGATAATCTAGCATCTTAGCTGTAATTAAGAGAAATTAAAGTTTCTAAGTATTATTATATATTCTTAAATAAAATTTTCTGCCTATGCTCCTGCAGGTAAAGAATTTGAGCTAAGGAAAACCAAAAAAGTTTTTGGATAAATCAAACAAAAATTTGAATTTTTTTTTGTAAAGGATGGCAAAAAGCATTCTGCAGGTTTTTGAAAGAACAGAAAAGTGATTTTAAATACTTGGTACATTAGTATTGTGCAAAAATAGAAAAATAGAAAAATAATTATGGAAGATGAGAAACATTATGAATGGCAGGGTAACTGAACATGTGAAGAAAGTGTACTCCTGATCTTGACAGATACCAGCAAGCCATGAACATGAAATGAAACAGATGAATGAAATTCCCAATGTTGATATTAAGGAAATCCTTTAAGTATTAGTAATCAAAATGCAATACACAAATGTATGTGGTAATCAACAGTATTTACAATGGATAAATTCCAAGAAAAGCTCGTGAACAGAAAATATGTGGGTCATGGGGAAGTGAAGAGGAATCCTTCCTCTGTAAGCCATGGGTGTTGTAAGAGGTGACTAAAATGCAGGTAGCAAGGGGCTAGTAACTCCTCCTGTATACATTACTTGTTGCCCATGTTTACTCTGTTCCTTTTCTCTTTGCCTAGATTTGCTCGTCTTCTCTTCAG
Organism: Cherax quadricarinatus; assembly: GCF_026875155.1. Lineage (NCBI taxonomy): Eukaryota > Metazoa > Arthropoda > Malacostraca > Decapoda > Parastacidae > Cherax > Cherax quadricarinatus. The sequence continues at coordinate 7,927,197 of NC_069418.1, forward strand.
TTACCACCTTTCTGTGTTCATGTAGCATCTCACATTTCCCTGCCCGCTTGGGAAGTTCTGACAGTTCGTATCTGTTCTTTCCCACTGACATGCATGAAAGCCCAACTGCCTATGGTGGCATCTCTCTCTCTTTTTTTTAACCACTTCCAATCTCATTCTCATGCCATCACAGTGTACACTGATGGTTCCAAGTCTTCTGATGGTGTTGGATTCGCAGCAGTGTTTCTGGACAGCAGCATGTGAGGGCACTTATTAACCCTGGCTAGCATTTTTATGGCTAAATTGTATGTCATTCTCATAGCGCTTGTCTGTTTTGCATCTATGCCTGTGTCACCATTTGTGGTCGTTTCACACTCCCTTAGTGCTTTACAGGCTATATGAAAATTTGATACACCTCATCCCCTGGTCCTTCATATCTAACTTTGGTTACACCGTATCTCTAGCAAGCACAAAGATATGTATTGTTTTTTGTTGGGTCCCCGGTCATGTTGACGTACAGGGCAATGAACAGGCAGACACTGCTGCGTGGTGAGCAGTACATGACCTCCTAATTTCATATAGAGGTGTTCCATTCACTATTTTGCTGTAACTGCTATCCACCTTCACACCCATTGGCAACAATGTTGGTCTGATCTGGTCCATAATAAACTACATTCTATTAAACCGAGTATAGGTTTCTGCCCATCTTCTTATCAGTGTCGAGGTTGGGAGACTACTCTGTCCCATCTTTGCATCGGCAACACTCGTCTTACTCTCGGGTATCTCGTGGAGAGGCGCCCTGTTCCACTCTGTGATAATTGTCAGGTTCCATTTTCTGTTAGCCACATTCTGTTGGACTGCCCACTCTATTAACGAGCACGTAGAATTTATCTCCAACATTGTCACCGCTCTACTGCCCCTACTTCACTTTCCCTTCTTGCTGATGGACCCTCCTTTAACTCAGACTCTCTCACTGACTTTTTGACAGCAACTGATTTACTGCACAAACTCTGATGATGATGATGCTTCTAGTACTCCTCACAGCCCTTTCTATCTCTCCCTCTTGCTACCCTCTACTCCTGCATTATCTACTGCCCCGGTGCACTCCATGACCTAATAATCATCCCTCTCCCTCTTGCTACCCAATACCCCTGCATCCTTTCCTGCCCGGCAGCACTGTATGACCCTTGTAGGTTTAGCACTTCTTTTTTTATTATAATAATAATAATGATAATGATGATTCTGCATTACTATGAAGCATAATCTCGGAGGAAACAACACCAGGACCAGCAAGAAAACACTGAAAACTCGACTATTCAACTTGTCTACCCAGGACGCCGACTCCCCTACCCCCCCTCGCACCACTGCCCAGGGCGACGCCACAACAAAAACACTGAACATGACTGCCTCCCCCTCAACCTCCTTTTTCTTCTCTGGATTCAGCCAAACAGGTAGTTTCTCAGGTATGACCAACGATCCAGACACCCCTAAGTCATACATCTCCACCTTAATTACAGAAAATATGAATCTTTGTGAAACGTTAACTAAACAAGACACCAGGATGACACACCTGGAGAACAAAATCCTCAGCCTTGAACAAAATTTATCACCATCTGGAATGACTAAACTTTGCCAAGACCCTCCAAACAGTCATAGACAGGCACACAGAACAAATAACATCTCTTAATACAAATTCTTTTTGATTATAATAATAATAATCACTTAATACAAAGGTTGAGGAAGCAGTAAAAGAGTGGAAGAACAACTTGGATAACAAGTTCAGTGACTACTTCTCACTCCAAGAGGACAAAACTGAGCAAGAAAAATTATCAGATGCAGTAATAGTTAGCAGTCCTCATTTACCCACACACGACAGGAAAAAAGACCTAATTAGCGCAACTATTAAAGCAAAAAAAGATGTATACATAAACGAATGTCTAACCAAAATACGGCAGAACCTCCTGTATAGACTCAGAAAACTTATGCGGGAGAATACTGACAAAGTCCACCAATGCTTCACAAGGGACAGGAAAATTCTAGTGAAGAAAACAAATGTAGGCAAATTGTATATGATCTCAAATGAGAATGAACTATCACGATTCCTTTGGGATACTAATCTTACAGAGACTGATTAAACAATATCCAAACCAAAAGCCTACGTTGTAGTGTATATTTGGCTCCATTATTGTACAAATTCAAAGTACTATCTCTTAACCCTTTCAGGGTTGGTGCCGTATTAGCATGGCTTGCACACTAGAGTTGGTGCCGTACTAGTATGCATAAATTCTAGCGCCTTCAAATCTAGCGAAAGCTGGTAGGCCTACATTTGAAAGAATGGGTCTATGTGGTCAGTGTGTGTGGTACAAAAAAAATCCTGCAGCACACAGTGCATAATGAGAAAAAACTCCGACCATGTTTTTGGTTTAAAACAGCGACTTCGCAGTGTATTTTCGTATGCGATTTATGGTTGTATTCTAGTTTTCCTGGTCTCATATTATAAAATTATATGGAAATTGAGATGATTTTCATTGGTTTCACAATGAAAAGTACCTAAAAATTGAGCTCTAAGTAGCAGAAATGTTTGATTTTTGCCAAAGTTCAAAAGTAAACAAATTATGCCATGCATCCAATACATGTCAACTGGTGAGTCTAATATTCTTTCACAAGTGCGCTGATATTATTTATACCATTTCTACACTAATGCAGTAGTCTGCATAACAGTAAATCTTCTATTTTTTGTGAGAATAAAAATTCAAAGTGGAAAGCAAAAGAAATGTAACAGAGGCCTGGGGATGTGAATAATGAACAGAGATGTTATTTTAGTGCCAGGAATGTCTGTATTGTTTATTTTAGACCCTATTTGGAAATTGACATCTTTTGAAATTTGTGTGAAGTTGGCAAAATTGCCAATTTCTGACCACTTTATTGGATAGCTCAAATCGGTAAATGGGTGGTTTCGTGTGCTCATTCAATAGAAAAAATGGAGTTCTAGCGAAATAGTTATGATTTTTGTTGACTGGTACATTGGAATTGGCCGAAAATAGGGCTCAAAGTGGGCGAAATCGTTACTGCATAAACATCGTCAAGACTGCAAACTTAGCGAGAGCATAATTCCATAAGTTTTTCATCAAATTTCATACTTTTGGTGTCATTATGACCAGGAAATGATTCTCTATCATTTCATTTTTTCAAAAAATTTCCGACTGAGAACAAGTTTAGGAGAGGGCCTGCCGACCCTGAAAGAGTTAATAATCAAAATCAACTACCTCAGCATGTGTGATTTTACTAGTGAGAATTAGCCACCTTATGTTATGTATTTTTCTTAAATTAACCCTTTCAGGGTCCGTCCCGTAGATCTACGGCTTCACATTGAGTGTCCATACTGTAAATCTATGCCAAATTCTAGCGCCATCAAATTTAGCGCGAAAATGCTCATAGGCCTACATGTGAGAGAACGGGTCTGCGTGGTGGGTGTGCGCCACAAACAAAAAATCTAGGCGCCCGCATAGCATTGTGGGAACGCCGGCTCAGTTACCCTTGTTCACCATGCCTTGTCGCAAGGCAGCTCTCACTCCAAGGAAAATTGGGACTCTCCTCTTCCTCTCTGATAGTTCTGACAGTGATGGAAGTGGAAATGAAGACGAATTCTTTGGCTTTGATCAGTTAGTGACTGAAAGGAATGACCAGGATATCGATAATAGTGCAGAAAACCCTAACGATCCTCAACAATCTACCTCTGGTGTGGGCACTCGTCAGTCAGGGTCAGTTATACCTCAATGCAAGAGAAAACTATTATTTTCGCATGGCCAGGCCTCTGACTTTAGTAATGATGATAGTGACGGGGACTGTGATTTTATTGCTCTTATTTATTTGTTTATTTATTTAGTAATTTGAGCATACATACAGAGGTACAAAAAAATACAGGTAAGAGCAGCATGCCAAAGCCACTTGTATGCATAGCATTACGGGCTGGCTTAAAATTAACTTAAGATTAACTAAGCAATGATGTAATCAGTGATAAAACATTATTGTAAACAGATAACAATAAAGCACAAATGAGTATTACAAAGACAGGTCATATGGGTGCCTGTACATTCAGTCGAATGGAGTATTCTGTTAGTGTATTTAAAAAATAACAAAGTTAGATTGGGTCTTAGGTTTAACATTTATGTGATATAATTGTGAGAAACATTTAAGATATACAATTTATAAGGTTCAGTTATTCAGTACTTATTTGGTTTTGGGTGAGTAAGTGATCTTTGAGAAGAGACTTGAATTTATAAACAGGTAGTGTTTCTTTTATATTTACAGGTAATAAATTCCAGATTTTAGGGCCTTTTATGCACATTGAGTTTTTTTTTTGTTGTTGAGTCCCATGCACAAATTCCATAGGTGAGATAGGGGTAAATAAGAGAGTGATATAGGGCCAAGAGGGCTGACTGTGGAACATAGTACCGTATCTTCGATAGTATGCCTACAGTCTTGGAAATTTTCTTAGAAATTTGTTGTATATGTGTATGAAATTTGAGTCTATTATCAAGGTGGATTCCTAAGAATTTTCCCTCTGTTAGCTTTGTGATAGGTGATCCGTTTATCATTATGTTAAGAGGGACATCTGTAGCTCTGTTACCAAACTGAATGAAGTAGGTTTTGTCAATGTTTAGTGTAAGTTTGTTAGTCCTCATCCAGGTAGATAATTTCTGTAATTCGGTATTTACAGTATTGGCTAGCATGACTGGGCTCGGGTGAGAGAAGACGTATGTAGTGTCATCTGCAAATAGTGTGGGTTTGAGTAATTGCGAAGCATTTGGTAGGTCATTTATGTATAGGAGAAAGAGAAGAGGGCCAAGGACACTTCCCTGTGGGACACCAACTGTAATTGGTTATGCGGAAGAGTTTGCCCCATTTGCGTACACATATTGGCTTCTGTTGCTGAGGTATGACTTGAGGGAGTGCCCTCTTGACGATCATTCGAGTAGTGATAGTGATGAAACATATTCACCAGTGAAGCATAGGTATGTACGCTGCCGCATGTGCTCGGGTAGTGTGCCCTATGCCGTTCCCAGGGGATGGAATACATCTCGTGGCCCTACACCAGGTATAGACAGTGATAGTGAGGATGATGTGGCTACACTTGGCATGGATAGACCGCAGGCATCAGTAGATGGTGGCAGTGGTGATGGTAGTGCCATGGTCAAGCGTGACTCGCCAGCCCAGGCTGGGACCAACGCTGCTGACTCCGCAGTTCAAGGACAGAGAGGAGCATCAGCTACCAGCCCACCACAACCACAACTACCCACACAACCAGTCTATGATGTTCAGTATCCACCAGCAAACCGTATCTGGGATTGGCAGCAAAATCCCAATTTTGTTCCCAAGTGTTATGGGGCTATAGGACCCAACATGTATTTATAAGTAACAGTTACTCTGGAATACCTAATTATATTGAATTGATGGGGACTCAGCTCTAAATGTCATAAGGGCAGATCACCCTTATGACTGAGAGACAGCTGGGTCAAGCCTATTTTTCTCAATATAATAGGTTATACTATAGACACACACACAATTTAAGTAAGTAGTTTATAAAGTTGTAATTCTTTTTGTAAAAGTAAAATTAAGGTGTGCTAGAATTGTGGTAACTGGAGAATTGTGCTTGGCAACAGTCTCCTGTTTTTAGTGGGTGTGGGAGGAGCTTAGCTAGGCTCCTCCCTCTCCCTCCCTCTCTCTCTCTCTCTCTCTCTCTCTCTCTCTCTCTCTGTTGGTGGACAGCAAATTGGCAGGACCCCTGGGTCCTTCTTCTATTAAACCATACCCCCGGCCGGGATTGAACCCGCGGTCATAGAGTCTCAAAACTCCAGCCCGTCGCGTTAGCCGGGCTGGTCTAGTGGCTAACGCGACGGGCTGGAGTTTTGAGACTCTATGACCGCGGGTTCAATCCCGGCCGGGGGTATGGTTTATTTGCAATCGTGTCATTACGATTTCTTAAGTCCTTCTTCTATTTCTTGGGGCATTATGTGTGCTCCAGGGGTGAGTTTTTATAACTTAACCCTTTCAGGGTCCAAGGCCCAAATCTGGAGTCACGCACCAGTGTCCAAGATATTTCAAAAAAAAAATTTGTTATTTTTTCTTATGAAATCGTAGAGAATCTTTTTGTGAAGGTAATAAAACAAAAAGTACGAAAATTGGTGGAAAATTGACGAAATTATGCTCTAGCGAATTTTGATGTGTCAGCGATATTTACGAATCGGCGATTTTGCCGACTTTGACTCCCATTTTAGGCCAATTACATTATTCCAATCAACCAAATTATTAGCTATTTCACTAGTATTACTTCTATTCTATCGATTGAGCACAAGAAATCGCCAAGTCAACTGTTTCAACTACAAAATAAAGTAATCGGAAATTGTTAATTTGGCCAATTTAACACAAAGTTCAAAATATTCCAATTTCAAAATAGGGTCCAGAATGAACAATGTAGGCATTCCTGGCACTAAACTAACATTTCCTCTGTTCATTAGTTATGTTTTGAGGCTTTACAAATAAATTCCATTTTGATTTTTTATTCACATAATGAATTTTTATTCACACCAAAAAATAGAAGATTTACTGTTATGCAATACTGTAATAATTGTATAAATATCATCACCATATTTGTGAATGTATATTAGACCCACCAGCTGATGTGTATTAGACGTGTGAGGTCGTTTGTTTACTCTTGAATATCGGCAAAAATTTAACATTTCCGCTACTTTGAGCTCAGTTTCAAGCCATTTCCAATGCTAAAACCAATCAAAATCATCTCTATTTCTGTAATATGTCTTCCATTCTATCAAATGAGACCAAGAAATCGCAAATACAACTATAAAAAACATACGAAAAGACACTGCAAAGTTGCTGTTTTAATCAAAAAATCATGATTTCATTTTTTTTCTCTCATTATGCACAGTGTGCTGCAGGATCTGTTTTATGTGGTGCACACATACCACATAAATGTATTCTCTCATATCTAGGCCCAAATGTACCACTCACAGTTTATCAGAGTGAGCTGAGCTCATGGCGTAGATCTACGGTTTGGACCCTGAACGTAAAGCCGTAGATCTATGGGACGGACCCTGAAAGGGTTAAGTTGTGGCCACCATACCCAGGGTGACTAAAGTGTGTCAAAACACTGGTTAGCCCAGAGTTAGTCAAGAAGAGAGAAGGGCAAAGTTGCTGAAATGCACCATGTGGGAGAGCAGCTAAGGAGTGTGCAGGCTTATGTTTTGAATATGTGAATGCTGTAATTGTATATTCTGTACATATCTATTTAGAATACAGTTATATTTTTATAGTAGTAGTTTACATAACCTGTGAAGAGGGCTAGTGAAAGGATATCAGAGACACTGAGGATGATCAGCCATGATGTAAGTATTACCCCCTAGACAGATAAGGCCATTAAGTAAAAAGCTACCCCACACTAGAACATGTAGTGAGAACCTTGCTATCAAAGTAATAAGGGACATACCAACATAACATGGGAGCTTGACCAGGAGAGTTATTTAACTGCTAAAATAACTCAAAACATTCTTTGAACTATATGTGCTGGTATGGGGTAATAACAGTTGCATGTTCCTGGTAGGAGAAGATTTACCAAGGTGGTGTCAGTGGAAGTGTTGTTTTCATATTAGTTTACAGGTTGTTTTTCTCCTAAGGTGGGAGAAAGGTTAAGTAACACATTTTTGTTGTGGTTATGGTAAGTGCTATGTGTATAGTTTACATTCAATTTGTGTTATTTTATGTGCCTGTGGGAAAACTTTGTCCACTGATACTTTAAGAGGGAAGCAAGAGTTTAAAGATAAAAACTATGTCAGAAGATGAGTCTTCAAACATTTTAGGCTTCAGGGAAGAAGGTAATAATTCATCAGTAAAAATGCCTGGTAACAGTGAACATGAGGGATCACCTCCTCCAGGTGATATGGAAATGGAGAGAATGAGACTTAAATTAGCAGTGCTGGAGGCTGAAATGAAATTAATGAAAGCTAAGGAGGAAGAGCGTCAAAGGTTAGGAGGTTCAGAACCAGAGCCTGAGCAGTACTTTAACATAAATAAAGCTGCAAATTTTGTCCCTAAGTTTACAGAGAGTGACCCAGATAGATATTTTTCTTTTTTTTGAGAAGACTGCTTTGGAGCAAGGATGGCCCAAACAGAAGTGGGCTACCCTAGTTCGCACACAACTTGTGGGTAAAGGATTCCAGAGAGTAGAGACTCTGGAGGGGAAAATTTTTTCTGATTATGATAAAATTAAAGAGGAAGTATTGCTTGCCTACCAAATGATACCTGAGAAATATAGACAAAAGTTCAGAAATCAAAAATTTCAGGATGGGCAGACCTTAACCGAGTTTGGGAATGAGAAACTGTTCCTTTTTAAGAAATGGGTTTGTTCTAAAGGAGTTAATAAAGACTATGACAAATTAGTAGATCTGATGGTTCATGAGGAATTGTACAATACAATCCCTGTTGACCTCAGAGAGTATCTGGAGGGCAAAAACCCAGATAATCATACATACATACATAGAGGTACAAAATCTTTCAGAAGCACTGGATCTAGGTGACCGATTCTTGGCTCGCAGGGAATTGGTAAGTAAAAACAGTCATGCTCTTTCTGAAAATTTCCCCACTCGTTCTAAACCATATTCCAAGTCCTATGGTCATAAAGGTAAGTGAGACAATAATTTTCAGGGACAAATGAAGGCTGAGGCACCCTCTAAAATAGAAGGAAATGGTAAGTCAGCTGGAGCTCAAAGTTTACCTAGACAATCAGATAATGTTTCAAAGTCCTCGAGTAAACAGTACCAGTCCTACACCAAATGGTAAAAATAGCTTTAAGAGTTATGCCTGTTACTACTGTAACAAAACTGGACACACACAAAAGTTTTGCTGGTCAAGATGGCGAGATCAGGAAAGGGAGGAACCGTCTCAGGGGACCCTAACTGCAGAGATACATCCAGTTGCCTGCATTAGGTCTTCAAGGCAAGGTGAGGAGGAACCTTTGGATCTAGACCCCAAGATGTGTATATTTTCTAGTAGGTCCACAGTTGGTTTGCAAAAGGATGTAGGCAGAGTTGAGAACATATTGTCCTTGAGAGATGGATGTATTGGGCGGCAGAAGGGGGGAGGGTTGATCAGTAGGTTACAGAAAACAGCGGGGCAGGGGATAGTGTGGGGGTAGAGGGTAGCAAGAGATTGAGGTAGAAAAGGCTGAAGGCATCAGAGTTTGTGAAGTAAGTCAGTTGTTGTCAAAAACTCAATGAGAGTGTCCGGATGAAAGGTGGGTCCATCAGCGAGAAGGGAAGGTAAAGAGAGAGCAGTGGGGCAAAGACGACGACAGAGGTAAATTCTGCATGCTCGTTGATAAAGTGGGCAGTCCAACAGAATGTGGCTGACTGATAATGGAGCCTGACAATTCTCACAGAGAGGAGCAGGGCGCCTCTCCATGAGATATCCATGAGTAAGACGAGTATGGCCAATGCGAAGACGGGAGAGAGTAGTCTCCCAACCTCGACACTGGTGACAAGAAGATGGCCAGTAACCTATACTCGGTTTAATAGATTGAAGTTTGTTACTGAGCATAGTAGACCAACGGGTGTGAAGGTGGGTAGCTATTGCAGCAAAATAGTCCGTAAATGGTATGTATACCTCTATATGAAACTGGTAGGTCATGTACTGCTGACCGTGCAGCAGTGTCTGCCTGTTCATTGCCCTGTACATCAACATGACCAGGGACCCAACAAAAAACAATATCTTTATGCTTGGTAAAGATGCGGCGTAGCCAAAGTTGGATACGGAGGACTAAGGGGTGAGGCGTATCAAATTTCTGTATAGCCTGTAAAACACTAAGGGAGTCTGAGACAACCACAAATGATGACACAGGCATAGATGCAATACTGATAAGTGCTGCAAGAATGGCATACAATTCAGCAGTAAAAATACTAGCCGAAGATAGTAAATGCCCTCGTACGACGCTGTCCGGAAACATTGCTGCGAATCCTACGCCATCAGAATACTTAGAGCCATCTGTGTACACTGCAATAGCATGAGAATGAGAGTGGAAGTGGTCAAGAAAAAGAGAGCGGGAAGCGACCGTAGGCAGTTGGGCTTTCGAGTAATGGAGAGAGAAAGAACAGATTCGAACAGCTGGAACTTCCCAGGGGGGTAGGGAAAAGTGAGATGCTACATGAACATAGAAAGGTGGTAATTGAAGAGAAGACAAGAGTGAACGTAAGCGAAGAGAGAAGGGACGGAGTAAACAGGGGTGGCGAACAAATAAAGAATGTCTACTAATATCAGTGACCATTCTATAAATGGAAGGATTGTGGAAATCATGAGAGCGTACATAGTAGCAAAGGCAATGGGCATCACGGCGATCGGATAAGGATGGAACGTTCGCTTCTGCATAGAGGCTCTCAACAGGGGAAGAGCGAAAAGCACCAAGGAATAAACGTAATCCTTGGTGATGAATGGGGTTAAGGCTAGAGAGAGTAGCAGGAGAGGCCACTGAATAGATCTGGTCACCATAATCAAGTTTCGATAAAATGAGGGTGGAATGTAGGTGAAGGAGAGTTCAACGATCAGCTCCCCATGAAAGATGAGCAAGGGTTTTAAGAAGGTTCAGCCAGCTGTGACAAGTTGCCTTCAGAGAGGTAATGTGAGGTTTCCAGGATAACCTACGGTCAAAGAGGAGGCCCAGAAACCTGACTGTATCACGTTCAGGGATACGGGAGCCATAGAGGTACAAAGGATGATCGGAGATGACAGAGCATCTAGTGAAAGTAATTTGGCGAGTTTTGGTGCTGGAAAATTTAAATCCATGTGTGGTGGCCCAATTGGAAACACGGTCGACCGCATGCTGGAGGGAAACTGTAATGAGATGACAGTCAGCGCCTGCACAGGCAATACCGAAGTCATCAACATAGAGTTATGACCAAATATTCGATGGAAGACTAGAGGCCAAATCGTTTATAGCAAGGAGAAAAAGTGTTGTGCTCAGAACACATCCCTGGGGGACACCTTCAGCTTGAATAAAGTCTGGGGAGAGCACATTATTAACCCGAACACGGAAATGCCTGCCAGTTAAAAAGTTCTTAAGGAAGGATGGTAGATTGCCTCAGAGGCCTACGGAGTGGGCTTGGGCCAAAATATTATACCTCCAAGTTGTGTCATATGCCTTCTCAAGGTCAAAAAATATGGCAATAACTGAGTGGTTATTCACAAAGGCATTACGAACATACGTATCCAAGCATAGTAAGGGGTCTATGGTAGAGCATCCCTTACGAAAGCCATATTGACGAGTGGAGAGACTGTTGTGTGTCTCTAAATACCACACTAAACGTCTATTTACCAGGCGTTCCATCACTTTGCAAACTGCACTGGTAAGAGCAATGGGACGATAGTGGGAGGCTTCATGTCCCGTAGTGCCTGGTTTGCGGAAAGGGAGAACAATGGCAGATTTCCACAGCTGTGGAAGAACTCCTTGTGACCAAATAAGGTTGAAAAGGCATAATAGGATTGCAAGGGCTGACTGATGTAAATGTTGTAGCATACGAATATGAATGTCGTCGGGCCCAGCTGCCGATGATCGGCAAGCTGAGAGTGTTGCCTCCAGTTCTTGAAGTGTAAATGGCACATTATACTGTTCTTCTCTGAAAGAAGAAAAGTTCAAGGGTGCTAACTCTCTGGCAGACTTTGAGGAAAGAAACGAGGGGCATAGATGGAGCCCCTGAGAAATGCGGACCAGATGATTGCCAATTTCATTGGCAACATCTAGTGGGTTTGCTATATCAACACTGGCAACCCGCAGAACAGGAGCCGGGTCAGGAGAATGTTTACCACTCAGTTTTCGTACTTTTTTCCAGACTGCACTCATAGAGGAAGCAGAGGTGATGGTGGAGACATAATCTCGTCAGCAAGTGCGTTTAGCATCACGGATGACACGGCGAGTGATCGCACGCTTCTGCTTAAAATCAAGAAGTCTCTCCGTGGTTCTACTGTACCAGTACCTGCTCCATGCAGCGCGTTTCAAACGTACTGCATGAGCACAAGCAGGAGACCACCAAGGCACGCATTTCTGAGAATGCCTGCCCGAAGTTTGGGGTATAGAATGAGAAGCTGCGGTTAAAACGGAGGACGAGAAGAGGTGTAAAAGCTCATCAATGGAGGACGAAGAAGGAACCTCACTAAAAACAGTTAGTTGTGAGTAAATGATCGCTGTCATGTAAATCCGGGAGAACAGACCAGGTGAAGTCTAATGCAGCGGAGGAAGAGCAGACTGAGAGATTGATGCAAGAGAGAGTGTGAGTCCGAGGATCAAAATGGGTGTGAGTACCTGTATTTAAAACATAGAGGAGGTGGGTGGCAAGAAAAGCCTCTAACTGAATGCCACAGGAATCACAGTGAGACCCCCCCCCCCCCCAGAGGAAATGATGGGGATTAAAATCGGCAAGTAACAGAAGTGGTGGTGGTAATGACGAAAAAAGAAAGGCAATATCCGGAATAGATAATGCCCGAGAAGGAAAGAGATATAAAGAACAGAGCGTACACCACCTATGCAAGTGGATATGGGCTGTTGTGTAATGCAGCGAAGTACGAACAAATAGCTGATGATACGGAATATCAGTGCGTAGAAGAATGGCACTTTCATTAAAGGTCCCATCAGGAAAAGGATCTGAAGAATACAATAAATTATAGCCTGAGATGGGAGAGATAACAGCAGAGTGTAATTCTGGTTCCTGTAAGCAAACACCAACAGGGGAAAACTGGGAGAGTAACATCTGAAGTTCACCCCGATTACCCCTGAGGCCGCGTATATTCCACTGTAAATAGGCCATGATTGGCAATGATAAAGATACCTGATATCTGCAGGTAAGGGCTCCTATGGACTAGAGGGGTTAGAAAAGTCCACATTCGGAGGCAGCGTTCAAGCAGCGAAGGAACGGTGCGCTGTGAAGAAAGGAGTTGCGCAGATGGAGAGGAGAGAGAAGGAACAGAGGGTGGATCAGTGTCCATTGATGGTTTGGTCTCTGCAATATATTCAGAGATTGCTTCAAGTGTTTCGGAATTCAGAGACGTCGTATGGGAGACAATATTGGAGATGGTAGGGGGAGGATGAGTAAAGATTGGAACTGTAATGGACTGTACCAAGGTAGGGGGGGGCAAAAGGGTGGAGGGAACTGGAGAAGAAGCGTGGAAGGCGACAGAAGAGGCAGAAACCTGGGAGGTGGCAGAAGAGGAAGAAACTTGGGAGGGAACAGGGGAGGAAGGTACAGTACGAGGAGGAGGGCGAATCTCTACACTTGTAACAGAGCCAGTGAGAGGGGAAGAACCAGGTACAAAGACAGGGAAGGTAAAATGAGGAGGTGGAAGAAGAAAAAGAGGGGTTAAAGGTTAAAGAATTAGATATAGGAGTGACTATGGGAGAGGTAACCACAGAGGAGGCTGCAGAAGATGGGACCCCAGAAGTGGGGGGGACATTTTGAAACATGGGAATAAGAAACACGAGGTAGTCTCCCTTGGAGGTGGAGATGAGAAACTGCCATGGCATATGGGAGACCTTCTGCCTCTTTGAGGTAATGGATTTCCCGCTTATTTAAGTAGACTTGGGAACGGCGAGAGTACGAAGGGTGAGCCTCATGACAATTAAGGCAAGAGGGAGGTCGATTGCAAGACGTATTAGAATGGTCATCGGCACCACAGACTGGGCATTCGGCTATAGATCTGCAATATTTCGCTGGATGGTCAAATCGCCAGCAATTTCTACACTGTTGCGGTGTAGGGATCACCTTTCGAACTTGTAACTGATGTCCTGCTACATAAATTGAGGATGGGAGTTCACGGCTGTCAAAAGTTAAACGAGCCACATAGCTAGGGTATCGTCTCCGCCTGTGGGCAGGAAGAACATAAGTGTCTACCTTGAGGATTGGAGATCTTGGAGTTCCAGCTGTTCAAGAATGTCATTGCCACATGTCTGGAAATTTTGTTGAACTATGGTATGGGGCAGAATGACGGTACCACTACAAGAATTGAGGGAATGATGTTTTTCAACAGTGACAGGAATAGTATTGATATGGGAAAGAAGAGAAAGATCATGAGCTTGGGTAGCATTCTGTACAGTGATAATGCGCGTACCGCTCTTAAGAGCATGAAAAGAAATATCTTTACCAACATGGCGTAAGAGTGTCTTGCCAATACTGTGGTCAGAAAGATAGGCAATAGAGGAAGTCGGTCATAAAGTGAAGAATTTAGTCCATTGTGCATTCTGAAACTGAGCGTGGAGGGAGTGCCGGACGTGTCGACCTTTTCTGAGAAGAACAAGAAGGTGGAGAAGTATCACCAGCAGGTAATTGTCGTTGGCATTTAGGCGTGGGACCAGAATTGGTCCGACGTGGAACGGGCCGGTGATTTGAAAATTGCCGCACCGTAGAGGGAGAGGCCGGAAGCATAGTCAAAGGAGAGCAGAGGTCAGATAAATCGAAGGAGTCAGTCGAGACCTCAGTACCTGAAGCGGGTGAGGAAAGAGCACTGGCAAGAGGTACAGAGGCATGAGGAGTGTCTGAAGAATGGTTCATGGACTAGGGCTGCCATGGTTAGGTTACTTCTTTCTTTTTGTTTTAAGAAAAAAAAAAGAAAGAAGAAAAGAAAATAAAAATAAAAAAAGAAAAAAGGGGGACCGGGGAGGAATAGTTCCTAGGAGGAATGAAAGGGCCAGAAATCTCCCTCCACGCCCAAGAGGACCTCAGCACCACAAGTAGCGTAGATGCAGCATGGAACCCGTGCCATACCCTACCCATCTTGCCAGTAAACCAGCAATCTGAGATAGCAACCTCACATCTGCCGAGCTACCTTGGTGGATAAAAGAGAGGGTGGCCGGATATCCGCCACAAAGCATACCCCCTTCGGCCACCACCCCCGGAATCCGAAAGGTGGCTTCAAGAGATACACCCGTCGCCCCAGAGACACCCAAAGCCACCCTCCGAGATACCGGAGAGGGATCGGGACATCCCCAGGCAATCCAGATTCCACTGCAAACTACGCCACCGCCAAGAACCTCAACAGAATGGGATGGACCCCGGTACCCTTTCCCCTACCTAGGAACTAGCGTGCCTGTGGGAAAAAATCCCAAAGGCCAAAAGGGAGGGGTGGGGAGGAGGAGGAGGAAAGGAAAAAGGGGAGGATGGGATAGGGAAGGGGGGATTGGGGGGTAATTAGGTTCGGTCTGAGGAAGGAGACCGACAGGTCTAATTCCTCAGACCAAGAGCCTCTTCACCACAACAAGGAGCCCCCGTTGAAGAGGGAGATGGATGAAGCACCTACTCCTTGCTACGTGCTGGAGTGCTGCCAGTGTCTAAGGATACCTATACTGGGGTAGATATATTGTTGAAGGGTATTACGGGTTCAACCATAAGGACACCTGTACACAAATTATGGGTAGAATCTGCATACCAAGTTGGTTATCTCCCTGTAGGTATTTCAGATGAAATTCCCTCTTATTAGGGAATAATGTTATGGGCCTGTCAGATAGTGAGCAACAACTAGTTTGGGGGAAACCAAGTCCCAAATGTTGGGAGGAAAAGGCTAGGAAAAGGCTGCCAGACCTTCTCCCTGATGGTTCCACCATGAGAAGTATGGCTCATGATCATGCTACCAATAGTCTTCATGATATTTCTCATGAGGAAGGTGAGGGCTTAAGTCTGGAAACTCTATTTTCTGATGTTGAACTGCAGTCAACTGAAGAAAAGGATGTTCCAGCCAGAGCTGAGCATGATTGGAGAATGGATCAGTTAAGTAGTGTGAGAGAGGCTGCACCTGCTAGGGTGCAATTAATTTCTGTGCAGGAAAATGTCACTCTTAAGCTGATCCAAGCCTCAGCTGTTGCTGAGGAAGAGATTTTACAATTAAATAAGTGTTTTCATTTCAGGGAGGAAACTCTTACAAAGAATTCACCTCTGTTTGCAGTATCGATGGAAGGAGAACAAGGGTTTTGTCCCCAGGTTGTGATGTCCAAGGTTTCCAGGCATTTCTTCTGGTCTCAGCTGTGGGAGACTGTCAGAGAGTATATTGAGACCTATCATGTCTCTCAGTTTATAGGGAGACCTAGTCATAGTATTAAACCTGTTCCCCTTCAGTCTATTTCAGAACCAGGTGAACCCTTCAGCAAGCTGGTAGTAGATGTACTTGGCCCATTCCCAAGGATCAAACTGGGAAATGATTATTTATTCACAAATATTTGCTCCACTACCAGGTACCTGGAAGCAGTCCCTCTGCATAAGATAACAGCTCATGTAGTCCTAAGGGCTTTGATGAAGTTCTTTTTTCATGTTGGTTTTCCTCAAGAGGTGCAAAAAGACCAAGGGCCTAACTTTACCTCAAAGTCTTTTAGAAATGTTTTGAAGGAATTAAAAGTAGAGCCTAACCTTGCAATGGCCTATCACCCTCCATCTCAAGGGGAAATAGAGAAATTACATCAAACCCTCAAGACAATGATGCAAGCCTATGGTATAGACAATACTAACAACTGGGATGAGAGGATCCCTTTCTTTATATTTGCTGAGTGGGGAAGCACTCTGGAATCTCTGAGCTATTGGCCTTGGGAGGATGGTGATGCTTTCCCCTCAGAGCTTTTCCTCAGTTTTAGACACTGTTTGGTTCATATGAGGTGGATGGTAACAGTGAATGTGCCCATCACCCAGACCAGGATGATGATGTGGGACCATAATGCTCTGGAGGCTGTAGAGGAAGTGCTGATACTGGAGCCAATTCATGTGAAAATCTGTATGGCAAGTTGCTCTGAGCTAAACATGTTGTGGGGAAAGTTCCCAGGGGTTAGATATAAAACCCACACACCTGAGCAGGAAGAAAACGAGTACGTATAGTGTACACAGTAACCGGTTAAAGGGTTTGAAGTTATGTCAAAAATTCAGAGAGACCAATGTTTTAATGGAATGTAAAGGAGTGCAAAACAATAATCTGTATGAAATACCAAAAGTGTATTTAAGAAATAACATGTGTGTAAAAAATTTTGGGAAATGCATGCTTGGTTTTAATGAGAAAAATGTTGGAGAGTTGGCTCAGCCACCTTGGAACTTTATAAAAGTTTGTGATGTCAGTAATGGGGAAAAGTTGAAATTCCATGAAGAAATTAAGGAAGCTGAGCCAATTCAACAATTTTTGTGTGGGAAAAATCTATATGAAAAATTTGATATGGAGGAAGAAGTGAAATTCTTCCAACACCAGTTTGTAGTGCTTAGTGAGAGTCAGTGGGCATTCCCATGCTTCATGGTTCCCAAATTAGATGGCACCCTGGCATAAACACTGACTACCACAAAGTACATTTAACAACTAAGGTTTACAGGATTAGAAAGATTGATACTTATGCACTAAGAGATGCAAACGTTTTAAAGAAACTAAAACATGGGGCAGGAAGATGTGATTTCCATGGCCTGTGTTCCAGTACCATTTTCATGTGTGTAATGCAAATTGTGTTCATTGTGTGCTAAAAATTTGTGTGTGAGATGGAACATGATGGTATTTGTGTAAACTTAATGTATCCAACCTGGGTGCAAAGAGATGTCTTTGGTGTTTGTTGTTGTACTGCGAGAGGTTGCAGAATTGTTACTATAAATGAACAACCTTCTAAGTTTAAATGTCAACATTTTACCACAGGAAAGAAAATTTTCATTTTGGGGCTGGCTATTCAGCATTTGCATATGTCTCAGGATCTCTTCATCCTGTTCCTGTGTATGGTGACTAAAATCAGACTCTTAAAATGGGCTTTGTTCCTACAGCCTTTTAATTTGGAAGTTAAATACATAAAAGGCTCAGAGAATGTGGTTGCTAATGCACTCTCTAGAAGTTTCATGTAGATGCATGGTGCGTACTTTGTACATAGTGTTTGTCATGTGCTGACTTTGTTGTTTTTGCAGTGCTGAACTCTTGGCGAGCCTGAGTACTCTCTACCAGCCATCTGACTGTGAAGGAGTCGAGTCAGAGCCAAAAGTGTGACGAGGGTCAGTGTATATGTAAATGTGAGTTGAGGCAGTAGTTGACAACCTTCGGTAACATGAGACGTTCAGGAAGGTATGTGATATGTTGTGTCTTGGTGTGCTCTATATACAAAACGGCCCGACGATTTGCCTTCGTGGTCCCTTGGACCCCTCCATGTTCTATGTCAGCCTCCTCTTCATAAGTTTGGAGGATCTGTGTGGAGTGGGACCTCGGAAGATGGGCTTGAGTGCCTGACCATGTTAAGGATCGTGAGTGTTGACTGGAAGTCTCACTGCTTGGTTCGGCCACCAAGTGAGAGACACCTTGACATGTTTCGTGAAGTTTCCTGCCTGGTGTACACCTGACTGCTCTGGGTTTGGCTCTACTCTCGTCTCCTGATCAGGAAGATGCCACCCTGGAGTACCAGTTGCTTGCTGGATTACTGCAGCAGAGGCACAGGCCTGTTGGTGCAGGCTTTCACAGTGGGCACTGTGTGCAATTCTTGCATTATAATGTGTATTGTTTTAAAAGCCATTAAAACTGTAAATAGTTACACCCTTGAGTATATGGGTATAGTTAAAATGCTTTTCTAAAAAAATTCTGCAATCTGTTGTAAATAACAGTAAAGTTATTACTGTAAATAACAGTAAAGTGAAGAGTAGTTATGGTGCTGGGAAATATGTAACATTACTTTTTACTAGCCATATCCTGAGGGACACGGCTAGCTTTTGTGAGACTTCGTCTGGAGGTGTGGGTGTTATGGGGCTATAGGACCCAACATGTATTTATAAGTAACAGTTACTCTGGAGTACCTAATTATACTGAATTGATGGGGACTCAGCTCTAAACGTCATAAGGGCAGATCACCCTTATGACTGAGAGGCAGCTGGGTCAAGCCTATTCTTCTCTATATAATAGGTTATACTATAGACACACACAATTTAAATAAGTAGTTTATAAAGTTGTAATTCTTTTTGTAAAAGTAAAATTAAGGTGTGGTAGAATTGTGGTAACTGGAGAATTGTGCTTGGCAACAGTCTTTTGTTTTTGGTGGGTGTGGGAGGAGCTTAGCTAGGCTCCTCCCTCTCTCTCTCTCTCTGTTGGTGGACATCAAACTGGCAGGACCCCTGGGTCCTTCTATTTCTTGGGGCATTATGTGTGCTCCAGGGGTGAGTTTTTATAACTTAAGTTGTGGCCACCATACCCAGGGTGACTAAAGTGTGTCAAAACACTGGTTAGCCCAGAGTTAGTCAAGAAGAGAGAAGGGCAAAGTTGCTGAGATGCACCATCTGGGAGAGCAGCTAAGGAGTGTGCAGGCTTATGTTTTGAATATGTGAATGCTGTAATTGTATATTCTGTACATATCTATTTAGAATACAGTTATATTTTTATAGTAGTAGTTTACATAACCTGTGAAGAGGGCTGGTGAAAGGATATCAGAGACACTGAGGATGATCAGCCATGATGTATTACCCCCTAGACAGATAAGGCCATTAAGTAAAAAGCTACCCCACACTAGAACATGTAGTGAGAACCTTACTATCAAAGTAATAAGGGACATACCAACATAACACCAAGCCCCACCACTTTGATGACTCTCAAAGTGGAATTCTACCAACTTGTCCCCTTGGAAACTCTGCAAATGAACTGGAATTCTTTGAACTATTCTTTGACCAGCCATTGATGGAAACTATTGTCAGGGAAAGTAACAAGTATTTTGAGTACACCATGACAAATACTATCATATCACCACAGTCAAGACTACACCGGTGGAAAGAGACGACTATTGCAGAAATGTATTTGCTTTTTGCAACAATAATGCTTATGCCTGCCCGGGAAGCCATTCTATAGCATAAATAAAAGCATACTGGCCACAAATCCGCTAATTTCTACCCCTTCTTCAGGTGAAAACATCCAGTGAACAGTTTAAACTTACTGTTACGTATGATGCACTCTCTGACAAAACCAGCCTTGACAGAAATGACAGGTTATACAGGATTAAAATGTTTTTATGTATCTCAAACAAAAGTTCAGCATGTACTTTTATCCATTCAAGAATCTGTATTGACTAGTCGTTGATTTGTAGTTCAACGGTAGGCTTTCATTCAAGCAGTAATATACCGACAAGAGGAAACGCTTTGGTATAATAAAAACAGTTTGAACTCTGTAACTGTGACAGTGTCCCGGTATTGGATATACAAACAAACGCGGGAAATAAAAACATTGAACGATACCAAGAGGTTATTGGGTACTCAGGTGACGTAGTGAGAAGCATGATGGCACCTATCTTGGTAAGGGGCATCCTTAATATTACCGATAACTGGTACACAAGGCCCTTTACTACCTTTACTTACTCAGTGATTTCTTTTCCTCGCAGTGAACAAGACAGAGTGTGTGGCAAGAGGCACAAGTGCATTCCCTAATTGTAAACAATGCCCAGGCTCAATGCAGGTGCTCGTGGTGGACACGTGCGGGTTTTACTTGCCAACGACATCATGGCATTATGGTGGCATGACAAACTAGAATGTCACATTGTTTGCAACCATTCACCGTAATGAAATTCAAGACAGTGGCAAAAAGTTGATCGAGTGACTAATGAACGTATTCAAAAAACCAGTGACAGTGATTGATTAACACAAAACATCACTTGTTTATGAGGCAAATGTGACAAGCAGATTGGCTTTGTTGATTTTTTTTTTTTTTTTTTTTTTTTTTTTTTTTTTTTTTTTTTTTTTTTTTTTTTTTTATTTTATTTAATTTGTTTTTTATATCACACTGGCTGATTACCCACCCAAGCAGGGGTGGCCCAAAAAGGAAAAACTTTCAAACCATCATTCACCTCCTCACCCTGCTTGCCAGAATTGGTGCTTTACACTACAGTATTTTAAAACTGGCAACATTAACAACCCCTCCCTTCAGAGTGCAGCACTGTACTTTTTTTCCCATCTCCAGACTCAGGCCGGCCTGCCCGGTTTCCCTGAACCCCGTCATAAATGTTACTTTGCTTTTGTTGATTGTGTTCGTAAAAGTTACAATTGGTACTGAAACTTTTCTTCCCATCTCATGGACATTTCAATGCTTAATGCATATAATATGTAAACGTGAAACTGTAACAGACCACCGTATGGTGAATTTTGTTAGTCTGTTGTCAGAAAACAACTCATAATAAGTACCAGGTATGAACACCTGCTATACAACAAGGCCTCGAACTCCTCAGGGAATACCCAAGCGTTATGAGGAGGGAAGGTGATCATTTTCATAATACAGCTTCCTTCAACTCAGAAGAAATATGCTCAGAAGAGATGCATCGTCTGTGCACGCAACAAAACGATGGCAAACAAAAGACGCAAGACACTCGGTTTATGTGTGAGGAATGTAAGGTACTCTGTGCATGTGTCTTGTTTCAAGGAGTCCACAAAGCTCCACATTCGAAAACATAGTCCAGTGATTGTTAAATATGTAAATATATGATATAACATTAGGTATTATACAAGATTTGTGCATGTTTATTGTAATAAACAAGCAGTGGTAAACAATAATATGAAAATAACTTTATGTGCATCTGTGTTTCAATACAGTGAGTTTATAATAAATAACCATTAAATACAGTATTTCGTTTTCTTCGGTCCTCTCAGGCAGGCCCGCAATGTTTAGTAGGAAAAAGAAAAAAGATTAGAAAAGAAAAGAAAAAACTACAAAAAACTTTAAACTAAAGTATTGCGGGTATGTGGAAATCGTCGATGTTGGCCGGTACCTCGGGGGGGGTCACGTCAATTTGGGGTCCAACTCACTTCTCGGGCAACTTGTAGAACTCGTCTCGTAAGTAAAACTGGTCAGAATTTTTTTTTTTTTGTCATATTAACCTTCCAACTTCGCCCACAAAAATATACTGTTTTAATTCGGGTAAGAAAAATAATTTTTTATTATTTTTTTTTTTTTTTTTTTTTTTTTTTTTTTTTTTTACAAAATTTCTTGGAACAACAATTGAGCACACACACAACAGATTTTGGCCCTTGGACCTGAAGGGGTTAATATTACTTCTTAAAATATGTTAATTCAATACTATCTGGTCTCAATTTTTACAAGCCATTTTTTTTTAAAATAACATAATTACTTTACTGCTAAAAATTTGTTTAAAAAAAAAAAAAACCATAATTTCATCAGGTGTGTCCGTTTTTAAAACTTTTGTTTTGCACATATTTACCATATTATTACCTTTTCAGGTGGCAAACCTCCTTTCCTAAATTTTTTTCGATGAAAAAAAAAAACAAAAATAAACTTAAAAACTAACGAAATGATAAAGAATCTTTTTTTTCCTATCAATAATTGAATGAACAAAAAAAAAAAATATAATGAACAAAAAAGAAAAAAAACCCAAAAGTAAAAATTTCTGGAAAACTTAACGGAATTATGCTCATTGCGAATTTAGGCGGTCTCAGAGAGCCGGTCTCACACAAATAAAATCAAAACAAGCGAAAGGCGGTCTCATCAACGATGTTTTAAGCATCCACAAAGCAATTTCGCGTCGGTCGCACCCGAACTTTAGCTTACCCTATTTTTTTCGTTATTTTTTTATTTTCTTTTCTCCCGGGGTTATTTTCAGGGGTTTTTATTTTTTTCGGTTTTTTTCGGTCGGTTCGGCCAATTCCAACATGTACCATTCGAAACAAAATCATAACATTTAATTGTGGAACTAACCGACTCCTCTAAAAGAACTCCATTTTTTATTTTAAAAATCGAATGAGTACAAGAAACCACCCATTTGGCCGATTTGAAACTATGCCCAATAAAGTTGTCAGAAATTGAGCAAATTTTGCCAAATTCACAAGACAAATTTTTTCAGAAAAAAGATGGGCCAATTTCCAAAATAGGGTCCAGAATAAAACAAGAACGACATTCCTGGCACTAAAATAACTATTTTCCTCTGTTTCAACATCACTCCCAAAGGGCCTCTATTACATTTCTTTGCTTACCTCCATGTGAATTTTTATTCTCGACAAAATAGAAAGATTACTGTTATGCAGTCTACTGCATTAGTGTAGAAATTGGTATAAATAATATCAAAGTACGAAAGAATATTAGACTCCCATTGACTGTAATTGTAACGCATAGCATGATTTGATTACTTTTGCTCTTGGCAAAAATCGAACATTTCTGCTACTTTGAGCTCAATTTCAAGGTATTTTTCTTTGTGAAACCAATCAAAATCATCTCAGTTTCTGTAATGTCCTCCATTCTATAAAATGAGACCAGGAAAACTAGAATACAACCATAAATAGCATATGAAAATACACTGCAAAGTCACTGTTTTAAACCAAAAACACGGTCGGAGTTTTTTTTTTCTTATTAAGCACTGTGTGCTGCAGGATTTTTTTTATACTGCGCACACTGACCACATAGGCCTATTCTTTCATATATTGGCCTACCAGCTTTCTCTTGCTAGATCTGAAGGCACTAGAATTTATGAGTACTAGTAAGGCACCAACCCTGGCGTGCAAGCCGTACTAGGATGGCACCAACCCTGAAAGGGTTAATTACCATTACTTGCTAAAAACTTTTTAATACCACATTTACTATCAGTCCATTCTACTTTATACATTTAATCACTAGAGTCTCTTAGTGTAGTTTTTTACTATTAACCCTTAAACGGTCCAAACATATATATGTTCTCTCGTGTAGCGCCCGAAACATATACATGTATATACCTTTCATTTGTCTTTGATTCAACATTGGCATGACAGGCCTGAGTCACCCCACCCCCCCCCCCCCCCAACCGTAGACATAAGAGATGGTGTGCACACTCAGTGTGCACCATATTAAAGAAATTGGGGATGCCTGGGTACCACATGCTCTTTTTTCCTATAAAAACAAAAAATTTTTTTTTCTCAAAATATTCAGGGCACTGCGCAGGTGAATGTATATATACGTTTGGACCATTTACGGGTTAAATACTTTGTATTGCCTTTTTAAGCTCAAATATATTACCTACCGAGTGGCAATATTACCTTTATAAGCTCAAATATTACTACCAGTGCAACATTGCTTTTATAAGCTCTAATATTACTATCAGTGCAATATTGAATCCAAATAGATGTTAATAAAAATATAATACTTGTAACAGACATTATTCTTTTTATATATATAATTTTATAATTAATACTACCTACTTAAACATTTTATTCAACTACAACCATATTACTACCAGTACATTTACTTTAGACAAATGATCACTATACTCTTCTTTTTAATTCTCTCCATTTTATTTTAACTTACTATAATCTACAATTTTAATAGAACTGATAACCCCGTGCAATATTATATTATCAAACTTGTGCCATAATAAGAGTTAGCATAAATACTTATTTTAATCTATTATTATAATCTATTTTTTTGGTTTTCTCTAGTTCATTATAACTACCATACACTTCCTTCCAGTACTAAGCAATTTTATGTGTTTTTTAGTAAACTTCTATTACAAATTTACAACTTGTCAAACTCTAATGCTATAACTGTTCAATATTAAACATCCAAAACTGTACCATATTTAACCCTTTGACTTTGCAACCCCAAATACCGAAGTGTCTCCTGGTGCTGAAGAATTTTAAAAAAAAAAAAAAAAAAAAAAAAAAAAAAAACATATGAAAATGTTAAGTCATAATTTTCTGTACTGTTTACCCTTAAACGATCCAAACAATAATATTACGTTCACATCGCCATGCCCCCGAATATTTTGAAGAAAAAAAAAATATAGAAAAAAAGAGCACATTTTTTAAAGAGTTTTTGAATAAAAAAAAATTAGGGTCAGTACTTACAGAGATATGAGGCAGAGAAGGTGGCAGTGGATGCTCATGTGATGGCAACATGGAATCCCGCCGCTTCAGAAGAGTTGCCTGATATACCTTTTTCTCTATTTTTTCATATTTTTTAAGTAATTTTTATTACTGATAATTACCATTTAAAGTATTCTTGTCATATCATAACCAATCTTTGTTCCTACACTAGTAATAGGTACTGAAAGTGTACTCAAATTGGTCACTAACACATTGACATGGTGGACATTTACCACCTGCCTTGGTCATTTACTATTGTCCTTGGAATATATAATTTTATTTCATTTATTACACACAGGCTGATTCCCCCAAGGCAGGGTGGCCCAAAAAAGGAAAAACTTTCCACCTCATTCAACCATCAACTGTCATTGCCAGAAAGGTGCTTTACACTACAGTTTTTAAACTGGCAACATTAAACACCCCCTCCTTCAGAGTGCAGGCACTGCACTTCCCATCGGCCAGGACACAAGTCCGGCCTGCCGGTTTCCTCCTCCTGAATCAACCTTCATAAATGTTACTTGCTCACACTCCAACAGTCACGTCAATTATAAAAACCATTTTGTCTCGCATTTCACTCCTATCAAACACGCTCACGCATGCCCAGCTGAAGTCCATAGCCCCTCGCAACACAAACCTCCTTTACCCCCTCCCTCAACCTTTTCCTAGGCCGACGCACCCCTACCTCGCCTTCCTTCCACTACAGACTGATACAATCTTGAAGTCATTCTGTTTCGCTCCATCCTCTCTAACATGTTTTTTTTTTTTCCCCGAACCACCTCAACACCCTTCCTCACCTCCTGTCAACAGTATTGGCAATCTGCACCTCCTCCTAACTTCCAAACTCTACAAATTCTCTGCTTTATATTTACGCCCACACATTGCCCTCAGACATTACTATCTCCACTACCTCCAGCCTTCTGCCTGCACTGCAACATTCATCACCCATGCTTCACGTAACCATATAAGAGCTTAGTTAAAACTATACTCTCATACATTCCCTTTTTTTTTGCCTCCAAGGACAAGTTCATTGTCCTCCCCCAGACTCCTAATGCAACTAGCTCACACCTTTCCCCCTCATCAATTCTATGAATCACCTCATCTTTCATAGACCCATCCGCATACAACTTCCACTCCCAAACTATCTGAATACATTCACCTCCTTCCCATACTCTCCTTCCCTCCACTTCTGATATCCAATCTTTCATCACCTAATCTTTTTATCCTCATACCTTACTCTTTCCTGATATTCACTTTTAATTTTTCATTCTTTCTTCTTTAACCATACCCTACCAAATTCTAATGCCACCAACCGCTGCAACTTCTCTTCAGAATCTCCCAAGAGCACAGTGTCATCAGCAAAAGAGCAACTGTGACAACTCCCACTTTATGTGTGATTCTTATCTTTAACTCCACTCCTCTTGCCAGACCCTTGCATTTACTTCTCTTACATTACACCCCATCTATAAAAATATTAACGCCTTCTGACTGTTTTTTCAGGCCCCTCTCTGAAACTGTCATTCCTATGTCTCCAAATATACAAAAAAAAAAAAAAATTAATGTTTCTTATGAAAATGTTAAGATTATTTTTCTGAGTGTTTTAGTCCAAAAAAAATTAATATGCCATCGGTACTTACCGAGATATAGAGGCCGTGAAGTTGCAGAAAATGAGCCGCGTATGGCAAGGCAACAGCGGCTACTGGTTGCCGCTCCCACACCGTAAACTTTAGTTTTACTTGTAATTGAAGGTTTTTTTGTTTTTTCTACCTATTATTATTTTTTTCACATAACTATGTTGGCCTATGGAGACCTCAAAGTAAGGTGCAATGAACATATATACACTCTTTGTATACAACACAATTAAGCACACAAACATAATTATCAGTATATTGTTATACAGAAACTTGTTTACAAAAACAACCAAACAATCATCAGTCATGCCTCTCCTCCTCCTTCTCCTCCTCATCCTCCTTTCTCCTCCACCTCCTCCCTCCTTCTCCCTTCCTCCTCCTCCTTCCTTCTCCTCCTCCTCCTTCTCCTCCTCCTTCTCTCCTCCTCCTTCCTCCTCCTCCTCTCCATCCTCCTCCACCTCCTTCTCCTCCTCCTTCTCCATCTCCTTCTCCTTCTCCCTCCTCCTCCTTCCTTCTCTTGTGTCGAGTGGTGTGGCTTATAATTGTTTGAGTCAGAAGTCGCAGCTGTCAAAATGACATATTGTCACATAGTTTACTCCCCCTACCACCCTGTCAAAAACAAATGGGTGTCGGATGCTGCTTCCCTCCCTCCTCCAATCTATCTAATTATCTTTCTCCCTCATTCAATATCTTTCAAATCTGTCTCTCCTGTTCTATCCGTCTGCCTATCTCTGTCTCCACAGGTACACATAAATACAAGTAAACATAGTGTCAATTACCTAGGATAACCCAAGAAATCCAGAACAAAGTGCTATACTCTGCTTTGAAGAAGTGAGTAAACGTGATGACACAGTCTTGTTGGCTACTCTCTGAACAGAGACTAGATGGACAGAAGACAAATAACAGACAGAAATGTTTGTGGTACCAGCAAAAACAAAGTGAGGCGTATGGTCCATGTAATATTATACCCCACCTTTACCGCTCATCAAAGTCAGCTCTTAATCAAATGTTATCTCCCTTATCTTGTCACAGTCATGGGGTTGGACTTTTTTTTTTTCTTGCTTCAAGGAACACTATTATTCATATCATCTTCTTCCTCCTTCCTCCCCTCCTTCCTCTCCTCTCTTCTCCCTCCTCCTCCTCTCCTCCTCCTCCTCTTCCTTCCCTTCCTCCCTCCTCCTCCTCCTCTTCCTCCCCTCCCCCCCCTCCTCCTCCTCTTCCTCCCCGTCCTCCCCCTCCTCCTCCTCCCATTGCTGTTTTGGTCCTCAAACTCCTCGAAATCAATGAAATGTGATCTTCACGACACTTCCCATTCCTGTGTAGAGACATCACTTGGAGAGAAGAGTCCCCAGATTTGGCTGGGGAATCACAGATTTCTTACCGCTAGACATGCTGAAAAAGGACAACTGAAATGGCATCCCCCACAATGCACCACTGGCTCCCCGATTTTTTTATATGGTGCACACTGACCATGGAGACCCATTCCTCTTCACATGAGGGCCTACCAAGCTTTCCTCCTACTTGATTTGAAGCTGCTAAATTTATGCGTAAGAATACGTCAGAAACATTGGCGCGTAAGACGTTATTTATACGTCGGAAACAGTCCAAAGGTTAACAACCATTGTGGACATCACACATCCATGTCCTAAGGCCTACATTTACTGGGAAATAATTCTCCCCTCCCCTCTTTCCTACATACTCTAACTTGAGCTCATTATACCTCGTAAAAACTCTTCACTAACTTCAGTAAACGCTACACCTACACAACATGCACCCTGCAACATCTGCCACATTGACCCCATTCCACCCCTGTCATATGGCCTTTTCCAAATACCACATAAATGCCCAAAAACCCTCTTCAGCCTTATCTAAATATTCTGTTCACTTATATGTTTCACTGTAAACACTGGTCCACACACCCCCTACCTTCCTAAAGCCTCCTTGTTCATCAGCTATCCTATTCTCCGTCTACTCTTAATTCTTCATAATAACTCTACCATACACTTAACCAGGTATACTCAAACAGACTTATTCCCCCTATAAATTTTGCACTCTCTTTTTCCCCTTTGCCTTTATACAAAGGAACTATGCATGCTCTCGGCCAATCCCTAGGTACCTTAACCCTCTCCATACATTTTATTAAATAATAGCCCAACCACTCTCCAAAACTCTATAGTCCCCACCTGCTTTTAACATTTCTCTATCTTTATATCCCATCAATCCCCAGCTGCCTTAACCCCATTTTCGTTTTACCTACTGCCTCAGAACCTTCCCCCACACTCACAACTGACTCTTCCTCACTCCTACAGGATGTTATTCCTATCCTGCCCTATACATGACATCAACAGCTTCCTATCATCATCAACGTTTAACAATTCCTAAAATATAACCTCCATCATTCCCGGATACCTCTACTCTCCAATTTAATAACTCTCCTCTCCTATTTTTTACTGATAAATCCATTGTTCTCCAAGGCTTTCCTTAACTTGTTAATCTCACTCCAAAACTTTTCTTATTTTCAACAAAATTGGTTGATAACAGCTCACCCCCCTCTCTCAATTGCCTCTCTTGTACATTGCTTCACATTCACTTAACCTCTCTCTTTTTCTCCATTTACACTTTCCTCTCCTTCCATCACTTTCTACTTCGTAAAAACTTTCTCATAAACTAACTTTTTTCCCTTACTACTCTCTTTACAGCATCATTCCACCATCGCTTCCTCTTTACTCCCACACCCTACTTTCCTGTAACCACAAACTTCTGCTGAACACACAACACTACATTTTTAAACCTACCCCTATACCTCTTTCGACCCCCATTGCCTATGCTCTCATTAGCCCATCTATCCTCCATTAGCTGTATATATTATCCTTTACCAAACTGCCTCCTCTTTTAGTTTATAAACCTTTCACCTCTCTCTTCCCCTGATGCTTCAATTCTCCTTATAATCCCATCTACCTTGTACTCTCATGTAGATACAACAAAAAAGTGATCTGATATATCTGTGGCCCCTAAAAAAACATGTATTCACTGAAGTCAACTCAACAGTCTTTTAGCTACTAATTATATACAAATCCAACAAAACTACTGTCCATTTTGGGCCCTACATCATATCTGTACAGTAGGGCCCCCCATTATACGCTGGTTAGGTTCCAGGCTACTGCCATAACGAAAACCCCCGTAAAAGTTGGAACACCCTTTTTTTCCACTTACAAATGCATACAACACTAGATAACAAGTTTACACTAAACATATTTATGTTACAATAGAACCAGGGAGAATCAAAAATCAATAAAAAAGTAACAATACACTCATAGTGCACTCATTACTTATAACTTAAAATATTTATAGTCTAATCTAGGGTGAGACACGTAGTATTTTACTGTAAGAAATCAAGTGTGGTAGTCTATGGTCGTCAGCCAGGCTACGCGCATAACCAGGCCACCCCACCCACACATACACTTCTATGATATTTAAGCATCCCAGAGTGATAAAATGTATATACAGTTCACTCATTTTACTACCTTAAAATATAGGGTGAGACCATAGTCATTTACTGTAAAATCAAGTGTGGTATGTATGGTAGTCCAGAGCAGGCTACCATACCAGGCCACCCATCTACACATTAAATTTATTACTTTAAGCATTCCCAGAGCGTTAATATGTATATACAGTTCACTATTACTTACCTTAAAATATTTGTAGTCTTAATGAAAAGGGTCAGGAAGTAAGTAAATGAAGATAAAACGAATAAATGAGAGAGAGAAAGAATGAGTGCATGAGAGAGTACAGGCGCAGAGTTATGTAAACAAACCAGGCGAAGGTAAGTTTTGTAAACAAAGTGTACACGTCTGGTTTGTGTACAAGTTACATTGTGTACAGGTTGTCTCTACATTGATACGGTAAGAAAAAAAAGAAGGAACACTCCCATTCTCTATTACACATCATTTTCAGAAGAAATGATGCTCTGAGTGAAGGCAATGGAAATGTTAATGTTAAACCTAACTTCGTTATTTTTTTAAGTACACTACCTAACAGAATACTCCATTCTACTGAATGAACAGCAATGCATGCAACCATTGGACCTGTCTTTGTAATACTCATTTGTATTTTATAGTTATCTGTTTACAATAATGTCTTATCACTGATTTCATCATTGCTTAGTTAATCTTAAGTTAATTTTAAGCCAGCCCGTAATGCTATGCATATAAGTGGCTTTGGCAATGCTGCACTTAACCTGTATTTTTTGTACCTCTGTTTGTATGCAAAATTTCAAAATAAAAAAAAAATAAAATAAATAAGTCACTCTGACTTTTTTGGGTTATCCTAGGTTCTCTACACATACGTTGTTATGTATGATAATCTATGTAACTGTATTTGTGTATACCTGAATAAACTTACTTACATACATACACAAAATGGAATAATTTTCTACAGTTACCCCCAGTAACACACTTTTCTCTTATGTTAGAACTAGAGAAAATGTTTATTCTTGTCCGTCACTTTACAAGTTATCTGGCTCCCACATTCTCATACTTATGTTTATTTTATTCTATTGGGGGTGTAATTATCACTTTTATGTTAGTATCAATTTATTATAAAATTTTGAAAAAAAATATCATGGATGGATTAATGAAAATGTGTATATTAACATAATATACAACATTTAATGAGACTCGGTGATTATTATTATTATTTATTTCAATTTCTAATATGGGCGTCACTTGGCAAGTCGTCTCCTACCACATCTTCATATTTATGTTTATTTATTCTATTGAGGGTGTATTTATCATCTTTTTTATGTTATGTACATGTTATTATATAATTTTGAACACAATATCATAGATGGATTAAAGAAAAGTGTATTTTAACGTAATATAGCAACATTTAAATGAGGCTTGAATGATTTATATTATCATTGAGCTAATATGAACGTCTGGAGACATACGACACACTTACTGATTTTAATGTGTACCTGCATGCCAGCACAGTATGGTAAGTTATTAAGATACAGGTATACATAAGTATAATTATCAGAGTATATATAACATATGAAATAACTTTTTAAAAACATTTGAAATTTTGGAGTCTCCCAACAAAAGGGAGAGACTTCAGTGCTTACTGAGGCTCACGAAGGAAAAGTTAAACAAAACAGGGTGGGCCACGTGACCGTATTAGAAAGTCCCAGGGTGGGGGAAGCCGTATAGCGGAGTTTTGGTCCTAATTTTGAAATGACCGTATTAGCAGAATGCCGTAAAGTAGAAACGCCGTAAAGCGGGCCCTGCTGTATACCTAATTATCCTCTTTTACTTACAATATGTATTGTTACCTATAACTAAACCCCTTTCTATACAAGTTCAATTCAAAGGGCTTCCCATTAATCATTTACACCAGGCACCCCATACTTATTTAACCACAACCCTCTCTAAAGTTTCTCCTAGCATTATTTAGCATTCAGTCCCCTACCACAATTACTCCTCACTTGGTTCAAAGGTTCCCTATACATTCACTTAACATACCCTCCAAAATCTTTTCACTCATCTCTCTACATTCCTCCTTCTCCAGGTGCATACAAAACGCTTATTATGACCCACTTTTCACATCCAACCATTGCTTTAAATTCCACATAATCCTTGATTTACACAAACATTCATATTCTCTTTTCACCTTCCATAACTGATCCTTCAACATTATTGCTAACCACCCCTCTCCTTAGCATCTAACTCTCTCAGACTACTCCAGATTTAATCCCATTTATTTCCCTTCCCCCTCACCGAAACTCCCTACCCCCTTCAGCTTGTTTTGCTAATGGGCCAGGACATCCAACTTCCTTTTCATCATAACATCACCAATCATCTGTTTTCTTGTCACTGCATTACATCCACACAACAGTCCCAAGCATCCCAGTTTTATAAAAGTTTTTCTTCTACATCTCTTTTTTAGTAAATGTTTACAAGAAAGGTTACTAGACCATTGCTCCCCGGCATTTAAGGTCGCCTCAACGACAATGCATGGCTTATACGAGAAAGTATTATTTTCCCCACTTCTTCCCCACAGACAATTAGAAGAAATAAAGAAAACAGAGCTATTTAGAAAAAGGAGAAAAAACCTTGATGTATGTATATATATATATATATGCATGAGCTTGTCTGTGACGTGTGACCAAAAGGTAAGTAGGAGTACACGATATCCCTGTTATCCACGTGTTTATGAAACAGGAGAAAAAGACAACCAGCAAACCTACCATCATGTAAAACATTTACAAGTTTCTGTTTTCATTTCACAGTCATCTAGCAGGACGGTAGTACTTCCCTGGGTGGTTGCTGTCTACCAACCTACCTACCTATCTCTGCACTCCAAAATCTTTGAAAATTAATCAGAGACAGATCTATTCCTACCTCGTCTCACCACCACATACTAAAGCCCCTGTCAGTTTGGATCAGGAACTAATAAATGCACAAATGATGCTATAATAACCCATGCTAAACTAAATACAACCGCTCTCGAGAAGAAAGAAGTCCCGCGGAATCTTCATTGATTTACGTAAAGCTTTTGAGATACAGTTGGCCATGATTTACAGCACATTAAATAACACATCTATGGAATTAATAGGCACACCCTCAACAACCGAAAGTCCATACCTTAGTAACTAGAAGCCAATAATGTGATACCCAAATGGAGCAAACTCTTTCCACTCAAACAATCACAGTCATTTCCACAAGAAGAGTCCTTGGCCCTCTCTCTTTCTCATTTACCATCCGTGACTTACCGAATGCACACAGCTACCAGAAACCCATATTATTTGCAGACAACACACAACATATTCTTCCTCTCACCCAAAACCAATCAATAACTGGCTACACACTGTTAATGCTGAATTCAGAAAATATCTACCTGGATTGATACAAATAACTTACCCTCAATATTGGACAAAAATCTAATTTCATTTTTCAGTTTGGAAACAGGCTGCAAATGTTCACTTGATATAAAAGCTAAATGAATCACGACCCATCAACAAGACTCATAGAGGGAAAATTCCTTGGAATCCACCTTGACAGCAGCCTCAAATCTAGACACACATTCAACAAATTTCTAAGGAAATCTCTAAGACAGTGTGCATACTATCAAAGATACGGTACCATGTTCCACAATCAGCCCTCCTTGCACTGTATAATTCACTCATCTGCCCTTATCTCACATATGGAACTGTGGATGGGGATCAACAACATTAAATCACCTAAGACCACTAATAACCCAGCAAAAGGCTGCAGTCAGAATAATAACAAATTCCCACTCCCGACAACATACTT
The DNA here is from genome assembly GCF_026875155.1 of Cherax quadricarinatus. Classification (NCBI taxonomy): domain Eukaryota; kingdom Metazoa; phylum Arthropoda; class Malacostraca; order Decapoda; family Parastacidae; genus Cherax; species Cherax quadricarinatus. The sequence continues at coordinate 7,960,959 of NC_069418.1, forward strand.
CTCCAATATTCAAAAGTCTAAAACTGCTCACCGTTAAGAACATCCATACTTATTCACGTGCCTACTACATACATAGATCACTACAATCAAACATAAACCTTCCACTCAAACTTCTCACCAACCTAAACAGGACACACGACAACAACAGGACACAGATCTCTTTTTGATGTACCCCGTGTCCATATCTCACTGTGTAAAAACTCTATGCACATAAAGGGCCCCAAAATTTGGAATTCATTACCAGTAAATACTGAAGTAACCAGGTCTGAACACCTGTTTAAGGCTCTTCTCAAAAACCACCTACTCACCCTAAACTAAATACTCAATACTCAATATTTAACTTTTACATAAATATTATCCAAATCTTAAACTTCAAATCTAGATGCCCAAAGTTCATACATTATTAACCCTACTTTGTAGTATAAGTAACTACCCAAAACAATACAAACTTACACCCAACTGTAGCATTCTCATACTGTTAACTACTTTCAACAACTCACAATGTTATATTCCCATAATTTAATTTCAATACAGTAAGGCCCCGCTTTACGGCGTTTCACCTTACGGCGTTCTGCTAATACGGCAATGTCAAATTATGACCAAAATTTGCTATACGGCAAGCGGTCTTTCAAATACAGTGCCCCCCACCCGGTTTGTTTACATTTTCCGTGACCTCATTTATTATGTCAGGAAACTTTCCAAGTGTTTTAAAGTTACTGCATATTTTATATGTACTCTGATAATTATACTTAAGTGTACCTGTACCTAAATATACTTACACACTGTGCTGGTGTGCAGGTACACATTAAAATCACTAAGTCTCTCTCTACTCATGACTCCAATACTACGTAACAATAATCACTCTTGGGCACACTAAATGTCTTATTTTACATCAATATAAGCATTTTCATTAATCCATCTATGATATTTTCCTCAAAATTATATATGAAACCCATTACATAGCATATAAACATGATACATACACTCACAGAATAAAAATTGATGTAAATATGAGATTTGTTTACAAAGCAGCTGTGTAGATAGTGTCAGAAGAATTACGTTTTCTCTAGTCAAACTGGGGGATACCTGTAGAAAAATATTCTTTTCGTATGCCTTTACTCTATATATAGCAATTCATGACCCTTGTGGGTTTAGTGCTTTTTATAATAAATAATAATAATAATAATATTATTATTATTATTATTATTATTATTATTATCTTCATTCACTCTAAAAATGGTGTGTTGCTGTTTGTTTATTCTGAACTAACTTGTACAACTTGTACACAATGTAAGAGCATTTGTATTGTGAGGTAATTATTATTATAAAAAATATTGAGGTAAATGTTTTACAAACTCTTACAAATGGACATGAATGAACTAAAAGTAGACACATATTAATACGCATTTATTTCGCCTGACCAAGCGATCGTCCACTACCTGTTCAGTTTGTGTTCTTACACTATCTCAACTCTGTATCTCGTTCTCTCTCTCGTTTACTCTTTCATTAACTAGTTGGCTCTCATTGACGATGGCGTCTAAGGTTAGCTGTGATAAAAAGAGAAGTCGTAAGCCTCTTGCTTTAAGTGCCAAGTTAGAGGATGATGGTGTGCCATTCTGATTTTATTCAATAAACACCCTGCCACTCACCTCTCACACATTAATATTAATATTTTAAGGTAAGTAATAAGTGTACTCTAGGTGTATCTTACTGTTATCGGGCTATAGGACCCAACATGTATTTATGTATCTGTAACAGTTACTCTGGAATACCTAATTATATTGAATTGATGGGGACTCAGCTCTAAATGTCATAAGCGCAGATCACTCTTATGGCTGTAAGGCAGCTGAGCCAAGCCCGTTTTGCTCAATATAATAGGTTATACTATAGACACACAAACACACAATTTAAATAAGTACAGTGGACCCCCAGTTAATGATATTTTTTCATTCCAGAAGTATGTTCAGGTGCCAGTACTGACCGAATTTGTTCCCATAAGGAATATTGTGAAGTAGATTAGTCCATTTCAGATCGCCAAACATACACGTACAAACGCACTTACATAAATGGTCGCATTGGGAGGTGATCGTTAAGTGGGGGTCCACTGTAGTTTATGAAGTTGTATTTCTTTTTGTAAAAGTAAATAAGGTGTGGTAACCAAAGAATTGTGCTTGGCAACAGTCTTTTGTTTTTGGTGGATGTGGGAGGAGCTTAGCTAGGCTCCTCCCTCTCCCTCTCTCTCTCTGTTGGTGGACTTCAAGCTGACAGGGCCTCTGGGTCCATCTTCTATTTCTTTTGGGCATTATGTGTGCTCCAGGGGTGAGTTTTTATAACTTAAGTTGTGGCCACCATACCCAGGGTGACTAAAGTGTGTCAAAACACTCTTTAGCCCAGGGATTAGTCATGAAGAGAGAAGGGCAAAGTTGCTGAGATGCACCATGTGGGAGAACAGCTAAGGAGTGTGTAGACTTATATTTTGAATATGTGAGTGCTGTAATTGTATATTCTGTACATATCTATTTAGAATACAGTTATATTGTTATAGTAGTAGTTTAAATAACCTGTGAAGAGGGCTGGTGAAAGGATCAGAGACACTGAGGATGATCAGTCATGATGTAAGTATTACCCTAGACATAAGGCCTTTATGTAAAAGCTACCCCCACACTAGAACATGTAGTGAGAACCTTACTATCAAAGTAATAAGGGACATCCCAACGTAACACTTACCTTTTATTGTGTTTTTAATGCCTATTTCTATTGCTAACTTAATATAAGTTAGTGTAAACTTGTTGTCTGGCATTTATTGCATATTGTATGTGTGCTCTGATAATAATACTTGTGGAGCTGTGTGGTAGCTGGGTGGAGGGACAACATTACGTTTTCTCTGCTCAGCCATCAGAGAAAACTTGTATGAATCTGCGTTCGGCCCAGCCACTCCCTCACTCCGCTTTTGTTTACAATTTTCGGCATGAATTATTCATTACAGTGGAACCTCAAATTTCGAACTTGATCCGTTCCAGGAGCTAGTTCTAAATTCGAAAAGTCTGAAATTTGAAGCAATATTTCCCATAAGAAATAATGGAAATACAAATAATCCGTTCCAGAAACTCAAAAATATTCACAAAAAAAAATACATTTTATAGAGATTAATTACAGTTTTACATACACACAACAAATGCTATAGTTTTTAATTATGTATAGAAACATAAAATAACATTTTTACTTACCTTTATTGAAGATTTGCAATGGCATCTGGAAGATAGGGAGGAGGAGAGAGGGAGTTGGGATTATTGTTTGGAAGGAGAATCCCCCTCCATGAGGACTTCCGGAATCAAAGCCCTCTCCGGGGTTGCTTCCCTTCTCTGTATTTTAATGCCACTAGGACCAGCTTGAGAGTCATTGGACCCCAGTCTCACAAAATAACTGTCTACAGTCCTCTGTTTCTGTCTCACAAAATAACTATCCACAATCGTCTGTTTGTTCACAAAATAACTCCACAGTCGTCTGTTTCTGTCTCGCAAAATAACTGTCCACAGTCGTCTGTTTGTCTCACAAAATAACTGTCCACAATCGTCTGTTTGTCTCACAAAATAACTGTCCACAATCGTCTGTTTGTCTCACAAAATAACTCCACAGTTGTCTGTTTGTGTCTCACAAAATAACTCCACTGTCGTCTGTTTCTGTCTCACAAAATAACTCCACAATCGTCTGTTTGTCTCACAAAATAACTCCACAGTTGTCTGTTTCTGTCTCACAAAATAACTCCACAATCGTCTGTTTGTCTCACAAAATAACTGTCCACAGTTGTCTGTTTCTGTCTCACAAAATAACTGTCCACAGTCCTCTGTACATCCTGGCAAGCTCAACAAGTCTCACTCCAATCTCATACTTCTGTATTACAGTGGACCCCCGCTTAACGATCACCTCCAAATGCGACCAATTATGTAAGTGTATTTATGTAAGTGCGTTTGTACGTGTATGTTTGGGGGTCTGAAATGGACTAATCTACTTCACAATATTCCTTATGGGAAAAAATTCGGTCAGTACTGGCACCTGAACATACTACTGGAATGAAAAAAGTTCGTTAACCGGGGGTCCACTGTATTTCCTCCTTCACATCTATGGTGTTTCTCACTTTCTTTACCACAGGGGTACCGCTAGCAAGTTTCTTTGGGTCCATGGCAGCTTATTTCACAGCCCCACAAGCGCTAAACACAATTAAATAGTCGTAAAATGTGTGAATGAGATTGCAGGTTAGTGTTCACTCAAGCATAAACAAAGCTAGAATGCTCACGGCGCCTGCGCGGGGACGCGGACAGAGCAGGCCAGTGGACAGGTCCCGTACCCGGCGGTCCGAAAATAGGGGCGCGTTCGATAATAGGGACACAGTTTGTCCAAAAAAATGGTCTTATTTTCGAAACGTTCGATATGTGATACGTTTGATTTTTGAGGTTCCACCTTCGTTTATAATGGCATCTAAAGGTAGTTGTTAGAAATGATTAAATTCAGTGAACAAGTTATGCCGATGTTAATAATATGGCTCTGGGCCACAGTGTAGGTAGCCGGTGGGTGTAGCCCAGGCAGGCTACGCCTACTGGTTACCTACACTGACTTCCTACAAATAAATACTACTCATCTCTCTTCCTATATTAACCCTTTGACTGTTTACACCATATATATATGTCTTACGCACCACTGTTTCTGACGTATTTAAACGCATAAATTCTAGCAGCTTCAAATCAATCAGGAGAAAGCTGGTATGCCCACATGTGAGAGAATGGGTCTCCATGGTCAGTGTGCACCATATAAAAAAAATCGGGGAGCCATTGGTGCATTGTGGTAATGCCATTTCAGTTGTCCTTTTTCAGCATGTCTAGCAGTAAGAAATGTGACTCCCCAGCAAATCTGGGACTCTTCACTTCCCAAGTGATGCTTTAACACAGATGGAAGTGTCAGTGAAGATCAATTTCATGATTTTGAGACCAAAAGCAATGATGGAGGAGGAGGAGGAGGAGGAGGAGGAGGAGGAGGAGGAGGAGGAGGAGGAGATCGAGGAGGAGATGGAGGAGGAGATGATGGAGGAGGAGATGGAGGAGGAGATGGAGATGGAGGAGGAGATGGAGGAGGAGATGGAGGAGGAGATGGAGGAGGAGATGGAGATGGAGATGGAGATGGAGGAGGAGATGGAGGAGGAGATGGAGGAGGAGATGGAGATGGAGATGGAGGAGGAGATGATGATGATGATCCCTAGAAGCATGGAAAACGGTTCACCCCATGACAGTGACAAGATAAGGTGAGATAACATCTGATAAGAGCTGACGTTTTGATGAGCATAAAGGAGGGTGGAGCTGATAAGGAAAGATTAGATGACCATCGCCCTCCCTTTGTTTTTGCTGGTACACTAACATTTTTGTCTGTCTATTTGTCTGTCTGTCAAGCTCCCTGTCTATCCGTCTAGCTCTCTGTCTCAGAGAGCCACAAGACTGCGTCATCAGGAAAGTAGAAAGGAAGGAATGATGACACACGACCATTTACCTAGGATAACTACATAACACAACTGCCTGCTAATACTTTGCAGAAAACTGCTCAGACAAGGTGTTTTGTCTTTGCACATAAAAAAAAAGTCCACAAAAATGCAGACACACTGGTTTTGTGTGTGAGGAGTGTAAAACACCATTGTGTATGAAAACATGTTTCAAAGAGTTCCACAAGCTGCAGAACTTCTAGGAATATGTTCGGTGACTATACATTGGTATATATATTATAGAACAATAGTAATAAAAAATTTTTTGTATTGTTTGTTTTGTAAACAAGTTTTGTAAACAATATATTGATAATTATGTTTGTGTGCTTAGTGTTGTATACAACGAGTGTATATATGTACATTGCACCTTACTTTGGTCTCATAGGCCACAATCTTAACATTTTCATAAGAAAATTTTTTTGTTTTTTTCGAATATTTTGCGACATAGAATGCCAGTTTCAGAAAGGGGCCTGAGACAGCCAAAGGGTTAAGACTGCACATATTTTAAGGTAAATAATGAGTGTGCTGTATGTGTATTTTACCTCTCTGGGATGTTTTAAATATCGTATATTAAGTATGAGACGGGGAGCCAGGGCTACCTACACCTGGGCTACCTGCACCTGACTTCCTACAAATAAGTACTACTCACCTCTCTCCCTACATTAAGATTACAAATACTTTAAGATAAGTAATGAATTTACTGTGAATGTATTTTACTTTGTGTGTTTTTAATGCATGGTTCTATTAATAACTTAATATAATTTAGTGTAAACTTGTTGTCTGGCATTTATATGCCTTCCGGCGATGTCTGCTTTCCGGCGACAGCTTGGAACCTAACCCGCAGCATAAGTATGGCCCTACTGTATTCATTAATGAAACTATTGTAATTAGAATAAAACTATTGTCTGCTATAAACAAAGAATAGGTATACCTTAAACAAACTATGATCAATTCCTTTAGTATTAAGTAGTATGTAAGCCATTAACCCTTTGACTGTCGCGGTCGTATATGTACGTCATAGGAGATACCGTGTTTGACGTATCTATACGCATAAATTCTAGCGGCTTCAAATCAAGCAGGAGAAAGCTGGTAGGCCCACATGTGAGAGAATGGGTCTCCATGGTCAGTGTGCACCATATAAAAAAAATCGGGGAGCCAGTGGTGCATTGTGGGAATACCATTTCAGTCGTCCTTTTTCAGCATGTCTAGCGGTAAGAAATATGTGACTTCCCTGCAAATCTGGGACTCTTCTCTTCCCAAGTGATGCTCTAACACAGATGGAAGTGTCAATGAAGATCAATTTCATGATTTCGAGGAGTTTGAGACCAAAAGCAATGGAGGAGGTGGAGGAGGAGGAGGAGGAGGAGGAGGAAGAGGAGGAGGAAGAAGAGGAGGAGGAAGAAGAGGAGGAGGAAGAAGAGGGTGAAGGAAGGAGGAAGAGGAAGGAAGGAGGGAGGAGGAGGAAGGAGGGAGGAGGAAGGAGGAGGGAGGAGGAAGAGGGAGGGAGGAGGAGGAAGGAGGGAGGGAGGAAGGAGGAGGGAGGAGGAGGAAGGAGGGAGGGAGGAGGAGGGAGGAGGAGGAAGGTGGAAGGTGGAAGGTGGAAGGTGGAAGGTGAGGAGGAAGGAGGAAAGGAAGGAAGGAGGAAGGAGGAAGGAGGAAGAAGGAAGAAGGAAGAAGAAGAAGAAAGAAGGAAAGAAGAAAGAAGAAAGAAGAGAAAGAAAAAGAAGAAAGAAGAAGAAAGAAAGAAAGAAGAAAGAAGAAAGAGAGAAAGAAAGAAAGAAGAGAAGAAAGAAGAAGAAGAAGAAAGAAGAAGAAGGAAGAAGAAGAAGAAGAAGGAAGAAGAAGAAGAAGAAAGAAGAAGAAGAAGAAGAAGAAGAAGAAGAAGAAGAAGAATAATAATAATAATAATAATAATACCTAATACCTAATACCTAATACTAATAATATGTAATAATATGTTCCCTTGAGGCATGAAAACAGTTCACCCCATGACAGTGACAAGATAAGGGGAGATAACATCTGATAAGAGCTGACCTTTGATGAGCGTAAACGAGGGTGGAGGGAGGGGGGCAGCTGTCCATCTGTCAAGAGCCAGGAGGAGGAGGAGGAGGAGGAGGAGGAGGAGGAGGAGAAGGAGAAGGAGAAGAAGGAGAAGAAGGAGAAGAAGGAGAAGGAGGAGGAGGAGGAGGAGGAGGAGGAGGAGGAGAAGATGACGACGAACAAACATTTGTCTGTCTGTCTATTTGTCTGTCTGCCAAACTCCCTGTCTATCCGTCTAGCTCTGTCTCAGAGAGAGCCACAAGACTGTGTCATCATCACGTTTACTCACATCTTCAAGCAGAGTATAGCACTTTGTCTGGATTTTTTGGGTTATCCTAGGTAATTTACACTATGTATAGTTGTATTTATGTGTACCTGTGAGACAGAGATAGACAGAGAGAGAGAAAGAGAGAGAGACAGATTGAAAGAGATAGAATGAGGGAGAAAGATAATTAGATAGAATGGAGGGGGAAGCAGCATCCGACCCCATTGTTTTGACAGGCGGTAGGGGGAGTACTAATGAGACAATATGTCATTTTGACAGCTGCCGACTCCTGACTCAAAACAATTATAAGCCACACACTCGCACACAAGACAAGCTTGCTGAAGGGTGATAATAGCAGTTTTATGAAAGTATCTAGTGACTATATATGTGTATATATATTATAGAAACCAGAAGCAAGAAGGGAAGGCAGGAATGAAGGAAGGACTAGATGAAAGGAAGGAAAAAAGTAACGAAGGACAGATGAAGGAATGTAGGAAGAGAGGTGGAATGCCCTCCAGGTAGCCTCCAGGTAGGAAAGGAATGAAGGAAATTAGGAAGGAAGGAATGATGACACACGACCATTTACCTAGGAAACTACATAACACAACTGCCTGCTAATACTTTGAAGAAAAATGCTCAGACGAGGTATTTTGTCTTTGCACATAAAAAAAAAATTCAACAAAATGCACACACACTGATTTTATGTTGTGAGAGTGTAAAACACCATGTGTATGACACCATGTTTTATGTTTGAGGAGTGTAAAACACCACTGTGTATGACACCATGTTTTATGTTTGAGGAGTGTAAAACACCACTGTGTATGACACCATGTTTTATGTGTGAGGAGTGCAAAACACCACTGTGTATGACACCATGTTTTATGTGTGAGAGTGTAAAACACCACTGTGTATGACACCATGTTTCACAGAGTTCCACAAGCTGCAGAACTTCTAGGAGTATGTTCGGTGACTGTATATTGGTATATATATTATAGAACAATAGTAATAAACAATTTTTTGTATTGTTTGTTTTTGTAAACAAGTTTTGTAAAAAATATATTGATAATTATGTTTGTGTGCTTATTGTGTTGTATACAACGAGTGTATATATGTACACTGCACCTTACTTTGGTCTCACAGGCCACATAAGTTATGTGAAAAAATAAAATAGTGAAAAAAACAACAAACCTTCAAATACAAGTAAACTAAAGTTTACCGGGTGAGCGGCAGTCGCCGCTGTTGCCATACGCGGCTCATTTTCTGCAAACTTCATGCCTCTATATCTCGGTAAGTACTGATGGGAAAAAATTTTTTTTGGGACTAAAACAATCAGAAAAATAATCTTAACATTTTCATAAGAAAAAATAATTTTTTTTTTTCGAATATTTTGCGACACCAGAAGACACTTCAGGATTGGGCCCTTCGACAGTCAAAGGGTTAAATTAACCCTTTGACTGATGTATGACAATGTATGTAGGTACTCCTCAATTAATGACCTACCTGTTTAACGACCGTTTGGACTTACGACCAGCTCTCCAACCAGCGTACTTTATGTGTATTTTACTTTTTTGTTTTATAGATCCTTGTCGGTTTAGCACTTTCTTTGATTATAATAATAATAATTATTGTTTTTTAATGCCTAGTTCTGTTTCTAATATACTAAAAATGTTATAAATGGTGCAAAGGTGACATTAAAACAATAAAAATGGCTGACATAAACCCACTACTAGTACAGTATGCTTGAAATATTATTAAGGGACAGCTCGTTACTTAAAGACCAATTCGCTTACTGACCCATTCTTAGGAACAGAACTCAGTTGTTAACCCTTTCAGGGTCCAAAGGCCAAATTTCAGTGTGCACCAGTGTCCAAGAATTTTCAAAAAATGATTTTGTTATTTTTTCTTATGAAATGGTAGAGAATGTTTTTCTGAAGGTAATAATACAAAAATTACGAAATTTAATGGAAAATTTACAAAATTATGCTCTCGCGAATTTTGATGTGTCAGTGACATTTACGAGTCAGCAATTTTGCCGAATTTGACTCCCATTATAGGCCAGTTACATTATTCCAGTCAACCAAATTCTTAGCTATTTCACTAGTATTACTTCTAGTCTATCGATTGAGCACAAAAAATCGCCAAGCCAACTGTTTCAGTTACAAAATAAAGTGATCAGAAATTGGTAATTTGGCCAATTTAACACAAAGGTTCAAATATTCAAATCATTCAAAATAGGGTCCAAATAAACAATGTAGGGATCCTAGACAAATAAACATTTCCTCTGTTTCATTAGTTACGTTTTGGAGGCTTTACAAATGAAATTCCATTTGCTTTCTTATTCACAATAATGAATTTTTATTCACTAACCAAAAAATAGAAATTTACTGTTTATGCAAAATTGTAATAATTGTATAAATACATCAGCCACATTTGGGTAAAGGTATTTAGACCCACCAGCTCATGTGTATAAGACGAGTGCGGTCGTTTGTTTTACTCTTGAACATCGGCAAAATTTTACCATTTTCCGCTACTTTGAGCGCAGTTTCAAGCCATTTCCAGTGCGTAAAAACCAATCAAATCAGCTCTATTTCTGTAAATATGCCTTCCAATTGTTTTTTGTTCTATCAAATGAACCAAGAAATCCGCAAATATAACTATAAAAACATACGAATAAACACTGCAAAGGCACTGTTTTAATCGAACATCATGGTTCAGGTTTTTTTTTCTCTCATTATAACACAAATGTGCTTGCAGGATTTGTTTTATGTGTACACACTATACCACAATGTAATATCTCTCAATCGAGCCCAAATGTACCACTCACAGTTTCCCAGAATGAGCTGAGCTCATGACGTAGATCTACGGTTTGGACCCGAACGTAAAGCTGTAGATATACGGGACGGACCCTGAAGGGTTAAAGAGTCAATTTTAAGTAATAAAACATAAAAAAAAAGATTTCCTGATCAGTACTTTACCGACTTACAGAGTGAAAGTAGACCCAAATGACCAGTGTGCAACATCGCGATTTCCACAAATCGCATTTCTTATTTACGTTTTTTATTATATTTTTTGTCGTTTCTTTCTAATTTTCTTTTCTAGTAACATTTGTCCTGTGAGACCAACACTGTATATAATGTATATATAACTCACCACTGTATGACACAATAACCGCACTAAAGTTATTATTAATAATATTGTTGTAAACAGCACTTTTGTTTATTACAATAAACATGCATAAATCTTGTATAATACAATTTCTATTTATAATTACTATTACAATCACTGGACATGTTTTTTAGAACTGCTGCAGCTTGTGGAATGCCTTGAAACAAGTATCATGCCACAGAGTACCTTACATTCCTCGTACATAAACCAAGTGTCTTGCGACTGTGTTTGCTGTCATTTTGTGCACAGACAAAAATCATCTCTTCTGAGCAAAGTTCTTTCTTTAGTTGCAGGTAGCTGTATTTGAAGGATCACGCTACCCTCCTTCAAACGCTTGGGTATTTCCTGAGAGTTCGAGGCAATTTTGTATAGCTGGTGTTGTTACCTGGTAACTTCATTCAAGTTGTCCTGAACAAAGACAAACTCAAAATTCACCATACTGTGGTCTGTTGCCAGTCTACATTTGTACTTATATGCCTTTGCATTAAATGTCCATGAGATGGAAAAAAGTTACATGTACCACTGTAACTCTTACGACAACTACAATCAACAAAGCCATTCTGCATGTCACATCTGTCCAACCAAGTGTCCAGTATTTTGTTTATAAAAAATCACTGTCACTGTTTTTCGAATACATTCATTAGTCACTATCAATTGAGAAGGGTGGACAGGCTATTGCTTTATTTTTTTTTTTTTTTTTTTTTTTTTTTTTTTTTTTTTTTTTTTTTTTTTTTTTTTTTTTTTTTTTGTTTTTTTCATTACGGTAGAATGGTTGTCAAAAGTGACATCTCGTTCGTCATGCCACCCCGTAAAGGCCCATGATTCAACTGCCGTAAACACCAGCACCACAACACTACGAGGTGCCGCTCTGAAACCCTGGGTATATGTTTACGATTTAGAACGCACAGTGCCAACACACAACTGTCATGTCACTCGCAAGAAATCACTGAGTAAAAGGCCTTGTGACCAGTTACCAGTATACAATGTAATGCACCTTACCAAGTTAAGTTGCCATCATGCTTCACTCACTACATGTCAACTGAGATACCCAATAACATCCTGGTATCTTTCAATTTTACTTCCTGTGTATAGCAACAAATCCATCCCAGGCCACTGTCACAGTCACAGAGTAAAAACATTTTAAACCAAAGAAATATTATTCATTTCCTCTTGCTCAGTATATGCTTCTGAAAGACAGCCTACCTAGAACAAAATCAAAAGACTCATCAATTTCCGAGATTCTTGAATGATAAAAGTACATTTGAACTTTTGTTTTCAGGATACATAAAAACTTTGCTAATCTTGTATAACCTGTCACTCCTGTCAGCCTGTTTAGTCAGGAGAAGGCAAACATACACAACAGTAATACACAAATAACCCCACGATAAAAGACAGAAGCTTACGACGACGTTTCGGTCCGACTCATGGACCATTGACAAAGTCACACTGCTTCTGTCTTTTTTTGTGCGGTTATTTGTGTATCTTTCCAGTCACGGTATTTGCCTTTTTGTTAGTTATTCACAACAGTAAGATACTCCTGTTCACTGGGAATGATTTCACTGAAGACCTGGGGTAAAAATTAGCCAATCTGTGGACCAGTATGATTTTATATTATGCGTAATAGACATGAGACATAAGCCTTATTGTTGCAAAAAAAGCAAATACATGTCTGCAACAGTTGTCTCTTTTCACACTGTAGTCTTGACTGTGGCTGATATATCGTATTGCCATGGTGTACTCACAAACTTGTTACTTCCCCTGACCATAGTTTTCCAATCAAGGCTGGTCAAAGAATAGTTCAAAAATACCCAGTTCATTGCAGTGTTTCCAAGGAACAAGTTGTAGAATTCCACTTTGAAGAGTCCATCAAAGTGGTGGGGCTTGTGGGAACAAAAAAGTGGGATTTTGCTGCCACTCCCAAGATACAGTTCGCTGGTGATACTAGATATAGCGCTATCATAGCTGGGAGTGCTTGGTAGTTTGTGGTTGAGGTGGCTGCCGCGCCTCCGACCCCTCCTGCTTTGTCCTTGAGCTGACAGCAGTGGCATGGGTTCCCAGCCTGGGCTGGTGAGTCATGGCATGCTGTGCACAACCATCACCATACCACCACCTACTGATGACTTGGTCTATCCTTGCCAAGTGTAGTCACTATCATTATCACTTTCACGGTCTATTCCTGGTGTAGGGCCTGAGTACCTGGGATCCCTCCAGGATGTACTCCGTCCCTGGGCACTGCATAGGGACACTACCCCTAGCGCATGCGGCGCCGTATATACTGACGCTTCACTGTGAATATGTTCCTCACTATCACTACTTCGAATGATCATCAAGAGCAATAAACATCACGAACCACATCACGATCACATCATTTAAACTGAAGTAAGAGGTCTAGCCACGCGAAAATATTAGTTTTCCTCTTGCGATGAGGGGTTCGCTGAACGTGACATGAGACGTGCTCACATCCGAAAGGTAGAAGGTTTGCGGATCGTAAGATTCGTCACTATAACAATATCCTGGTCATTCCTTTCGGTCACTAACTGATCAAAGCTAGCTTTGTACTTCAATTCCATTTCCTCAGAGTCAGAACTTTCAGAAAGGAAGAGGAGACTCCCAATTTTTCCTTGGAAGTGAGAGCTGCCCTTGTGACCGAAAAGCATGTTGAGACAAGCATGGAGAAGGAACTGAGGCCAACGTTCCCACAATCTATGTGGGTGCCTAGAATTTTTCTTCACTTGCGGTACGCACTCCATGCAGACCCATCTCTCACAGTAGGCTACCAGCCTTATCGTGCTAAATTGATGCCGCTAGAATGTTGGCGAGATTCTACGGTTTGACCCTCTAGGGGTTACGGGTTAATATTTTCCCAAAGTGGGACAAGGTTATGTCGCTAATTCTACCATAATTTCTCACATTCAGTACCAAAGGCTGGCACTGAGGAACTTTCTTTGGCTCATGTGGGGGTTTCTTATTATTCGCAGTCACTACTCAATAAACAACCACAAAAAAAACAATGGATTGTAAACAAAAATTTTGGGATAATGCCCATGTTCCTTTCCTCACTCAACCCAACACACAGCCAGACGGACTTATGAACGTGGGTGAATGGCGGGCGACCGCCCGTCAATAACCTGATTTCCCGCTTTCCTGGCTAAAATCCAGGACAGAATTTGGCAAAAAAGTGGCCAAAATCCAATTCGGCCGAATCCATAGTTCCACTGTAACAGTGGACCCTCATTTTTCGTGATTATACCGTACCAGAGAATCTGCTGAAAGTTCGAAATTCATGAATGGCGAAACCATTTTCCCCATAAGAAATCAATGAAATATAATTCTTCCGTTCCAAACACCCAAAAAATATAAAAAAAAAAATATTTTTTTTCCAAATTAAATAAAGTGTTTACATACAAAAGACAATGAAAATCAAGTACATACATACAATGTAAATAAGAACATAAGAACATAAGAAGGAGGAACACTGCAGCAGGCCTGTTGGCCCATACAAGGCAGGGTCTTTCACAATCCAACCCACTAACAAAATATGTGCACCAACCCAATTTTCAATGCTACCCAAGAAATAGCTTTGATAATTCTATTTACCCATGTGCAGTCCCACTCAACATTCAACCTCTCTCACTCATGCATTTTATCCAACCAAATTGAAACTACCCAAGGTTTTAAGCCTCAATAACTCAACTAGGTAGACTGTTCCCCTCATCAACTCCCAATTACCAAACAATATGTTCCTGTATCCTTCTAGATCTAAACTTGTCTAATTGAATCCATACTGCGGGTTCTCTGCTTGGAGAGGAATATCCTCAAGACCTTGTTTCTATCCCCTTTATGACAACCGCATCTTCCACTTATAAACTTCAATGTCCTCCCTTTCATTCTTCATCTAACAAGTGAATGTAATTTAACCCCTTCAGGGTCCAAGGCCCAAAAAGTAAAGTGGTCCCCAGTGTCCAAGAATTTTCAAAAAAAAAAATTGTTATTTTTTCTATGAAAAGGTAGAGAAACTTTTTTGTGAAAAGGTAATAAAACAAAAAGTACAAATTTGATGGAAAATTGACGAAATTATGCTCTCGCGAATTTTGATGTTGGTCGTGATATTTACGATCGGCGATTTTGCCGACTTGGACTCCATTTTTTAGGCCAATTACGTTATTTCCAGTCTACCAAATTCCTTAGCTATTTCACTAGTTATTACATCTATTCTATTGATTGAGCACAAGAAAATCCCGCCAAGCCATCTGTTTTTCCACTACAAATTAAAGTGATCGGAAATGGTTAATTTGGCCAATTTAACACAAGTTCAAAATATTTCCAATTTCAAACATTGTACAGGGTCCAGAAAAAACAATGTCGTATTCCTGGAACTAAACTAACATTTCCTCTGTTCATTAGTTTATGATTTGAGGCTAATACAATAAATTCATTTGATTTTTTATTCACATAATGAATTTATTCACTACCAAAAAATAGAAGATTTACTGTTATGCAATACTGGTAAATAATTGCTTAAATATCATAACCGTAGTTGTGAATTGCATATTAGACCCACCAGCTGGCGTGATTAGATTGTGAGGTCGTTTGTTTTACTCTATGAATATCGGCAAAAATTTAACATTTCTGCTACTTTGAGCTCAGTTTAAGCCATTTCCAGTGCTAAAACCATCAAAAATCATCTCTATTTCTGTAAAATGGCTCCATTCTATCAAATGGACCAAAAATCGCAATTAGAACGATAAAAAACATACGAAAAAAACACTGCCAAGTCGCTGTTTTAATCGAAAAATCATGATTTCAGTTTTTTTCTCTTCATTATACACAGCGTGCTGCAGATCCTGTTTATGTGGTGGCACACATACCACAAGTGTATACTCTCATATCGAGGCCCAAATGTACCCACTCACATTTATCAGAGTGCGGACTCATGGACGTAGATCGACGGTTTGGAACCCTGAACGTAAAGCCGTAATCTAAGGGACAAGACACTCAAAGGGTTTTAAGGTCTTCATCTTTCTTCATAGGAAGATTTCTAATGCTATGTAAGTAATTTAGTCCATTTTACGCTGAATGTTTTCTACTGTTTTTTGTCCATTCGTAATAAGGAAACCAAAACTGACTGCATAATCTAGATGAGGCCTAACTAATGATGTATAAAGCTAGAATATAACCTATGAGAACTTCTGTTTGCTTTACACTTCACACTGATATATATCCCAATATTCTTTTGCCTAATACGTACGCTTAGGGCATGTGCTGTCTTGGTTAAGGTTACTGCTTATCATACCCCCCCAATCTTTTTTGCAATCTGTATGGCTAATTCTACTAACATTATTAACTTATAAGTGCTAGGGTTATGGACACTCCCAAGTTCAGAACCTTGCCTTTATCTACACTGAACTGCATCTTCACTTTTCTGACCAGGTACGTATGATTTTGTCTAAATCCTCCCTGAAGTTCCCCTGATATCTACGTTTAATACAATTTATCCTACCTTCTTTGTGTCGCCGTGAATTTCTCATAGCCACTTGTATTCCCTCATCAAATCAGTGATATAGAGTATAAACAACCTACGACCCAAGACTGATCCCTGTGGAACTCCACTTGTTACAGATCCCCACTAAGATTTAACCCTTTTATACACACTCTCGCTTCTGTCTGTGAGCCAAGACTGAGTCCATGAGAGCACTTCCCCCAATGCCATGAGCTCCACTTTCTTTTAACCCCTTTGACTGTTTCGGTTCGTATTTATATGTCTTACGACCACCTTGTTTGACCGAAATATATTACAGTGGACCCCCCCCGGTTAACGATATTTTTTCATTCCAGAAGTATGTTTTCAGGGGTGCCAGTACTGATCCGAATTTTGTTCCCATAATAAGAATATTGTGAAGTAGATTATCCATTTCAGACACCCAATACATACATGTACACACACGCACTTACATAAATACACTTACATAATTGGTCGCATTGGGAGGCGATCGTTAAGCGGGGGTACACTGTACTCAAAATCAGCGCTTCAAATCAAGCAGGGAGAAAGCTGGTAGGCCCACACATAGAGAATGGGGTCTGTATGGTCAAGTGTGCCCCATATAAAAAAAATCCTGCCGCACACAGTGCATATAATAGAAAAAAAAAATCTGATCAGTGTTTTTTGGAGCAGAATCACCAACTTTTTTTTTATCAGATTCAATGGGATTGAGACAAGTGGATTAAGCACTTAAAAAAAACAATAAGTTGTGTTTGTTTTGGCTGTAGCCTTCAAGTTAGATACAAAAAAAAATTATATTTTTTTGCACAATTTTATGGGTCCTAGGACTTTCCAGTTTCTACTAAATTGGAAGATGTAACAATGCTCCTAGTTGACAACCAGATAAAGATAAAGGCAGATTATAATGAATCACAGGCATTTAGCGAATAATGTCAGTAAGTTCCCATAAAAAAATTTGAATTAGTGAATTTTGTTTTTATTTTTTGTGAACAAAAAAAATCATTAAAACACAGCTGTAAACAGTAATCACAAATCCCACCGTGGGAGTTTTTGTAGAACAATCAATCCTCAATAATGTCCTGCAACATCATGAAAATCCTATTAATATTTAATTCGCAGAAATGGATTACAGTGTCATGAACTTATTTCTGATTTATTATTGATTTTGTTAGTGTGAAACTCTAACGGAGACACCTGAGCCAAATCTGAGGAGGCGTTAGCCCCTCGCGCCGATCCCTTCACCCCCCCCCCTCCCCCCAGCCCACCCCCCCCCACCCGTCCACTGCCCTCCTCATAGATGCGAGCACCTCTAGCTGTCTCTCGCATAGTCTACGAAGTGAGCGTGCGAGTAGCGCGAGGCGCACACGCTCCGCCCGCGCCCCCCCAAGCCCCCGCGCCCGCACAGACCGTAGCTCGCTTCCCACCCCCTCCCCGACCATGGCGCCACACCTACCACACAGAAGATGCCATGTAAAGTATTGTACAATAAACAAACATAAAAATAAAAATCGTATTTTGGAGAAAAAAAAAAAACATTAATATCCCAACATTGTTTTGCTGACAGCAGCAACAACTAAAAAAAATACATTGAATAAAAACATACATAGAAATAACATAGAAACAAGCAGATACATCAAAATGTTGCCAGAATTTTGTACTATTTTTCAGTTAGAAAAAATTTTTTGCCATATTTTTCAATTTTAATTTCCTGAAACTGGAAGAAAGCACACTACCCTCCAGAAATGCCAACTTTGTGGTGGGATTTTTTGTATAGAAGTTATGGCTGTATTCTCATTTTCGTGTCTCATTTGATAAAATGAAAACAGTTATAGAATTAACATGGACCCACCTTATGATGGGCATCGCGTTACGTTAAATCCCACCATACAACATTTAAAAACACAAAATTTTGCCTCGCCTCAACGCAATTCATCCGGGACGCGGCCCACATGTGGCCTACCACTCGCAGCTGCACCGTGGGTGCCAGTGTTTACAAAGCCAAGCCATGCGGTTGCATTCCACACAACATTCGGTACAATTTCATATTACACAGTGTTTTTCTATGATCCATCGCTGCAAAATAAGTCACCATGGGCCCCAAGAAAGCTTCTAGTGCCAACTCTGTGTTAAAAAGGTGAAAATTACTATGGAAATGAAGAAAGAGGTAAAGGCTAAGTACGGAAAGTGGAGCCTGTCCTCGGAGCTGGCCAGGTTGTATACCAAATCCCCAATCAAACCATCGCTACTACGTGGCCAACAAAACGGCAAACAAGGAAGCTGTTCTTGCAAAGGTGCAAGTTTGTTTTCAAAACAAACGATCGCAAGTACTCGAAGATTTGAAGACTGTGATGGTTGTGGATAAACGAAAAACAGATCGCAGGAGATACCACTTCTCAAGCGATCATATGTAAAAAGGGTGAGAAATACTACTATCCGTACCACGTCAAGCTGTTTGCTGCACCATGGTCCAAGTTTGTTGCTGCACATGGTCCACGGTTGCTGCTCCACTGTCAGCTGTGTTGCTGCACCACAGTCAACTGCTGCTGCAAGCACCACCATCACTGCGCAGCACCATCCGTCAGCTGTTGCTGTACCACGGTCAGCTGCTAGCTGCACCACAATCAGCTGTTCTGAACCACGGTCAGCTGATCTGCAACCATGTCACTGCTGCGGCCAACCACAGTCAACTGCGCAGCACCTACCACCGGTCAGCGGTTTTTCTGACCCAACAAACTCTTCTCGGAACCTGTCCACCAGCCTGAGTGCCTTCAGCTGCCCTGCCGTCATTGTTTACAAGCCAGGGTGGCCGGTTGCATGGATACTTCGATACTTTTGTATTATTCAATTGTTTATAGTGCTGTAACTCTAAATAAGCCACATGGGCCCAAAGAAAGCTTCTAGTGCCAATCTGTGGTAAAAAAGGGTGAGAAATACGTACCTATCATAATACCATGGTCAAGCTGATGTGCTGCAACCACCGTCACTGTTGCGCACACCACGGTCAGCTGCCTGCTGCACCACCGGTCAGTTGCTGGCTGCAACCAAGCATCCACTGCGGCTGCACCACTGTCAGATGTTGCTGCACCACAGTCAGCTGTTTTGCTTCAGTCACCATGGTCAGCTTTGCTGCACCACCATCACTTTGCAGCATCCACCACCAGCTTTTTGTTGACCCATGTCAGCTAGCTGTTACACCACGGTCAGCTGCTGCTGGCTACACCACCAACAGCTGCTGGCTGCACCACAGTCAGCTGTTGCTGCACCAACAGTCCAGCTTTGCTGGCACCACAGTCAGCTGTTCTGCAACCACAGTCAGCTGTTGCTAGCTGCTGGCTGCAATGCACCACCATCAGCTGGGCTCCACCACCGTCAGCGTACTACTCGAAGATGTGCGTGATGTTGGTGTGGGCTTAACAGGAAACAATTACTGAGAAACATTAACCCCAGATGGTTTATCCACCCAGGATAACCCAAGGAAAGCCAGTGCATCATCGAGGACTGTACTTATTTCCATTGGGGTCCTTAATCTTGTCCCCCAGGAATCAAACCCACAACAGTCGACTAACACCCAGTGAACAGAAAAAATGCCTGGAAACTAGTGCGCATATTGGTGAATTTAAGACCACAAAGGTTGGTTTGAGAGATTTTAAGAATTGTAGGGCATACAACAGTGCGATAAAGGCAGGTGAAGCTGAAAAATTCCAAGCCCCAACAAGTGTTCAATTGTGACGAAACAACCTTTCAGGAAGAAAGTGCCAAACAGGACCTCATTACTCAGATGAAAGGGCACTCCCCCAGGACAACAGCCTATAAAGACAGGCTAACTCTCAATGGTTTATGTTAAAGTGCTAGTGGGGATTGCAAAGTGAAGCCTTTACTCATGTACACTCAAAATTCCCAGAGTGTTCAAGAAAAAACATCATGTTATCTCATCATCATCAATCTCTTCAATAAAATTCATTTTATCATTTACATTATTTATGTAGTAATTGGTGTATATCTCATTGAAATGGAAATGTTTGATTTTTGGCCGAGTTCAGAAGTAAACAAATGATGTCATTGTCAATAAAATTCTAACTAGCCATATCTAATAAGCTGTCATGAATGGGTTGACATTATTGGACATTATTACAATATGCATAGTCTGCAAAACAGTAAATCTTTCTATTATTTTTATTTGAATAAAATTCAAAATAGAAAGCCAGAGTATTAATCAGAGGGGCCTGGAGACATGACTGACAACAAAGAAAAAGTTTATTTTAGAGCCAGGAATGTCTGCATTGTTCCTTACCCTGGACCCTATTTTTGAATTTGTCCATATTTTTTTTAAATTTGTGTGAAATCTCGTCAGTCAACATCATCCGCCACCCCCCTATCTCTCTCTGCCTACTATCCCCCCCCATACGAAAACAAAGACCCCCACCCACATCTGAGTTCAAAAAAATAGTTATCACAATATACGGGCGAGCGAACTAGATGGAATTAGCTAAAAATACGAGCTCAAAAGGTGGCAATTCGTCGCTTGAATAAGCTATCGAGAAGCTGTTCCCTACTTATGCCCAAGAGAGTCATAATTCCCATAAGTTTCCAATCAATTTCGTACGTTTGGTGTCATTACCCTCTCGGAAAAAATCTCTCTTATCATTTCATAGAATTTTTTTTTTTTTTTTTTTTTCTTGATCAATATTCTGTCGGACTCCCCCAGACTCGCCATCAGGATATGAGCTTGTGATGCCAGTCAAAGGGTTACACGTGAGAGCAGAGCATTTGAAAAGTTTCCCATTTCCAGAACTTCAAGTCTGACTAACAGTTTCCTGAATCCCTCAACAAATATAATTCCCTTGCTGAACACTTCCAACAGCTACGTCCAGGCCCCACGAAAAACATTCCATCTCCATTCTACACTCACTATCTAACACACATCCACGCTTGCCTGAGACAGTATCTACCTAGATCACCTTGCCCACAAAAACCTCCTTCTACTAGAAACCTCCCACACCTGCATCCAACGCTTTTCAAGGACACAAATCCCTAACCCCCCCAGCTTCCTCTATCCCTACAGATTACATCCATCACCCACATCACTCTACCACAAATCAATGATCTCAACGTTTGTATTATCACTTACTCACCTAAATAAGACAAAAACAACCCCCCTCAACAACCCTTCTCCGCCTCTGAAACAATACTTTTAGTACTCACACCATATAATTATACTTTCTCTTGTTCCCCTTGTTTCCCCTTATACAAAATAACTAAGCATTTCTCTGACATATCTTAGTCAACAGTTCCTAACATATGGTCACAATAATCCACAAATTGTCAGTAAACCCAAGATGAAATCAGTTACCAAAACTTATAATATTTTAAAAATTCTATTCACATGCAAAATAATCAACACTGTAAAAATAAGAAGGTAAAAATAAGTAATGTATCTGCCACCCACAAGTATGAGAGCACTGACACTACCTAGCAGTGGATGGTGGTAGGTGCAAGCAGGTTGGCAAAGCTGTACATTACTACACACCTGTGAGATGCTATTGAGACTGGCTTAGATTTCACCTCACAGGGATGTGTCACATGATTATCGTCATACTCTCTGATGCACATCGCCTCGACCTCAACAGAGTCATATCAAAATGTTCACTTTTAATCTCCATGAATTACCTCCAACTTCCTTTCTAAGAAAAAAATATACAGGCATGAGACCCTCAATACAATAAACAAAAATAAAATAAATTGTGTTTGTGTGTGTGTGTGTTCAATAACAATACTGTGACTAGCCGAGGACTCGAACCTTGTTGCTTTGGCCCGAAAATCATATACGCCTCTAACCCACAGGACCACTCAATCCTACAAGAATCAGGCTCCCCACGACTCGGTGTTTGTCCTTGATACGATGACAACAGTGTGTGGTGCTCCAAAGATAATTTCATTCTCTCCCTGTTTGGTGATACCTAAGCCTCCACAAGCATAATGTTATATTAACTGTAACCACGAACAAATGGTATTTAATCAAAAACAACACTGCGACTAGCCGAGGACTCTAGAACCCATGTTGTTGTGGCCTTGCCTCAGGTGAGCTAGTTGATTAAAATACCACTTGTACGTGTTTACAATTTTTATTTATATATACAGTGGACCCATTGACCCCCGCATAACCGTCGGCATCACATAACTACAATCCGAATACCTGCGCGCTTTATCGCCAAACATTTGCCTCCAATACCGCTCAAAAACCCGCTCACCGCTCTTCGTCCGAGACGCATCCAAATGTGCGCCCTATAGCCACCCTCACATGGCTGCCGGTGGCATTGTTGTATTCAGCCAGCCTCCGGGTAACATCCAGCATACAATCGGACACATTTCGTATTATTACAGTGTTTTTTGGTGATTTATATCTGCAAATAAGTGACCATGGGCCGCAAGAAAGCTCTAGTCCAAACCCTACACAATAAAGGGTGAGAATTACTAGAAAGACGAAGAAAAGAATTATTGATAAGTAGAAAAGTGAGTGCGTGTCCGCCGACCTGGTCCAGGTTGTACAAGAAACCCAATCAAACCATCGCTACTAATGTGGGCAACAGAAAGGCAATCAAGAAGCTGTTTCTTGCCACAAGGTTTAACTAGTGTTTTTCGAAACAGAGATCGCAAGTGAATGGAAGATGTTGAAGACCTTATTGGGTGGATAAATGAAAAAGAGATAGCAGGAGATAGCCTCTCGCACAAGCGATCATAATCGAAAAGAGCTAGGAAGTTGCATGAGATTTAATTAAACAAAATGCCTGCAACTAGTGGATGATGTGAGGTGAATTTTAAGGCCAGCAAAGGTTGGTTCGAGAAGATTTAAGAAGCCTTATGGCCATACATCGTTGATAAGGCATGTGAGGCTGCCAGTTCGGACCTACAAAGGCAGCTGAAAAATATGTGCAGGAATTCAATGAGTAACATAGACAGAGATGGACTGAAAACCTGAACACGTGTTTTAATTGTGATGAAACAGGCCTGTTTAGAAGAAAATGCCAAGCAGGACCCTCATTACTCAGGAGGAAAAGCACTCCCAGGACATAAGCCTATGAAAGACAGCTTACTTTTTGAATGTGTTTCCCAATGGCTACAGGTGATTGCAAAGTGAAAGCTTTCAGTAGTTATCATCTCTGAAACGCCCAGACCAATCAGCAAAAGAATGTCCTCAAGGAGAATTGTGTGAGCTGTTTGGAGGGCAAACAGAAAGGCATGGGTCACTAGGACTTTTTTCTATGACTGTTTACACAAGCTGGGCCCCTTCCCCCCCAATGTGAAAGAATTAACCTAACTGAAAAGAAAATTAGACACTTAAGTGCCTCCTGGTGTTAGACAATGCCCCTGGTCATCCTATAGACGTGGGCAGAGCGACTTATGGGACATGAAATTCATTAAGTGAAAATTTAATGCCTCCTAATACCATACCACTCCTCCCTGCAGCCCATGGACCCCAGGTTATTGCAAACTCAAAAAACTGTACCAAAAGCTCTGTATGAAAGTGCTGTTGTAGTGACATCAGAAAACTCAACTGACACGAAGAAGATTTGGAGAAGCACTTTAATATCCTCAATTGTGTAAACCTTATAGGAAGGCTTGGAAGGAATTGACCTAAGAAACCTTGAAATCTGCTTGAAGTAACTGTGGCCAGAATGTGTAGACAAAAGGGAGTTTGAAGGGATGGGACTAACCCTGAGAGGATTATGCCAGTTGGGAATCCATTGTGGGCCATTCGGAAATCCTTGGGGTGGAGGTTTAGTGGGAGGATTGGAAGAGTTGGTGGAGAGACAATGAAGAACTAACCACTGAATGAGCTGACAGATCAACTTCAACAGCAAGAGGCCCACACTGAGGAAACTGGTTCAGAGAGGGAGAGAGAACTGAAGAAGTTGCCCCTACGACAAAGATTAAGGAAATCTGTGCAAAGTGGCTTGAAGTGCAACCTTCATGATGAAAATCACCCCCCCCTCACACAGCTATTGCAAGCCGTGTTGGCAACCTGTACACTGACAATGTTGTGAAATCCCTTTAGGAAGACATAAAGGAAACGAGAGGTACAGGCACTATGGACAGATATGTTGTGCGAAGAAGTCCAGTGACTCGAAGCTAGTCCTAGTGGCATTAAAAGAAGGAAGTAACCCCCAGAAAACGGTCTCGACAACTCAATCCTAAGGAAGGGGATTTCCCCTTCTAGAAACACTAACACTCTCTCTCTTCCCCTCCTCCCATCCCATCTATCATCACCAAAACTCACTCGAAAGTAAGTGTCATGTAATTGTGCATGCCTTTTTCAGTTTGGTGTGTATTAAAATAACATTTTCATGTGGTAAAAATTTTTTTTTTCATACTTTTGGGTGACATGCACGGATTAATTGATTTCCCATTTTTCCTATTATTCTGGGGAAAATTCATCCGCATAACGATAACTTTCGCTAACAATGACTCTCATGAACGGATAAATATCGTTATGTGGGTGTCCCCACGTAATATAGTTAAAGGAAGAGAGAGAGGGAGCTGGCTCGTAATTCCAGTGTTGGCTCGTAACCCAGAGCAAAATATCGACCCAGGGGACGGCCGTATCTCAAAAAACTCGTACGGTTTTGGGACAGCTTGTAAGTCAAGGTTCCACTGTTTGAGATATTTTGAGATACGAGCCATCCCTGGTTGAATATTTGCTCTCAGTTACGAGCCAACATTTGAGTTACAAGCCAGCTCCCTCTCTCTCTTCCCCTTTAACCTATATACAGTGGACACCCACATAACGATATTAATCCGTTCATGAGAGCTCATTGTTATGCGAAATTATCGTTAAGCGGATGAAAATATTTCCCCCATAAGAAATAATGGAAATCAAATTAATCCGTGCAAGACACCCAAAAGTATGAAAAAAAAAATTTTTACCACATGAAATGTTAATTTTAATACACACAAACTGAAAAAGGCATGCACAATTACATGACCACTTACCTTTATTGAAGATTTAGGTGATGATTGATGGGATGGGAGGATGGGAGAGAGAGTGTATTTAGTGTTTAGAAGGGGAATCCCCTTCCATTAAGACTTGGAGGAGTCGAGTCCTTTTTCTGTTACTATCCCTTCTTTTAAATGCACACAGGACCACTTCATATCCACTGGACTTCATTTCTCACACATATTCTGGTCCAAAGTGGCCTGTACCTCTCGTTCCTTTAAAACTTCCCATAGTGTTTTCACAACATTGTCCGTGTACAGGTTTGCCAACACGGCCTTTTTTTTTTTGCAATAGCTTGATGAGGGGATTTCATCCATGAGGTCTGCACTTCAAGCCCACTTTGCACAGATTTTCCTTAATCTTTGTAGTAGGCAACTTCTTCAGTTTCTCTCTCCCCTCCTCTGAACCAGTTTCTCAGGTGTGGCCTCTTGCTGTTGAAGTTGATCTTTCACTCATCAGTGGGTTAGTTCTTCATTGTCCTCCTCCACCAACATCCACATCCTCCCCACTAACCTCCAACCCCAAGGACTTTCCAATGCCACAATGGATTCCTCAACTGGCATAATCCTCTCAGGGTTAGCCTCAAACCCTTCAAAATCCCATTTGTCTACACATTCTGGCCACAGTTTTCATCCAAGCAGAGTTCAAGGCTTTTAGTCACCCCTCCCAAGCCTTACCTATAAAGGGTTTACACAATTGAGATATTAAAGTGCCTCTCCAAAACTCTCTTCGAGTCAGTTGAGTTTCTGAGGTCACTACAAAGCACCTTTCACCAGACTTTTGTGTTAAAGTTTTTTTGAAGTTTGCAATAACCTGCTGGTCCACGGGCGCAGGTGAGGAGTGG
>NC_069418.1:7987788-8015105 GCF_026875155.1 Cherax quadricarinatus
GTTTTAAAACAGTGACTTTTTCCCCCTGTAAAGTGGTTATGGCTGTCAATAAATTTTTTTGTAGTTTGTGGCATGAGATGATTGCTCTTGTTAATAGGGAATAAAACTCTCTCACCAGCCAAGAGTCCATGTATGACGCATATGCCGAGAGGGACAACATTCCCCTCACTACGTAAGTAATGTGGTGTGTGTGTGTGTGTGTGCGCGTGCGCGATGCATGTTGCCACTGATGCCTTTGTGCTAACAGGCCTTGTAACTAATCATGTCTTCCCCATCCACCCATTTCTGACACTGCCAGTTATAATGCTGTTCAGCTGAATGTCCCTTGCCCCTACATATGCCTTACCTGACAATATTTTGCTAGTATTGCATAAGACAAAAATTTTCTAATGGCCATTTGATTTGTTGTGGTGTTTTCCACATGCCGCATTATTGTGCTCTTGGTTTAATGTTACTTTGAAGGATATTTGAATTATAAGAAATAAAGAGACATATAATCCTGTTTGTGTATTTCGGAGGTGTGTTGCTTGGTTTTATTATAAATATGCCTTGAAGAGATGGAACTGCTCATTAAATTAACATTATTGTTTTATAGTGTGCATTTTGAACTAGATGCATTTTACTTGATCTTTAATAGTAATTAGTGTATTATAGTAGACTTTTGTGATTTACCTTGTAATGTACCAGCTTGATGTGCTTTATCTCTACATAATTAATTTTCTTCTTTTTAATTATCAAAAAGTAAAACAGTGGAAAGACGTCCCATGTTGGTCAGGTGATTAATCACTTTCCATATTGTTGAGAGTTGTGTACTCTGTGTTAGTTGGTGTTTACTTGCAATTCCAGTTGCAGGGTTCACTGTAGTTATGCATCCATGGCTTGAAATAATGCAGCAGAACCTATATAATCTGTTTTTTTAGATAATTTTAGACCTCGGATACAAGCGTATCTTTTGTGATAGGAGACCATCATTATGGGAGACCCATTGCATCATGGATGAGCGAGAGTATGTCTACCCTCTTGTATATCCATTCCATGATTTAACACCGTAAACCCAAACCCAGTGTGTTGTAACATATTATTGATGGTATACAATACTGACAAGTTGATGAATAAAACACATGTGCAACACTTGGGTATCTTTCTTGTTGAAGTGTTTCACCTGCACACCAGGTTTCTTTGGTCAGATACATTGAACATAATACTGGAGACAGTAGTTGTTTTTACATGATCACTCTTTAAGCCTTGGTAGACGGTGGTCTGTCTCTGAAGCCTAAAGTACAAGCATGCAAAGCAAAGCTAAGCAGCTGGAGGTGATATCACAGGTGAGTGGGGACCACCAGTAGAAGCAGCATCAATAATATGATCCTTGTCTGACACTGCAACACCATGGCAGAGTCTTCTTAAACTTGTTTGTTAAGCAACTCTTGAGCATGATCTACTTCTACTAATAGTCCATGTTCACCTGTAATATCACCTCCAACTGCTTCACTTCACTTCTGCTCCAGGACATAATGCATGGTCACATGTATACACTTTAGGCTTGAGGGACTTGACCATTTCCTACCAAGGCTGATAGACTTGTTACATCAAAACAACATCACTTTGTTCTCTTCCTCTTCTCCTCTTCCCCTACCTGCTGCAGCTGCTGGTTATTGTGCACTAAACATTATGGCAATAACAGTACCCAGTTGTTGTGCATGTTATTCATCAACCAGTGTGTTATGATCGTGCTTAACCCATAAATGGTCCAAACGTATATATACGTTCTTACCGCTACTGCCCCAAACGTATATTTACGTTTTATTTTTCATTTCTTCAGTATTTGCCCGATAGGTCTGAGCCACCTAGACATGAGAGAATGGGTCTGTGCACTCAGTGTGCACCATATGAAAAATAAAAATATCAGGGATGCCTGGGTACTGCATGGTAGCACCAGTTACATTCAGCTCCATCTTGGGTCAACATCATGGCACATCCTCATGATTCACTCATGCCTCGTTGTATTAGCACTATTATTTGAGGAAAGTGATATAGAAAATCAATTTAGTGGATTTGACACAGATGTGGCTACTACTAATCAAGGAATTAGTGAAAATATCGATAATAACCCAGATGACCCTCAGCCCATCACCTCTGGGGTGGCCAGTGTTGCCACACCAGACCCTAGGCCAAGCACTTCTGGGGTGGCCAGTGTTGCCACACCAGACCCTAGGCCAAGCACTTCTGGGGTGGCCAGTGTGGGCACACAAGACCCTGGGCCAAGCGCCTCTGGAGTGGCGAGTGTTACCCATAGGCGACTACGCAAGAGGAAACTATTATTTTCCCGGTGTTTTAGTGATAGTGAAAGTGATGTAAGTGATGATGAGATTGATATGCCATTAGAGGATTCATCTAGTGACAGTGAACATTATTCACCAATGAAGCGTACTTTTAGGCATCGTCGCCTACGTTCAGGCAGTGTGCCATTTGCAGTTGGTGGCAAGGGTCGTGGCAGGTCACGAGCCAAAACCCCGGCCACTGATAGTGAAAGTGATCGTGAAGGTGGATATGCGGGGATGGAGGAAGTAGTGGTGGGTGGCATGGTACATGGACCACATGGCACAATGGGTGGACAGACAAAGGACCTCCTGGCACTCCCTCAACCATGTGCTGCCTCCACTCCTGTCCCCCCTCCTGCTCCCCCATGCCCCATGCCAGAGGTCCACCCTGCATCATGTAACTGAAGGTGGAACTGGACACAAAGTATATTCATGCCACAGCCTTTTGATTTTGATGCGAGTGGAAGTGGCATCCTGCCAGAATGTCCCATAACAAATGAGTCTACAGAGTTAAACTTTTTCCAGTTATATTTTGACGAGCCTATAATGAACTTGATAGTGACCCACATGAACAGTTATTACCACTATATCATGGGCAATACAGCAGAGGTTGGGGAATCGTCATGGCTGTGCAGATGGAAAGATATAACAATGGCTGAAATGTATTTATTCCTTGCCACTGTCATGCTTATGCCACATACCTATAAGAACAATATACGTAACTATTGGGCCACAGACTATCAGTACTCCTGTCTTCTGTGACATCCTTTACTGCAACAGATTCATTCTGTTGCTACGAATGTTGCACCTCTCAGACAGGAATAGGCCCAACAGAAATGACCTATACAAAATCCAGGAAGTGTTTATCTATATGAAGCAGAAATTCAGTGCATACTTTTATCCCTTCAAGAACATTGTTGTTGACGAGTCCTTGATTCTTTTCAAGGGACACCTGTCATTCAAGCAATATATACCGAGCAAACGTCATCGCTTTGGTATAAAACCTTTTGTGTGTGACTGTGAGAATGGTCTTGTGTTGGATGTCATTGTATACACCAGGGAAAAAAACACTCAATGATATCAGGTGCATGTTGGGTATTTCTAGTGATGTTCGAAAAATGATGGAACCATACCCTGGCAAGGGCCATACATTGTACACAGACAACTGGTATACAAGCCCTATGCTCACTGATTTCCTACGTGTGAACAATACTGATATATGTGGAACAGTGAGAAGGAATAGAAATCATTTGCCAAGGTTCAGTGGAGGCAGTGTTGAAGGTGCAGTGCAAGCATTTCATGCCAATGACATCATGGCACTGAAGTGGCATGACAAATGGGATGTGACATTGCTGTCAACCATCCACAGAAACGAGATGGTACAAACAAAGTGAACCAGGACACCAGTGAACGTATTGTCAAGCCAGCTGCTGTTGTCGACTATACGAACAATATGCGACTAGTTGACAAGTGTGACATGAAGATAGGGTTTGTTGACTGTGTGCGTAGGAGTCGCAAGTAGTATATAAAACTGTTTTTCCACTTTGTAAGCATTGCAGTGCTCAATGCATTCAACATGTACGAAATAAAGACTGGAAAACGACAAAGTTTTGCAGAATTCCCCCTGAATGTCGTAAAACAGATAGCAAAAAAGTATGGTACCACACCTGTACCTACCCCTCAACAGCGACCTGTCACACCACAACCTGTCCCCAACCACAGTCACTGGGGGAAGTGCCAGACTGAATCATCCCTAACTGTCACTACCTGGTACCAATACCACCTAACCCAAAGAAGAAGCATTCCCAGAAAAAGTGTGTTGTGTGTGCGACCAACACAAAATGACCCCAGCAACAGAAGGACACATGATACATTCGTCACCAGTGTGGGGTGGCACTGTATGAATCCATGCTTCATGGAGTATCATACAATCATGGAGTTCTAGAAACATAAGTGGGACATGTAAATACTTGTAGTATATAGTTGTAGATAATAGTGTGTGATTCAGCCAGGTGTACAAAATCACCTATCATTGTGTACATTTGTGTTTGTGACAGTATGATGATAATTTTGTATATAATATTGGTGTATAAGCAACAGTTGGCATTGAAATCAAAAGATTTACTGTAAAACATAAGTATCATATCATGAAAACCAAGAATAGTAAAAAAAAAAAAAAAAGATGGAAAAAAACAGTAAATACAGTATGTAGAATTTCTGCAAGCAGCAGCACTCCATGTTGCCTCGAGTGATTGCCAAGTGCCAACTTCGTGCCCTCATATCTCGGTAAGTACTGACCCTAATTTTTTTTTTTATCCTATATCCCCAGTACCAACAATACCACCAGTCCGATAACATTGTTCTTTGCAAATATACAGGGTCTAAAGCCAGCAACAAACAACAAAATACCTTTCATCCGTGGACTGCTTGCAGAGGCAAAGGCAATGTTCGTGGCTTTCACTGAGACCCACATAAAGGATCACTTGGACAACGAAATATGGATCCCAGGTTACAACCTATACAGATGTGACAGAGTGAACAGGCAAAAGGGGGGGGTTGGCCTGTACATTGCAGAGTCACTTGTTTGCACAGAACTGCTAAATGCCTCAAATGATGTAGTGGAAGTTTTAGCAGTAAAGGTCGAGAACCAAAACCTAGTCATTGTGATAGTCTACAAGCCTCCGGATGCAACATCCCAGCAATTCCAGGAACGCTGTTAAAAATTGACCACTGTCTGGAAAACCTTCCAGCTCCTGCACCCAACATCTTGCTCCTGGGGGATTTCAACTTAAGGCACCTAAAATGGAGGAATATAGCAAATAATATTGTTGCAGTAATAACACCAGGAGGCAGCTCTGATGAAAACTCACACTCACGCGAGCTTTTAAATCTCTGCACAAAATTCAATTTAAACCAGCAAATAATAGAGCCTACTAGACTGGAGAATACACTAGACCTCATCTTCACTAACAATGATGATCTGATAAGAATATCACCATATCAAAAACAATATACTCAGATCACAACATAATTGAGGTTCAGTCATGTATGCGCGGAGCCCCAGACCGACATAATGAGATTAGTCACGAGGGAGCATTCACCAAATTCAACTTCAATAACAAAAACATAAAGTGGGACCAAGTAAACCAAGTCCTAACCGATATAAGCTGGGAAGATATACTAAGCAACACAGACCCCAACTTATGCCTAGAACAGATTAACTCGGTAGCACTCGATGTATGCACAAGGCTTTATTCCTCTAAGAAAAAGGAGGAGTAGATGTAAAACAGAAAGAGACAGGCGCTCCCTTTACAGGCGACGGAAAAGAATAACAGAGCGGCTAAAAGAGGTCAATATATCTGAAATGCGTAGGGAGACACTGGTCAGAGAAATAGCAACATCGAACTTAAGCTAAAGAATCCTTTAGGAGTCAGGAATCGCGGGAAGAACTAAAAGCCATAAATGAAATCGAAAGAAACCCAAAGTATTTCTTCTCCTATGCCAAATCAAAATCGAGAACAACGTCCAGTATTGGGCCCCTACTTAAACAAGATGGGTCCTACACAGAGACAACAAGGAAATGAGTGAGCTACTCAAGTCCCAATATGACTCAGTTTTTAGCAAGCCGCTAACCAGACTGAGAGTCGAAGATCAAAATGAATTTTTTATGAGAAAAGCCACAAAATTTGATTAACACAAGCCTATCCGATGTTATCCTGACGCCAAATGACTTCGAACAGGCGATAAATGACATGCCCATGCACTCTGCCCCAGGGCCAGACTCATGGAACTCTGTGTTCATCAAGAACTGCAAGAAGCCCCTATCACGAGCCTTTTCCATCCTATGGAGAGGGAGCATGGACACGGGGGTCGTCCCACAGTTACTAAAAACAACAGACATAGCCCCACTCCACAAAGGGGGCAGTAAAGCAACAGCAAAGAACTACAGACCAATAGCACTAACATCCCATATCATAAAAATCTTTGAAAGGGTCCTAAGAAGCAAGATCACCACGCATCTAGAAAAACCCCTCAGTTACACAACCCAGGGCAACATGGGTTTAGAACAG
Organism: Cherax quadricarinatus; assembly: GCF_026875155.1. Lineage (NCBI taxonomy): Eukaryota > Metazoa > Arthropoda > Malacostraca > Decapoda > Parastacidae > Cherax > Cherax quadricarinatus. The sequence continues at coordinate 7,994,180 of NC_069418.1, forward strand.
GTCGCTCCTGTCTGTCTCAACTATTGGACCACTACGACAAGGTCCTAAATGCACTAGAAGACAAAAAGAATGCAGATGTAATATATACAGACTTTGCAAAAGCCTTCGACAAGTGTGACCATGGCGTAATAGCGCACAAAATGCGTGCTAAAGGAATAACAGGAAAAGTCGGTCGATGGATCTATAATTTCCTCACTAACAGAACACAGAGAGTAGTCGTCAACAGAGTAAAGTCCGAGGCAGCTACGGTGAAAAGCTCTGTTCCACAAGGCACAGTACTCGCTCCCATCCTGTTCCTCATCCTTATATCCGACATAGACAAGGATGTCAGCCACAGCACCGTGTCTTCCTTTGCAGATGACACCCGAATCTGCATGACAGTGTCTTCCATTGCAGACACTGCAAAGCTCCAGGCAGACATCAACCAAATCTTTCAGTGGGCTGAAGAAAACAATATGAAGTTCAACGATGAGAAATTTCAATTACTCAGATATGGTAAACATGAGGAAATTAAATCTTCATCAGAGTACAAAACAAATTCTGGCCACAAAATAGAGCGAAACACCAACGTCAAAGACCTGGGAGTAAATCATGTCGGAGGATCTCACCTTCAAGGACCATAACACTGTATCAATCGCATCTGCTAGAAAAATGACAGGATGGATAATGAGAACCTTCAAAACTAGGGAGGCCAAGCCCATGATGACACTCTTCAGGTCACTTGTTCTATCTAGGCTGGAATATTGCTGCACACTAACAGCACCTTTCAAGGCAGGGGAAATTGCCGACCTAGAAAATGTACAGAGAACTTTCACGGCGCGCATAACGGAGATAAAAAAACCTCAATTATTGGGAGCGCTTGAGGTTCCTAAACCTGTATTCCCTGGAACGCAGGAGGGAGAGATACATGATTATATACACCTGGAAAATCCTAGAGGGACTAGTACCGAACTTGCACACGAAAATCACCCACTACGAAAGCAAAAGACTTGGCAGACGATGCACCATCCCCCCAATGAAAAGCAGGGGTGTCACTAGCACGTTAAGAGACCATACAATAAGTGTCAGGGGCCCGAGACTGTTCAACTGCCTCCCAGCACACATAAGGGGGATTACCAACAGACCCCTGGCAGTCTTCAAGCTGGCACTGGACAAGCACCTAAAGTCAGTTCCGGATCAGCCGGGCTGTGGCTCGTATGTTGGTTTGCGTGCAGCCAGCAGCAACAGCCTGGTTGATCAGGCTCTGATCCACCAGGAGGCCTGGTCTCAAACCGGGCCGCGGGGGCGTTGACCCCCGGAACTCTCTCCAGGTAAACACTTAGAAAAATGTGCTCTTTAACCCTTAAACGGTCCAAACGTATATATACGTTCACGCGCGTAGCGCCCCAAACGTATATACAGTGGACCCTCAACTAACGCTATTAATCCGTTCCTGAGAGCTCATCGTTAGTCAAAATTATCGTTAGTCAAGTTAATTTTGCCCATAAGAAATAATGAAAATCAAATTAATCCGTGTAGGACACCCCGAAGTATGAAAAAAAAAATTGTTTTTACCACATGAAATATTAATTTTAATACACACAAACTGAAGAAGACATGCACAGTACAGTTACATGACACTTACCTTTATTGAAGATCTGGTGATGATTGATGGGATGGGAGGAGGGGAGAGTGTTGATGGTGTTAGTGTTTAGAAGGGGAATCCCCTTCCATTAGGACTTGAGGTGGCAAGTCCTTTTCTGGGGTTACTTTCCTTCCCTTTAAATCTCTCAAACCATCCTTTGCTGGCCTTAAATTCACTCACATCACCACTAGTTGCTGGCATTTTTTTAATTAAATCGTCATGCAACTTCCTAGCCTTTTCACATATGATCGCTTTAGAGATGCTATCTCGTGCTATCTGTTTTTCGTTTATCCACACCAATAACAGTCTCTCAACATCTTCGAGTACTTGCGATCTCAGTTTCGAAAACATAGTTTCACCTTTGGCAAGAACAGCTTCCTTGATTGCCGTTTTCTTGCCCACAATAGTAGCGATGGTTGATTGGGGTTTTGTGTACAACCTGGCCAGCTCGGAGACGCACTCCACTTTCATACTTAGTAATGATTTCTTTCTTCATATCCATAGTAATTCTCACCCTTTTTGCTGTAGGGTTGGCACTAGAAGCTTTCTTGGGGCCCATGGTGACTTATTTTGCAAGTGCAATCACTAAAAAGGCTGTGATAATATGAAATGTTCCGATTGTATGCTTGGAAGTGACTGCAGTGGCTGGCTGGCTTGTAAACGCTGGCCAGAAGTGGACGCGTCTCAGATGGAACGAATAGTGTTGGTCGAGTTTTTTAGCGCTAGTCGAGGCAAAATTTTTGCGTTAAAATGTATCGCTAGTCGGATTTATCGTTAATCGATGCCATCGTTGGTCGAGGGTCCACTGTATACGTTTTCTTTGTCATTCATTCAACATTGCCACAATAAGCCTGAGTCACCTAGACATGAGAGAATGGGTGTGTGCACTCACTGTGTTCCATATTAAAATAATTGGGGATTCCTGGGTACCATATGCTCTTTTTTCCTTTTAAAAGAAAGGATTTCTTTTTTCCTCAAAAAATTTGGGGAACTACGCGAGTGAACGTATATATACGTTTGGGCCGTGTAAGGGTTAAAAAAAAAAAATTATTTTTCAAAATATTCGGGGCACTGGGCGAGAGAACGTACATATGTGTTTGGACCGTTTATGGGTTAATAAATATGGTGGAAGTTATCAATTGTCTGGTAGGTGTGTTATGTGGCTGATGCAGGTTGAAGGAAATCTTAAACGTTTTGCATGAGGTCAATTGTGTGGCATCATCGGTGGCATGTTTGGTTTCCTATTCTCACCCCCCTTCACTGCATCCTGTCATGTGCATTTATAAATAGCATCTGCAGATGAACATTCATAACCACCAATACATTAAATAACATTGCAGTTTTATATATTGTGCAAAAATTTTATCTGCCTTATTAACCCCTAAACGGTCCAAACGTATATATACGTTCTTACGCGTAGCGCCCCAAATGTATATATACGTTTTATTTTCCTGCCTCCAAATTTTGCACGATTGGCCTGAGGTGCCTGGTCAGCATAGAATTGGTCTCAACACTCAGTGTGCGCAGTATTAAAAAAATCTAGGATCACTTGGTACCTTGTGGGAGCGCCAGTTAAATTGAGTGCCAGCTAGAGCAAACTGTGTGGCAAACACCAAGGATTCACTGATGTAATGTCATATTAACACTTCTCTTCTACGAGGAAAGTGATGTTAACCCCAAGTTTTGGGTCTGTCGATCTTTGTCTACATCTGTCTCTGTCTGTCTATCTGTCTGTCTCTGGCATTGTCTATCTGTCCCTGTCTATCTCTTTCAATCTGTCTTTGTCTATCTCTGTCTCACAGGTACACATAAATACAAGTATATGTAGTATAAATTACCTAGGATAATCCCAAAATCCAGACAAAGTGCTATACTCTGCTTGAAGATGTGAGTAAAGGTGATGACACAGTCTTGTGGATCTCTCTGAGACAGAGAGCTAGGCGGATGGACAGGGAGCTTGACAGAGACAAATACAGACAGAAATGTTTGTGTACCAGCAAAAACAAAGAGAGGGGGATGGCCATCTAATCTTTTCTTATCAGCTGCACCCTCCCCCACCCTTGTTTACGCTCATCAAACGTCAGCTCTTATCAGATGTTATCTCCCCTTATCATGTCACTGTCAGGGGTGGACCTTGTTTTTCATGCTTCGAGGGAACATATTATTGCATATTGTTATTCTTATGTATTATTATTAGTACGTAATATTATCTCCCTCCTCCTCCTCCTCCCCTCCCTCCCCTCCCGCCCACAGCCTCCTCCCCTCCGACGCTCCCTCTGCCCCCTCTCCTCCCTCCTCTCCCTCCCCCCCTCCTCCTCCCTCCTCTCCCATCCTCCTCCCTCCTCTCCCTCCTTCCTCCCTCCTCCTCCCTCCTTCTCCCCTCCCTCCTCCTCTCTCCCTCCTTCCTCCTCTCCTCTCCCTCTCCCTCCCTCCTCCTCCTCTCCTCCCTCTCCCTCCTTCCTCCCTCTCTCCCTCTCCCTCCCCTCCCCCTCCCCTCCCCTCCTCCTCCCTCCCCTCCCTCTCCTCCTCCTCCCTCCCTCCCTCCCTCTCCCTCCTCCTCCCTCTCCTCCTCCTCCCTCTCCCTCCCTCTCCCTCTCCTCCCCTCCCCCCCCTCCCTCTCTCCCTCCCTCTCCCCTCCTCCTCCCCCTCCCTCCTCTCCCTCCTCCTCCCTCCTCCTCCTCCTCCCTCTCCCTCCCTCTCCCTCCCTCTCCTCTCCTCCCTCTCCCTCCCTCCTCCCTCCCTCCCTCCTCCTCCCCCTCCCCCCTTCCCCCCCTCCCTCCTCCTCCTCTCCCTCCTCCTCCCCTCTCCCTCCTCCTCCCTCCCCTCCTCCCTCCGTCCTCCTCTCTTCCTCCTCCTCCTCCTCTTCCTCCTCCTCCTCCTCTTCCTCCTCCTCCTCCTCTTCCTCCTCCTCCTCCTCTTCCTCCTCCTCCTCTTCCTCCTCTTCATCCTCCTCCTCCTCTTCATCATCCTCCTCTTCCTCCTCCTCTTCCTCCTCCTCTTCCTCCTCCTCTTCCTCCTCTTCCTTCTCTTCCTCCTCTTCCTCCTCTTCCTCCTTCTCTTCTTCCACTTCCACATATCCAAAACATTGCTGGGACCTATAAATACTTTATTTATATTCCAAGACAATAGTAAATGACCAAGGCAGGTGTAAATGTCCACCTGTCAGTGTGTTTGTGACAATTTGAGTACAGTTTCAGTACCTAATACTAGTGGCAGAACAAAGATTGGTTATAAAATGACAAGAACTGCTACAAATTGTAATTATCAGAAGATAAAAATTATATAAAATAATATGAAAAAATAGAAAAAAAGGTATATGGGCAACACTTCCGCAAGCAGCAGGACTTGATGTTGCTGTCACATGAGCACCCAGTGCCAACTTCTTGGCCTCATATCTTGGTAAGTACTGACCATGAAAATTTTATTTTTTTATTCTAAAATATTTAAAAAATGTGCTCTTTTTTCTATATAAAAAAAAAAAATTTTACTTTTTCAAAATATTCAGGGCGCTGCGCGAGTGAACGTATAGATACATTTGGACTGTTTAAGGGTTAAAACTTATTACTGTCAATTTTGTGCTATGCTATATGGGTCTTTGGTGGTGGATGAGCTTCTCTGTCCATTATCAGTTGCCTTAATAAGGCCAGAGGGAAACTTGTGCAGATGGTATAGGTTCTGCTGTTCAGCGTATGCAGAGCTTCAAATTTAGTGTTTTTGTAAATGCTTGAGTACATTGTACTGTATTTTGTTGAATGCATGGCATCTTGTGTATTTACAAGCCTATTTGTGATTATGTATTCCAACTCATAATTATTGAAAGTAGTACTGTATAGTGTTGTAAAAACATGATAATACAAATTATTTTACCATATGTGTTGACATGCATTCTGATTATAAAAGAAATGTTAGATATATGGAAGAACCAACTCCTCCATGTATTCCAAAGCAGTGCCTACGATAAGAAGCAGCGGCGGCGTTCCCGTGAGCATGAAGGGTATGTGAGCAGTAGCTACACGGCAGATCAAGCCTACAGTGGTTCACAAGCATCACCACCACACAGAGAGTACATTAACACTACAGAGTAAGTAACCTTGCATTATACTGTATGATATGCAATATTTTTAGTGAACTTCAACTACTAGTGCTTAAATACAGTTCATTTTTTGTTTAAATAGGCAAATATGTTGTATGAAAGCACCGAAAGTGGTTGAAATTCACTAATTCTTATGTAGGATGTGAATTTGCTACACCTGTTTGCTATGCATTTTCTGAGATATGCCTTTGGTTTTTAGAACTAAGGTGAGAATTGCCTTTATTTTTTTTTTTTTAATTTAGTCCCTTTGAGGCATTTTCTCTTTATTTTATTCAACTAAAGCTCAAGCTTTGCACTTTGGCTACAATTTTCTTCTAAAGGCTACATTCTGGTTCTCAAGCATTTGATTACAACAGGACATTACAAACATCAAGCCTTAGTTATTCAGTGTATGGATGTAAATGTTGCTTGAAGTACAATGTAGGTTATTAAAAAGTTTGTTCTGGGTAATACTGTAAAGTGACGCAGCACCTTAATGCTTATCTCGTGTGACACTCGGGATGATTGGTAAGCAAAAAGCTGCACCTATGAGCCATATTCAGTAGATGTATTAAACCATGTGATGCATATGTCGAAGAATACTTTAGTGTTGAGGCTATATACAAAAGGTACATCCACATACTCAGCAAATGCAAATAAAGCATGAGCATGGAACCATAAAATGTTTTAATTGCATTAGTGAGTAGTATTACTTTAGAAGTGTTACTTGGCTTGGGTATGTCTCTTGAATATGGATTAAGCTATTTTAATTTTTATTTTGACAAGCAAGTTTGTGTTGGATGATGATGATTCTGATGACAATTAGTTCACTAACTCATCACAATATATACCTAAGAGAACACTGAAATTGATGACTGTGTTTGACTTGGAAACACAGTGGGTTCAAAGTTAACCATTACAGTTGCACCTTGTTATTCTTAAGATTTACTAACTTACACCAGTATGATTAATGAACACTTCTATGTATATGACTTTCATATAATTATTGTATTCTGTACTTAGGTAAATTGGCCAAAATGCTTTAATATGGAAGATAAGGATGATATATATTGAATCTTGCATCATTTGTAACAGTTGTTAGATTAGGAATTTATTTGAACCTGACTTAGCTATTTAGTATAGATTTTTTCATCAAGTTTTTAAAAGGATTTTGGCCCATGTAATTTATGTAAAGCATGTTTAATGAAGAGGGATAGTGTGTATTAACAAGGTGTAACTGTAGCAGTAGTAGTAGTTGAGTGTAGGTATGGTTGTGTCAGTTTGCCTATCCGTGTGTGCACACAGCTGGGCAGACTACCCTCCAAGCGGCGGGCCCCCACGTTACACCAGTCAGCCCAGCCTCTCCCCAGAGTACGAGAGACCGCCTCCATATTATTATCCCGGGCCTGGGTAAGTAGATGCTGCTCTGCACAACTTGTGTGGATGTTGGTTTGTCTGTTTGGCTGTTTCTGGTAGTAGATGTTTTTTTTTTTTTTTTTTTTTTTAGACTGTGTAATTGGAATATGTTCTGGAATTGCAAGGTTTTTTTTCTTTTTGGCTGCTTTTGGTTTATTTTCATAGTTTCATGCTGTTCTACAAAGAGAATGATGATATCCCAAGGATATTATATCTATATTTCCAGAAGTAATATCCTCATTTTTCTTAAATTAACCTTTCCTACTTGAAGCACTCCTTCATTACAGTGATCTTGTCTGAGCATACGTGTTACACCATAAAACAGTTTTGAAAAGTAAATGCAGCTTTCCTTCTATATACAATTTTCAGATGTAATTTGTTTTATAAACTGTTTTATGCAATAATATGAGTGTCTCAGGCAGAGTATTATTGCAAATATTTCAGTGGAGCATGAATCTTTTAGTTATAAGGTATTTTGTTGTTAGGGCTGTACCACATCATTAATGTCAATAAACTACTAGGAGGGAGATATTTAGTCACACTCAAAAGACAGTTATACATGGATTCAAATTACTTCTGCAAATATCCATACAAATACTAATTTAGCAACAGAATGACACAATCAAAATTATGAGATGACTATCCTCTCCATGTTAAGAGAAATTTTCTCCTCCAAACGTTGGGTTGACATAAAAACAAAGATAGCTTGTGGAGGATAATAAGTCATATACATTTACATTATAGACTGTAACACTGTTAACAAGTAATGTTAATGGGCAAAACATTGAAGGAAGAATTTGATAAATCTGGATGATTTAAATCTTATGTTACCTTTTTGCTGATTCACTCCAACTTTCTTAGGCTGCTGCTTATTCATAATGCAGTTAGTTTGGTTGCTATTTAAGAAGTGTCTGAATTTCCAAAAATTATGCGTGCCCAGTTCAGTAAGTCTAAGTATTGTTTTTGAGCTTTTTTCTTCTTGGTTATTGGATGTAAGATTTTCTGATATATATTTTTTGTTTTACTTTAAGTAGTATAGTTGAAAAATGACACCTTTCCTCAAGTGTTGTATCTGTTGCTAACTTGTATAATTTTGTTATAATGATTGATATAGATACCTGTTTTCATTACTGGCACTATTAAACATTTAGCTAGCTTACAGTCATTAACTCAGGCAGCAACAACAACTTAGTAGATCAAGCAGCATATCTTAAGAAATAGTTAATTTATTTTTGTTTTAATATTTATAACTTCAGTCATTTCGAGTCTAACATATGATTGCTCTTATATACATAGATTTATTGATAGAAAGGCAGTCAATGTTTTTGTTGTAGTCACATGAAATGAGCAGTAAAACACATCATCTCCGCACTTAACCCATGGAATAAATAACATTAAATTGGGTTTAAAACAGAATCATCTCATAAATTTAAAACATTAAATAACTCCATGTTGAAAATATTTACCTGTTTTGGTTTTATAATCATGAGATAATATAATTAATGATAAAACATAATGGAGATAATGCCCACCTAATAATTTTTACTGTATGAGACAAACTACAATGTGTGGGCAGTACTTGTACTTTAATGTAGTCTATCATGAAGGTGATCACTCTTGAAAGATCTACTTCCCATCACTGTGACATCTTGTCTTCTCTCTCTCACAGCCATCCACTGTCAAGAACCTTTACGAAAGGATCGATTTTATTTCATTGTTCACTAAATGCAGTTTTATATGTGCGTTTTCTGCATATGTAGTATGGTCATATTCTTTTAAGTAGAAATAAGTCAAGAAATGTGGATTTTGTTGAAATGAGTGATTTTACAATACAATAAATTTGACAGATTTATTTTGGGATCAAATTGTGTGTGTGTGTGTGTGTGTGTGTGTGTGTGTGTGTGTGTGTGTGTGTGTGTGTGTGTGTGTGTGTGTGTCTGTGTCTGTGTCTGTGTCTGTGTGTGTCTGTCTGTCTGTGTCTGTCTGTGTCTGTCTGTCTGTGTCTGTCTGTCTGTCTCTGTACTCACCTATTTGTACTCACCTATTTGTGGTTGCAGGGGTCGATTCATAGCTCCTGGCCCCACCTCTGTGTGTGTGTGTGTGTGTGTGTGTGTGTGTGTGTGTGTGTGTGTGTGTCTGTCTGTCTGTCTGTCTGTCTAGCTGTGTGTCTGTCTGTCTATGTATGTATGTCTAGAGGAAGGGGGGGGGGGGACTGTACATTGTGGAAGAGAGCTTTTCACTGGGGCAGCTTCTGACTTAACTCTGTTTACTATTACTCTTTGTGTTCTCTTGGATAGCAAGGTTAAAATCCATCTACCCACTTCTCCAGTTATTCCTTTAGTATGCATTTTGTGCGCTGTCTCACCATGATTGCACTTGTCAAAGGCTTTTGCGAAATCTGTGTATTCTACATCTGCATTCTGTTTGTCCTCTAGTGCATCCAAGACCATGTCATAGTATTCCAGTAGTTGTCAGTGGCAGGAGTGACTTGCTCTAAACCCATGTTGCCCTGGATTGCCCAAGTGGTTGGCAGTCTTGCTTCTTGGAACCCTTTTGAAGACTTTTTTTTTTTTTATGATGTAGCACATTTGAGCTATTGGTCTATAATTCTTTGCTGTTGCTTTGTATCCTTTCTGGAGGGGGTTGGGGGGCTATATCTGTTGCTTTTAGTGACTGTGGGATGACCCCTGTATTAAGGTGCCCTCTCCACAGCATACACAAGGCACACAACAGGGGTTCTTGCAGTTCTTGATGAACATGGAGTTCCATGATTCTAGGCCTGGCACAGAGTGAGTGGGCATGTTGTCAATGACTTTCAAAGTCAAGTAGTGTTATATAAAAATTTTTGGATATGTTGACAAAACTATGGGTCTTGTTCATAAAATAATTTGGATTGTCTATCTTGCATCTGACTAATGGCTCGCTAAACACAGAATCATACAGTGAACCCCTGGTTTTTGGCCGGTGTGGAAATTATACAATTCAGATTTTGAGCACTTTTTCTGTGAAATATTCCCCCGGGTTTTGTACATCCCCTCAGAAATCGTTGGTACCAGACATGTGCGCCTGGGCCGCTCATGCATTCATGGCTCACTCTTGGGCACATTAAATGTCTTATTTTAGGTTAATATAGACATTTCATTAATCCATCTGTGATATTTTCTTCAAAATTATGTAAGAAGCACATTACATAGCATATAAACATGCAATCTTTATATGCGGTGGGGGTAAACGTTATGTTTTCTCTTGTCCAGCATTAGAGAAAACTGTATGAATCTGTGTTGGCCCAGTAACCGCCCTTAATACATAAACTTTTGTTTACAATTCTCGGCATGAATTATTCATTCCTTCTCCCTCTGTTTATGATGGCATCTAAAGGTAGCTGCTAGAAACGATTAAACTCAGTGAACGTGGTATGTCAATGGTAATAATATGGCTGTAGGCTGCAGTGTATGTAACCGGTAGGTATACACTGGGATGTAGTCTGCCTGGGACTACAAATAAATACTACTCACCAACAAGAGTCTTCAATAAAAGTATGTAATGTTCATTTATCATTAAAATTAGTTATTTATAGTTATTTCTCATTGTTTTCTGTATGTAAAACTATAGTTATTCTCTTAAAAATGTATTTTTTGTTAATATTTTTGGGTGTTTGAAATAATAATAATAATAATAATAATAATAATAATAATAATAATTTTTATTTGGACATGATGCGTAGTTGTACAAGGAATTATAGTAGATGGGTGTACATGCCAAAAGCCCTTTGTATGCAGAGCATTATGGGCAGGCTTAAAATTAACTTAAGATTAACCCGGTCAGGGTCCATGCCGTAGATCTACAGCTTTACATTGAGGGTCCAAGCTGTAGATCTATGCCATGAGCTCAACTCTCTCTGATAAGTTGTGAGCAGTAAATTTGGGCCTAGATATGAGAGAATACATCTATGTGGTATGTGTGCACCACATAAAACAAATTCTGCTGCACACAGTGCATAATGAGAGAAAAAAAAACTGAGACCATAATTTTCGATTAAAACGGCAACTTTACAGTGTTTTTTCGTAAGTTTTTTATAGTTGTATTTGCAATTTCTTGGTCTCATTTGATAGAATGGAAGATATATTACAGAAATAGAGATGATTTTGATTGGTTTTAGTACTGAAAATGGCTTGAAACTGAGCTCAAAGTAGTGGAAATGTTAAATTTTTGCCGATGTTCAAGAGTAAACAAATGACCTCACACGTCTAATAAATGCCAGCTGGTGGGTTTAATATACATACACAAATGTGCTGATATTATTAATACAATTATTACAGTATTGCATAACAGTAAATCTATTTTTTGGTTTGAATAAAAATTCAAAATGGAATTCATCTGTAAAGCCTGAAAATGTAACTAATGAACAGAGGAAATGTTAGTTTAGTGCCAGGAATGCCTGCATTGTTTATTCTGGGCCCCATTTTGAAATTGGAATATTTTGAACTTTGCATTAAATTGGCCAAATTACCAATTTCCGATCACTTTATTTTGTAGTTGAAACAGTTGACTTGGCAATTTCTTGTGCTCAGTCCATAGAATAGAAGTAATACTAGTGAAATAACTAAGAATTTGGTTGACTGGAATAATATAATTGGCCTAAAATGGGAGTCAAAGTCCGCAAAATCGCCGATCCATAAATATCGCTGACACATCAAAATTCGCTAGAGCATAATTTCGTCAGTTTTCCATCAAATTTCGTACTTTTTGTTTTATTACCTTCAGAAAAAGATTCTCTACCATTTCATAAGAAAAAATAACAAAATTTTTTGGAAAATTTTTGGACCCTGGTGCACACTTTGAAATTTGGCCTCTGGACCCTGAAAAGGTAAACTAAGCAATGATATTTAGTAGTAAAAAATTACAGTAAACAATTTACAATATGAAGTACAATTGACTATTTTAAACAATGAAATTTGAACATTTCAATTATGAAACATTATACTGTAGTTGTACAAATTTGTAGCATTACTGTTAAAAACATACTAGTTTGATAGGGTCACGTGTTATACATCTATGAAATACAGTTATTCAATATTTATTTAGTTTTGGGTGAGTAAGTGTTTTTTAAATGGATTAATTGGATTTACACTATTTTTTATGGGAAATATTACTTGTTTTTGGCCATTACAGTTTTTGGCCAACCTTCTGGGACAGATTAAATGAAAACTGGGGGTCTACTGCATTGAGATTTCAATATCTCTCTCATTTCTTCACTGTCATGGTGCAAATCCCATCTTGTTTAAGCAAGGGACCTAATACAGGGTGTTGCTTTTAGCATGTTTTTGGCATATGAAAATAAATATTTGGGATTTCTTTCAGTTTCATTTATGGCTTTTAGCCTCTCTCTGGAACGATCTCTGGAATGATCTCTGGGAAGCAGTGGTGGAAGGATCAGTATATAATAAAACATCACTTCTCAGACAGGGACACAGCCTTTCATGTCCCGGGAGATAAGAGATGTATTCATATTCATATAGTTTATTTGGATATGATACATAGTTGTACAAGGAATTATAGTACTAGTTGGGTGTACATGCCAAAAGCCCTTTGTATGCAAAGCATAATGGGCAAGCTTAAAATTTATTTTTTTTTTATCATCACACTGGCCGATTCCCACCAAGGCAGGGTGGCCCGAAAAAGAAAAACTTTCACCATCATTCACTCCATCACTGTCTTGCCAGAAGGGTGCTTTACACTACAGTTTTTAAACTGCAACATTAACACCCCTCCTTCAGAGTGCAGGCACTGCACTTCCCATCTCCAGGACTCAAGTCTGGCCTGCCAGTTTCCCTGAACCCCTTCATAAATGTTACTTTGCTCACACTCCAACAGCACGTCAAGTATTAAAAACCATTTGTCTCCATTCCATCCTATCAAACACGCTCACGCATGCCTGCTGGAAGTCCAAGCCCCTCACACACAAAACCTCCTTTACCCCCTCTCTCCAACCTTTCCTAGCCGACCCCTACCCCGCCTTCCTTCCACTACAGACTGATACACTCTTGAAGCCCATTCTGTTTCGCTCCTTTCTCTCTACATGTCCGAACCACCTCAACAACCCTTCCTCAGCCCTCTGGACAACAGTTTTGGTAATCCCACACCCCCTTTCCTAATTTCCAAACTACAAATTCTCTGCATTATATTCACCCCAAACACATTGCCCTCAGACAGACATCTCCACTCCCTCCAGCCTTCTCCTCGCTGCAACATTCATCACCCATGCTTCACACCCATATAAGAGCGTTGGTAAAACTATACTCTCATACATTCCCCTCTTTGCCTCCAAGGACAAAGTTCTTTGTCTCCACAGACTCCTAATGCACCACTCACTCTTTCCCCTCATCAATTCTATGATTCACCTCATCTTTCATAGACCCATCCGCTGACACGTCCACTCCCAAATATCTGAATACATTCACCTCCTCCATACTCTCTCCCTCCAATCTGATATTCAATCTTTCATCACTTAATCTTTTTGTTATCCTCATAACCTTACTCTTTCCCGTATTCACCTTTAACCCTTTGAGGGTCGACAGGCCCTCTCCGAAACTCGTTCTCAGGGTCGGCCAAATTTAAAAAAAAAAAAAAAATATTTTCTCTTATGAAAAGATAGAGAATCTTTTCCCGATCATAAAGAGACCAAAAGTTTGAAATTTGATAGAAAACTTATGGAATTATGCTCTCGCAAAGTTAGCGGTCTTGGCGATGTTTACGCATCGGCGATTTTGCCCACTTTGAGCCCCATTTTCGGCCAATTTCACTGTACTAGTCGAGAAAAAACATGAATATTTCCCCTAGAACTCCATTTTTTCTATCGAATGGGTGCAAGAAACCACCCATTTATGAAATTTAACTATCCAGTACAGTGGTCAGAATTTAGCAATTTTGCCAATTTCACACAAATTTCAAAAGATGCTAATTTCCGAAAGGGTCCAGAATAAACAAGAAAGACATTCCTGGCACTAAATGACATTTCCTCTAGTCATTAGTCACGTCTCAAGGCCCCTCTTATATTCTTTTGCTTTCCACTTTGAATTTTTATTTTCACAAAAAATTTAAGATTTACGTTATGCAGACTACTGCATTAGTGTAAAAAATGGTATAAATATTATTGGTGCACTTTTGAAAGAATATTAGACTCACCAGTTGACGTATATTGCACGCTTGGCACGATTTGTTTTACTTTTGAAGTTTGGTAAAAATCGAACATTTCTGCTACTTTGAGCTCAATTTCAAGGCACCTTTCATTGTAAAACCAGTCAAAATCATCTCTCTTTCTGAATATGTCTTCCATTCTATAAAATGAAGACCAAGAAAACTAGAATACAACAATAAATACCATACGAAAATACACTGCAAAGTCGCTGATTTATTCAAAAAAAATGGTCAAAGTTTTTTTTTTCTCATTATGCACTGTGTGCTGCAGGATTTTTTTTAGACTGTGCACACTGACCACATAGACCCCCTTCTTTCATATGAAGGCCTACCAGCTTTCTCCCACTAATTTGAGGCCGCTAGAATTTATGATACTAGTACGTCAAAAACCCCTACGCGTAAGACGTACTAGTACGACCAAAACCCTCAAAGGGTTAATTTTCTTCTTTTGCACACCCTACCAAATTCATCCACCAATCTCTGCAACTTCTCTTCAGAATCTCCCAAGAGCACAGTGTCATCAGCAAAGAGCAGCTGTGACAACTCCCACTTTGTGTGTGATTCTTTATCTTTTAACTCCACGCCTCTTGCCAAGACCCTCGCATTTACTTCTCTTACAACCCCATCTATAAATATATTAAACAACCACGGCGACATCACACATCCCTGTCTAAGGCCTACTTTTACTGGGAAATAATTTCCCTCTCTCCTACATACTCTAACTTGAGCCTCACTATCCTCGTAAAAACTCTTCACTGCTTTCAGTAACCTACCTCCTACACCATACACTTGCAACATCTGCCACATTGCCCCCCTATCCACCATGTCATACGCCTTTTCCAAATCCATAAATGCCACAAAGAACTCTTTAGCCTTATCTAAATACTGTTCCTTATATGTTTCACTGTAAACACCTGGGCCACACACCCCCTACCTTTCCTAAAGCCTCCTTGTTCATCTGCTATCCATTCTCCGTCTTACTCTTAAATTTTTTCAAAAATAACTCTACCTACACTTTACCAGTATACTCAGCAGACTTATCCCCCCATAATTTTTGCACTCTCTTTTATCCCCTTTGCCTTTATACAAAGGAACTATGCATGCTCTCTGTCAATCCCCAGGCACCTTACCCTCTTCCATACATTTATTAAATAATTGCACCAACCACTCCAAAACTATTTTCCCCACCTGCTTTTTTAAAATTTTCTATCTTTATCCCATCAATCCCGGCTGCCTACCCCCCTTTTATTTTACCTACTGCCTCACGAACTTCCCCCACACTCACAAATGGCTCTTCCTCACTCCACAAGATGTTATTCCTCCTTGCCCTATACACGAAATCACAGCTTCCCTATCTTCATCAACTTTAACAATTCCTCAAAATATTCCCTCCATCTTCCCCCAAAACCTCTAACTCTCCATTTAATAACTCCCTCTCCTATTTTTAACTGACAAATCCATTTGCTCTCTAGGCTTTCTTAACTTTTTCATCTCACTCCAAAACTTTTTCTTATTTTCAACAAAATTTGGGTTTATAACATCTCACCCACTTCTCATTTGCTCTCTTTTTACATTGCTTCACCACTCTCTTTAAACCCCTCTCTTTTCTCCATATACTCTTCCCCCCTTGCATCCCTTCTACTTTGTAAAAACTTCTCATATGCTAACTTTTCTCCCTTACTACTCTCTTTACATCATCATTCCACCAATCGCTCCTCTTCCCTCCCGCACCCACTTTCCTGTAACCACAAAATTCTGCTGAAAAACTCTAACACTACATTTTTAAACTACCCTATACCTCTTCGACCCCATTGCCTATGCTCTCATTAGCCCATCTATCCTCCAATAGCTGTTTAATCTTACCCTTACGCCTCCTCTTTTAGTTATAAACCTTTACCTCTCTCTTCCCCGATGCTTCTGTTCTCCTTGTATCCCATCTACCTTTTACTCTCAATGTAGCTACAACTAGAAAGTGATCTGATATATCTGTGGCCCCTCTATAAACATGTACATCCTGAAGTCTACTCAACAGTCTTTTATCTACCAATACTTTAATCCAACAAACTACTGTCATTTTGCCCTACATCATATCTTGTATACTTATTTATCCTCTTTTTCTTAAAATATGTATTACCTATAACTAAACCCCTTTCTATACAAAGTTCAATCAAAGGGCTCCCATTATCATTTACACCTGGCACCCCAAACTTACCTACCACAACCCTCTCTAAAAGTTTCTCCTACTTTAGCATTCAGGTCCCCTACCACAATAACTCTCTCACTTGGTTCAAAGGCTCCTATACATTCACTTAACATCTCCCAAAATTTCTCTCTCTCCTCTGCATTCCTCTCTTCTCCAGGTGCATACACGCTTATTATGACCCACTTCTCGCATCCAACCTTTACTTTAATCCACATAATTCTTGAATTTACACATTCATATTCTCTTTTCTCCTTCCATAACTGATCATTCAACATTACTGCTACCCCTTCCTTTGCTCTAACTCTCTCAGATACTCCAGATTTAATCCCATTTATTTCCCCCCACTGAAACTCCCCTACCCCCTTCAGCTTTGTTTCACTTAGGGCCAGGACATCCAACTTCTTTTCATTCATAACATCAGCAATCATCTGTTTCTTGTCATCTGCACTACATCCACGCACATTTAAGCATCCCAGTTTTATAAAGTTTTTCTTCTTCTCTTTTTTAGTAAATGTCTACAGGAGAAGGGGTTACTAGCCCATTGCTCCCGGCATTTTAGTCGCCTTATACGACACGCATGGCTTACAGAGGAAAGATTCTTTTCCACTTCCCCATGGACAATAGAAGAAATAAAGAAGAACAAGAGCTATTTAGAAAAAGGAGAAAAACCTAGATGTATGTATATATATATGCATGTGCGTGTCTGTGAAGTGTGACCAAAGTGTAAGTAGGAGTAGCAAGATATCCCTGTTATCTAGCGTGTTTATGAGACAGAAAAAGAAACCAGCAATCCTACCATCATGCAAAACAGTTACAGGTTTCTGTTTCACAGTCATCTGGCAGGACGGTAGTACTTCCCTGGGTGGTTGCTGTCTATCAACTTAAAATTAACAAGCAATGAAAGGTTCAGTGGTAGAAATTACAGTAAACAATTTACAATATGAAGTACAGTTGAGTATTTGAAACAATGAAATTTGAACATTTTGATACTGAAGTATTATAGTTGTACAAATTTGTCGCATTGCAGTGTATTACAAACAAGATGATCAATTTACTATATGTTGTCTTGAAGTTTTAAGATTTTAGTAATTGGGAGAATTATTGGTAATGTTAAATATAGTGTGTTGATTATTTAGGCCTGGGCGAGTAAGTGGTTTTTTAGAAGAGTCTTAACCCTTTCAGGGTCCAAGGCCCAAATCTGGAGTCACGCACCAGTGTCCAAGAATTTTCAAAAAAAAAATTTGTTATTTTTTCTTATGAAATCGTAGAGAATCTTTTTGTGAAGGTAATAAAACAAAAAGTACGAAATTTGGTGGAAAATTGACGAAATTATGCTCTCGCGAATTTTGATGTGTCAGCGATATTTACGAATCGGCAATTTTGCCGACTTTGACTCCCATTTTAGGCCAATTACATTATTCCAGTCAACCAAATTCTTAGCTATTTCACTAGTATTACTTCTATTCTATCGATTGAGCACAAGAAATCGCCAAGTCAACTGTTTCAACTACAAAAAAAGTGATTGGAAATTGTTAATTTGGCCAATTTAACACAAAGTTCAAAATATTCCAATTTCAAAATAGGGTCCAGAATGAACAATGTAGGCATTCCTGGCACTAAACTAACATTTCCTCTGTTCATTAGTTATGTTTTGAGGCTTTACAAATAAATTCCATTTTGATTTTTTATTCACATAATGAATTTTTATTCACACAAAAAAATAGAAGATTTACTGTTATGCAATACTGTAATAATTGTATAAATATCATCACCATATTTGTGAATGTATATTAGACCCACCAGCTGATGTGTATTAGACGTGTGAGGTCGTTTGTTTACTCTTGAATATCGGCAAAAATTTAACATTTCTGCTACTTTGAGCTCAGTTTCAAGCCATTTCCCGTGCTAAAACCAATCAAAATCATCTCTATTTCTGTAATATATCTTCCATTCTATCAAATGAGACCAAGAAATCGCAAATACAACTATAAAAAACATACGAAAAAACACTGCAAAGTTGCTGTTTTAATCGAAAAATCATGATTTCATTTTTTTCTCTCATTATACACAGTGTGCTGCAGGATCTGTTTTATGTGGTGCACACATACCACATAGATGTATTCTCTCATATCTAGGCCCAAATGTACCACTCACAGTTTATCAGAGTGAGCTGAGCTCATGGCGTAGATCTACGGTTTGGACCCTGAACGTAAAGCCGTAGATCTACGGGACGGACCCTGAAAGGGTTAAATTGATTTCAGGCCTGGTTACTTTAGTATGTTCTGGTAATGAATTCCAGATGTTGGGGCCCTTTATGTGCATAGAGTTTTTACACAGTGTGATATGGTCATGTGGTACATCAAAAAGAGATCTGTCTTGTGTTATGGTCATGTGGCCTGTTAAGGTTGGTGAGGAAAAGTTTGAGTGGAGGGTTTATGTTTGCATGTATTGTTCTATGTATGTAATAGGCACATGAATAAGTGTGGATGTTCTTTATTTATGGTGAGCAAATTTAGACTTTTGAATAGAGGTTGAGTATGCTGTCGTAAGTGGGAATTTGTTATCATTCTGATTGCAGCCTTTTGCTGGGTAATAATATTAGAGGCCTTAGGTAATTTGATGATGTTGGCCCCCATGCACAGATTCCATATGCGAGATAAGGGTAGATGAGTGAGTGATACAGTGCAAGGAGAGCCGATTGTGAAACATAGTACCGTATCTTTGATAGTATGCCTACTGTCTTAGAGATTTTCTTGGAAATTTGTTGTATGTGTGTCTGGAATTTGAGGCTACTGTGTAGGTGGATTCCTAGGAATTTTTCCTCTGTGAGTCTTGTGATAGGTGATCCATTTAGCATTATGTTAAGTGGAACATTTGCAGCTCTGGTTCCAAACTGAATGAAATAGGATCATCAGTATTTAGGGTAACTTTATTCGTCATCATCCAGGTAGATATTTTCTGCAATTCAGCATTGACAGTGTTGGCGAGTATGGTTGGGTTTGAGTGTGAGAAGATGTATGTAGTGTCATCTGCAAATAATATGGGTTTGAGTTACTGTGATGCATTCGGTAGGTCATTGATGTAGATGAGAAAGAGGAGTGGTCCTAGAACACTTCCCTATGGGACTCCTACTGTGATTGGTTGTGTGGAAGAGTTTGCACCATTTGCGTACACGTATTGGCTTCTGTTACTTAGGTATGACTTTAGGTAGTTGAGGGAGTGTCCTCTTATACCATAGTGTGTTAATTTAGTGTGCAGCAATTCATGGTCGACAGTATCAAAAGCTTTACGTAAGTCAATGAAAATTCCCAGTGGGACTTCTTCTCAAGAGCGGTATATATTAGCTCTAGCATGTGTATAATAGCATCATTTGTGCTTTTATTATTTCTGAATCCAAACTGACAGGGGTTTAGTATGTTGTTTGAGATGAGGTAGGAATAGATCCATCTATGAATTAATTTTTCAAAGATTTTAGAGAGTAGTGGTAAGTTAGAAATTGGTCTATAGTTATTCAAGTTGGCTTGATCACCTCCTTTGTGGATCAGAGTGACCCTCGCTATTTTGGGAATTGCTGGGAAGGTGGAGGATTCGAAGGATTTGTTAGTGTTGCAATAATTGGTGACAGTACTTGTGAAGCTTTTTTGTACATAAAAGTAGGTAAGTTGTTTGTCTCCTGCCTTGTTCTTAAGGGTGTTGATTAGTGAGACCTCTCTTAGGTTGGTTGGAGCTAGGAATAGTGTATGGGGGTAGATGCCTGTGAGGTAATCTGATGGACGGGTGTTTGAGCTTGGGATTTTGCTTGTTAGATTCTTTCCTATGGTGGAGAAGAAAACATTGAGTCTGTTTGCTGTTTCATTTGGTGGGAGTAGGGGTTCGTCTGATTTTGCCAATTTGATTTTGTTTTTGGATATTATTTTAGTTCCTAGAATTTCAGATAGGGTTTTCCAGGTCCTTTTTATATCACCTTTGATGTTTTGTAATCTGTTTTCATAATACAATTTTTTAGACCTTCTTATCAGGCAGGTAAGGGCTGACGAGTAATGTTTAGACTGGTCTCTAGTTATTTGACCCATTCTGTAATGTTTTTCATATTGGTGATTTGTGTTAATGGATTAGAGGATGGTGGGTGTTAGCCAGGGACTATTTAGTGTGTCTGCTGTGAGCTGTTTAGTTTTTTAAGGGCAATGCTTGTTATGGAGGTAGTGGGTTCTTTTTATAAAATTATTAACACATACATTTGTGTCTGTATATGTTTCAAGCTCATTATGCCAGTTGACATTATTCATAGCTGCTATAAAGTTATTTACAGCTGTTTCGTTATGCAGTCTGAAGGTAACTTTAGTAGTGTCTTGGGCAATTTACCTAGGTTGGTTATGAGAAAGGGTAGGTCTGTGGTGTGTCTGTGATTATGCTT
>NC_069418.1:8015605-8225605 GCF_026875155.1 Cherax quadricarinatus
CTCTCTCTCTTTTCTCTCTCTTCCCCCCCCTCTCTCTCTCTCTCTCTCTTCCCCCCCTTCTCTCTCTCTCTCTCTTCCCCCCCTCTCCCTCTCTCTCTCTCTCTCTCTTCCCCCCCCCCCTCTCTCTCTCCTCTTCCCCCCCCCCCTTTTTTTTTTTTTTTTTTTTTTTTTTACACAGAGTTTGACAAGGTTAAGGATCCCTAGCTTTATTGACAGCTATATTACAGGTTATGGATTCCTAACTTTATTGGCAAGCTAAGAGCTGTTACCTACATCAGCTCATTTGAAAGCATTTTTATTGTTATGAGACATACAAGTACGGGACAGGATGAAGTTGGAGCCATCTGTGGGCCAGCATTTCCTCTCTCTCTCTCCCCCCCCCTTCCTCTCTCTCTCCCCCCCCTTCCTCTCTCTCTCTCCCCCCCCCTTCCTCTCTCTCCTCCCCCCCTTCCTCTCTCTCTCTCTCCCCCCCCTTCCTCTCTCTCTCTCCCCCCCTTCCTCTCTCTCTCTCCCCCCCCTTCCTCTCTCTCTCTCTCCCCCCCCTTCCTCTCTCTCTCTCTCCCCCCCTTCCTCTCTCTCTCTCTCCCCCCCCTTTCTTCTCTCCTCTCCCCCCCTCTCTCTCTCCCCCCCTCTCTCTCTCTCTCCCTCCCCCTCTCTCTCTCCCCCCCCCTTTTTTTTTTTTTTTTTTTTTTTACACAGGGTTTGACAAGGTTAAGGATCCCTAGCTTTATTGACAGCTATTTACAGGTTAAGGATTCCTAACTTTATTGGCATGCTAAGAGCTGTTACCTACATCAGCTCATTTGAAAGCATTTTTATTGTTATGAGACATACAAGCAGGAAACAGGATGAAGTTGGAGCCATCTGTGGGCAAGCATTTTCATTTGATCAAATGACTATCTCGTTGACATCATTATCCTGTACGAATGTGTTCCATACTCGAGTCATCCTGGGTATGTATGATCTCAGATGGAGTGATGTTCTGGAGAAGGGTACAGCCAGAGTGAAGTTGCTGATTTCTGCCCGTCTTGTGGTATAGAAGCTTGCTTCACGCTGTCCTCGAAGTGGATCCAAGTGTGGGACTTTTACAATATTGGCCTTGTACATAACAGAAAGGCCACCCACATTCTTCCTGTGTTGAAGGCTCTGCTGAAATGACAGATCTATCCAGGATTGGTCCAGGCAAGAGATGCGACGTCTTGCTCTGTTCTCTACTCTGTCAAGCAGTCGCAGATGAGAAAGTGGAGCATACTCAAGGTGTGAGCGTACTTGTGCCTTGTACAAAATCTTGCAACCCCTACTGTCAAGCAGATGCGAGATACGGCGAAGTGCTGTAAGCTTCCTGACTGCCTTGTTTGCAAGATTTACAACGTGGTTTTTCATGGTCAGTTTGGAGTCAAATTTCACCACAAGAATATCAACTTCTTTCCCAGGTGCCAACACCCTCCCATTCATCCTTACTACTGCACCAGCATTACCATCTTGGTGCCTAGAGATCATCATCATTTGTGTTTTCTCAGGTGCAAATGTTACTTGCCATCTATTTCCCCAAGCTGATATAGCTCTCAGCTGGTGATTGATGTAGCTTAGAGCACCTGGCATTTCTTCTCTTGGATAAGTGAATGTCAGTGTACAGTCATCTGCACATGCATGGGATTCTGGGATGAGATGAAGAAGGTCATTGAAGTAGACATTCCATAACAATGGTCCCAGAATACTTCCTTGTGAAACACTTTCCCCAATAGGATGTCTTGCTGATTCTGTTCCAGTGAGAACTACCCTTAGAGATCTACCATGAAGGTAATCACTGAGGAGACATAGCATAGAGTCTGCAATTCCCAGAGCTTGCAGTTTTGCTAAGAGGCCCTGGTGCCACACTCGGTCGAAAGCACCAGCAATGTCCAGTGCTACAACTCAGCTGACTTTGTATTCATCCAGTGACTGGTGCCACTTAGTAGAGAGGTTTAACAACAGATCAGCAGCAGAGTAACCTTTCCTAAAGCCATATTGACGGTCACAAAGTAGTGAGTGGTAGTCAAAAAACACTGTCATTTGTCTTGAGATTATTGTCTCAAGGAGCTTGCCAGTGATTGACAGGAGTGACACTGGTCTGTAGTTGCTCTTCTTTTTGTGAACAGGGACTACATTTGCCTCTTTCCACAGAGAAGGCCATTTACACTACTAGGCAGTGCTGAAAGATGCAAGTTTGAGGTGCTGCTAGCTGATCTGCACATCTTCTCAGCAATCTTGGGCTCAACTTGTCTGGGCCCCACAGCTTTTTCTTGGTCAAGCGATTTAAAAAGAAAGTGCACCTCTTCCTGCCTTACTGTCATCACTGACAGTTTTGACACAGTTCTTGCAGCTAGCCAAGGAGAGTCCCTTGCTGGATCAGGAACTTGCATTTTGGTAGCAAAGTGTTCGGCAAAGAGGTCCACTTTCTCTTGACTGCTAGTAGAGGTGGTCCCATCCTGTCGATTTAGAGGTGGAATGAGTTCATCAGGCAGATAACCTTGTCTGTCCTTGACCAGGGACCACCAGGTTTTGGAGCCTACCCTACCTGATGCTAGCTTTCTTCTTGTGTCCATCTCCCATTTAGCGATGGCCCACTTTTGAACGACACCCATATGCTTACAGGCTTGCCTGTGCAAGTTCCTGTTATAGGTGGTAGGATGTCTCTTATACCTTTGTCATGCCTTGTACTTAGCAGTAGCAGCCTCTCTACAACGAAAGCCAAACCAAGGCTGATCTGTAGGCTTTGTCACATATTGCCAGTGAGGAATGTGTTCTTGTTGTAGATTAACCCTTTCAGGGTCCAAGGCCAAAATCTGAAGTGGTGCTCCAGTGTCCAAGAAATATTGAAAAAAAAAAAAAAAATTATTTTTTCTTACAGAATTAAAGACAATATTTTTGTGAAGGTATTAAAACAAAAAAAAATTTCTGATCAGTACTTACCAAGATACAGCGGCGGGAAGTTGACCCAAAATGACCAGGTGGCGGCAACATCAGTGACTTCCGCAAAATTGCATTTTTTTTATTTTACGTTTTTTATACTTCTTTCTTTTCTTTTCTAATTTTTTTCTTTTTCTAGTAACATTTGTGGCCTGTGAGACCAGTATAATGTATATTGTATAAGTGTACACTCATTGTATTCAAAACAATAACTGCACTAATTTGTTTATCATTATATTGCTTACAAAACTTGTTTACAAGTTTATTGTAAACAAAATGATGAAAATGTTAGTGCGGTTATTGTGTTGAATACAACGGTACCATATAGTACCATATGGTACAATGGTGCCATAGTGTGCAATGGTACCATATAGTACCATATGGTACAATGGTGCCATAGGGTGCAATGGTACCATATGGTACAATGGCACCATATGATACAATGGTACCATATGGTACAATGGCACCATTTGGTACAATGGTACCATATGATACAATGGTACCATATGGTTCAATGGTACCTCATGGTACCATATCACATGATACAATGGTACCATATGATACAATGGTACCATATGGTACAATGGCACTATTTGGTACAATGGTACCATATGGTACATTGTACCATATGGTACTATATGGTACTGTTGTATTCAACACAATAAACACACTAATATTTTCATCATTATTTTGTTTACAATAGTCGTTTACAACAAAAATATGAAAAAATGTTGTATATTAGTAATGTTCTATTATATATTTACAAGTGTACAGGAACTTGAGGTGCTCCTTGAGGTGGATGACAAAGCGCTTTATCTCGGAAACTGTGGAGTCAGTAGTTAGCTTGTGTCGCCACTCACTCAGTCTTGGCTGGTGTCTCATGCCACCAACACCTATTGACCATATGGTACACGGTATCATATGTTACAGGGTACCATATGGTACGTTGTACTATATGGTATAGGGTACCATGCAGTACAGGATAACATATGGTGCAGGGTACCATATGGTACAGGGTACCATACAGTACAGCACACCATATGGTACAGGGTACCATACAGTACAGCACACCATATCGTACAGATACAGGGATAACTATGGAAATAAGTCACCCTGACTTTTTTGGGTTATCCTAGGATTTTATACATATGGTGCTAAGTATGATAATCTATGTAATTGTATTTCTGTACACCTGAATCAACTTACTCAAGCGCATGTGGCATCGTAAATAAGTTTATTTCTGGTCACAGACCGGGCCGCGGGGGCGTTGACCCCCGGAACTCTCTCCAGGTAAACTCCAGGTAATATGTTTGGGGAACCTAGGATAACCCAAAAAAAGTCGGACAGACTTATTTCCATTAGGGTTCCTGTACCATATGGTACAATGTACTATATGGTACATTGTACCATATACCATTGTATGACATGGCACCATTGTACCATATGGTACCATTGTACCATATGGCACAATAGTACCATATGGTTCAAAACCATAGAA
This sequence comes from Cherax quadricarinatus, assembly GCF_026875155.1. Lineage (NCBI taxonomy): Eukaryota > Metazoa > Arthropoda > Malacostraca > Decapoda > Parastacidae > Cherax > Cherax quadricarinatus. The sequence goes on from NC_069418.1 coordinate 8,020,053, forward strand.
TTCCTCTTCAGCTCCACTTCCATCAGTCTTAGAACTGTAAGTTGTGAAGAGGAGTATCAGAATTCACCCAGAGAGTGAGTGGGGAGTGAGAGCTTCCTTGCCGCCAGGCACATGAACAAAGCTACTTTGCCGGCATCCCACAATGCCATGCGGGCGTCCAGATTTTTTCTATAGTGCACACACTGACCACCCAGACCCATTCTCTCAGATGTAGGCTTACCAGCCTTCTCGCGCTAAATTTGACGCCGCTAGAATTTTGGCGTACATCTACGGTTTGGACCCTGAACGTAAAGCCATAGATCTATGGGACGGACCCTGAAAGGGTTAATGATGTGTTCAGTGAAGGCTTTCACTTGGTTGTCAACAACCCCTTGGAGAAGAGCATTCCAATTGGCGGTGGTGAGCTCAGAGCAAAGGACTGGCCAATTACCTCTTTCCCATAGCCAGGTTGTGCGTGTGGACTCCTCACCTTGTTCTGTTGGGATCTTAAGTGTCGTAAAAACAGCTATGTGGTCAGATGATCCAACGTAGCCGAGGGGTTGACAAGTGACTATACCTTCTGCTAGATCGCTCACTACTGGGTCAAGGGAGGAGGCAGAGATGTGAGTAGGGAAATCAACAAAGTTTCTCATGTCAAATACTGCAAGGTCATCAAAGTCCCTCTGTATAAGGTGTTGGTTGAGGTCACCAATAATTATGACATGTTGACAGTTGTGTTGTAGCAGAAGGGAGTCCACATTTTCCATTAGGAAGTTGATGGGGTCTGCATGTTGCCCTGAGGTCTGTACATTGCACATGCTAGTACAGAGGTACAGTGGACCCCCGCATAACGATTACCTCCGAATGTGACCAATTATGTAAGTGTATTTATGTAAGTGCATTTGTACGTGTATGTTTGGGGGTCTGAAATGGACTAATCTACTTCACAATATTTCTTATGGGAACAAATTCGGTCAGTACTGGCACCTGAACATACTTCTGGAGTGAGAAAATATCGTTAACCGGGGGTCCACTGTACTAGTGTTTATGCATAGCTTGAAGAACATCATTTCAAGATGAGTAGGGATGGCAACATCAATGTGCTGGGCATGTACACTTTTAGAGAAGCACACAACCCCACCTCCTTGCATTTGCCTATCTATTTTCATCCATGAGGTGTAGCCAGCAATTCTTGCAAAATTTTCTGGAGTCCTATCATCCAAAAATGTTAGCTCTCCAACATTAGTAATGAAACCTCTAAAGTTGGCCGACAGGATGCTGATAGACTGGCTCCTCATGATGTGGTCAGCGAGCGCACGCTCACTCGCTCTCTCCCTCTCTTTCTCTCTCTCTCTCTCTCCCTCTCTCTCTCTCTCTCTCTCTCTCTCCCTCTCCCTCTCTCTCTCTCTCTCCCTCTCCCCCTCTCTCGCTCATCTTCCGGGTTTTCTCCTTACCTCACCTTTGAAGAGTTTCGAGAGTTTATCTACTCTGAGCCCGGCCATGGGCCAGGCTCGTCTGGTGCTTGCCTGGTCAACCAGGCTGTTGCTGCACGAGGCCTGCTGCCCCACATATCCATCACAGCCTGGTTGATCTGGCACCTGGTGAAGATATTTGTCCAGTTTCCTCTTGAAGGCTTCTACACTTGTTCCAGCAGTGTTTCTGATATCTTCTGGTAAGATGTTGAAAAGGCTGGGACCCCGGATGTTGATACAGTGATACCTTATTGTCCCCACCACACCCCTGCTCCTCACTGGGTTCATTTTACACTTCCTCCCATATCTCTCACTCCAGTATGTTGTTATGGCAGTGTGCAGATTTGGGACCAAGCCCTCGAGTACCTTCCAGGTATATATTATCATGTACCTTTCTCTCCTCCGCTCCAATGAGTACAGGTTCAAGACTTGCAGGCATTCCCAGTAGTTTAGATGCTTTACTGGTTCAATGTGAGCCATAAACGATCTCTGTATTTGTTCCAGCTCCGATATTTCTCCTGCCTTCAACAGGGCCGTCAGTACTGAGCAATATTCTAAGTGAGGGAGCACTAGCGATTTGAAGTGTCCCCATCGGCATTATTTCCCTTGTTTTGAAAGTTCTAAATACCCACCCCATCATCTTCCTGGCTGTCGAGATCTTTGTCTTGTTATGGTCTTTAAAAGAAAGGTCCACTGACATAATTATTCCTAGGTCTTTTACGTGTTCCTTACGTTCTATTTGGTGACCCTCTTGAGTTTTGTATATAGTGCTCCTTTTGAGTTCTTCATTCTTTCCATACCTAAGCAGCTGGAACTTATCACCATTGAATGTCATGTTGTTCTCCACTGCCCACTGGAAAACCCTGTTTATGTCTTCCTGTACTTTTTCAGTGTCCTCTACCGTACTGACTTTCATGTTTATTTTAGCGTCACCTGCAAATGATGATACAAAAGTGTGCCGGATGTTTTTGTCTATGTCTGCTATGAAGATGAGGAACAGCAGAGGTGCCAGGACAGTGCCTTGGGGCACTGAGCTTTTGACCTCGCTGATGCTGGATCTTGCCCTGTTCACTACTACTTTTTGTGTTCCGTGTTTTAGGAACCCGAAAATCCATCTGCCTACCTTCCCTGTAATGCCCATGGCCTTCATTTTGTGCGCCATCACTCCATGATTGAATTTGTCAAATGCCTTTGCAAAATCTGTGTAAATCACATCTGTATTTTGGTCGTTTTCCCCAACCCTCCAATTTGTCATAATGGCAGCAGTGTGACAGCCCTGTTTTCCTGCTCTAAAACCATGCGGTTTGGGTTATGTTGGTTGTGCTGGCCCATGAAATTTGTAACCTGCTGTCTCATCACTCTTTCGACGATTTTTATGATGAGAGAGGTTAGGGCTACTGGTCTGTAATTTTTAGCTAGTGCTCTACTACCTCCCTTATGCAAGGGAGCTATGTCTGATCTTTGGGGCCCCGGGTTTTTTCACTAGACTAAGTTCTTTCTCCAAAGAAACGAGGGCTTGTGCTAGTGGTACTTCCACTTTTTTTTTAAAAGAGGCATTCCATGAATCTGGTCCAGGTGCTGAGTGAGTGGGCATGTTTTCCCATTTCTTTTTTGAAATCTATGAGATTTGTACTAATATCAGATAGTTGGTCTGTGCAGCCTTCTCCTGGAGTGAAAAATATTTCTGCATTTTCTACCTTGCTGTCATTTAGTGGGTTGCTGAACACTGACTCATACTGTTCTTTTAGGATTTCATTCATTTCCTGTTCATCATCAGTGTATGAGTCTCCTCTCAGTAGTGGTCCAATTCTACAGGTAGTTCTTAGCTTGGATTTTGTATAGGAATAGAAATATTTTGGGTTTCTTGCAATATCCTGTATAGCCCTATGTTCCCTTTGTACTTTTTCTGTGAGGTATGACATCCTAAGTTTTTGCTTTAGTTCAGAGATCTCTCTGCTAAGTCTATCTTTCCTCTGTTGTAGCACATGTGTTTTTAAGCAGTTCAGTAACCCGTTTTCTTCTTCTGTACCATCTCCTACGCTCTCTCTCTATATCTGACCTTCCTCTGGGTTTCCTCATTGGTACATGTTTCATACATACTTTGTATGCTTCTGTATTCAGCTTCTCTAGGCACTGGTGGAGATTTAGGGTGCTCATGTCTGATTCCCAGGGTATGTCTGATAGCTCTTGGTTTATTTTTTCCCAGTTAATTCTATGGTTGTTAAAATTAAACTTACTGAACATCCCGTCTCTAACTTTAGCGATGCAGTTTCCTACCCCTGAGTTAATACTAGTTTGAACCTCTATGATGTTATGATCAGAGTAAATAGTTTTGGAAACTGTTGTCTCTGATCAGTTCCTTGTTGTTTGTGAATATCAAATCCAGGGTATTTTCATTTCTAGTGGGATCAATTACCTGTTGGTTTAAAGAGTGCTTTTCACAAAGCCTCATTAGTTCCCTGGTATGTACCTGTTGAGCCAGGGTGCTTCCCGGGGATATTTCTGGTATAACATTACGTTGCACCATCTTCCATTTTACATGAGGGAGATTAAAATCTCCAAGGAGTAAAATATTTGGTGTAGGACTTTCTAGCCTATCCAGATAGCTATCTGTGAATTCCTCAGCAGTTGCCGATGGTGGTTTGTATACTAGGATAATTACCAAATTCCTATTTTCGACTTTAATGCCTAGAATTTCTACTATATCATTCACAGAATTCAGCACTTCTGTGCAAGAGAAAGTATCCTTTACATAGATTCCTACTCCTCCCTGTGACCTAGTGATTCTATCACATCTATACATGTTGTAGTTTTCTATCTTTATCTCTCCGTCCAAAGCGTCCCTTGTATGTGTTTCTGTAAATGCTCCGAACATGGCATTCGCTTCTGTTAGGAGCCCACTGATATAACTAACTTTGTCATTTTTATTTGATTGCAAACCCTGTATATTTGCAAATATGAAGCAGGAATTACCAAGTGGGATGTTTTATCTCACTTTGTATTTCATTAGTACCACTAGTGGTGTACTACCTGGTATGTCCCCTGGTGTACACGCCCCTGGTTTCTCCAGTACAGTACTGGCTTCGCGTTTGTTTGCTTATTCGGCCTTGACAGGTATATACATATTTATTATACATTTATTATGGTATATATTTATTATACACCTTGTAGGCTCGAATTCAGCACTGTTAAGTATTTAGCACTGATGAGTATTTAGGGTACTCTTGACTCTTTCCCCAGGGTATATCTGGTGGTTCTTTGTTAATTTTGTCCCAGTCAACGCTCTGATTGTTGAAGTCAAATTTACTGAACATCCCTTCTTGTACACTATTACTGGAGGTTTTTTTTTTCCCACATTGAATATACTATAGTCATTTGTACCTCTGTGATGCTGTTAGAGTATAATGTACTTGTAATTATTATTGTATGTCTAATTAGTTTCTCACTGTTTGTGAAGATTAAATTCGGTGCATTTTCATTTCTAGTGGGTCCTGTTATATGTTGGTTCAAAGTAAACATTAAGCAAAACCCCATTAGCTTTCTGGTATGTATTTTTTAAGTTACAATTCTTCCAGGAACTATTTCTGGTATAATGCTGAGATTATCTTTCCTTCTCTCAAATACACCAACCACTCCAAACTCTATCCCCACTGCCCTTGGGCATTTCTGTCCTAATCCCAACTGCTCTACCCCACTTTCATTCTACCCACTGCCTCACACTTTCCTTACACTCAATCCTATAAGAAGTTTTACCTCCCTGGCCAATGCATGAAATCACTGCCTCCATTTCATCAACATTTAACAACTTAGAATATTCCCTCCACCTTCCCAGTACCCCAGTACCTCCATCTCCCACATCCAACATCCCTTTCATTTTTAACTATTAAATCCATCTGTTACTCAGGCTTCCACAGCTTATTAATCTCCCTTCAAAAACTTTTTCTAATTCTCAGCAAAATTTTTTGATGAAGCCTTATTGGCTCTCCTTTTGAGCTCTCTCACCATGCTGTTAACCACACTCTCTCTACATACTCCTCCCTTCATATACCATATCTACATTGTAAAACCCTCTCATATGCTATTACTTTTCAGCTTTTCTCCCTTACCACCCTCATTCTTTTTCCGCCTGCACCCACCCTCTGATGTACTTTAACACAGTACTCTACCCCATATCTCTTAAACCCCCTCACTACCTGTAACCTCTCTCTCTAGCCTACCTTCCTGCCAATAATTGCTTATATCTTATTCTATCTCCTCCTCTAATTTATTTATTTACTTCCACCTCCCTTATTCCCACTGATGGCATTCTCCTTGTACAGCGGATCTTTCCTTTTTGTTTGGTTATGATTTTGCTCATTTCAGTTATCACATAATTTTTCTGTAAAAAATACTGGCTAAGTTTTCATTGCTTTCCTCCATTCTCGTCGGTGGCATGGTACATGTCCGAGTGTACCGCACACACAGCATTCTGAGGAGGCAGTGTCGCTTTCTTTATTGGCAAGTGAACATTATCCTGCGAGCTCATAGGAATTATTTCATAATACAGTGGACCCTCGATATCAGTATTATTATTATTATTATTATAATCAAAAAGAAGCGCTAAGCCACAAGGGCTATACAGTGCTGCAGGGTAGGGAAGGAAGCGAGGGTATTGGATGGCAGAAGGGAGGAGGGATGATCAGTAGGTTACAGAAAACAGCGGGGCAGGGGATAGTACGGGGGTAGGGGGTAGCAACAGATTGAAGTAGAAAGGGCTGAAGGTATCAGAATTTGTGAAGTAAGTCAGTTGTTGTCAAAAAGTCAATGAGAGAGTCTGGATGAAAGGTGGGTCCATCAGCAAGAAGGGAAGGTAAAGAGAGAGCAGCAGAGCGAAGACGACGACAGAGGTAAATTCTGCGTGCTCGTTGATAAAGTGGACAGTCCAACAGAATGTGGCTGACTGATAATGGAACTTGGCAAGTCTCACAGAGAGGAGCAGGGCGCCTCTCCATGAGATATCCATGAGTAAGACGAGTATGGCCAATGTGAAGACGGGAGAGAGTAGTCTCCCAACCTCGACACTGGTGATAAGAAGACGGCCAGTAGCCTATACTCAGTTTAATAGATTGAAGTTTGTTGCCGAGCATAGTAGACCAACGCTGTTGCCAACGGGTGTGAAGTTGGGAAGATATTGCAGTAAAATAGTCCGTAAATGGAATACCTCTACATGAAACTGGTAGGTCATGTACTGCTGACCGCGCAGCAGTGTCTGCCTGTTCATTGCCCTGTACGTCAACATGACCAGGGACCCAACAAAAAACAATATCTTTATGCTTGGTAAAGATGCGGCGAAGCCAAAGTTGGATACGGAGGACTAAGGGGTGAGGTGTATCAAATTTCTGTATAGCCTGTAAAGCACTAAGGGAGTCTGAGACAACCACAAATGATGACACAGGCATAGATGCAATACGGATAAGTGCTGTAAGGATGGCATACAATTCAGCAGTAAAAATACTAGCCGAAGATAGTAAATGCCCTTGTACGACGCTGTCCGGAAACACTGCTGCAAATCCTACGCCGTCAGAAGACTTAGAGCCATCTGTGTACACAGCAATGGCATGAGAATGAGAGTGAAAGTGGTCAAGAAAATGAGAGCGGGAAGCGACCGTAGACAGTTGGGCTTTCGAGCAAGGGAGAGAGAAAGAACAGACTCGAACAGCTGGAACTTCCCAGGGGGGTAGGGAAAAGTGAGATGCTACATGTACATAGACAGGTGGTAATTGAAGAGAAGACAAGAGCGAATGAAGGCAAAGAGAGAAGGGATGGAGTAAACAGGGGCGGCGAACAAATAAAGAATGTCTACTAATATCCGTGACCATTCAATAAATGGAAGGATTGCGGAGATCATGAGAGCGTACATAGTAGCGAAGGCAATGGGCATCACGGCGATCGGATATGGATGGAACGTTCGCTTCTGCATAGAGGCTCTCGACAGGGGAAGAGCAAAAAGCACCAAGGCATAAACGTAATCCTTGGTGATGAATGGGGTTAAGGCTAGAGAGAGTAGCAGGAGATGCCGCTGAATAGATCTGGTCACCATAATCAAGTTTCGATAAGATAATGGTGGAATGTAGGCGAAGGAGGGTTCGACGATCAGCTCCCCATGAAAGATGAGCAAGGGTTTTAAGGAGGTTCAGCCGGCTGTGGCAAGTTGTCTTCAGAGAGGTAATGTGAGGTTTCCAGGATAACCTACGATCAAAGAGGAGGCCCAGAAACTTGACTGTATCACGTTCAGGGATACGGGAGCCATAGAGGTACAAAGGATGATCGGAGATGACAGAGCGTCTAGTGAAAGTAATTTGGTGGGTTTTAGTGCTGGAAAATTTAAACCCACGTGTGGTGGCCCAATTGGAAACACGGTCGACTGCATGCTGGAGAGAAACTGTAATAAGGTGACAGTCAGCGCCTGCACAGGCAATAGCGAAGTCATCAACATAGAGTGATGACCAAATATTTGATGGAAGACTAGAGGCCAAATCATTAATAGCAAGGAGAAAAAGTGTTGTGCTCAGAACACATCCCTGGGGGACACCTTCAGCTTGAATAAAGTCCGGGGAGAGCACATTATTAACCCGAACACAGAAATGCCTGTCAGTTAAAAAGTTCTTAAGGAAGGATGGTAGATTGCCTCGAAGGCCTAAGGAGTGGGCTTGGGCTAAAATATTATACCTCCAAGTTGTGTCATATGCCTTCTCAAGGTCAAAAAATATGGCAATAACTGAGTGATTATTCGCAAAGGCATTACGAACATACGTATCTAAGCGTAGTAAGGGGTCTATGGTAGAACGTCCCTTACGAAAGCCATATTGACGAGTGGAGAGACTATTGTGTGTCTCTAAATACCACACTAAACGTCTATTTACTAGGCGTTCCATCACTTTGCAAACTGCACTGGTAAGAGCAATGGGACGATAGTGGGAGGTTTCATGTCCCGTAGTGCCTGGTTTGCGGAAAGGGAGAACAATGGTGGATTTCCACAGCTGTGGAAGAACTCCTTGTGACCAAATAAGATTGTAAAGGCATAATAGTACTGCAAGGGCTGACTGATGTAAATGTTGTAGCATACGAATATGAATGTCGTCGGGCCCAGCTGCCGATGATCGGCAAGCTGAGAGTGTTGCCTCCAGTTCTTGAAGTTTAAGGGCACATTATACTGTTCTTCTCTGAGAGAAGAAAAGTCCAAGGGTGCTAACTCTCTGGCAGACTTTGAGGAAAGGAATGAGGGGCATAGATGGAGTCCCTGAGAAATACGGACCAGATGATTGCCAATTTCATTGGCAACATCTAGTGGGTTTGCTATATCAACACTGGCAACCCGCAGAACAGGAGCCGGGTCAGGAGAATATTTACCACTCAGTTTTCATACTTTTTTTCCAGACTGCACTCATAGAGGAAGCAGAGGTGATGGTGGAGACATAATCTCGCCAGCAAGTGCATTTAGCGTCACGGATGACACGGCGAGCGATCGCACGCTTCTGCTTAAATTCAAGAAGTCTCTCTGTGGTTCTATTGTACCGGTACCTGCCCCATGCAGCACGTTTCAAACGTAGTGCACGAGCACAAGCAGGAGACCACCAAGGCACGCATTTCTGAAAATGCCTGCCCGAAGTTTGGGGTATAGAATGAGAAGCTGCGGTTAAAACGGAGGACGAGAAGAGGTGTAAAAGCTCATCGATGGAGGACGAAGAAGGAACCTCTCTAAAAACAGTTAGGTGTGAGTAAAGATTCCAATTTGCCTGATCAAATTGCCAGCGTGGGATGCGAAGAGGTGGTGAATATGAAGGGGAAGTAAGAATGATTGGGAAATGATCGCTGTCATGTAAGTCCGGAAGAACAGACCAAGTGAAGTCTAATGCGGCGGAGGAAGAGCAGACTGAGAGATCGATGCAAGAGAGAGTGTGAGTCCGAGGATCAAAATGGGTGTGAGTACCTGTATTTAAAATATGGAGGGGGTGGGTGGCAAGAAAAGCCTCTAATTGAATGCCATGGGAATCACAGTGAGACCCCCCCCCCAGAGGAAATGGTGGGCATTAAAATCACCAAGTAACAGAACCCGGTGGTGGTAATGACGAAACAAGAAAGGCAATATCCGGAATAGATAATGCCCGAGAAGGAGAGAGATATAAAGAACAGAGCGTATACCACCTATGCAAGTGGATACGGGCTGCTGTGTAATGCAGTGAAGTACGAACAAATAGCTGATGGTACGGAATATCAGTGCGTAGAAGAAGGGCACTTTCATTAAAGGTCCCATCAGGAAAAGGATCTGAAGAATACAATAAATTATAGCCTGAGATGGGAGAGATAACAGCAGAGTGTAATTTTGGTTCCTGTAAGCAAACACCAACAGGGGAAAACTGGGAGAGTAACATCTGAAGCTCATCCCGATTACCCCTGAGGCCGCGTATATTCCACTGTAAATAGGCCATGATTGGCAATGATAAAGATACTGAAAATCCGCAGGTAAGGGTTCCTACGGACTAAAGGGGTTAGAAAAGTCCACATGCGGAGGCAGTGGAAAACGTTCAAGCAGCGAAGGAACGGTGCGCTGTGAAGAAAGGAGTTGCGCAGATGGAGTAGAGGAGAGAGAAGGAGCGGAGGGTGGATCAGTGTCCATTGATGGTTTGGTCTCTGCAATATTTTCAGAGATTGCTTCAAGTGTTTTCAGAATTCAGAGACGTTGTATGGGAGACAATATTGGAAATGGTAGGGGGAGGATGGTAAAGATTGGAACTGTAATGGACTGTCCCAAGGTAGGGGGGGACGGAAGGGTGGAGGGAACTGGAGGAGCGTGGAAGGGGACAGAAGAGGTAGAAACCTGGGAGGTGGCCGAAGAGGAAGAAACTTGGGAGGGAACAGGGGAGGAAGGTACAGTACAAGGAGGAGGGTGAACCTCTACACTTGTAACAGAGCCAGTGAGAGGGGGAGAACCAGGTACAGAGACAGGGAAGGAAAAATGAGGAGGTGGAAGATGGGTAGGAGGTGTTAACAGACCTTTTTTTGACTTTTGAGAAGTAGAGGGACGATTGGGAGGAGGTGTCATACGAGATCTCGTCGCTACTGAGGCTTGTGAGAGAGAACACGAAGAAGCAAGATCAGACTGAGACGTTGAAGTAGGGACGTCTGAGCCGAGGACAGCAAAAGAATTAGCTACAGGAGGGGACTATGGGAGAGGAAAACCACAGAGGTGGGTGCAGAAGATGGGATACCAGAAGTGGGGGAACATTTTGAAACACGGGAATAAGAAACACGAGGTAGTCTCCCTTGGAGGCGGAGATGAGAAACTGCCATGGCATAAGGGAGACCTTCTGCCTCTTTGAGGTAACGGATTTCCCGCTCGTTTAAGTAGACTTGACAACGGCGAGAGTACGAAGGGTGAGCCTCATGACAATTAAGGCAAGAGAGAGGTCGATTGCAAGACTTATTAGAATGGTCATCGGCACCACAGACTTGGCATTCGGCGATAGATCTGCAATATTTCGCTGGATGGCCAAATCGCCAGCAATTTCTACACTGTTGCAGTGTAGGGATCACCTTTCGAACTTATAACCGATGTCCTGCTACATAAACTGAGGATGGGAGTTTACGGCTGTCGAAAGTTAAACGAGCCACATTGCTAGGGTATCGTCTCTGCCCGCGGGCAGGAAGAACATAAGTGTCTACCTTGAGGATTGGGAGATCTTGGAGTTCCAGCTGTTCAAGAATGTCAGTGCCACATGTCTGGAAATTTTGTTGAACTATGGTATGGGGCAGAATGATGGTACCACTACAAGAATTGAGGGAATGATGCTTTTCAATAGTTACAGGAACAGTATCGATATGGGAAAGACAAGAAAGCTCATGAGCCTGAGTAGCATTCTGTATGGTGACGATGCGCGTACCGCTCTTAACAGCATGAAAAGAAATATCTTTACCAACATGGCGTAGGAGTGCCTTGCCAATACTGTGGTCAGAAAGATAGGCAGTAGAGGAAGTCGGTCGTAAAGTGAAGAATTTAGTCCATTGTGCAGTCTGAAACTGAGCGTGGAAAGGTAGTGAAGGACGTGTCGATCTTTTCTGAGAAGAACGAGAAGGTGGAGAAGTATCATCAGCAGGTAATTGTCGTTGTCGTTTAGGCGTGGGACCAGAGTTGGTCCGACATGGAACGGGCTGGTGATTCGAAAATTGCCGCACCATAGAGGGAGAGGCCGGAAACATAGTCAGAGGAGAGCGAAGGTCAGATAAATCGAAGGAGTCAGTCGAGGCCTCAGTACCTGAAGCGGGTGAGGAAACAGCACCGGCAAGAGGTACAGAGGCATGAGGAGTGTCTGTAGAGTGGTCCAAAGACGGGGCGGGGTCAGAACGGGGTGCGGTATCAAGAAGGGGCCCGGGGGTAGCAGGTTCATGGACTAGGGCTGCCATGGTTAGGTTACTTCTTTCTTTATGTTTTTAAGAAAAAAAAAGAAAGAAGAAAATAAAATAAAAATAAAAAAAAGAATAAAAAAAGGGGGGACCGGGGAGGGATAGTTCCTAGGAGGAATGAAAGGGCCAGAAATCTCCCTCCGCGCCCAAGAGGACCTCAGCACCGCAAGTAGTGCAGATGCAGCATAGAACCCGTGCCATACCCTACCCGTCATGCCAGTAAACCGGCAATCCGGGATAGCAACCTCACATCTGCCGAGCTACCTCGGTGGACAAGAGAGGGCGGCTGGAAATCCGCCACAAAGCATACCTCCTTCGGCCACCACCCCCGGAATCCGAAAGGTGGTTTCCAGAGATACACCCGTCGCCCGAGAGACACCCAAAGCCATCCTCTGGGATACTGGAGAGGGATCAGGACATCCCCAGGCAATCCAGATTCCACGGCAAACTACGCCACCGCCAAGAACCTCAACGGAATGGGATGGACCCCGGTACCCTTTCCACTACCTAGGAACTAGCGTGCCTGTGGGAAAAAAAAAAAAAAAAAAAAAAAGGCCAAAAAAGGAAGGGCAAAAGGGAGGGGTGGGGAGGAGGAGGAGGAAAGGAAAAAGGGGAGGATGGGGAGGATGGGATAGGGAACGGGGGATTGGGGGGTAATTAGGTTCGGTCTGAGGAAGTAGACCGACAGGTCTAATTCCTCAGACCAAGAGCCTCTTCACCACGCCAAGGAGCCCCCCTTGAAGAGGTGGACCCTCGATAATTGTGAGGCTCGAAAGCCATAATTTTCGAAAATCATAATGTTACTTTCATCAAAACATTGACTCGCGAATCGTCATTTGACTCACAAATAGTCGTTCTTCTGGAACGTGTACACACAGCCCCGAGCCACCTTACACTCCATTCCCAGCCAGTGTGCCATTGTTTATCAGTGAGTGAGGATGATCCCACAAGTTCATACGATACATTTTATAATATTCCATTCGTTTTAGTGCTTGCAACTGCTAAACAAGTCACCATGGCTCCAAAGAAAGCTTCTAGTCCCAGCCCTTTGGTAAGGAATGTGAGAAACACATAATTTAAGAAATGTTTGTAGAAAAATACGAAGGTGTTGGTGGTAGCAGTTGTGATAGTGGTAGAGGGTGCTAGCAGTTGTGATAGTGGTAGAGGGTGCTAGCAGTTGTGATAGTGGTAGAGGGTGGTAGCAGTTGTGATAGTGGTAGAGGGTGGTAGCAGTTGTGATAGTGGTAGAGGGTGCTAGCAGTTGTGGTAGAGGGTGGTAGTGATGGTGGTAGAGGGTGCTAGCAGTTGTGATAGTGGTAGAGGGTGGTAGTGATGGTGGTAGAGGGTGCTAGCAGTTGTGATAGTGGTAGAGGGTGCTAGCAGTTGTGGTTAGAGGGTGGTAGTGATGGTGGTAGAAAGGGGGCTGGCAGTTGTGATAGTGGTAGAGGGTGGTTTGTGGTTGTGATGGTGGTAGAGGGTGCTAGCAGTTGTGATAGTGGTAGAGGGTGGTAGTGGTTGTGATAGTGGTAGAGGGTGCTAGCAGTTGTGATAGTGGTAGAGGGTGCTAGCAGTTGTGGTAGAGGGTGGTAGTGATGGTGGTAGAGGGTGCTGGCAGTTGTGATAGTGGTAGAGGGTGGTAGTGGTTGTGATAGTGGTAGACGGTGGTAGTGATGGTGGTAGAAGGTGGTAGAAGTTGTGATAGTGGTAGAAGGTGGTAGTGATGGTGGTAGAGGGTGGTAGTGGTTGTGATGGTGGTAGAGGGTGCCTTTATCAGTGATTCAGCGATTCTACCAACTCCTCCAATGTTGTTAGAGTTATATAGGGCTACAGAAAACACTGCTGCCTCAGCTGCTGCTTCACCACCATTATGGATGGCTTACTCTCAGTGGCCCTTGTACACCCAACAACAACACAACACCTCTTGTGACATACATAATGACTTATTTTATTCATTCTAGAGTATGCTCCATGTTTCTATGTTATTAATATTGTTTATTATGTCTTATAAGTTGAATTGTGATAGATAAATAAGCCATAGAGTTGATATTAGTGTCATATTCTCCAACAATAAACTCGCCTCCCCTCTCTCTGCCCCGTCTGCCATACACGAACGAAAGTCTTCAATAAAAGGTAAGTTAAATGTTCATTTATACATTTTATTAGTGCTTTACATTTATTTGGCATTCTTTTTCTGTATGTAAATCTATATTTAAGCTAGGGAAGTGATCCCTGAAGTGACCTAGAGTCCTTATGGAGGGGGATTCCCCTTCCAAACAATAACCTCTCTTCCCTCTCTCCTCCTCCCTGTCTTCCATTCATCAACAGCAGCCTTCAATAAAGGTAACTGTTATGTTGAATGTTCATACTTCTGTGCATGTAAATCTATCTTTAAGGTAAAAAAAAAAAAATTATTGATACTTCTGGGTGTCTGGAACAAATTAATTGGATTTAATTATTTCTTATGGGGAAAATGGATTCGCAAATTGTCAATTTCGATAATAGCCACGCTCTCTGGAACGGATTGATTACGAAAAACGAGGGTCCACTGTAATTCATTGTCTCTTGCACTTGTTTATTCTGTGTGACTGCTAAATAAGCCACCATGGGCCCAAACAAAGCTGATAGTACCAGTCCTTCAGTAAAGAAGGTGAGAAACACGACAGAATTAAAGAAAGAGTTTGTAGAAAAATACGAAAGAGGTGGTGGAAAAGGGTGGTAGTGGTTGTGATGATGGTAGAGGGTGGTAGTGGTTGTGATGGTGGTAGAGGGTGGTAGTGGTTGTGATGGTGGTAGAGGGTGGTAGTGGTTGTGATGGTGGTAGTGGTTGTGATGGTGCTAGAGGGTGGTAGTGGTTGTGATGGTGCTAGAGGGTGGTAGTGGTTGTGTTGGTGCTAGAGGGTGGTTGTGGTTGTGTTGGTGCTAGAGGGTGGTAGTGGTTGTGATGGTGCTAGAGGGTGGTAGTGGTTGTGATGGTGCTAGAGGGTGATAGCGATGGTGGTAGAGGGTGGTAGTGGTTGCGATGGTGGTAAAAGGTGGAAGTGGTTGTGATGGTGGTAGAGGGTGGTAGTGATTGTGGTAGAGGGTAGAGCAGCAAGAGCTCTCTTTATGGAAGGGGGTACCCCTTCCACACAATAGTGTAACTTCTCCATTCTCTCCCCTCCTCCCGTCTTCCATAAACCAACAAGAGTCTTCAATAAAGGTAAGTGTTGTGTTTTTGTTTTATACTTGATTTCTCATTCTTTTCTGTATGTAAATTTATATTTAATGGATTTACATTATTACTCATGGGGAAAATGGTTTCAGTTTTTGTCGATTTCACATTTCCTCAGACTCTCTTGAATGAATTAGATGAAAAGGGAGGGTCAATGTACTCCATTTACCTCTTACTCTTACTGTAACTACCACTAAATATTCTGATATATCTAATGTCCTTCTAAAACCATGCACATCTAGAGTCTACCCATCAACCTTTAATTTACTAAAACATACTCAGTACAAAATTTTTTTTCTCCAATGAACCAGCCGTATCACTTAGCAATGTACTCATTTACCAACGACTCGGACTTACAATGGGCTCTTTGACCAGTATGCATACTTAACCCTTTCAGGGTCCGTCCCATAGATCTACGGCTTCACGTTGAGTGTCCAAACTGTAGATCTAAGCCAAAATTCTAGCGCCGTCAAATTTAGTGCGAAAATGCTCATAGGCCTACATGTGAGAGAATGGGTCTGCGTGGTGGGTGTGTGCAATAAACAAAAAATCTAGGCACCTGCATAGCATTGTGGGAACGCCGGCTCAGTTACCCTTGTTCACCATGCCTTGTCGCAATGCAGCTATCACTCCAAGGAAAATTGGGACTCTCCTGTTCTTATCTGATAGTTCTGACAGTGATGGAAGTGGAAATGAAGACGAATTCTTTGGCTTTGATCAGTTAGTGACCGAAAGGAATGACCAGGATATCGATAATAGTGCAGAAAACCCTGACGATCCTCAATCTTCTACCTCTGGTGTGGGCACTCATCAGTCACGGTCAGTTGTACCTCAACAAAAGAGAAAACTACTATTTTCGTGAGCCCAGGCCTCTGACTTCAGTAATGATGATGATAGTGATGTGGATTGTGATTTTATTGCTCTTGACGATCATTCGAGTAGTGATAGTGAGGAATCATATTCACCAGTGAAGCGTCGGTATGTACACCGCCGCATGCGCTTGGGTAGTGTACCCTATGCCGTGCCTAGTGGACGGAGTACATCCCGGAGTACATCCTGCGGCCCTACACCAGGTATAGATATTGATAGTGAGGATGATGTGGCTACACTTGGCATGGATAGACCACAGGCATCACTGGATGGTGGTAGTGGTGATGGTAGTGCCACGGCCATGCGTGACTCACCAGCCCAGGTTGGGACCCATGCTGCTGACTCCGCAGTTCAAGGACAAAGCGGAGCATCAGCCACCAGCCCACCACAACCACAACTACCCACACAACCAGCCTATGATGTCCAGTATCCACCAGCAAACCATATCTGGGATTGGCAGCAAAATCTCAATTTTGTTCCCAAGCCCCACCACTTTGATGACTCTCAAAGTGGAATTCTACCAACTTGTCCCCTTGGAAACACTGCAAATGGACTGGAATTCTTTGAATTATTCTTTGACCAGCCATTGATGGAAACTATTGTCAGAGAAATTAATAAGTATTTTGAGTACACCTTGGCAAATACGATCATATCACCACAGGCAAGACTATACCGGTGGAAAGAGACAACTGTTGCAGAAATGTATTTGCTTTTTGCAACAATAATGCTTATGCCTCATGTCTATAAGCATAATATAAAAGCATACTGGTCCACAGATCGGCTAATTTGTACCCCGGTCTTCAGTGAAATCATCCCAGTGAACAGGTTTATTTTATTGTTACGTATGTTGCACTTCTCTGACAAAACCAGGCCTGACAGAAGTGACAGGTTATACAAGATTAGAAATGTTTTCTATGTATCTCAAACAAAAGTTCAGCATATACTTTTATCCATTCAAGAATCTTGTAATTGACGAGTCTTTGATTTTGTTCAAAGGTAGGCTGTCATTCAAGCTGTATATACCAAGCAAGAGGAAACACTTTAGTATAAAACTGTTTGTACTCTGTGACTGTGACAGTGGCCTGGTATTGGATATTGTTGTATACACGGGAAGTAAAACATTGAAAGATACCAAGATGTTATTGGGTATCTCAGGTGATGTAGTGAGAAGCATGATGGCACCTTATCTTGGTAAGGGGCATACATTATACACCGATAACTGGTACACAAGCCCATTACTCAGTGATTTCTTGCGAGTAAACAAGACAGATGTGTGTGGCACAGTGTATTCTAATCGTAAACACATGCCCAGGCTCAACGCAGGTGCTCGTGGTGATGACGTGCAGGTGTTTACTGCCAATGACATCATGGCATTACGGCGGCATGACAAACGAGATGTCACATTGTTGGCAACCATTCACCATAATGAAATGCAAGACAGTGGCAAAGTTGATTGAGTGACTAGTGAACGTATTTGAAAACCAGTGACAGTGATTGATTATACACAAAATATGCGCTTGGTTGACAAATGTGACATGCAAATTGGCTTTGTTGATTGTTCGTAAAAGTTACAAGTGGTATATGAAACTTTTCTTCCATCTCATGGACATTTCAATGCTCAATGCATATAATATGTACCAAATGAAGACTGGCAACAGACCACCGTATGGGGAATTTTGTTTGTCTGTTGTCAGACAACTCATAATGAAGTACCAGGCAACAACACCTGTTATACAACAAGGTCCTCGAACTCCTCAGGATATACCCAAGCGTTTGAGGAGGGAAAGTGATCATTTCATAATACAGCTTCCTTCAACTCAGAAGAAATTTGCTCAGAAGAGATGCATCGTCTGTGCACAAACAAAACGATGGCAACAAAGACGCAAAGACACTCGGTTTATGTGTGAGGAATGTAAGGTACCTTTGTGCATGGTGCCTTGTTTCAAGGAGTTCCACAAGCTCCAGCAGTTCTAAAACCATGTCCAGTGATTGTAAATATGTAAATATATGATAGAACATTAGTATTATACAAGATTTGTGCATGTTTATTGTAATAAACAACAGTGGTAAACAATAATATGATAACTTTAGTGCAGTTATTGTGTTCAATACAATGAGTTTATAAATATATACATTATATACATAGCCCCACTCCACAAAGGGGGCAGTAAAGCAACAGCAAAGAACTACAGACCGATAGCACTAACATCCCATATCATAAAAGTCTTTGAAAGAGTCCTAAGAAGCAAGATCACCACCCATCTAGAAACCCATCAGTTACACAACCCAGGGCAACATGGGTTTAGAACAGGTCGCTCCTGTCTGTCTCGACTATTGGATCACTACGACAAGGTCCAAGATGCACTAGAAGACAAAAAGAATGCAGATGTAATATATACAGACTTTGCAAAAGCGCACAAAATGCGTGCTAAAGGAATAACAGGAAAAGTCGGTCGATGGACCTATAATTTCCTCACTAACAGAACACAGAGAGTAGTAGTCAACAGAGTAAAGTCCGAGGCAGGCACGGTGAAAAGCTCTGTTCCACAAGGCACAGTACTCGCTCCCATCTTGTTCCTCATCCTCATATCTGACATAGACAAGGATATCAGCCACAGCACCATGTCTTCCTTTGCAGATGACACCCGAATCTGCATGACAGTGTCTTCCATTGCAGACACTGCAAGGCTCCAGGCGGACATCAACCAAATCTTTCAGTGGGCTGCAGAAAACAATATGAAGTTCAACGATGAGAAATTTCAATTACTCAGATATGGTAAACACGAGGAAATTAAATCTTCATCAGAGTACAAAACAAATTCTGGCCACAAAATAGAGCGAAACACCAACGTCAAAGACCTGGGAGTGATCATGTCGGAGGATCTCACCTTCAAGGACCATAACATTGTATCGATCGCATCTGCTAGAAAAATGACAGGATGGATAATGAGAACCTTCAAAACGAGGGATGCCAAGCCCATGATGACACTCTTCAGGTCACTTGTTCTATCTAGGCTGGAATATTGCTGCACACTAACAGCACCTTTCAAGGCAGGTGAAACTGCTGACCTAGAAAATGTACAGAGAACCTTCACGGCACGCATAACAGAGATAAAACACCTCAATTACTGGGAGCGCTTGAGGTTCCTGAACCTGTATTCCCTGGAACGCAGGCGGGAGAGATACATGATTATATACACCTGGAAAATCCTAGAGGGACTAGTACCGAGCTTGCACACGAAAATCACTCACTACGAAAGCAAAAGACTTGGCAGACGATGCAACATCCCCCAATGAAAAGCAGGGGTGTCACTAGCACGTTAAGAGGCCATACAATAAGTGTCAGGGGCCCGAGACTGTTCAACTGCCTCCCAGCATACATAAGGGGGATTGCCAACAGACCCCTGGCAGTCTTCAAGCTGGCACTGAACAAGCACCTAAAGTCGGTTCCTGATCAGCCGGGCTGTGGCTCGTACGTTGGTTTGCATGCAGCCAGCAGTAACAGCCTGGTTGATCAGGCTCTGATCCACCAGGAGGCCTGGTCACAGACCGGGCCGCGGGGGCGTTGACCCCCGGAACTCTCTCCAGGTAAACTCCAGGTATTGGTCTCTCAGGCCCCAAATGTTAGTAGAAAAGAAAAAATTGGAAGAGAAGAGAAAAAACTACAAAAACTGCTAAATAAAGTAATGTGAGTATGTGGAAAACGTCAATGTTGCCGCCACCAGGTCATTTTGGACAAACTTCTCGGCACTGTATCTCGGTAAGTACTGATCAGAAAAAAAAAAATTTTGTCTTATTACCTTCACAAAAATATGCTCTTTAATTCTTTGAGAATTTTTTTTTTTTTTTTTCAAAATTTCTTGGACACTGGGGCACCACTTCAGATTTTGGCCTTGGACCCTGAAGGGGTTAAATAATGTATATCAGAGTTGATTTCCTCTATTCTGTTTATTACAATATACAGTACACTGTATAAACATTTAAAAATATAGGTTGGCTATCACTAATCTGGCATCATTGGGGCCCATAGTGTGCCAGATTAGAGAGTTTGCCGGATTACAGAGTGGCCAGGTTAGGATATACTTAACCAATCAATAGAGACTTTCTGCTACAGCATCTTCATTTTCATCACTGCTTTCTCCTCCATTGGCTTGCTGCTGTGGATTTACAACCATATGCACAACATCTGAGTCAATATAATGACGAAATTTGAGTCAGTACAAGGATGAAATTTGAAATTAAGCTAGCTGAAATTAGTACCGGATTACTCATGGAACCGGATAACTGATTGCCGGATTAGTGATGGCCGACCTGTATAACAGAAATGTTATAAATGGCGCATAGGTGATATTAAAACAATATCAAAGATGATTGACACAAACTCAATGCCATTATAGTATGCTCTTCACTTAGCAATGAATTCGTTTACCGACTTAGTCTTACAAATGGAACTTATGTGGAGAGGCTGTAATTTATACAGAGGGGGTTACTAGCATCTTGCTCATATCACATATGTATTTATTCTCTTCCTTAAAATAAGAATTGCTTATTACTAAACCTTTTTCTATATATACAGTGGAACCTCAGCTTACAAACTTAATTCATTCTGTGACCTTGTTCATATCCTGATTTGTTCATATGCTGAGTCAATTTTCCTCATTTAAATTAAATGAAATGCAATTAATTCATTCCACCCTCTCAGGAGGCATGACAAAATAATGCTAATATCAACTCTACAGCTTAATTATCTATCACAATTTGTCTAATATGACAAAAATAAACAATATTAATAACATAGAAACATGATATATACTCTAGAATAATTAAAATAGGCCATAATATAGCAAGTGATGGCAACGCCCGTGGCAGCATCCTGCCGCCATTTACTCTCCCTCTCTAGTATTTTCCCAGTCCATAACCCCCACACCTAGCTTGTGTTTATCTATGATTAGTGGTGAGGTTGTCACATATGTAACCACAGGTGTGGTCAAGACAGATGTATATATAGGTGAAGTTGTGATCACTGTGGCCACAGTGGTGGTGGCGGCAGCAGTGGCCACAGTGGTGGTGGTGGCCAGCTGCCTCTCTGCTGCTGCCTTCTTGGTTTCTCTAGCTTTTTTTATAGTTTCTAATCACTTCCTGTGCTTCTTGTTGATTGTATGCAAATACTGTCTCTTTGGGCAAAGCATTGTGTAAAAAATTTGTACAATATAAGACAAAATTACGCATCCCAAGGGTCTGCTGCGGTCACTCAGAGAGGTTCACCTCCCTTCCTCCTGACTCTTGGTTGGCACTGAGATAGCTGTGGTCTAACACCTGTACCTACAGCCACCCAGAGGGTTACCAATTTGTATTTTGAAGCATTTGGCACAAAAATATAAAAAAAAAAAATTACGAAAAATGTCTAAAAATAACAACATATTATTATTATTACTATTATATTGTATTATTATTATTATCATTATTATTATTATTGTTATAATTATTATTCTTAGTATATACATATTATAATTATTATTAGTACAGTAAGGCCCCACTTTATGGTGTTTCGCCTTACAGCGTTCCACTAATACGGCGATGTCAAATTATGACCAAAATTTGCTGTACGGCAAGCGGTCTTTCAAATACAGCGCCCCCACCCGGTTTGTTTACATTCTCCATGACCACATCTATTATGTCAGGAAACTTTCCAAAATTTCAAGTGTTTTAAAGTTACTGCATATTTTATATGTACTCTAATAATTATACTTATGTGTACCTGTACCTAAATATACTTACACACTGTGCTGGTGTGCAGGTACACATTAAAATCGCTAAGTCTCTCTCTACTCATGACGCCAATACTACGCAATAATAATCACTCTTGGGCACACTGTCTTATTTTACATCAATATAGACATTTTCATTAATTCATCTATGATATTTTCCTCAAAATTATATATGAAACCCATTACATAGCATATAAACATGACACATACACTCACAGAATAAAAATTGATGTAAATATAAGATTTGTTTACAAAGCAGCTGTGTAGGTAGTGTGGGAAGAATTACGTTTTCTCTAGTCAAACTGGGGGATAACTATAGAAAAACATTCTTTTCGTATGCCTTTACTCTATATAGTATAGCAATTCACAACCCTTGTGGGTTTAGTGCTTTTTATTATGATAATAATTTATTATTATTATTATTATTATTATACAGTGGACTCCCGGTTCGCGATAATAATCCATTCCTGAGAGCTCATCGTAAACCAAAATTATCGGAAAGCAAATAAATTTTCCCCATAAGAAATAATGGAAATCAAATTAATCCGTGCAAGACACCCAAAAGTATGAAAAAAAAAACTTTTACCACATGAAATATTAAGTTTAACCCTTTGACTGTTTCAGGCCCCTCTCTGAAACTGTCATTCTATGTCGCTCAATTTTTGAAAAAAAAAAAATTATTTTTTCTTATGAAATGATAGAGAATCTTTTCCCGATGGTAATGACACCAAAAGTTCGAAATTTGGTCGAAAACTCGTGGAATTATGCTCCCGCGAAGTTAGCGGTCTCGGCAACATATGCGTATCGGCGATTTCGCCGACTTTGAGCCCAATTTTCAGCCAATTCCATTGTTCCAGTTGACCAAACTCATAGCTATTTCTTTAGAACTCCATTTTGTCTATCAGCTGAGTATAAGAAACCTCCCATTTACTAATTTGGACTACCCAATATGGTGGTCAGAAATTGGCAATTTGGCCAATTTCACGCAAAATAAAAAAGATGCCAATTTCAAAATAGGGTCCAGAATAAACAAGGTAGACATTCGTGGCACTAAAATAACATATGCTCTGTTCATTAGTCACATCTCTAGGCCCCTCTTATATTATTATTGCTTTCTATTTTGATTTTTTATTCATACAAAAAAATACAAAATTTACTGTTATGCAGACGACTGCATTATTGTAAAAATGGTATAAATAATATCAGTGCACTAGTGAAAGAATATTAGACTCCCCAGTTGACGTGTATTGGATGTGTGGTGTGATTTATGTACTCTTGAACATTGGTAAAAATCGAACATTTCCGCTACTTTGAGCTCAGTTTCAAGGTCGTTTTCATCGTAAAAGTAATGAAAATCATCTCTATTTCTGTAATATGTTTTCCATTTTATCACCTAAGACCATGAAAACGCGAATACAACGATAAATACTATACGAAAATACACCTCAAAGTCGGCGTTTTATTCCAAAAAAACGATCAGAGTTTTTTTTTTCTCATTACGCAATGTGTGCTGCAGGATTTTTTTTATGTGGTGCACACTGACCACACAGACCCATTCTCTCACATGTGGGCCTACCAGCTTTCTCCCACTTGATTTGAAGCCGCTAGAATTATTGAGTATATATACGTCAGAAACATTGGCTCGTAAGACGTATTTATACGTCGAAAACAGTCAAAGGGTTAATGTAATAGAATAATTACAATAACAACAATAACAATAGAATAATAACAATAGAATAATTGACACTTACCTTTAATGAAGATCTGGTGATGATTGATGGGATGGGAGGAGGGGAGTGTGTTGAACCTATTGTTTAGAAGGGGAATCCCCCTCCATTAGGACTTGAGGTAGCAAGTCCTTTTCCGGGGTTACTTCCCTTCTTATTTTAATGCCACTAGGACCAGCTTGAGAGTCACTGGACTTCTGTCGCACAACATATCTGTCCATAGAGGCCTGTACCTCTCGTTCCTTTATGACTTTCCTAAAGTGGTTCACAACACTGTCAGTGTAATAGTCACCAGCACGGCTTGCAATAGCTGTGTTAGGGTAATTTTCATCCATAAACGTTTGTAGTTCAACCCACTGTGCACACATTTCCTTAATTTTTGAAGTAGACACAATGGATTCCACAACTGGCATAGGCTTCTCAGGGTTAGCCCCAAACCCTTCAAAATCTTTCTTAATTTCCATACTAATTCTCACCCTTTTTACCACAGGGTTGGCACTAGAAGCTTTCTTGGGGCCCATGGTGACTTATTTTGCAGAAACAAGCACCAAAAACAGTGATAATATGGATAATATGGAATGTACCGAATGTATCCTTAGATGCGTGCACACTGGCTGGCTTGTAAACACTGGCACACACGGGGCAGTTCAGGCCACACGTGGACACGTACGTGTACGAATTGTATCGCATACCGGATTTGGTAACGGGAACCGAGGCAAATTTTTTGCGATATAATGCATCGGATACCGGATTTATCGGATACCGAAAGCATTGCGAACCGGGGGCCCACTGTAATTAATATTATTAACAATAATAATATTATTATTATCTTCATTCAGTCTATAAAAATGGTGTGTTGCTGTTTGTTTATTCTGAACTAACTTGTACAACTTGTACACAATGTATTTGTATTGTGAGGTAATTATTATAATAAAAAAATATTGAGGCAAATGTTTTACAAACTCTTACAAACGGACGTGAATGAACTAAAAGTAGACACACATTAATACGCATTTATTTCAACTGACCAAGTGATCGCCCACTACCCGTTCAGTTTGTGTTCTTACATTGTCTCAACTCTGTATCTCATTCTCTCTCTCTCGTTTACTCTTTTGTGAACTAGTTGGCTCTCATTGACGATGGCGTCTAAGGTTAGCTGTGATAAAAAGAGAAGTCATAAGCCTCTTGCTTTAAGTGCCAAGTTAGAGGATGACAGTGTGCCATTCTGATTTTATTCAATAAACACCCTGTCACTCACCTCTCACACATTAATATTAATATTTTAAGGTAGATACGTAATAAAGTGTACTCTGTGTGTATCTTACCTTTTATTGTGTTTTTAATGCCTATTTCTATTGCTAACTTAATATAAGTTAGTGTAAACTTGTTGCCTGGTATTTATTGCATATTATATATGTGCTCTGATAATACTACTTGTGGAGCTGTGTGGTAGCCGGGCGGAGGGACAACATTACGTTTTCTCTGCTCAGCCATCAGAGAAAACGTGTATGAATCTGCGTTTGGCCCAGCAACTCCCCCACTCCACTTTTGTTTACAATTTTTGGCATGAATTATTCATTACTTCTACCTTCGTTTATGATGGCATCTAAATGTAGTTGTTAGAAATGATTAAATTCAGTGAACAAGGTATGTCGATAGTAATAATATGGCTCTGGGCCACAGTGTAGGTAGCCGGTAGGTGTAGCCCAGGCGGGCTACACCTACCGACTACCTACACTGACTTCCTACAAATAAATACTATTTGCCTCTCTTCCTATATTAAGACTACACATATTTTAAGGTAAATAATGAGTGTAGTGTACATGTATTTTACCTCCCTGGGATGTTTTAAATATCGTATATTAAGTATGAGACGGGGAGCCAGGGCTACCTACACCTGGGCTACCTGCACCTGACTTCCTACAAGTAAGCACTACTCACCTCTCTCCCTACATTAAGATTACAAATACTTTAAGATAAGCAATGAATTTACTGTGAACGTATTTTACTTTGTGTGCTTTTAATGCCTGGTTCTATTACTAACTTAATATAATTTAGTGTAAACTTGTTGTCTGGCATTTATATGGATTTATAAATGGAAAAAATGGTGTTCTGCCTTCCGGCGATGTCTGCTTTCCGGCGACAGCCTGGAACCTAACCTGCCGTATAAGTGGGGCCCTACTGTACATATGTATTATAATTATTATTATTATTATTATTATTATTATTATTATTACTATTATTAATTTAGAGCACTGGAGCACAGATCCAATTCTCATCACTACATACATACTAATAATAATAATTATAATAATAATACAATGTAAAGTAAAAGGACACAAGTGCAACTAATGTGACATTTTATTGTGGCAACGTTTTGCTCTCCAGGAGCTTTGTCAAGCTGTTACAAACAGTACATGGACACAGAGGGTATATATAGGCTCAGAGTGAGGTGCAATACTAGAGGTAGTAGTAGTAGAGACATAAGTTGTTGTTGTAGTAGTAGTAGTAGTAGTAATACAATATGGTAGAGCAATTAACTCGTACATGAGCAAAAGGATATAAAAGCTATTACTTGGGTAACATAAAAATAGATTAGACAAATATAGACTGGATAGAGAAGGCCTGTTGCAGTGTTCACTGTCTGTAATGTGCTTTGTGTAGTATTAACAGGAGAGACTATGTGATGACAGGGTTTACTGTTTTCAGGAGGATTCTTGCTAAGACTTCAGAGATGGTGAAGCTGCCTTTGTTTTGTTTAATTGTATTCGAAACAGCAATTAGTGCTGACTCAAGGCACTTGCGTCTGCGGAAATTAGTTTCTTTGATCACTAATTGGGCGTCCCTGAATTTCACGAGATGATTGGTGGAATTTCGGTGTTGTACACAGGCGTTGTTCAAGTTATCGTTCCTACATGTGTAAATGTGTTCTTTGAGGCGGGTGTCGAGGTTTCTTGCTGTTTCACCAACATAAATCTTGTCGCAGCCTCCATAGGGTATAGTGTAAAGCCCTGCATTGAGTAGTTCGTGGTGCTTTGATTTTGTCCTGATCAGATCCTTTATTGAAGTGCTGGAAGCGATGGCGACTCTGGTGTTAGCTTGTGAAAGTACTTTAGAAACGTTCAGTGCAACCTGGCTGTTGGGAAGAATTATAACTTTGTTAGGAGTGGTGTTGGTGCATTAATTCTCCACGCACCAACACCACTTCTAACAAAGTTATAATTCTTCCCCACAGCCAGGTTGCATTGAATGTTTCTAAAGTACATGTACTTTCACAAGCTAACACCAGAGTCGCCATCGCTTCAAGCACTTCAATAAAGGATCTGACCAGGACAAAATCAAAGCACCACGAACCAGTCAATGCAGGGGTTTACACTATACCCTGTGGAGGCTGCGACAAGATTTATGTAGGTGAAACAGCAAGAAACCTCGACACCCACCTCAATGAACACATTTACACATGTAGGAACAATAACTTGAATAACGCCTGTGTACAGCACCGAAATTCCGCCAATCATCTTGTGAAATTAAGGGACGCCCAATTAGTGATCAAAGAAACTAATTTCCGCAGACGCAAGTGCCTCGAGTCAGCACTAATTGCCGTTTCGAATACAATTAAACAAAACAAAGGCAGTTTCACCATCTCTGAAGTCTTAGCAAGAATCCTCCTGAAAACAGTAAACCCTGCCATCACATAGTCTCTTCTGTTAATACTACACAAAGCACATTACAGAGAGTGAACACTGCAACAGGCTTTCTATATCCAGTTTATATTTGTCTAATCTACTTTTATGTTACCCAAGAAATAGCCTTTATATCCTTTTACTCATGTACGAGTTAATTGCTCTACCATATTGTATTACTACTACAACTTATGTCACTACTACTACTACCTCTAGTATTGCACCTCACTCTGAGCCTATATATACCCTCTGTGTCCATGTACTGTTTGTAACGGCTTGATAAAGCTCCTGGAGAGCGAAACGTTGTCACAATAAAATGTCACATTAGTTGCACTTGTGTCCTTTCACTTTACATATTGTCGGTAATTCTACCAACATTATTACAATATTTATTTTATTATTATTAACACACTGGCCGATTCCCACCAAGGCAGGGTGGCCCGAAAAAGAAAAACTTTCGCCATCATTCACTCCATCACTGTCTTGCCAGAAGGGTGCTCTACACTACAGTTTTTAAACTGCAACATTAACACCCCTCCTTCAGAGTGCAGGCACTGTACTTCCCATCTCCAGGACTCAAGTCCGGCCTGCCGGTTTCCCTGAATCCCTTTATAAATGTTACTTTGCTTACACTCCAACAGCACGTCAAGTATTAAAACCCATTCGTCTCCATTCACTCCTATCAAACATGCTCACGCATGCCTGCTGGAAGTCCAAGCCCCTCGCACACAAAAAACCTCCTTTTACCCCCTCCCTCCAACCTTTCTTAGGCCGACCCCTACCCGCCTTCCTTCCACTACAGACTGATACACTCTTGAAGTCATTCTGTTTCACTCCATTCTCTCTACATGTCCGAACCACCTCAACAACCCTTCCTCAGCCCTCTGGACAACAGTTTTGGTAATCCCGCACCTCCTCCTAACTTCCAAACTACGAATTCTCTGCATTATATTCACACCACACATTGCCCTCAGACATGACATCTCCACTGCCTCCAGCCTTCTCTTCGCTGCAACATTCATCACCCATGCTTCACAACCATATAAGAGTGTTGGTAAAACTATACTCTCATACATTCCCCTCTTTGCCTCCTATATGTTACTCACAATTATATCACACAAATGTTAAACCTAGGACCCAATCTAACTTTATTATTTTTTTAAATACATTGCTTAGTTAATCTTAAGTTAATTTTAAGCCAGCCTGTAATGCTATGCATATAAGTGGCTTTGGCATGCTGCTCTTACCTGTATTTTTTGTACCTCTGTATGTATGCTTAAATTACTAAATAAATAAATAAATAAACAAATAAATAAAGACTCCTAAGTGCACCGCTCACCCTTTTCCCCTCATCAATTCTATGATTCACCTCATCTTTCATAGACCCATCCGCTGACACGTCCACTCCCAAATATCTTAATACATTCACCTCCTCCACACTCTCTCCTTCCAATCTGATATCCAATCTTTCATCACCTAATCTTTTTGTTATCCTCATAACCTTACTCTTTCCTGTATTCACTTTTAATTTTCTTCTTTTGCATACCCTACCAAATTCATCCACCAACCTCTGCAACTTCTCTTCATAATCTCCCAAGAGCACAGTGTCATCAGCAAAGAGCAACTGTGACAACTCCCACTTTATGTGTGATTCTTTATCTTTTAACTCCACGCCTCTTGCCAAGACCCTCGCATTTACTTCTCTTACAACCCCATCTATAAATATATTAAACAACCACGGTGACATCACACATCCTTGTCTAAGGCCTACTTTTACTGGGAAATAATCTCCCTCTTTCCTACATACTCTAACTTGAGCCTCACTATCCTCGTAAAAACTCTTCACTGCTTTCAGTAACCTACCTCCTACACCATACACCTGCAATATCTGCCACATTGCCTCCCTATCCACCCTGTCATATGCCTTTTCCAAATCCATAAATGCCACAAAACCCTCTTTAGCCTTATCTAAATACTGTTCACTTATATGTTTCACTGTAAACACCTGGTCCACACACCCCCTACCTTTCCTAAAGCCTCCTTATTCATCTGCTATCCTATTCTCCATCTTACTCTTAATTCTTTCAATAATAACTCTACCATACACTTTACCAGGTACACTCAACAGACTTATCCCCCTATAATTTTTGCACTCTCTTTTGTCCCCTTTGCCTTTATACAAAGGAACTATGCATGCTCTCTGCCAATCCCTAGGTACCTTACCCTCTTCCATACATTTATTAAATAATTGCACCAACCACTCCAAAACTATATCCCCACCTGCTTTTAACATTTCTATCTTTATCCCATCAATCCCAGCTGCCTTACCCCCTTTCATTTTACCTACTGCCTCACGAACTTCCCCCACACTCACAACTGGCTCTTCCTGACTCCTACAAGATGTTATTCCTCCTTGCCCTATACACGAAATCACAGCTTCCCTATCTTCATCAACATTTAACAATTCCTCAAAATATTCCCTCCATCTTCCCAATACCTCTAACTCTCCATTTAATAACTCTCCTCTCCTATTTTTAACTGACAAATCCATTTGTTCTCTAGGCTTCCTTAACTTGTTAATCTCACTCCAAAACTTTTTCTTATTTTCAACAAAATTTGTTGATAACATCTCACCCACTCTCTCATTTGCTCTCTTTTTACATTGCTTCACCACTCTCTTAACTCTTTTTTTCTCCATATACTCTTCCCTCCTTGCATCACTTCTACTTTGTAAAAACTTCTCATATGCTAACTTTTTCTCCCTTACTACTCTCTCTATATCATCATTCCACCAATCGCTCCTCTTCCCTCCTGCACCCACCTTCCTGTAACCACAAACTTCTGCTGAACACACTGACACTACATTTTTAAACCTACCCCATACCTCTTCGACCCCATTGCCTATGTTCTCATTATCCCATCTATCCTCCAATAGCTGTTTATATCTTACCCTAACTGCCTCCTCTTTTAGTTTATAAACTTTCACCTCTCTCTTCCCTGATGCTTCTATTCTCCTTGTATCCCATCTACCTTTTACTCTCAGTGTAACTACAACTAAAAAGTGATCTGATATATCTGTGGCCCCTCTATAAACATGTACATCCTGAAGTCTACTCAACAGTCTTTTATCTACCAATACATAATCCAACAAACCTCTGTCATTTCGCCCTACATCATATCTTGTATACTTATTTATCCTCTTTTTCTTAAAATATGTATTACCTATAACTAAACCCCTTTCTATACAAAGTTCAATCAAAGGGCTCCCATTATCATTTACACCTGGCACCCCAAACTTACCTACCACACCCTCTCTAAAAGTTTCTCCTACTTTAGCATTCAGGTCCCCTACCACAATTACTCTCTCACTTGGTTTAAAGGTTCCTATACATTCACTTAACATCTCCCAAAATCTCTTTTTCTCCTCTACATTCCTCTCTTCTCCAGGTGCATACACGCTTATTATGACCCACTTTTCGCATCCAACCTTTACTTTAATCCACATAATCCTTGAATTTACACATTCATATTCTCTTTTCTCCTTCCATAACTGATCCTTCAACATTACTGCTTATTATATTGTATTATATTGTAATAATACAATATAATAATAATAATAATAATAATGAGAAACTTTAAAAGGCTGCCAGTAGTTGGCACCACCATCAGCAAAACATTGGTAACCACTACTTGTACACTTTTCACTTGTCTAGACTTTAGTAGTCTATTAGTATTAGGTTAAGTCTGCCCGAAATGCCTCGGCATGATAGTTGCTTTCTTTGTTCCAATCACATTATGATATGTAAACACACTGTAACCTTTGCAAAGAAATAAATATTTTATTTATTTATTTATTTGTTCAAGGAACCTCCCTTGAGGGGGAAGTTCGCATCCTGAAATTTTGTTCGTACCCAGAAGCAAAAAATCTACTGAACAACTGTTCGTATCCTGAAAAATTTGCATGGCGGGGCATTCATAATCCGAGGCTCTACTGTATTTTCACTAGAGGTCCCCAATTACCATTTGTGTCTGACACCCCAAACTTGCTTATTATGCACTTTATAAGTGTTACCTTAACATTTAGGTCTCCCACAACAATTTTTTTCTCACTTGGTTGAAAACTCCCTAAATTTGTTTAACAACTCCTCCCACCTTTCCCCCCAGATCTTTACTAATGAAAATTGATAATTATGCAAACACCTGGTAATACATTGTGAACCTGATGATTTCACAAGGGATGGTTATGGCCCCTCACATTTTAACAGGTCTAAGAAGCACTGTGGGCTAAAGGAACTGGAGATGCAGGCCCATGTATCTGTGTTATTAACCAAAGAATGTATCAGGTATGACTGACAAATAGGCAACAAAGAGTTTGCTTACTTGAGGTGAAATCATAACAGGGACTAGTCAAGAGTACCATTCCACAAGGATCAGTTTTGGGCCCCTTGTTGTTCATGTTCTACATTAATGACAGAGTAAAAAGAGTGACTAGTTTATTCACTGACAAAAAAAAAAAAAAAAAAAAAAAAGAGAAAGATACCAGTGATCATGAGTGTGATTTTGATGAGATAATGTCATAATGAGAAAGATGGTACTCAAGATAAATGTGGAAAAGTGCAAAGTGGTAATCTTGAGAAATGATAATAACAATGGCATTTACAATACAGAACCCTCGTCATACACAATGTGAAAAGAACTTGAGAGTAATGGTAAATAGGAATCTGAAGTCAAAATAGCAGTACCAAAGTATCCACATAAAACCTGACAGACTACTTGAATTTATAACAAGAATAGGCAACAGTCCAAAGGTTATTATATAACTCTACACTTCATCAAAGACGCCTCAATGGAATTATGAGGTACAGTTCTGGTCTCCATACTACAGAATGGATGTAAATGCACTGGAGTACAAACAGAGAAGAATGGTTAAATTAATCCACTGTATAAGAGTCTGTTGTGCAAGACAGATTGAGAGCTCTAAACCTACATACAGTCTTGAAAGACCTAGAATGAGGGCAGATATGACTGAAGAAATCAATGAAATATAAATAGCGCATTGAAGATACAGTGGTCCCTCGGTAATAGTCGGGCTCGAGAGTCGTCCTTTTTGGAAACTGTCACGTTATTTTAGTCCAAACATTGGCTCGCAAACGGTCGGTTGACTCGCTAATTGTCGTTCGTCCTGGACGCATACTCACGGCTCTGAGCCGCCTCGGCCTCCCTTCCCAGCCAGTGTGCCATTGTTTACTAGTGAGTGTCGGTCCCCTCATGCGTTCATACAAAATATTTCATAATATTCCATTCATTTTAGTGCTTGCAAGTGCTAAATAAGCTACCATGGCTCCAAAGAAAGCTCCTAGTGCCAAGCCTTTGGTAAAGAAGGTGAGAAATACGATTGAATTTAAGAAAAACATCATTGAACAATATGAAAGTGGCGTACGTGTGGCCAAACTGGCCAGGATGTATAACAAATCCCATACAACCATATCTTCCATCGTGGCCAAGAAAAAGGAAATCAAAGAAGCTGTTGTTGCAAAGTGGGTAAATATGCTGACAAAAATGAAATCACCAGTACTCGAAGAGGTTGAGAAGCTATTATTGGTGTGGATAAACGAGAAACAATTAGCAGGAGATAGTCTTATGACGTCGATTATTTGTGAAAAGGTTAGGCAGTTGCATGATGATCTGGTACAGAAACTGCCTGCAACGAGTACCGATATTTGTGAATTTAAGGGCAGCAAAGGTTGGTTTGAGAGATTTAAGAACCGTAGTGGCATACACAGTGTGATAAGGCATGGTGAGGCTGCCAGTTCGGACAAAATTGCAGCTACAAAATTCGCAAGTGAATTCAAGGAGTACATAGAGGCTGAAGGACTGAAACCTGAACAAGTGTTCAATTGTGACGAAACAGGCCTATTTTCGAAGAAAATGCCAAAGAGGACCTACATTACTCAGGAGGAAAAGGGACTGCCAGGACACAAGCCTATGAAAGACAGGCTGACGCTCATGTTCTGTGCTAATGCTAGTGGGGAATTCAAAGTGAAGCCGTTACTATTGTACCATTCTGAAAATCCCAGAGTGTTCAGGAAAAACAATGTTATGAAGAGTACATTGTGTGTGTTTTGGAGAAATTTTCGTCGAGTGGTTCAATGAAGTGTTTGGCCCTAATGTGAAGAATTTCCTCCTAGAAAAGAAACTGGATCTCAAGTGCCTCCTAGTAATGGACAATGCACCTACTCATCCTCCAAACTTGGATGACCTAATTCTGCAGGAGTTTGGGTTCATCACAGTAACGTTCTTCCCCCCGAATATCACTCCTCTCCTCCAGCCCATGGACCAGCAGGTCATTTCAAACTTTAAAAAACTCTACACCAAAGCAATATTTCAAAAGTGCTTTAGTGTGACCTCAGACACTCATTTGACCCTAAGAGAGTTTTGGAAAGAACACTTCAGTATCCTCCATTGCATAAGCCTTATAGGTAAGGCTTGGGAAGGAGTGACTACCAGGACTTTGAGCTCTGCTTGGAGAAAATTGTGGCCAGATCGTGTCCACAAGAGGGATTTTGAAGGGTTTGTGGCTGACCCTAATGAGCCTATGTCAGTTGTAAACTCTATTGTGGCATTGGGGAGTTCCATGGGGTTGGATGTGAGTTTGGAGGATGTGGAAGAGTTGGTGGAGGACCACAACGAAGAGCTAACCACTGAGGAACTGCAAGAGCTTCAGTAGAAACAGCAACAGATCGCAGCTGAGAATATTGCTGCAGAGGAGGAGGAAGAGAGATGGAAGAAGGTGCCTTCTTCAGAAATTAAGGAGATTTTTGAAATGTGGGGTAGGATGGAAAGATTTATGGAGAAACATCACCCTGACAAGGCTGTTGCAAGCCATATCGGCAACTTGTACAGTGACAGAGTCTTGGCCCATTTTAGGGAAGTTTTAAAGAGACGCCAGAAACAGAGCTCTCTGGACAGCTATTTTGCGAGACAGGACTCCAGTGACTCTCAAGCTGGTCCTAGTGTCATTAAGAAACAGAGAAGAGAAGTAACCCCAGAAAAGGACTTGGTACCTAAGGTGTTGATGGAAGGGGATTCCCCTTCCAAAGAATAACTAATGCAATCTGTCTCCTCCTCCAGTCTTCCATACACTAAGAAGAATCGCCAATAAAGGTAAGTGTTATGCTGCTAATGTTTCATTCATCATGTCCCATTGCATTGTTTATGTACTACATCTATTTCATGTAAAAAATTTTTTTGTTTTAATACTTCTGGGTGTCAGGAACAGATTAATTGTATTTACATTATTTCTTATGGGGAAAATTGATTCGAAAATCGTTTATTTCGAAAATTGTCTATTTCGAAAATCGTCTATTTCGATAATCGTCGCACTTCCAGGAATGGATTAACGACGATAAATGAGGGACCACTGTATTTAATCAAGAGCTCAAAATAATGGATTCAAGTTAGATAAATTTAGATTTCAAAATACAGGAAAATGCTGTTCAACTATCAAGTTGTAGATAAGTGGAACAAACTGCTGTCATCAAAGCTAACAACTTTGATGACTGCCTAACATGGGCTAGTAGGCTTGCTGCAGTACTCCTCCATTCTATGTTCTAATTTAGGAGAGCAATGGTTTAACAACAGAATAGTGTATGGATGGTATGGGCCAGTAGGCCTATTGCAGTGCACCTTTGCCCTCATCTATGAAATCAGTAGATCAGCAATAATTAATGTATGAGTGACAGTAAGTGGGAAAAGGAGGACCTAGCTAGTACTGGCCAGCAGACCTGCTGCAATACTGTCAACATAAACAAGTTGAGTGATATTTAACCCTTTCAGGATCCAGAGGCCAAATTTCAAAGTGCACACCAGTGTCCAAGAATTTTCAAAAAATAATTTTGTTATTTTTTTCTTATAAAATGGGAGAGAATCTTTTTCTGAAGGTAATGAAACAAAACGTATGATATTTGATGGAAAACTGACGAAATTATGCTCTTGCGAATTTTGACATGTCAGTGATATTTACGCATTGGCAATTTTGCCGACTTTGACTCCCATTTTAGGCCAATTACCTTATTCCAGTCGACCAAATTCTTAGCTATTTAACTAGTAATACTTCTATTCTATCGATTGAGCACAAGAAATCGCCAACTCAACTGTTTCAACTACAAAATAAAGTGATTGGAAATTAGTAATTTGGCCAATTTAGTGCAAAGTTCAAAATATTCAGATTTCAAAACAGGGTTCAGAATAAACAATGCAGGCATTCCTGGCACTAAATTAACATTTCCTCTGTTCATTAGTTATGTTTTCAGGCTTTACAAATTAATTCCATTTTGATTTTTAATTCACATAATGAATTTTTATTCAAACCAAAAAATAGAAGATTTACTGTCATGCAATATTGCAATAATTGTATAAATAATATCAGCACATTTGTGAACGTATATCAGACCCACCAGCTGGTGTGTATTAGACGTGTGAGGCCATTTGTTTACTCTTGAACATTGGCAAAAGTTTAACATTTCTGCTACTTTGAGCTCAGTTTCAAGCCATTTTCAATGCTAAAACCAATCAAAATCATCTCTACTTCTGTAATATATCTTCCATTCTATCAAATGAGACCAATAAATTGCAAATACAACTATAAAAAACATACGAAAGAACACTGCAAAGTTGCCATTTTAATCGAAAATTACGGTCTCAGTTTTTTTCCTCTCATTATGCACTGCGTGCTGCAGGATTTGATTTATGTGGTGCACACATACCACCTAGATGTATTCTCTCATATCTAGGCCCATATTTACCCCTCACAGCTTATCAGAGTGAGCTGAGCTCATGGCGCAGATCTACAGTTTGGTCCCTCAACGTAAAGCCGTAGATCTACGGGATGGACCCTGAAAGGGTTAATGAGATATGGTTAAAAATCAGGAAGTGCTGGGATTTGGAGATTATATGTGACTAAATTCATACTTTGCAATGAATTACTGATAGAAATAGGGCTACAGTATGCAAGTTAATTCACATGAAGCAAAGCTGCATAAGCAAAGAATACTGCACTTATTTCTTTATACTATTTGAATAAAAAAAAAAGCTGTTTCAAACTAAATAAATTAGTAACCTTACAGTTCAGCAATTCAATGTCTCACCTTTAATCTACCTAACAAGTCTTAATTTTAATATGAAGTTGCATACAGAGCAACATGCAATCAAATACAATTTGGACAGTATCTTAACCCTTAAACTGTCTAAATGTAGATTTACGTTTTCACTTCTAGCACTCCAAACACAGATCAATGTTCTATTTTTCCTGCCTCCAAATTTGGCATGATTGGCCCAAGATGCCTGGTCGGTGCAAAATGGGCCTTAACCCTTTCAGGGTTTCCAGCCTACTAGTACGGCTTACGCACCAGGGTTATTGACGTACTAGAACTCGTAAATTTTAGCGCCTTCAAATCTAATGAGAGAAAGCTGGTAGGCCTACATATGAAAGAATGGGTCTATGTAGTCAGTGTGCACAGTATAAAAAAAAATCCTGCAGAACACAGTGCATAATGAGAAAAAAAAACTGTTTTTGGTTTAAAACAGCGACTTTGCACTTCATTTGCATGTGGTATTTATAGTTGTATTCTAGTTTTCCTGGTCTCATTTTATAAAATACAAGACATGTTACAGAAACTGAGATGATTTTGATTGGTTTCACAATGAAAAGTACCTTGAAATTAAGCTCAAAGTAGCAGAAATGTTCGATTTTTGCCAAAGTTCAAAAGTAAACAAATCATGCCACACATTCAATACATGTCAACTGGTGAGTCTAATATTCTTTCACAAGTGCGCTGATATTATTTATACCATTTCTACACTAATGCAGTAGTCTGCATAACAGTAAATCTTCTGTTTTTTTGTGAGAATAAAAATTCAAAGTGGAAAGCAAAAGAAATGTAAGAGGGGCCTGGGGACATGACTAATGAATAGAGGAAATGTTATTTTAGTGCCAGGAATGTCTGTCTTGTTTATTCTGGACCCTATTTGGAAATTGGTATCTTTTGAAATTTGTGAAATTGGCAAAATTGCTAAATTCTGACCACCTTATTGGATAGTTAAAATCAGTAAATGGGTGGTTTCTTGTACTCATTCGATAGAAAAAAATGGAGTTCTAACAAAATAGTTATGATTTTTGTTGACTAGTACACTGGAATTGGTGGAAAATGGGGCTCAAAGTGGGCGAAATCGCTGATGTGTAAACATCGCTGAGATCGCTAACTTCACAAGAGCATAATTCCATAAGTTTTCCACCAAATTTCATACTTTTGTTGTCATTATGATCGGGAAAAGATTCTCTATCTTTTCGTAAGAAAAATTTTTTTTTATTTTTTTTCCAAAAAATTTTCGACCCTGAGAACAAGTTTAGGAGAGGGCCTCTCGACCCTGAAAGGGTTAACACTCGGTGTGCACAGTATTAAAAAAATCTGGGACCACTTAGTACCTTGTGGGAGCACCAGTTCAATAGAGCACCAGCTCGAGCAAACACCGGGGATTCACTGATGTCATGTCGTATATTAACACTCCTCTTTTAACCCTTTGACTGTTTACGTCGTATATATACGTCTTACAAGCCACTGTTTTTGACATATTTATATGCATAAATTCTAGCGGCTTCAAATCAAGCAGAAGAAAGCTGGTAGGCCCACATGTGAGAGAATGGGTCTGTGTGGTCAGTGTGCACCACAAAAAAAATCCAGCAGCATGCAGTGAATAATGAGAAAAAAAAAACGACAGTTTTTTTGGATTAAAACGCCGACTTCGAGGTGTATTTTCATATAGTATTTATTGTTGTATTCTCGTTTTCATGGTCTCAGGTGATAAAATGGAAAACACATTACAGAAATAAAGATGATTTTCATTGCTTTCACAAAGAAAACGACCTAGAAATTGGGCTCGAAGTAGCTAAAATGTTTGATTTTTACCAATGTTCAGGACTAAGCAAATTACACCACAAGTCCAATACAGATCAACTGGGGAGTCTAATATTCTTTCACTAGTGCACTGATATTGTTTATACCATTTTTACAATAACGCAGTAGTTTGCATAACAGTAAATTTTGTATTTTTTTTGTATGAATAAAAAATCAAAATAGAAAGCAAGAGTAATATAAGAGGGGCCTAAAGACATAACTAATGAACAGAGGATATGTTATTTTAGTGCCAAGAATGTCTACATTGTTTATTCTGGACCCTATTTTGAAATTGGCATCTTTTTTAATTTGCGTGAAATTGGCCAAATTGCCAATTTCTGACCACTTTATTGGGTAGTTCAAATCGGTAAATGGGTGGTTTCTTGTACTCAACTGGTAGAAAAAAATGGAGTTCTAAAGAAATCGCTATGAGTTTGGTCAACTGGAACAAAGGAATTGGCCAAAAACAGGGTTCAAAGTCGGCAAAATTGCCGATGCGTATATGTCGCTAAGACCGCTAACTTTGCGGGAGCGTAATTCCGTGAGTTTTCGACCAAATTTCATACTTTTGGTGTCATTACCATCAGGAAAAGATTCTCTATCATTTAATAAGAAAAAATTATTTTTTTTTCCAAAACTTTTGCGACACAAAATGAGTTTCAGAAAGGGGCTTGCGACAGTCAAAGGGTTAAGAGGAAAGTGATGCTGACCCTGAGTTTTGTGGCTTTGAGATGTATGTGGCCACAAGTGATCGAGGAAATATCAAAAACCTCAATAATAACCCATGTGAAACATTTGTGCACCATCCTTTCAATTTTGATACCACTGGTAGCATCATCCTGCCAGAATGTCCTATAACCTATGCCCTAAGTAAAGAGAAACAATTCTGGAACGTATAATACGTGTTTGGTAGGCTGGGTGGCCGTCTGGCTGGCTTTGTGTCATGCTGTCTAAATGACTGACTGTTTCTATCTCTTTCTGTCTCTATCTCTCTCT
The DNA here is from genome assembly GCF_026875155.1 of Cherax quadricarinatus. Classification (NCBI taxonomy): domain Eukaryota; kingdom Metazoa; phylum Arthropoda; class Malacostraca; order Decapoda; family Parastacidae; genus Cherax; species Cherax quadricarinatus. The sequence goes on from NC_069418.1 coordinate 8,059,151, forward strand.
ATCTCTATCTCTACATTATCTCTGTGTCTGTCTCTCTGCATGTCTCTATCTCTTTGTCTCTGTCTGTCTCTATCTGTCTCTATATGCCTGTGTCTATCTCCATCTCTGTGTCTATGTCTATCTTGTGTCTCTGTCTCTGTGTCTCTGTCTCTGTCTATCTCTGTCTCTGTATCTATATCAGTGTCTACCTCTGTCTCTATATATATGTCTCTGTCTCTATCTCTATTTCCATCTCTATCTCTGTCTCTATTTTTTTTTTTACGGCCTAGGAAAGGTTGGAGAGAGGGGGTAAAGGAGGTTTTGTGTGCGAGGGGCTTGGACTTCCAGCAGGTATGCATGAGCGTGTTTGATAGGAGTGAATGGAGACAAATGGTTTTTAATACTTGACGTGCTGTTGGAGTGTGAGCAAAGTAACATTTATGAAGGGGTTCAGGGAAACCGGCAGGCCGGACTTGAGTCCTGGAGATGGGAAGTACAGTGCCTGCACTCTGAAGGAGGGGTGTTAATGTTGCAGTTTAAAAACTGTAGTGTAAAGCACCCTTCTGGCAAGACAGTGATGGAGTGAATGATGGTGAAAGTTTTTCTTTTTCGGGCCACCCTGCCTTGGTGGGAATCGGCCAGTGTGATAATAAAAAAAAAAATAAAAAAAATAATAGTTAGGATAAGGATCCCTAACTTTACTGACAAGCTATTGACAAGTTATGGATTCCTAACTTCAACAAGCTAAGAGCTGTTACCTACATCAGTTAATTTGAAAGCCTTTTTATTGTTATGAGACACATAAGTAAGGAACAGGATGAAGTTGGAGCCATCTTTGGGCCAGCATTTTCATTTGATCAACTATCTCATTGATATCATTATGCTGTACAAACATGTTCCAGACTTGAATCATCCTGCAGATAAATGATCTCAGATGAAGTGATGTTTTGGAGAAGGGTACAGACAGAGTGAAGCTGCTGCTTTCTGCCCATCTTGTGCCATAGAAGCTTGCTTCTCACTGTCATCTAAGTGGAGCCAAGTGTGGTACTTTGACAATGTTGGCCTTGTACATAACAGTAAGGCTGCCCACATCTCTCCTGTGTTGAAGGCTCTGCTGAAATGACATATCTATCCAGGATGGGTCCAGGCGAGAAATGAGGCATCTTGCTCTGTTCTCTACTCTAGAGGTCAAGCAGCTGCAGAAAGAAAATGGAGCATACTCAAGGTGTGAGCGTACTTGTGCCTCATACAAAATCTTGCAACCCCTACTGTCGAGCAAATGCAAGATACAGTGGAAGCTCTACTTACGAGTTTAATCCATTCCATGACCTTGCTTGCAACTGGATTTGCTCGTTTGCAGAGTCAATTTTCCTCATTTAAATTAATTGAAATGGAATTAATTCATTCCAGTGGAATTCCAGGCACGAGAAAATACTTTAATAATTTCCCTAATATCAACTATGCAACTTATTTATCTATCACAATTCATGCAATATGACATAATAAACAATATTAATAACATAGAAACATGATATATAAACTAGAATGAATAAAATACATGTCATTAGGTATGTGGCTAGTGGTGGTGAGAGCAGCCATTATTGTTGGGGTTTACAGGGCCACCACAGTGGCCATTCCTGCTCCTGACTACATGTGTAGAGAACCTAGGATAACCCAAAAAAGTCAGAGTGACTTATAAGTGCTACACTCTTAATGCTTCACTTAATTGCTACACTCTTAATGCTACACTTTGCCACTGCTGCTTCATGTTGTCTGCCACTGCAACCTCATGATGCCTGCCACTGCTACCTCATGATGTCTGCCACTGCTGCTTCATGTTGTCTGCCACTGCTGCTTCATGTTGTCTGCCACTGCTGCTTCATGTTGTCTGCCACTGCTGCCTACCACTGATGTCACCAAAGAATCGAACATTTCTGCTATTTTGAGCTCAATTTCAAGGTACTTTTCATTGTGAAAAGAGTTAAAATCATATTTATTTTTGTAGTATATCTTCCATTCTATCACATGAGACCAAATAAAACAAGAATACAACCATACAAACCATGTGAAAATATACCACTAAGGGGAGGCTAATGGCTAAGAGTTCATTTATGGTCTGATTTCTTTCATTTTTGGTATACATTAAGAAGCATCTTTTCATCATACATTGCCCAAGTTTCAATAAGATAGTCCAACAAACAAATGATATCCAATTCCCTAGACCAAGAGCATAAACCCCCTCACCAGTGTCAATTAACCTCCCTTGAGGCCCGCTCGCATCTGGAAATTTTGCTCACGTCTGGAAGCAAAAAATCGACCAAGCAGCTGCCCGTATCTGGAAAAACTCACACATGGACACACTCATAAGTAGAGGTTCCACTGTATGTCAAAGTACTGTAAGCTTCCTGGCTGCCTTGTTTGCAAGATTTACAACACTGTTCTTCATGGTTAGTCTGGAGTCAAATTTCACCCCAAGTATATTAACTTCTTCCCTGGGTACCAACACTCTCCCATTCATAATTACTACTGCTCCAGCATTACCATCGTGGTGCCTAGAGACCATCATTTGTGTTTTCTCAGGTGCAAATGGTACCTGCCATCAGTTTCCCCAGGCTGATATAGCTCTTAGCTGGTGATTGATGCAGCTTAGAGCAGCTGGCATTTCTTCTCTTGGATAAGTAAATGTCAATTTAGCTTTGAGCAGCTGGCATTTCTTCTCTTGGATAAGTAAATGTTAGAGTCCAATCGTCTGCATATGCATGGGTCCAAATGTATATATACGTTCAGCTGTGCAGCACCCAAATATTTTCAGAAAAAAAAAAAAAAAAAAAAAAAAAAAAAAAAAAAAAAAAAAATTGTTTTATAAAAAAAAAGTATGTGGTATTCAGGCATCCCCAATTTTTTTTCATATGGTGCACACTGAGTGCACACACCCGTTCTCTCATGTCGAGGCGACTAAGGCACATTGCGCCAATGTTGAATGAATAAAAAATGAAACGTATATACAGTGGACCCCAGAGTTTCGGTGGTATCGACTTTCGTAAAATCTGACTTTCAGCAAGTTTTATCGACAAAATTTGGCCTCACATTTTGTGATTAGACTCGTGATTTGGCAACCGTCCGGTACCCGTCTGCCCATCACCGCGCACACAAAGCCAGTCTCCCACGCCATTCACGCTCAGTGTGCCATTGTTTACCAACACATGACCATCACCTCGCGGGTTCATACGTAATAATCCATTGTTTTTTGTGATTGCAACTGCTAAATAAGTCACCATGGGCCCAAGGAAAGCTAGTGCAAGCCCTTTGATAAAGAGAGGAACACGATCGAATTCAAGGAAATCAATGAAAAATATGAGAGTGGAGTGCGTGTTACAGAGCTTGCCATGATGTATGGCAAACCCCATTCAACCATCACTTCGATCGTGGCGAAAGGAAAGGAAATGAAGTGTGCTGTTGTTGCAAAGATTAAGGACATTTGTGCAAAGTGGACTGAAGTGCAAACATTTATGGATGAACTTCACCCTAACAAAGCTCTTGCAGGCCATATTGGCAACATGTACAAAGACAGCGTTGTGTCCCACTTCAGACAAATCTTAAAGAAACACCAGAAACAGAGCTCTCTGGACAGATATTTTGTGCGACAGGGTTCCAATGACTCTCAAGTTGTTCCCAGTGCCAGTGTCTTTAAAAAACAAAGAAGGGAAGTAACCCCAGATAAGGACTTCATACCTGAAGCCCTAATGGAGGAGATTCTCCTTCCAAACAATAGTGTACACCTTCCTCCTATCCCCTCCTCCCATCTTCCATCCACCCAGAAGTCTTCAGTAAAGGTAAGTGTAATATTATTATTTTTTATATGCATGTGCTTGATTTCTCATTGTTTTCAGTATGTAAATCTTTATTTAATTTGAAAAAAAAAAAAAAAAAATTAATATTTTTGGGTGTCTGGAACGGATTAATTTTATTTCCATTATTTCATATGGGGAAAATGGTTTCGCCATTCGGCAATTTCAACTTTCGGCAGGCTCTCTGGAACGGATTAATCATGAAACTCAGGGGTCCACTGTATACATTTGGGGCGCTACGCGAGAGAACATATATGTACGTTTGGACTGTTTAAGGGTTAAAACACAATCAAAAAGTAAAATACACACACAGTACACTCATTATTTACCTCAAAATATTTGTAGTCTTAATGTAGGGCAAAAGGTGAATAGTATTTACTGTAAGAAGTCAGGTGTGGTAGCCCTCCTGGCCATCCCACCCACACATAATATACTACAACGATGCTTAAAGCACCCTAGAGTGATAAAATGCATATACAGTACACTCATTACTTACCTTAAAATATTTGTAGTCTCGTGTAGTCACCAATTATTGCAACTCTCTCTAACAAATCCACTGAATCTTCCACCTCCCCACAATATTCTCAAGACAGCAAGGGTTACCCAAATCCTCAAGGGAGGTGATCCAACTGATTTGAACAACTATAGGCCTCTATCGAACCTGCCCCTTCTATCTAAAATTTTTGAAAAATTAATTCACAGACAAGTCAACTCCTACGTACTTAGTTTCCCACAACATACTCAGCCCCAGTCAGTTAGGTTTCAGACCAAAAAAAAAAAGTACAAATGATTCAATTACAGTGGATCCTTGACTAATGATGGCATCAACTAACGATAAAATCGGGCAACGATGATGCATTTTTGTGTAAAAAATATTGGCTAGACCAACGATGAAAAACTCAGGTAAGGACATTCGTCCCGAACACGTCTGCCTGTTCGTCCAGCTTGAGCGTGCCTCAGCTGCCCTGCCTTCAGCTAGTGTGCCATTGTTTACAAGTCACTGCAGATGGTTCCATGTGTACCTGCGATACATTTTGTATTATTCCAGTGTTTTTATTGCTTGTAACTGCTAAATAAGCCACCATGGGCCCCAAGAAAGCTTCTAGTGCCAACCCTGTGGTAAAAAGGGTGAGAGTTACTATGGAATCGAAGAAAGAGATAATCACAAAGTATGAAAGTGGAGTGCGTGCCTCTGAGCTGCCAGGTTGTATAACAAACCCCAATCAACCATCGCTAGTATCTTGGCCAACAGAAAGGCAATCAGGGAAGCTGTTGTTGCAAAAGGTGCAAGAATGTTTTCAAAACAGAGATCACAAATACTCGAAGATGTGTCAGCATAGTTGCTGATCCCCTTATATGTGTTGTATAGCATATCACAGTACCATCCATGTGTTTACATAGAAGATCCCTAGGCCGAGTGACTGTTTGTGTGACGTCATGGGATGCGCATGTGTACGTTCGTAACTCTGCCTCCCTCTCAGTCGGCAGATAGACATCCAGGCATTGACATGGCAGGCTGGGCTCCATCTCCCATTACCACAGTCTGACAATATAGCGCTACCATCCAACAAGTGTCTCTACCTTTAACCCTCAAATCTCCTTTAAGAACCCCTATGACAATTGGTGGCAATGGAGGGCCTGTAATCCTGACGACAGCGATTTCTGGAGATAAATTTCTACTGGGCCAGTCGCCATCTCCTGATGCTAGGCCGACCTACCTCAAGCCAGCTACCTCAACTAAGCTTCTATCAGCCACTACATTATTCACTGGCCAGTCTCTTTGTATTAGCGTTTATCTGCTTATTTGCATCACTCCCGAGGGGTTGACCTGAGTTTGCAAAGTAAGCCAGCAACCAGTCTGTGGTGGGGGAGTCAGAACAACCCAGTCAGTCCAGCCTAGCCTACTCCATCCAGATTTTGCCTGCCAAGCCAGCTTTCCGCCCCTGCTGTGCTCATCGTTAGAAGTATCAAGCTATTCTGTGTGAAGGGTTAAGATAAGCCAGCAAGCAACTAACCCAGGTGTCTTACCCCAGTACTCAAGCAAGCCACGTGAGTACAGTCTTCATTGTTTGTGTTTCAAGCTCCAAGCCATTCTGAGTGCTCTTTTCATCCCTGTGGTGTTGTGGTAATTCGTGAGTTTGTTTTTAAGCCAGCGAGGCTTACGCCGTTCATCCCATAGGCCCACTCACTCACCACGCGGTCTCGTCCTTAGCCGTTTCAGTCCACCCACCCACCCACTCGACACCGCTGCCTCAGACGCCTCACTCGGCCATTCACCCACTCACCCAACCTCTACCATTGTTTTGGTACACTACTATGGGTTACAGCACCATATTTTAAGGACCACATAGGGGGTCAAGAGCTAGAGTGTGTTTGGCACCACCGTTGAAAGCCTCCTGTGAGAGTTCATCGTCGATTTAAGCGCAATTCTACGATCACGCGAGGACAGTAGCCAGCCACGAGACGATAGCATCCTCCACCCTTCCACCTCGTTCTTCATCAAGTCGGTAGAGTGATAATATTTTTCATAAAGACATTTGCGAGTGTTGAGACATTTCTTTTGTGTTCCAGTGATTTTTCTTAGTGACATTCAGTGACTCTTGATTAGACTCAGTGTTTATTATATACTGTTTGCAATAATTTTTTTATCTTCTTAATTCAGTGTTAATTTTCGTGCTATTATTTTATGTCTGTTGTGTTGCGTTTCTTTTTTTTATATACTTGAAGTAAGTACCTTAGTATTTTTCCTTTGTGTGCGCAACATATAAGCAGTATAAAACTTGTGTTACACTTCACAATCACCTTGTGTTCATAGTGTTGCAGTGAAGTAATTCAGTAATTTATTACCTTGTATTCTGCATCACAACTCAGTGTTGTCTGTTTATATTTTCCTCCCAGTATTTGTGTATTCTTTTGTTTTGTTTTCTCTGTGTTGAACATTTTTTTGTGTTAATTCCTTTCATTTAGCCAGTGTCTAATTTGTCTTATTTCCACAGACAATAGTGCCATTGTTTTGTTCAAGCAAGAAAAGTATTATTTTCCAAATTTTTCACACCAAGTTTCATAGCAAGAAAATTCTAGTACAGTGGACCCCCGCATAGCGAACACCTTGCATAGCGGACAATCCGCATAGCGGACGCTTTGTTCGCTAAAATTTTGCCCCGCATAGTGGACAAAAACCCGCTCAGCGGCCTTCGTCCGAGACGCGTCCAATGTGCGCCCTCAGCCAGCCTCACATGTGCCACCCGTGCCATTGTTTACCAGCCAGCCTCCGCGGTAACATTCAAGCATACACTCGGAATATTTCGTATTATTACAGTGTTTTCGGTGGTGTTTCTGGAAAATAAGTGACCATGGGCCCCAAGAAAGCTTCTAGTTCCAACCCTACAGCAATAAGGGTTAGGATTCCTATTGAAATAAAGAAAGAGATCATTGATAAGTATGAAAGTGGAGTACGTATCACCGACCTGGTCAGGTTGTACAAGAAACCAAAATCAACCATCTCTTCTATTGTGGGCAAGAAAACGGCAATCAAGGAAGCTGTTGTTGCCAAAGGTTTAACTGTGTTTTCGAAACAAAGATCGCAAGTGATGGAAGATGTTGAGAGACTCTTATTGGTGTGGATAAATGAAAAACAGCTAGCAGGAGATAGCGTCTCTCAAGCGATCATATGTGAAAAGGCTAGGAAGTTGCATGACGATTTAATTAAAAAAATGCCTGCAACTAGTGATGATGTGAGTGAATTTAAGGCCAGCAAAGGTTGGTTTGAGAGATTTAAGAAGCGTAGTGGCATCCATAGTGTGATACGGCATGGTGAGGCTGCCAGTTCGGACCACAAAGCGGCTGAAAAATATGTGCATGAATTCAAGGAGTACATAGAAACTGAAGGACTGGAACCTGAACAAGTGTTTAATTGTGATGAAACAGGCCTGTTCTGGAAGAAAATGCCAAGCAGGACCTACATTACTCAGGAGGAAAAGGCACTCCCAGGACATAAGCCTATGAAAGACAGGCTTACTTTGTTGATGTGTGCCAATGCTAGTGGTGATTGCAAAGTTAAGCCTTTATTAGTGTATCACTCTGAAACTCCCAGAGCGTTCAGGCAAAAGAATGTCCTCAAGGATAATTTGTGTGTGCTGTGGAGGGCAAACAGTAAGGCATGGGTCACTAGGGAATTTTTCTATAACTGGTTACACCATGCATTTGCCCCCAATGTGAAAGATTACCTAACTGAAAAGAAATTAGACCTTAAGTGCCTCCTGGTGTTAGACAATGCCCCTGGTCATCCTACAGACGTGGCAGAGCGACTTTATGGGGACATGAGCTTCATTAAGGTGAAGTTTTTGCCTCCTAATACCACTCCTCTCCTGCAGCCCATGGACCAGCAGGTCATTTCCAACTTCAAGAAACTGTACACAAAAGCTCTGTTTCAAAAGTGGATTAAAAGAAGAAGGGAAGTAACCCCAGAAAAGGACTTGCTACCTCAAGTCCTAATGGAAGGGGATTCCCCTTCTAAACAGTAAGAAGATAATGCTCTCCCCTCCTCCCATCCCATCAATCATCACCAGATCTTCAATAAAAGTAAGTGTCATGTAATTGTGCATGCCTTTTTCAGTTTGTGTGTACTAAAATTAACATTTTTTTGTGGTAAAAAATTTTTTTTTTCATACTTTTGGGTGTCTTGCACGGATTAATTTTATTTCCATTATTTCTTATGGGGAAAATTCATTCGCATAGCGAACATTTCGCATAACAGCCAGCCCTCTTGCACGGATTAAGTTCGCTATGCGGGGGTCCACTGTATTGTGTTTATGTTGATGTGTTGTGTTCTGCATCACTAAGTGTTCAAGTTTTTTTTGTTCTGTGTTTTTGTACCCATTATTTTTCATGTTTCATTGAACAAGTTCATTCTTAGTGCAATTTTTAAGTTTTTCTTTTAAAGTAAATTGTTCTTTTGCTTGTTAAGTGTTGCTTGAGTGCAGTTAAGAGTTCAAGTGTTCCCTCAGTTCATTCCTTGATAATATTATTTTCTTTTCTTGTAAACAGTGTTTTCTTGTGTGTGTAATTTTTTTTATTATTGCACATTGACTCATTTTGCAATAATTCTTGTGCAAACATTGTGTTGTCATTAAAAATTTTCTTGCAGAAATTTTGTGTAGTGTTGTGCAATAATCTTGATTAGCAATTGTTATTTGCAATATTGCTACAGTTTATTTCAGTGCAGTTTCTTATGCTCTGTTCTGTGCACAATATTTTATACTTTCTGTACCATTTTATTTTATTTCAGTGAATTGTGTCCTAGTTTGTTTTATTTTGCAAAAGCTTTATTGAGTCCATTTTATCATTTATTGTTGTATTTCCCTATTGCATTGAGAGTAAAGACAACTCACTGTGCCATTCATTCAATTTCAAGTAAAATTTGAGCAAATTAGATTTGAGTAAAGTACAAGTTCTCTTGATTTTCAAAGTGTTGTTTGTTCAGTTAAGTATTTTCTTTGTGACTGAGTTTCCTTGCTTACTGTGTGACCTGTCAATTTTTTTAATTACTTATGCAGAATAGTTAAGCATTTTCTTCCCATTTAAGCTTATTGTGACATTCTCTCTATTTTTCTTGCCTTTATGTCCTTCAGTAAGTTCACTGAGATGATGTCCCAATCACTTTTGAATGTTCACTTAATGCATCATGCCAGTCAAAGTCAATATGAATCAGTCCACAGTACCAATATTCCCTTACTGACTGAAAGACAATACCTAGCCCTTGAGCAATGTGTTTGTTCTCACAGCTTGTGTCTGAGATTTGTTAAAGTGCTGCGAAATGTGAAGTTCAGATTAAGTTCCTATAGATTCGTTCATTACTTATTAACATAGCTGAGCGGTCAGGCACTAGTAATACTGTCACTCCTGTCTGGACTCCAGCCACAATATCGTGCACGCAGGATAGTGCTGAGACTACTATCCTTGCGATGGAGACTTGTTCAAGTACTCGTTCCTTCCCAGGGGACGCTTTGAGAAGAACTTTACTTGCAACGAGTTATGCCATCTCTTGATGATGCCACAAGCCGTTGCAGTAAGACGTTTCTGTGGCTAGTGTGCTCACTTGAGTGTTGTTGTTGTCCCTTGTGTTCCAGATGGTGATCCCATCCTCGTTGACAGTAATTTGTGCAATGTAAGAAGTTATTTCTCAAGTAACTTTCACATGTTGTTAACGTTTGTAAGTGAAGTTTCTTTATAGCTGATACCTCGTGTCACTGTGTGCGACTCAGTTGAATATCAGCATTGTTAACCGTGTTCATTTCTTTTCCCCTGTGCTTGCAGTGAGAGATAGTAGATTCGTTCTCCCTTGCTCATATTGCGTGTTATAGCGTTAATTTTTTCAACCGGGGAGAGTCATCCACTCCACCGAGTTTGTTCATTCCTCCAGTAAGAAAGAGCCGATCCCTTGTGTTCTGGTGATTCAATTCCTGCTCCAGGAAGATCTTATTCTTACTGTGAAGCCACCAGCACCCATTAGTGACTTTGTAATGAGCCAAGAATTACTGTATCGAACAGCTGAGTTGGGTACTCCAAGCAGAAGGGTGTACCAGTTAGTAATTCCACAGTCACTAGTGAACGTAGCTCTACAGCTAGTTCACGATGCACCAGATGTTGCACACCCTGGTATGGATCGTTCCGTGAAACAAGCCAGAATGAAATACTTTTGGCCACGTATGGCAACTGACATTTCCGAGTATGTTAAGAAATGTAGTGTTTGTATGCAACATAAAGGAAATGTCAATGGTCCTAATCCAATCCAAGTGTACCCAACCACTAGCGAACCGTGGGAAAGAGTTGCCCTTGACTTGTTAACCAATTTTAAATGTTCCCTCCAAGGCAACAAACATCTGTGTGTTATGGTAGACCATTTTTCACCAGATATTGTGAGTTAGTTCCTATTGCAGATAAGACTGCAGAGACAGTAGCTAAAGCGTTTAAAGAACGCATTATCTGCAGGCATACCACCCCGAAGTCCTTAGTAACAGATAATGGAGGTGAATTCTGTAATGAGATTCTTGAAAATTTGTGTACTTTGTACAAGATCTCTAAATCCACCATTGTTCCTCATCATCCTGCCAGCAATGGGTTAGCTGAACGAACCAATAAGAAAGTACAGTGGACCCCCGCATACCGTTGGCCTTACATAACGTTAAATCCGCATACCGATACATTTTATCGCTAAGATTTTGCCTCGCATACCGCTAAGAAACCTGCTCAACGCTGTTCGTCCGAGATGCGTCTAATGTGCGGTCTGAGCCAGCCTCACATGTTCCGCCAGTGGCATTGTTTGCAAGCCAGCCTCCGCAGTAACATCCAAGCATACAATCGTAACATTCCGTATTATTACAGTTTTTGGTGATTTTATCTGCAAAATAAGTGACCATGGGCCCCAAGAAAGCTTCTAGTGCCAACCCTGTGGTAAAAAGGGTGAGAAATATTATCGAAATACTGTGGTACCATGGTCAACTGCTGATGCTGCTGCTGCTGTAGCACTGTCAGCTGCTGCTGCTGCTGTAGCACCGTCAGCTGCTGCTGCTGCTGTACCACCGTCAGCTGCTGCTGCTGTTGTAGTACCGTCTGCTGCTGCTGCTGCTGTAGTACCGTCTGCTGCTGCTGCTGCTGCTGTAGTACCGTCTGCTGCTGCTGCTGCTGTAGTACTGTCTGCTGCTGCTGCTGCTGTAGTACCATCTGCTGCTGCTGCTGCTGTAGTACCGTCTGCTGCTGCTGCTGCTGTAGTACCGTCTGCTGCTGCTGTAGCACTGTCAGCTGCTGCTGCTGCACTGTCAGCTGCTGCTGCTGCACTGTCAGCTGCTGCTGCAGCACTGTCAGCTGCTGCTGCTGCACCACCGTCAGCTGCTGCTGCTGCTGTACCACCATCAGCTGCTGCTGCTGCTGTACCACCGTCAGCTGCTGCTGCTGTTGTAGTACCGTCTGCTGCTGCTGCTGCTGCTGTTGTAGTACCGTCTGCTGCTGCTGCTGTTGTAGTACCGTCTGCTGCTGCTGCTGTAGCATCGTCTGCTGCTGCTGTAGCACTGTCAGCTGCTGCTGCTGTACCACCGTCAGCTGCTGCTGCTGTTGTAGTACCGTCTGCTGCTGCTGTAGCATTGTCTGCTGCTGCTGTAGCACTGTCAGCTGCTGCTGCTGCTGTACCACCATCAGCTGCTGCTGCTGCTGCTGTTGTAGTACCGTCTGCTGCTGCTGCTGCTGTTGTAGTACCGTCTGCTGCTGCTGCTGCTGTAGTACCGTCTGCTGCTGCTGTAGCATCGTCTGCTGCTGCTGTAGCACTGTCAGCTGCTGCTGCTGCTGTACCACCGTCAGCTGCTGCTGCTGCTGTACCACCGTCAGCTGCTGCTGCTGCTGTACCACCGTCAGCTGCTGCTGCTGCTGTACCACCGTCAGCTGCTGCTGCTGCTGTACCACCGTCAGCTGCTGCTGTACCACCGTCAGCTGCTGCTGTACCACCGTCAGCTGCTGCTGCTGTAGCACTGTCAGCTGCTGCTGCTGCTGTACCACCATCAGCTGCTGCTGCTGCTGTACCACCATCAGCTGCTGCTGCTGTAGTACCATCTGCTGCTGCTGCTGCAGTACCATCTGCTGCTGCTGCTGCTGTAGTACCGTCTGCTGCTGCTGCTGTAGTACCGTCTGTTGCTGCTGCTGCTGTAGTACCATCTGCTGCTGCTGCTGTAGTACCGTCTGCTGCTGCTGCTGCTGTAGTACCGTCTGCTGCTGCTGCTGCTGTAGTACCGTCTGCTGCTGCTGCTGCTGTAGTACCGTCTGCTGCTGCTGCTGCTGTAGTACCGTCTGCTGCTGCTGTAGTACCGTCTGCTGCTGCTGTAGCACTGTCAGCTGCTGCTGTAGCACTGTCAGCTGCTGCTGCTGCTGCTGTAGCACTGTCAGCTGCTGCTGCTGCTGTAGCACTGTCAGCTGCTGCTGCTGCTGTAGCACTGTCAGCTGCTGCTGCTGCTGTAGCACTGTCAGCTGCTGCTGCTGCTGCTGCTGTAGCACTGTCAGCTGCTGCTGCTGCTGTAGCACTGTCAGCTGCTGCTGTAGCACTGTTAGCTGCTGCTGCTGCTGCTGCTGTAGCACTGTCAGCTGCTGCTGCTGCTGCTGCTGTAGCACCGTTGTTGGTGTGGCTTATTGAGAATACCAAGAAACAATTAACCCCAGAGGGTTAGCCACCCAGGATAACCCAAAAAAGTGTGTCATCGAAGACTGTAACTTATTTCCATTGGGGTCCTTAATCTTGTCTCCCAGGATGCAACTCACACCAGTCGACTAACACCCAGGTGAACAGGGAAAAACGCCTGGAACTAGTGCTCATATTGGTGAATTTAAAGCCAGCAAAGGTTGGTTCGAGGGATTTAAGAATCGCTGTTGCTGGATCAGTCAGCTGTTGCTGGACCAGTCAGCTGTTGCTGGACCAGTCAGCTGTTGCTGGATCAGTCAGCTGTTGCTGGACCAGTCAGCTGTTGCTGGACCAGTCAGCTGTTGCTGACCCAGTGTCAGTCACTGTTGCTGGATCAGTCAGCTGCTGCTGCACCACGGTCAGCTGCTGTTGCACCATCAGCTGTTTCTGAACATGACTCGTCCCGAACCTGTCCGTCCAGCCTGAGCGCCTGCCTTGCCGTCATTGTTTACAAGCCAGGGTGGCTGGTTGCATGCATACATTCGATACATTTTGTATTATTCCATTATTTATAGTGCTTGTAACTGCTAAATAAGCCACCATGGGCCCAAAGAAAGCTTCTAGTGCCAACCCTGTGGTAAAAAGGGTGATAAATACTATCGTACCACAGTCAGCTGCTGCTGCACCACAGCTGCAGCTGCACCACGGTCAGCTGATAAATTGGACCAGTCAGCTGTTGCTGCACCACAGCTGCAGCTGCACCATGGTCAGCTGTTGCTGCACCCAGCTGCTGCTGCACCATGGTCAGCTGCACCACAGCTGCTGTTGTTGCTGCACCACCATCAGCTGTATTATTCGAAGATGTGGAGAGAGTGTTGTTGGTGTGGCTTAACGTGAAACAATTACCGAGAAACAATTAACCCCAGAGGGTTAGCCACCCAGGATAACCCAAGAAAGTCAGTGCATCATTGAGGACTCTCTAACTTATTTCCATTGGGGTCCTTAATCTTGTCTCCCAGGATGCAACCCACACCAGTCGACTAACACCCAGGTTAACAGGGAAAAATGCCTGGAACTAGTGCTCATATTGGTGAATTTAAAGCCAGCAAAGGTTGGTTTGAGAGATTTAAGAATCGTAGTGACATACACAGTGTGATAAGGCCTGTTCTGGAAGAAAATGCCACACAGGACCTACAGTACTCAGGAGGAAAAGGTACTCCCAGGACACACTGTCTCATTAGTCATTGCTGCATCTTCAATAAAGGTAAGTGTCATTTATTCTTCATTTAGTAGAGTAGTACATGCACAATATATATTATGCATGTACTACTCTACTATTGTGCATGTATCCTTCTCTTTGTGTGTAGGAAAATGTATATTTCATGTGGTAAAATTTTTTTTTTTCATACTTTTGGGTGTCTTGCACGGATTAATTTGATTTCCATTATTTCTTATGGGAAAAATTCATTCGCATAATGATAATTTCACATAACAATGAGCTCTCATGAACGGATTAATATCGTTATGCGGGGGTCCACTGTACTTGATGTCCTGAGAGCCACTATCAACCCCAATAGTGAAACCTGGGATGAAGTTATACCAGATGTCCAATGTGCCATAAATTCTGCTTATAATGCTTCTATAGGTGATACTCCACATTATGCATTGTATGGTGTAGACAAGCGTTTACCCTATGAGTTGTTATATTCCACTCGAAACTCAATTACAACCCTGATGATTTCGTAGCAACTCGTACAAGCATGGCTCAGAGTGCTTTTAGAAGAATCCATGAAACACTTCATAAATCAACAGCAGAATTTACTAGAGTAACTAATAGCCGTGCTAAGCCATCAAAAGTAAAAGTAGGTTCAAGAGTAATGCTGATAAATTTCAACAAAACATCCGAAATGCCTAAGCTCGATCAAAAGTTTATCGGCCCTTATCGAGTTGTAGAACATATCTCGGGTAATAAGTATAAGGTTAGAGAAATTAGTACTGGTAAGTACAAAGAATCGCATTTAGATCATATGAAATTAGTATGCGATGTTGATGATATTGCTACCCAGACTAATGTGACAGATGCTGAAAATCCTCTTGACTCTGTACCCTCTACCTCAAATACTCAGTCAGATATTCAACCTAAATGTCGTTACTCCTTGCGTACTCGACAAGTAATGAGAAACCCACAAGTATCTTTTGTAGATACTCGTTCAGATCTCCCGCAGTCAAGGCATGTGTTAGCCATTGCAGAGGAATTCGATCCTCCCAGAGATGATAACCATTCTGCATATGTTAACCTCACCCTAGCAGAATTGGGTTTAAATGTACAGTGGACCCCCGCATACTGTTGGCATCACGTAACGTTAAATCCGCATACCGCTCGCTTTTATCGCAAAAATTTTGCCTCGCATACCGCTAAAAAACCCGCTCAACGCTATTCGTCCGAGACGCGTCTAATGTGCGGCCTGAGCCAGCCTCACATGTTCCGCCGGTGGCATTGTTTACCAGCCAGCCTCCGCGGTAACATCCAAGCATACAATCGGAACATTTCGTATTATTACAGTGTTTTTGGTGATCTTATCTGCAAAGTAAGTGACCATGGTCCCCAAGAAAGCTTCTAGTGCCAACCCTACAGGAATAAGGGTGAGAATTACTATAGAGATGAAGAAAGAGATCATTGCTAAGTATGAAAGTGGAGTGCGTGTCTGAGCTGGCCAGGTTGTATAGTAAACCCCAATCAACTATCGCTACTATTGTGTCCAAGAAAACAGCAATCAAGGAAGCTGTTCTTGCCAAAGGTTCAACTGTGTTTTTGAAACAGAGATCGCAAGTGATGGAAGATGTTGAGAGACTCTTATTGGTGTGGATAAATGAAAAACAGATAGTAGGAGATAGCATCTCTCAAGTGATCATAAGTGAAAAGGCTAGGAAGTTGCATGAGGATTTAATTAAAAAAATGCCTGCAACTAGTGATGATGTGAGCGAATTTAAGGCCAGCAAAGGTTGGTTTGAGAGATTTAAGAAGCGTAGTGGCATACATAGTGTGATAAGGCATGGTGAGGCTGCCAGTTCGGACCACAAAGCAGCTGAAAAATACGTGCAGGAATTCAAGGAGTACATAGACAGTGAAGGACTGAAACCTGAGCAAGTGTTTAATTGTGATGAAACAGGCCTGTTTTGGAAGAAAATGCCAAGCAGGACCTACATTACTCAAGAGGAAAAGGCACTCCCAGGACATAAGCCTATGAAAGACAGGCTTACTCTGTTGATGTGTTCCAATGCTAGTGGTGATTGCAAAGTGAAGCCTTTATTAGTGTATCACTCAAACTCCCAGAGCATTCAGGCAAAAGAATATCCTCAAGGCTAATTTGTGTGTGCTGTGGAAGGCAAACAGTAAGGCATGGGTCACTAGGGACTTTTTCTATGACTGGTTACACCAAGCATTTGCCCCCAATGTGAAAAATTACCTAACTAAAAAGAAATTAGACCTTAAGTGCCTCCTGGTGTTAGACAATGCCCCTGGTCATCCTACAGACATGGCAGAGCGACTTTATGGGGACACGAGCTTCATTAAGGTGAAGTTTTTGCCTCCTAATACCACTCCTCTCCTGCAGCCCATGGACCAGCAGGTTATTGCAAACTTCAAAAAACTGTACACAAAAGCTCTGTTTGAAAGGTGCTTTGTAGTGACCTCAGAAACTCAATTGACTCTAAGAGAGTTTTGGAGAGAGCACTTTAATATCCTCAATTGTGTAAACCTTATAGGTAAGGCTTGGGAGGGAGTGACTAAGAGGACCTTGAACTCTGCTTGGAAGAAACTGTGGCCAGAATGTGTAGACCAAAGGGATTTTGAAGGGTTTGAGGCTAACCCTGGGAATCCTATGCCAGTTGAGGAATCCATTGTGGCTTTGGGGAAAGTCCTTGGGGTTGGAGGTTAGTGGGGATGATGTGGAAGAGTTGGTGGAGGAGGACAATGAAGAGCTAACCACTGATGAGCTGCTAGATCAACTTCAACAGCAAGAGGCCAGACCTGAGGAAACTGCTTCAGAAGAGGGGAGAGAGAAATTGAAGAAGTTGCCTACTTCAAAGATTAAGGAAATGTGTGGAATGTGGCTTAAAGTGCAAACCTTTTTTGATGACAATCACCCTAACACAGCTATTGCAAGCCGTGCTGGTGACTATTACACTGACAATGTTGTGAACCACTTTAGGAAAGTCATAAAGGAACGGGAGGTACAGGCCTCTATGGACAGATATGTTGTGCGACAAAAGTCCAGTGACTCTGAAGCTGGTCCTAGTGGCATTAAAAGAAGAAGGGAAGTAACCCCGGAAAAGGACTCGACACCTCAAGTCTTAATGGAAG
This sequence comes from Cherax quadricarinatus, assembly GCF_026875155.1. Classification (NCBI taxonomy): domain Eukaryota; kingdom Metazoa; phylum Arthropoda; class Malacostraca; order Decapoda; family Parastacidae; genus Cherax; species Cherax quadricarinatus. The sequence goes on from NC_069418.1 coordinate 8,076,501, forward strand.
GGGATTCCCCTTCTAAACACTAAGACTCTCTCCTCCTCCCATCCCATCAATCATCACCAGATCTTCAATAAAGGTAAGTGTCATGTAACTGTGCATGTCTTTTTCAGTTTGTATTAAAATTTATATTTCATGTGGTAAAATTTTTTTTTTTTCATACTTTGGGGTGTCTTGCACGGATTAATTTGATTTCCATTATTTCTTATGGGGAAAATTCATTCGCATAACGATAATTTCGCAGAACAATGACCTCTCAGGAACGGATTAATATCATTATGTGGGGGTCCACTGTACATAGTCTGTATAACTAGATGTCCAAGATGAAGGAAATTGTCAACTGTTTGTTATTAACTGATCAGTTTTTTCAGAATTTTTTTTTTTTCGTGTTCACGTTCCCTCCGTATTCTGAGAATTTGACAGTAATGATCTGAGTGCACACCAGATGCCTTTGCTGTTAATTTCACCTTGTATATATATATATTTATTCTTCCTCAGAATCCGTAGAGTGCATGAATACAGATCGATCGATCAATTCCATCCATATTGTACAATGAATTGTTCTTATAAGTCGTAATGCATTATGTTAAAAGTGATTACGTTAACACCCATTACGTAAAACTCATGTTAACATCCATTATGATACCATCCATTAGTTCTAAGTTATATATGTCTTTGTTATTGTATAGAATCAGCCCAGAACCACCTGCCTGTTCAGCCTATAGTATAGTAGTGTATGTCGAGACGACATACATAACATGACCGAGCTGTCAGCATAGTTGCTGATCCCCTTTTATGTGTTGTATAGCATATCATAGTACCATCCATGTGTTTACATAGAAGATCCCTAGGCCGAGTGACTGTTTGTGACACGTCACGGGATGCGCATGTGTACATTCGTACCTCTGCCTCCCTCTCAGTCAGCAGATAGACATCCAGGCATTGACACAGCAGGTTGGGCTCCATCTCCCATTACCACAGTCTGACAATATAGCGTTACCATCCAACAAGTGTGTCTACCTTCAACCCTCAAATCTCCTTTAAGAACCCCTACGACAGATGTGGAGAGACTGTTGTTGGTGTGGACAAATGAAAAACAATTATCAGGAGGTAGTGTTTCTCGGTCAATAATATGTGAAAAGGCAAGGCAGTTGCATGACAATTTAAAAAAAATGCCTGCAACTAGTGGTGATGTTAGTGAATTTAAGGCCAGCAAAGGTTGGTTTGAGAGATTTAAGAATTATAATGGCATACACAGTGTGATAAGGCATGGTGAAGCTGCCAGCTGTGACCAAAAAGCAGCTGAAAAATGTGTGCAGGAATTCAAGGAGTACATAGACACTGAAAAATTAAAACCCCAACAAGTGTTTAATTGTGACAAAACAGGCCTGTTTTGGAAGAAAATGCCAAACAGGACCTAGATTACATAGGAGGATAAAGCACTGCCAGGACAAAAGCCTATGAAAGACAGGCTAACTCTAATGTTTTGTAGTAATGCTAGTGAGGATTGCAAAGTGAAGCCTTTACTCATGTATCACTCTGGAAATCCCAGAGGTGTTCAAGAAAAACAGTGTCTCATCACTCATCAATACTCTTCAATAAAGGTAAGTGTTATTTTAACATTTATTTATACAGTTATTGTGCATGTCTCATTGTTTTCTTTGTAGGGAAATGTGTATTTCATAAAAAAAAAAAATATATATTTTTTTAATACTTTTGGCTGTCTGGAATGGATTAATTCTATTTCCATTATTTCTTATGGGGAAAATTAAATTGGCTAACGATAATTTCGTCTAACGATGAGCTCTCTGGAACGGATTAATATCGTTAGCCGAGGGTCTACTTTAACCCTTTCAGGGTCCAAGGCCCAAATCTGGAGTCACGCACCAGTGTCCAAGAATTTTCAAAAAAAAAATTTGTTATTTTTTCTTATGAAATCGTAGAGAATCTTTTTGTGAAGGTAATAAAACAAAAAGTACGAAATTTGGTGGAAAATTCACGAAATTATGCTCTCGCGAATTTTGATGTGTCAGCGATATTTACGAATCGGCGATTTTGCCGACTTTGACTCCCATTTTAGGCCAATTACATTATTCCAATCAACCAAATTCTTAGCTATTTCACTAGTATTACTTCTATTCTATCGATTGGCACAAGAAATCCCCAAAGTCAACTGTTTCAACTAAAAAATAAAGTGATCGGAAATTGTTTATTTGGCCAATTTAACACAAAGTTCAAAATATTCCAATTTCAAATAGGGCCCGAATGAACATGTAGGCATTCCTGGCATTTAAACTAACATTTCCTCTGTTCATTAGTTATGTTTTGAGGCTTTACAAAAAATTCCATTTTGATTTTTTATTCACATAATGAATTTTTATTCACACCAAAAAATAAAGATTTACTGTTATTCAATACTGTAATAACTGTATAAATATCATCACCATATTTGTGAAGGGTATATTAGACCCACCAGCTGAACGTGTATTAGACGTGTGAGGTCTTTTGTTTACTCTTGAATATCGGCAAAAATTTAACATTTCCGCTACTTTGAGCTCAGTTTCAAGCCATTTCCAATGCTAAAACCAAATAAAAATCATCTCTATTTCTGTAATATGTCTTCCATTCTGTCAATGAGACCAAGAAATCGCAAATACAACTAAAAAAACATACGAAAAAACACTGCAAAGTTGCTGTTTTAATCGAAAAATCATGATTTCATTTTTTTTCTCTCATTATACACAGTGTGCTGCAGGATCTGTTTTATGTGGTGCACACATACCACATAGATGTATTCTCTCATATCTAGGCCCAAATGTACCACTCACAGTTTATCAGAGTGAGTGAGCTCATGGCGTAGATCTAGGTTTGGACCCTGAACGTAAAGCCGTAGATCTACGGGACGGACCCTGAAAGGGTTAACCCTTTGACTGTCGCGGTCGTATATGTACGTCATAGGAGATACCGTGCTTGACGTATCTATACGCCTAAATTCTAGCGGCTTCAAATCAAGCAGGAGAAAGCTGGTAGGCCCACATGTGAGAGAATGGGTCTCCATGGTCAGTGTGCACCATATAAAAAAAATCGGGGAGCCAGTGGTGCATTGTGGGAATACCATTTCAATCGCCCTTTTTCAGCATGTCTAGCGGTAAAAAATATGTGACTTCCCTGCAAATTTGGGGCTCTTCTCTTCCCAAGTGATGCTCTAACACAGATGGGGAAAGGGCAATGAAGATCAATTTCATGATTTCGAGGAGTTTGAGACCAAAAGCAATGGAGGAGGTGGAGGAGGAGGAAGAAGAGGAGGAGGAAGAAAAGGAGGAAGAAGAGGAGGAGGAAGAGAAGAGAGGAGGAAGGAAGGAGGGGGGGGAGGAAGGAGGAGGTAGGAGGGAGGAGGAAGAAGGAGGGGGGGAGGAAGAAGGAGGGAGGAGGAAGGAGGAGGGAGGAGGGAGGAGGTGGGAGGGAGGAGGATGAAGGAGGGGAGGGAGGAAGAAGGAGGGAGGAGGGAGGGAGGAGGAGGAAGGTGGAAGGAGGAGGAGGAAGAAGAGAAGAAGAAAAAGAAAAGAAAAAGAAAAAAGAAAAGAAAAAAAAAGAAGAAAAAGAAGAAGAAAGAAGAAGAAGGAAAAAAGGAAGAAGAAGAAGGAAAAAGAAGAAAAAAGAAGAAAAAGAAGAAAGAAAAAGAGAAGAAGAAAAGAAGAAGAAAAAGAGAAGGAAAAGAGAAGAAAAGAAGAGAAAAGAAAGAGAAAAGAAGAAAAGAAGAAGGGGGAAAAGAAGAAAAAAAAGAAGAAAAAGAAGAAAGAAGAAGAAAGAAGAAGAAGAAGAAAAAGAAGAAAAAGAAGAAGAAGAAGAAGAAGAAGAAGAAGAAGAAGAAGAAAGAAAAAGAAAAAGAAGAAGAAAATGAAGAAGAAAAAGAGAAGAAAAAGAAAGAAGAAGAGAAAAGAAAAAAGGAAAAAGAAGAAGAAAAGAAGAAGAAAAGAAGAAGAAGAAGAAGAAGAAGAGAAAAAAAGAAGAAAAAAAGAAAGAAAAAGGGGAAAAAAAAGAAAAAAGAAAAAGAAAAAGGAAAAAGAAAAAGGAAAAAAAGAAAAAGGGAAAAATGAAAAAGAAAAAGAAGAAGAAAAAGAAGAAGAAAAAGGAGAAAAAGAAGAAGAAGAAGAAAAAGAAGAAGAAGAAAAGAAGAAGAAGAAGAAGAAGAAGGAAGAAGAGAAGAAGGAAAAAAGGAAGGAGGGGAAAAGAAGGGAAAAAGAAGGAAGAAGGGAAGAAGAAGAAGGGAAGGGAAAAAGAAAGAAGGGAAGAAGAAGAAGAAGAAGAAGAAAGAAGAAGAAAGAAGGAAGAAGACCTAATACTAATAATAATATGTAATAATATGTTCCCTTGAGGCATGAAAACAGTTCACCCCAGACAGTGACAAGATAAGGGGAGATAACATCTGATAAGAGCTGACCTTTGATGAGCGTAAACGAGGGGGGAGGGAGGGGGGCAGCTGTCCATCTGTCAAGAGCCAGGAGGAGGGGGAGGAGGGGAGGAGGAGAAGGAGGAGAAGGAGGAGGAGAAGGGAAGGAGGAGGAGAAGGAGGAGGAGGAGGAGGAGGAGGAGGGAGGAGGAGGAGGAGGAGGAGGAAAGGGGGAGGAGAAAGATGACGACGAACAAACATTTGTCTGTCTGTCTATTTGTCTGTCTGCCAAACTCCCTGTCTATCTGTCTAGCTCTGTCCAGAGAGAGCCACAGACTGTGTCATCATCACGTTTACTCACATCTTCAAGCAGAGTATAGCACTTTGTCTGGATTTTTTGGGGTTTTCCTAGGTAATTTACACTATGTATAGTTGTATTTATGTGTACCTGTGAGACAGAGATAGACAGAGAGAGAGAAGAGAGACAGATTGAAAGAGATAGAATGAGGGGAGAAAGATAATTAGATAGAATGGAGGGGGAAGCAGCATCCGACCTCATTGTTTTGACAGGCGGTAGGGGAGTGACTAATGAGACAATATGTCATTTTGACAGCTGCCGACTCCTGACTCAAAAACAATTATAAGCCACACACTCGCACACAAGACAAGCTTGCTGAAGGGTGATAATGGAGTTTTATGAAAGTATCTAGTGACTATATATGTGTATATATATTATAGAAACCAGAAGCAAGAAGGGAAGGCAGGAATGAAGGAAGGACTAGATGAAAGGAAGGAAAAAAGTAATGAAGGACAGATGAAGGAATGTAGGAAGAGAGGTGGAATGCCCTCCAGGTAGCCTCCAGGTAGGAAAGGAATGAAGGAAATTAGGAAGGAATGATGACACACGACCATTTTCCTAGGATAACTACATAACACAACTGCCTGCTAATACTTTGAAGAAAACTGCTCAGACAACGTGTTTTGTCTTTGCACATAAAAAAAAAATTCAACAAAAATGCACACACACTGATTTTATGTGTGAGAGTGTAAAACACCATTGTGTATGACACCATGTTTTATGTGTGAGAGTGTAAAACACCACTGTGTATGACACCATGTTTTATGTGTAAGAATGTAAAACACCACTGTGTATGACACCATGTTTTATGTGTGAGAGTGTAAAACACCACTGTGTATGACACCATGTTTTATGTGTGAGAGTGTAAAACACCACTGTGTATGACACCATGTTTTATGTGTGAGAGTGTAAAACACCACTGTGTATGACACCATATTTTATGTGTGAGAGTGTAAAACACCACTGTGTATGACACAATGTTTCAAAGAGTTCCACAAGCTGCAGAACTTCTAGGAATATATTCAGTGACTGTATATTGGTATATATATTATAGAACAATAGTAATAAACAATTTTTTGTATTGTTTGTTTTTGTAAACAAGTTTTGTAAACAATATATTGATAATTATGTTTGTGTGCTTATTGTGTTGTATACAACGAGTGTATATATGTACATTGGACCTTACTTTGGTCTCACAGGCCACATAAGTTATGTGAAAAAATAAAATAGTGAAAAGAACAACAAACCTTCAAATACAAGTAAACTAAAGTTTACCGGGTGAGCGGCAGTCGCCGCTGTTGCCATAAGCGGCTCATTTTCTGCAAACTTTATGCCTCTATATCTCGGTAAGTACTGATGTGAAAAAAAATTTTTGGGGACTAAAACAATCAGAAAAATAATCTTAACATTTTCATAAGAAAAAATAATTTTTTTTTTTCGAATATTTTGCGACACCAGGAGACACTTCAGGATTGGGCCCTTCGACAGTCAAAGGGTTAATTTGAAATGTCCGTATTAGTGGAACGTTGTAAGGCAAAACGCTGTAAAGCGGGGCCCTATTGTATTTCTTGTATTATTGAAGATAAAAATCACTATTGCATTATTAGTATTGTTTTAACATACCAATTACATCTTACTAAGGAAGGCACCTGAAGACAAAAGAGCATTCACCATCAATCATTTTTGGTCTTTCCAAAAGCGCATGGCCATAAAATTATTAATTATTATTATTTTTAGTAACACAGTGGCTGTTTTGCACTGAGGCAGGGTGACCCAAAAAAAGAAAAAATACTTTCATCATTTTTCACTCCATCACTGTCTTGCCAGAGGCATGCCAACACTAGTTCAAAAACTGCAAACTATCTATCCCTACCTACACGGTAACATCATACAGAACAGATGACCTATAGACAATTTGGTGGGTCACCATCTCAGTAGCCCACTCCCACATTAGGTCTACTGGTTGATGGTCTGATCAACCAAGCTGCTGGTACTAGCCATGTGTAGTCCAACGGTAACACTGCACTACAGCTTGGCTGATCACGAAAATATTTGATGAACTTGTCAAGTTTCCACTTAAAGACAACTATGGATCTGTTGGTAATTATCCTTATATATGAAAGAAGGGTGTCAGATCTTGGTCTCTTTATACTTGAGTTTTCTTTTAGTGTATTCATTTCTCCCTGCTTTTCAGTGGAAGTATTTTTCATCATTTGCCAAGCCTCTTGCTTTTGCAGGGAGTGACTCAGTGTGCAGATTTGGGACCAGTCTCTAATGAATGCACCTGTTGTAAATTATGATGCATCTTTCTCCCCTACATTCCTGGGAATAAAGTTCAAGGCACTTATGTTCTAAATAATTTAGGTGCTCAACTGAAAATATACAAGCAGTATAAATGTAACTGAATTCAAGAGTTTTTTCTACCATTGCAATTAAGGTTCACTATGTTTTTCCAGTTTTGCAATTTTGTATGGTTTAATAGGGGCTGTTAGTGAGCAGCAATTTTTCTGTCCAAAGAGAACAAGTGATAATGAATGTCATCACTGGCTTGGAATCTTGTTTTGTATTGATAAGTGGTTGAAAATAAGAAAAAGTTTTGGAGTGAGATTAACAAGTTAAGGAAGCCTAGAGAACAAATGGATTTGTCAGTTAAAAATAGGAGAGGGGAGTTATTAAATGAAGAGTTGGAGGTATTGGGAAGATGGAGGGAATATTTTAAGGAATTGTTAAATGTTGATGAAGATGGGGAGGCTGTGATTTCGTGTATAGGGCAAGGAGGAATAACATCTTGTAGGAGTGAGGAAGAGCCAGTTGTGAGTGTGGGGGAAGTTCGTGAGGCGGTAGGTAAAATGAAAGGGGGTAAGGTAGCCGGGATTGATGGGATAAAGATAGAAATGTTAAAAGCAGGTGGGGATATAGTTTTGGAGTGGTTGGTGCAATTATTTAATAAATGTATGGAAGAGGGTAAGGTACCTAGGGATTGGCAGAGAGCATGCATAGTTCCTTTGTATAAAGGCAAAGGGGACAAAAGAGAGTGCAAAAATTATAGGGGGATAAGTCTGTTGAGTATACCTGGTAAAGTGTATGGTAGAATTATTATTGAAAGAATTAAGAGTAAGACGGAGAATAGGATAGCAGATGAACAAGGAGGCTTTAGGAAAGGTAGGGGGTGTGTGGATCAGGTGTTTACAGTGAAACATATAAGTGAACAGTATTTAGATAAGGCTAAAGAGGTCTTTGTGGCATTTATGGATTTGGAAAAGGCGTATGACAGGGTGGATAGGGGGGCAATGTGGCAGATGTTGCAGGTGTATGGTGTAGGAGGTAGGTTACTGAAAGTAGTGAAGAGTTTTTACGAGGATAGTGAGGCTCAAGTTAGAGTACATAGGAAAGAGGGAAATTATTTCCCAGTAAAAGTAGGCCTTAGACAAGGATGTGTGATGTCACCGTGGTTGTTTAATATATTTATAGATGGGGTTGTGAGAGAAGTAAATGCAAGGGTCTTGACAAGAGGCGTGGAGTTAAAAGATAAAGAATCACACAAAGTGGGAGTTGTCACAGTTGCTCTTTGCTGATGACACTGTGCTCTTGGGAGATTCTGAAGAGAAGTTGCAGAGATTGGTGGATGAATTTGGTAGGGTGTGCAAAAGAAGAAAATTAAAAGTGAATACAGGAAAGAGTAAGGTTATGAGGATAACAAAAGGATTAGGTGATGAAAGACTGGATATCAGATTGGAGGGAGAGAGTATGGAGGAGGTGAATGTATTCAGATATTTGGGAGTGGACGTGTCAGCGGATGGGTCTATGAAGGATGAGGTGAATCATAGAATTGATGAGGGGAAAAGGGTGAGTGGTGCACTTAGGAGTCTGTGGAGACAAAGAACTTTGTCCTTGGAGGCAAAGAGGGGAATGTATGAGAGTATAGTTTTACCAACGCTCTTATATGGGTGTGAAGCATGGGTGATGAATGTTGCAGCGAGGAGAAGGCTGGAGGCAATGGAGATGTCATGTCTGAGGGCAATGTGTGGTGTGAATATAATGCAGAGAATTCGTAGTTTGGAAGTTAGGAGGAGGTGCGGGATTACCAAAACTGTTGTCCAGAGGGCTGAGGAAGGGTTGTTGAGGTGGTTCGGACATGTAGAGAGAATGGAGCGAGACAGAATGACTTCAAGAGTGTATCAGTCTGTAGTGGAAGGAAGGCGGGGTAGGGGTCGGCCTAGGAAAGGTTGGAGGGGGGGGGTAAAGGAGGTTTTGTGTGCGAGGGGCTTGGACTTCCAGCAGGCGTGCGTGAGCGTGTTTGATAGGAGTGAATGGAGACAAATGGTTTTTAATACTTGACGTGCTGTTGGAGTGTGAGCAAAGTAACATTTATGAAGGGGTTCAGGGAAACCGGCAGGCCGGACTTGAGTCCTGGAGATGGGAAGTACAGTGCCTGCACTCTGAAGGATGGGTGTTAATGTTGCAGTTTAAAAACTGTAGTGTAAAGCACCCTTCTGGCAAGACAGTGATGGAGTGAATGATGGTGAAAGTTTTTCTTTTTCGGGCCACCCTGCCTTGGTGGGAATTGGCCAGTGTGATAATAAAAAAAAAAAAAGTGGTTAAAAAAAGAAAGGCAGTAACAATGGAGTGAAGATGGAGAATCAAACTACCATGATGAGAGATGACAAATGTGTATAAGAACCGTTACAGATATTGCAGTTTGTGGTGGATATATAAAGATGAGTGAGGACTTCACTAGACATATCTACTAGCCCAGTGAAAAAATAACGAAGCATTACGTGTGTGAAACAAAATGTTCACTGTCTTACTGTATACAAGTTGAGGATACACAGGAGTAAGACGAGAGGCTGAAGTGTCGTATATCCAACAAAGTTCTAACACCAAAGGTAGTACAGATAGAAACAAAATTAGTAAAAAATATTTTGGCAGACATTTTTCCCTTCATTACCTTCCCCTTAGCCCAAAATTCAAGTCATCAATATAATACTAAGATCATGTGTCCCACAATGGTGTTCTGTCTTTGTTTGTATTAAACATTACCATATAGTCTGGTGGTAATTTTATTAAAGAACATGCCCTCAATTTAAAGTCTATTCATAAAATGTAGCAAAGCTATCTAATTTAATGCTAATACATACAGTGGTCTCTTGAGTTACAACGGTCTTGAGTTACAAAAAAATTGAGTTAAGATTTAACCCTCATAAAGAAATTTAGTTTTGAGTTAGGATGAAAATTTTGAGATATAATATGCAGTTGGTGAGTGAGGGCAGGCCTCAGCCCAGACAAGTGGGAGGGATGGAAAAGGGGGTGGCAAGGAAGGGAGGAAGGCAAGGAGAGGGAGAGAAGGAGACGGCACGTGTTTCAGAACCAGGCAGTTGGAGATTGACAAAACTAATGTAAATATTAATATGTTATGATCACAATTCTTCCCCAATTTCAGCCTGACCTGGCCTGGCCTGGCCTAGCCTGGCCTGGCCTGGCCTGCCCTGCCTTAAACTGCCCTGCCCTGCCCTGTTGTACCTGCAATGCTTGCCTGTCATAACCTTCCCCACCTTGCCTGCTTTTCTTTGCCCTACCTACCCTGGCATGGCCTGTCTGCCTGCTCTGCCCTACCCTGCCTGCTCTGGCCTGTCCTCTTCTGCCCACTCTGCCCTGATCTATCTCCCCCCAGCCTGCCATACTTGCTATGATTGCAATACCTACCTGCCTTTCCCTGCCCCTGGCCTGCTGTACTGCTATGCCTGCAATACCTACCTGCCCTTCCCTAGCCTGCCCTGCCTCCTCTGCCCTGTCCTGCTTGCCCTGCCCTATTTTACCATTTTGCCTGGGGCATAAGCCTATGAAAGAGGCTTATTCTGCTGTTGGGTGCCAATGCCTCTGGAGACTTCAAGCTGAACTCTATGCTAGTTTACCATTCAGAAAAATCTCAGCGATCTACCTGCAGATCAACAGACTTCTTCTAAAGGCACTGTTGCTGTTGAATAATGCATCAGAACATGATCCACAACTTGTCCAATCTCTGGAGTAACATTTTAACTTTGTCACTGCTAAATCTCCCACCCAACTCTTCAAGTCCAAGACACAGTAAAAGTTGCACTTCTGGGGTCTGAGAACAAATTATAGCCAGGTCTTGATTAGTGTGAGTTCATATAATGCAAATTTCAATTTAATGTTAAATTAATTAACCCTTTCTGGGTCGAGAGGCCCTCTCCTAAACTCGTTCTCAGGATCGAAAATTTTTTTGGAAAAAAAAAAAAAAAAAAAATTTCTCGTGAAATTATAGAGAATCTTTTCCCAATCACAATTACACCAAAAGCATTAAATTTGATGGAAAACTTGCGGAATTATGCTCTCACGAAGTTAGCGGTCTCGACGATGTTTACACAGCTGCGATTTTGCCCACTTTGAGCCCTATTCTCAGCCAATTCCTGTGTACTAGTCAACAAAAATCATATTTATTTCGCTAGAACTCCATTTTTTCTATTAAATGAGTACAAGAAACCACCCATTTACCAAATTCAACTATCCAATTAAGTGGTTAGAAATTGGCAACTTTGCCAATTTTGCACAAATTTCAGAAGATGCCAATTTCCAAATAGGGTCCAGAATAAACAAGACAGACATTCCTGGCACTAAAATAACAAGTTCTCTGTTCATTAGTCACGTCCCCAAGCCCCTCTTACATTTCTTTTGCTTACCACTTTGAATTTTTATTCTCACAAAAAATAGAAGATTTACTGTTATGCAGACTACTGCATTAGTGTAGAAATGGTATAAATAATATCAGCGCACTTGTCAAAGAATATTAGACTCACCAGTTGACGTGTATTGGACGCTTGGCATGATTTGTTTACTTTTGAACTTCGGTAAAAATCGAACATTTCTACTACTTTGAGCTCAATTTCAAGGTACTTTTAATTGTAAAACCAATCAAAATCATCTCAATTTCTGTAATATGTCTTCCATTCTATCAAATAAGACCAGGAAAACTAGAATACAACCATAAATATCCTAGGAAAATGCAGTGCAAAGTTGCTGTTTTAATCCAAAAACACAAAGCTTTTTTTTCTCATTACACACTGTGTGCTGCAGAATTTTTTTTTATACTGTGCACACTGACCACATAGACCCATTCTTTCATATGTAGGCCTACCAGCTTTCTCTCGCAAGATTTGAAGATGCTAGAATTTAGGCGTTCTAGTACATCAATAACCCTGGTGCGTAAGCCGTACTAGTACATCCGAAACCCTGAAAGGGTTAATACAGACACTCCTCACTCAGAGACGTACTCATTTACTGACAGCTCGGAATTATGACTGGTTCTCTGACCAGTCAGTACTGTATGCCATATGAGAACTTGGGTCATGGAAATGGGCAGCACGGTATCTCAGCATCAAGCACCCCAGTCTTGTTTTCGCAGTCATTCAGTACACTAGCTTTCACACTCTCTAAGATTCCTTTTTTTTTTTTTATTATTAACACATCAGCTGTTTCCCACCAAGGCAGGGTGGCACAAGAAAGAAAAACTTTCATCATTCACTCCATCACTGTCTTGCCAGAGGTGCTCTTACACTACAGTTACAAAACTGCAACATTAACACCCCTCCTTCAGAGTGCAGGCACTGTACTTCCCATCTTCAGGACTCGAGTCCGGCCTGCCAGTTTCCGTGAATCCCTTCATAAATATTACATTGCTCACACTCTAACAGCACATCAAGCATATTTGTACTCTATTGTGCACCCCATAGTACAAGATGTTGGCAAAAAGGAAAATCTTGATGGCAGCAGTAGTAATAGTAGTAGTGGCGGCGGCAGCAGCAGCGGCGACGACAACGATCATGATGATCATGATTCTGAGCCAGTACTCTGAAGGATTCGATGATTAAAATGTTAATCTGAATGTCTCTTTTTACACTGTAATTTGAATTTTTTTGGAACGTCATTTTTATACTGTACAGTAATTACAGTTTTCTGTAATATGTAAGTGTTATGCAAATTAAAACAAAGTTATGAAGTTGGAGTTCCCTTTAGACCTTTTCTTTATTCAGAATAAAATGTGTTAAATGTTTGTTACAAATGCTTGAAGTATCATTAAGGAGTGGTTCCTCGTTTAGCAGCAAATTCACTTACAGACGTGGTCTCAGGAACAAAACTCTCTTGTTAAGCAAGGAGTGTCTGTACTAGTTTTTCCCTTCAAACTCATCAAATCGTGGGCAAAAATTCTACCTAATAGTTCAACCACTTCATGTTATTCATTATTCACAATAATTGAGACCTAGTTGTATCACAACTATGCATTTTGACGTTTGGGTTATGATGGTTCTAAGGTACAATAAGTCTTGTGGAACCAAGTAATATCATAACTCGAGAAGCCACTACATTTATTCTCAGTGGTAAAACTACCATCAAGAAAGGTACCTGTTACTGTACTGGAAATTTTTTTTTTTTTTTTAATATTAAAATGAAGACACTACATTTTTCTTTATATATACTAGGAAGAAGACCTAAACAAATACACTCAAATCTAGGATCCTAGAATTTAGTAACTTTCAGGTCAAACAAAAATTGACAATATTCCATTAGAAATTTAATGAAACAAAAATTTGAAGTAAAGACACCAATAATACTAGAAATATTCTGGAGTTCTTGATTAGTTTGAACTTTAGAGTGTAAGTCACTGCTTTCTGCATACCTCACAGTACCTAACAGTGTGCTAGGTCACTGCTTGCTGCATACCTCACAGTACCTAACAGTGTGCCAGGTCACTGCTTGCTGCATACCTCACAGTACCTAACAGTGTGCCAGGTCACTGCTTGCTGCATACCTCACAGTACCTAACAGTGTGCTAGGTCACTGCTTGCTGCATACCTCACAGTACCTAACAGTGTGCTAGGTCACTGCTTGCTGAATACCTCACAGTACCTAACAGTGTGCTAGGTCACTGCTTGCTGCATACCTCACAGTACCTAACAGTGTGCTAGGTCACTGCTTGCTGCATACCTCACAGTACCTAACAGTGTGCTAGGTCACTGCTTGCTGCATACCTCACAGTACCTAACAGTGTGCTAGGTCACTGTTTGCTGTGTACCTCACAGTACCTAACAGAGTGCCAGGTCACTGCTTGCTGCATACCTCACAGTACCTAACAGTGTGCTAGGTCACTACTTGCTGCATACCTCACAGTACCTAGCAGTGTGCTAGGTCACTGCTTGCTGCATACCTCACAGTACCTAACAGTGTGCTAGGTCACTGTTTGCTGCATACCTCACAGTACCTAACAGTGTGCCAGGTCACTGCTTGCTGCATACCTCACAGTACCTAACAGTGTGCTAGGTCACTGCTTGCTGCATACCTCACAGTACCTAACAGTGTGCTAGGTCACTGCTTGCTGCATACCTCACAGTACCTTATAGTGTGCTAGGTCACTGCTTGCTGCATACCTCACAGTACCTAACAATGTGCTAGGTCACTGCTTGCTGCATACCTCACAGTACCTAACAGTATCCTAGGTCACTGCTTGCTGCATACCTCACAGTACCTAACAGTATCCTAGGTCACTGCTTGCTGCATATCTCACAGTACCTAACAGTGTGCTAGGTCACTGCTTGCTGCATACCTCACAGTACCTAACAAACTACAGTGTGCTAATGTGACCATTTCTACTCTTACACTATGTACCTTATCATCATCCTATGTACCCTATCATCACCCTATGTGCCCTATCATCACCCTATGTGCCCTATCTTCACCCTATGTACTCCAATATCCTATGTACTCCAATATCGTTCTATGTACAGTAGGGCCCCGCTTTTCAGCGTTTCACCTTACGGCATTCCATTAATACAGCGATCTCAAATTATGACCAAAACTTTCTATACAGCAAGTGGTCTTTCAAATATGGCGCAGACCACCGGGTTTGTTTACATTCTCCATGAGCACATTTCTCTATTTTGTAATAATAATCACTCTTGGGCACATTAAATGTCTAATTTTACGTCAATATAGAAATTTTCATTAACCCATTCAGGGTCCAGAGGCCAAATTTCAAAGGGTGCACCAGTGTCCAAGAATTTTCAACAAAAAAATTTTGTTATTTTTTCTTATGAAATGGTAGAGAATCTTTTCCTGAAAGTAATAAAACAAAAAGTACAAAATTTGATGGAAAACTGACGAAATTATGCTCTCGCGAATTTTGACGTGTCAGCGATATTTACGAATCGGCGATTTTGCCGACTTTGACTCCCATTTTAGGCCAATTACATTATTTCAGTCAACCAAATTCTTAGCTATTTCACTAGTATTGCTTCTATACTATCGATTGAGCACAAGAAATCGCCCAGTCAACTGTTTCAACTACAAAATAATGTTATCGGAAATTGGTAATTTGGTCAATTTAACACAAAGTTCAAAATATTCCAATTTCAAAACAGAGTTCAGAATAAACAACGCAGGCATTCCTGGCACTAAACTAACATTTCCTTTGCTCATTAGTTATGTTTTCAGGCTTTATAAATGAATTCCATTTTGATTTTTTATTCATATAATGAATTTTTATTCAAACCAAAAAATAAAATATTTACTGTTATGCAATATTGTAATAACTGTATAAATATCATCACCACATTTGTGAATGTATATTAGACCCACCAGCTGGCGTGTATTAGACGTGTGAGGTCGTTTGTTTACTCTTTAACATTGACAAAAATTTAACATTTCTGCTACTTTGAGCTCAGTTTCAAGCCATTTCCAGTACTAAAACTAATCAAAATCATCTCTACTTCTGTAATATATCTTCCATTCTATCAAATGAGACCAAAAAATCGCAAATACAACTATAAAAAACATAAGAAAAAACACTGCAAAATCGCTGTTTTAATCGAAAATTACTGTCTCAGTTTTTTTCTCATTATACACTGTGTGCTGCAGGATTTGTTTTATGTGGTGCACACATACCACATAGATGTATTCTCTCATATCTAGGCCCAAATTTACCACTCACAGCTTATCAGAGTGAGCTGAGCTCATGGCATAGGCCTATGGTTTGGGCCCTGAACGTAAAGACGTAGATCTACTGCACGGACCCTGAAAGGGTTAATTCATCTATGATATTTTCTTCAAAATTACATAAGAAACACGTTACATAGCTAGCGCACTCGGCTCACACACTGAGGTCCAGAGGTCAAATCTCCTTCGGTACAGCTGGAAAACATTAGGAAGTGTTTCCGTAAGACACCTGCTGTCCCTGTTCACCCATCAGTGTAAAATGGGTACCTGGGTGTTAGTCGAATCGTGTGGGTTGCATCCTGGGACAAAATTGACCTAATTTGCTCGAAATGCTCAGCATAACAAGTGGCTTTCTATATAGTAGTATGTCATTGATGTCAGCTAGTTCTGTATACCATGTACATGTACTTGTAGTAAATAAAGATATTATTATTAATTATTATTATTATTATTATTATTATTATTATTATACTATGGAGGTGTAGTAGCCGAGCAGAGGGAAAACATTACATCACTCCCCTTAATACATAACGCTTTTGTTTACAATTCTCGGCTTGAATTATTCATTACTTCTCCCTTTGTTTATGACGACATCTAAAGGCAGCTGTTAGAAACGATTAAACTCGGTGAACATGGTATGTCGATTGTAATAATGTGGCTCCAGGCCGCATTAAATATCGTGTAGCTATGTAGGTAGGTGTATGTATGTAGCCCAGGGGGACTACATACCTACATTATTATTATAACTGATAATTATACGTAAATGTACCTCTACCTAAGTATGCTTTCACTCAAGGCATCATTTCTTCTAAAAATAATGTTACATGAGAATGGGAGTGTTTCTCTTTATTTATTCTACTGTATTAACGTGGAGACAACTTGTACACAATGAAAAGTGACGAAAACCAGACGCTTTCGTCTGGTTTGTTTACATTACGTTTGTGTGGGGTGGGGAGGGCTGCCCTCCAAACCTGACTTCCTACAAATAAAACTGACCTCTCACGCTACATTAAGACTACAAATATTTTTAAGGTAATAAATGAATGTGCTGTATACGTATTTTATCGCTCCGGGGAGCTTTAATTAAATATCGTAGTACATTCTATGTGTGTGTGGGGTGGGGAGGGCTTCACAGGCTGGATTCCATACTTCTCAAACCTGACTTCCTACAAATACAACTCACCTCTCACCCTATATTAAGACTACAAATATTTTAAGGTGATTACAGAATGTACTGTACATATATTTTATCGCTCTGGGGAGCTTTAATTAAATGTAGTATATTACGTGTGGGTGGGGTGAGCTGACCTGGCTGGCTACCATATTTCCCAAACCTGATTTCCTACAAATTAAACTCACCTCTCACCCTACATTAAGACTACAAATATTTTAAGGCAAGTAATGAGTGTCCTATTTGTGTAGTATTTTACTTTTTTATTGTTTTTAATGCCTAATTCTATTGCTAACGTAATATATGTTAATGTAAACTTGTTACTTGGCATTTATAAGCATTTATAAGTGGAAAATATGGTGTTCTGCTTTCCGGCGCTGTCTGCTTTCCAGCAGTAGCCTGGAACCTAACCTGCTGAATAAGTGGGGCCTTACTGTACTCCAACATTGTCCTATGTACTCCAATCTAGTCCTATGCATTCTAGTCTCATCCTATGTACAGTGGACCCCCGGTATTCGATGGCATTGGTATTCGACAAATCTGGTATTCGATGCATTATATCGCAAAAATTTTGCCTCGGTATCCGATTGAAAACCCGGTATTCAATACGATTCGTGCGAGACGTGTCCACGTGTGGCCTGATCTGCCCCTTGTGTGCCAGTGTTTACAAGCCAGCCAGTGTGCGTGCATCTAAGGATACATTCGGTACATTCCATATTATCCATATTATCACTGTTTTCGGTACTTCTTTCTGCAAAATAAGTCACCATGGGCCCCAAGAAAGCTTCTAGTGCCAACCCTTCGAGAAGAAAGGCGCTAATGACTATTGAAATGAAGAAAGAGCTAATTGCAAAGTACGAAAGTGGAGTGCGTGTGTCGGAGCTGGCCAGGTTGTATAATAAACCCCAATCAACCATCTCTACTATAGTGACCAGGAAAATGGCAATCAAGGAAGCTGCTCTTGCAAAAGGTGCAACTGTGATTACGAAACAGCGACCGCAAGTGTTAGAAAATGTTGAGAGACTGTTATTGGTGTGGATAAATGAAAAGCAGATAGCAGGAGATAGCATCTCTCAAGCGATCATTTGTGAAAAGGTTAGGCAGTTGCATGACGATTTGGTAAAGAAATTGCCTGCAGCTTGTGCTGATGTGAGTGAATTTAAGGCCAGCAAAGGTTGGTTTGAAAGATTTAAGAATCGTAGTGGCATACACAGTGAGGTAAGGCAAGGTGAGGCTGGTCCTATTGAAATGAAGAAAGAGCTAATTGCAAAGTACGAAAGTGGAGTGCGTGTGTCGGAGCTGGCCAGGTTGTATAATAAACCCCAATCAACCATCTCTACTATAGTGACCAGGAAAATGGCAATCAAGGAAGCTGCTCTTGCAAAAGGTGCAACTGTGATTACGAAACAGCGACCGCAAGTGTTAGAAAATGTTGAGAGACTGTTATTGGTGTGGATAAATGAAAAACAGATAGCAGGAGATAGCATCTCTCAAGCGATCATTTGTGAAAAGGTTAGGCAGTTGCATGACGATTTGGTAAAGAAATTGCCTGCAACTTGTGCTGATGTGAGTGAATTTAAGGCCAGCAAAGGTTGGTTTGAAAGATTTAAGAATCGTAGTGGTATACACAGTGTGGTAAGGCATGGTGAGGCTGGTCCTAGTGGCATTAAAAGAAGGGAAGTAACCCCAGAAAAGGGCTTGCTACCTCAAGTCCTAATGGAAGGGGATTCCCCTTCTAAACACTAACACCTCTCCCCTCCTCCCATCCCGTCAATCATCACCATATCTTCATTAAAGGTAAGTGTCAATTATTTTATTGTTATTGTAATTATTCTATTGCATTAAACTTAATATTTCATGCAGTAAATTTTTTTTTTTTCATACTTTTGGGTGTCTTGCATGGATTAATTTGATTTCCATTATTTCTTATGAGGAAAATTGATTCGGTTTTCGATATTTTCGGTATTCGATGAGCTCTCAGTAATGGATTAATATCGAATACCGGGGGTCCACTGTACTCCAATCTCATCCTATGTACTCCAATATTATTCTATATACTCCAATATCATCCTATGTACTCCAATACCATCAGACTGCAGGTTGTGTGAAAATTATAAAGAAAAAACATTATTACTCAACTTTTTAATATGTGAGAGACAAGGAAGATAAAGACAGAGAAAGAGTGAAAAAGAGGTTGAAAGAGAAAGAAAAAGAACAAAAAGAGAAAATGAAAAATAAAAAAGGAAAATGAATAGAATAAGAGGAAAAGATAAAGATAAAAAGAAAAAATGAGAAAGAAAAAGGCAGAGAAAATGAGGGAGGTGGAGAAAGAGAAGGGCTAGAGAGGGAGAGAATGAGGGGAAGAGAAAGAGGGGGGAAAAGAGGGAAAACAGTAAGGGAATAGATGGAAAAAAAGAGATGGGAAAGAGAGGGTGAAAAAGCGAAGGGAAAAAAGAGGAGAAAAAAGTTGAGTGGAAAGAAAGAGAAGGGAAATAAGGGGGGAAATGAGGGAAAACAGGGAAAAGATGGGGGAAAAAGATGAGATGGATAAAAAGATAGAAAAAATGAGATTGGGAAAAAGCAGTAAAAATATGGGAAAAGAAGTGGGAAAAAAAAAGGGGCTAGGGGAATGAGATGGAAAAAAGATAAGAGGAAAAAGAAATGGAAGAAAAAGCTGGGGAAAAGTATGGGAGGAAAAAGAGATGGGGAAGAAGAGATGGGAAAAGAAATGGAAGAAAAAGCTGGGGAAAAGTATGGGAGGAAAAAAGAGATGGGGAAGAAGAGATGGGAAAACATATGTGGAAAAAAAAAACTGGAGAAAAAAGACAGGGGAAAAAAAATGGAAAGATTGGGGAAAGAGATGAGAAAAAGATGAGGGGAAAAAAAAGATAGAAGAAAAAATGGGGAAAAATGGAAAATAGATCAGAAAAAGATGAGAGGAAAAAGGGAAGGGGAAAAAGAGATGGGGAAAAAGAGAAATGGAAAAAGAGATAGGAAAAGATATGGAGTGAAAAGATGAGGGGAAAGTTGAGGGGAAAAAGAGGGAACAGGTGAGGAAAAAGAGGGAACAGGTGGGGAAAGAGGCGAGAGGGGAAAATGAGACGAGGGGGACAAGACAAAAAAAAAAGATGAAAGGAAAAAAAGGGGAAAGAGGAAAAGGAGAGGGTGGAAAAAGGTAAAAAATTAGAGGGGACATGAGAGGAAAAAGAGGGTGAAAAAAGAAAGGGGAAAGAGAAGAAGGTAAAAAGTAGGAAGGTAGAAGAGGAAATAAAGGGATAGAAGAGAAAATGAGGCGGAGAAAGGTAAAAAACAGGGGGAAGGGGAAAAGAAAGATTAATGAGAAAAAATGGGTGATAAAGAGAGGGGAGGGGAAATAGGGATGGAGAAGTTTCTACATGATAAACACTCATAATACATGGAACATTCCTGAAAATCAACACCTTATGAAAATTAACATGATGTGAAACAAAGAATGTTTGGTAATAATAGTCTTACCTTCCACACACCTAAAACTGCTATGTAACTGCTATGCAACTACTACATACTTTGCTAAACAATTTTTTTAATAATATTCTACTAGTTAAAAAATTTACTAAAGTTCAGCTTACATTATGTTGCTGGGACTTAGAGTGTGAAGAGTGCAGGTGGGTTAATGTGCACCTGCCAGGCAGAGTTGCATCTAGCTATGTTTATCAACTCTCACACTCACTACATAACTTGAAAATAAAAGCAACATTTCCTTACCAAATTTGTAAGAACTCGCCACACCTATACCAAACATACCAAGAACGGATGAATTTGAATATAATTAAAAAAAAAAATACAGTAATACAGTGGACCCCCGCTTAACGATCACCTCCAAATGCGACCAATTATGTAAGTGTATTTACGTACGTGTATGTTTGGGGGTCTGAAATGGACTAATCTACTTCACAATATTCCTTATGGGAAAAAATTCGGTCAGTACTGGCACCTGAACATACTACTGGAATGAAAAAAGTTCGTTAACCGGGGGTCCACTGTACATAAAATGTTGTGGTAGGCTGTGTCTGGGATATGTGGAGAGCTGCTGACTTTGGTTTCCACCAATACTGTACTTTCACATCACAGACTTCTATACTTGACTCTTGGATACACATCTGAATGATCCATACCTGAGGGGCCAATAATATCATGTTTAACTCTTTTAGGGTCCAGAGGCCAAATTTCAAAGGGTGCACCAGTGTCCAAGAATTTTCAAAAAATAATTTTGCTATTTTTTCTTATGAAATGGTAGAGAATCTTTTTCTGAAAGTAATAAAACAAAAAGTGCGAAATTTGATGGAAAACTGACGAAATTATGCTCTTGCAAATTTTGATTTGTCAGCGATATTTACGGATCGGTGATTTTTTGGACTTTGACCCCCATCTTAGGCCAGTTACATTATTCCAGTCGACCAAATTCTTAGCTATTTCACTAGTATTACTTCTATTCTATTGATTGAGCACAAGAGTTCGACAAGTCACCGTTTCAACTAGACAATAATGTGATCGGAAATTGGTAATTTGGCCAATTTAATGCAAAGTTCAAAATACTCCAATTTCAAAATAGGGTCCAGAATAAACAATGCAGGCATTCCTGGCACTAAACTAACATTTCCTCTGTTCATTAGTTATGTTTTCAGGCTTTACTAATGAATTCCATTTTGATTTTTTATTCACATAATGAATTTTTATTCAAACCAAAAAATAGAAGATTTACTGTTGTGCAATATTGTAATAATTGTATGAATAATATCACCACATTTGTGAACGTATATTAGACCCACCCACAGGTGCATATTAGACGTGCGAGGTCATTTGTTTACTCTTGAACATTGGCAAAAATTTAACATTTCCGCTCCTTTGAGCTCAGTTTCAAGCCATTTCCAGTAATAAAACCAATCAAAATCATCTCTATTTCTGTAATGTGTCTTCCATTCTATCAAATGAGACCAAGAAATCGCAATTTTCTTTTTTTTTTTTTTTTTTTTTTTTTTTAACAAGTCGGCCGTCTCCCACCGAGGCAGGGTGACCCAAACAAGAAAGAAAATCCCCAAAAAGAAAATACTTTCATCATCATTTCACCTCACTCACACATAATCACTGTTTTTGCAGAGGTGCTCAGAACACAACAGCTTAGAAGCATATACCTATAAAGATACACAACATATCCCTCCAAACTGCTAACATCCCGAACCCCTTCTTTAGAGTGCAGGCATTGTACTTCCACATTTCCAGGACTCAAGTCTGGCTATGTAAAAATAACCGATTACTCTGAATCCCTTCACCAAATATTACCCTGCTCACACTCCAACAGATCGTCAGGCCCCAAATGCCATTCGTCTCCATTCACTCCTATCTAACACGCTCACACATGCTTGCTGGAAGTCCAAGCCCCTTGCCCACAAAACCTCCTTTACCCCCTCCCTCCAACCTTTTCGAGGACGACCCCTACCCCGGCTTCCTTCCCCTACAGATTTATACGCTCTCCATGTCATTCTACTTTGATCCATTCTCTCTAAATGACCAAACCACCTCAACAACCCCTCTTCAGCCCTCTGACTAATACTTTTATTAACTCCACACCTTCTCCTAATTTCCACACTCCGAATTTTCTGCATAATATTTACACCACACATTGCCCTTAGACAGGACATCTCCACTGCCTCCAACCGCCTCCTTGCTGCTGCATTCACAACCCAAGCTTCACACCCATATAAGAGTGTTGGTACTACTATACTTTCATACATTCCCTTCTTTGCCTCCATAGATAACATTTTTTGTCTCCACATATACCTCAATGCACCACTCACCTTTTTTCCCTCATCAATTCTATGATTAACCTCATCCTTCATAAATCCATCCACTGACACGTCAACTCCCAAGTATCTGAAAACATTCACTTCTTCCATACTCCTCCCCAATTTGATATCCAATTTTTCTTTATTTAAATCATTTGATACCCTCACCACCTTACTCTTTTCAACGTTCATTTTCAACTTTCTACCTTTACACACACTCCCAAACTCATCCACTAACCTTTGCAATTTTTTTTTAGAATCTCCCATGAGCACAGTATCATCAGCAAAAAGCAACTGTGTCAAACCATACCCCGGCCAGGATTGAACCCGCGGTCAGAGTCTCAAAACTCCAGCCCGACTCTCTGACCGTGGGTTCAATCCCGGCCGGGGTATGGTTTGTTTGCAATCGTGTCATTACGATTTCGTGAGTCAACTGTGTCAATTCTCATTTTGCACTTGATTCCCCATAATTTAATCCCACCCCTCTCCCAAACACCCTAGCATTTACTTCTTTTACAATCCCATCTATAAATATATTAAACAACCATGGCGATATTACACATCCCTGTCTAAGACCTACTTTTACTGGGAAGTAGTCTCCCTCTCTTCTACACACCCTAACCTGAGCCTCACTATCCTCATAAAAACTCTTTACAGCATTTAGTAACTTACCACCTATTCCACATACAGTGGACCCCCGAGTTTCGTGATTAATCCATTCCAGAGAGCCTGCCGAAAGTCGAAATTCACGAAACTCGAAATCATTTTCCCCGTAAGAAATAATGGAAATAAAATTAATCCATTCCAGACACCCAAAAATATTAAAATAAAATTTTTTTCAAATTAAATAAAGATTTACATACTGAAAACAATGAGAAATCAAGTGCATGCATATAAAAAATAATAATAACATTACACTTACCTTTACTGAAGATTTCTGGGTGGATGGAAGACGGGAGGAGGAGATAGGAGGAAGGTGTACACTATTGTTTGGAAGGAGAATCTCCTTCCATTAGGACTTCAGGTAGCAAGTTCTTTTCTGGGGTTACTTCCCTTCTTCTTTTAATGCCACTGGGAACAACTTGAGAGTCACTGGACTCCTGTTGCACAAAATATCTGTCCAGAGAGGTCAGTTTCTGGCATTTCTTTATGATTTGCCTGAAGTGGGACAAGGTTTTATCACTGAACATGTTGCAGATATGGCTTGTTTCAGCTTGGTCAGGGTGATACTTTTCAACAAAACTTTGCAACTCATTCCACTTTGAACATATGTCCTTGATCACCGAAGAAGGCACCTCCTTCACTCTCTTTTCCTCCTCCTCTGAAGCAAGTTCCTCAGCTGTGGTCTGATGCTGTTCCAGTTGAAGCTCTTGCAGTTCGTCAGTGGTTAGCTCTTCCCTGTGGTCCTCCACCAACTCTTCCACATCCTCGTCACTCACCTCCAACCCCATGGACTTGCCCAATGCCACAACACCTTCCACAACAGGCAGAGGGTCGGCAGGGTCAGGGTCTGCCTCAAACCCTTCAAAATCCCTCTGGATCGTGCTCTTCACTTTCTTTACCAAAGGGTTTGCACTAGCTTTCCTTGGACTCATGGTGACTTATTTAGCAGTTGCAATCACAAAAAACAATGGATTATTATGTATGAACCTGTGGGGTGATGGTCACGTGTTGGTAAACATTGGCACACTGAGCATGAATGGCGTGGGAGACTGGCTTTGTGTGCGCGGTGATGGGCGGACGGGTACCGGATGGCCGTCGAATCACGAGTCTAATCACGAAACTCAAGGCCAAATTTTGCCGAAAAAACTTGCCAAAAGTCGAATTTCACGAAAGTCAATGCTGCCGAAATTCGGGGGTCCACTGTACTTGCAACATCTGCCACATTACTCTCCTATCCACTCTGTCATATGCCTTTTCTAAATCCATAAATGCAATAAAAACTTCCCTACCTTTATCTAAATACTGTTCACATATATGCTTCAATGTAAACACTTGATCTACACATCCCCTACCCACTCTGAAACCTCCTTGCTCATCCGCAATCCTACATTCTGTCTTACCTCTAATTCTTTCAATTATAACCCTACTGTACACTTTTCCTGGTATACTCAGTAAACTTATTCCTCTATAATTTTTACAATCTCCCTAGGTACCTTCCCCTCTTTCATACATTTATTAAACAAAAATACCAACCACTCCAACACTATATCCCCCCCTTCTTTTAACATTTCTGTCATGATCCTGTCAGTTCCAGCTGCTTTACGCCCTTTCATTCTACATAATGCCTCACGCACCTCCTCCACACTCGCATCCTGTTCTTCTTTACTCCTAAAAGATGGTATCCCTCCTTGGCCAGTGCATGAAATTACCGCTTCCCTTTCTTCGTCGACATTTAAAAGTTCCTCAAAATATTCTCGCCATCTACCCAAAACCTCCATCTCCCCATCTACTAACTCCCCTACTCTGTTTTTAACTGACAAATCCATACTTTCCCTAGGCTTTCTTAACTTGTTTAGCTCGATCCAAAGTTTTTTCTTATTTTCATTAAAATTTCTTGACTGCCTCTCCCACTCTATCATCCACTCTCCTTTTGCACTCTCTCACCACTCTCTCTACCTTTCTTTTACTCTCCATATACTCTACTCTTCTTATAACACTTCTGCTTTGTAAATACCTCTCATAAGCTAACTTTTTCTCTTTTATCACACCCTTTACTCCATCATTCCACCAATCACTCCTCATTCCTCCTGCACCCACCCTCCTATAACCACAAACTTCTGCCCCACATTCTAATACTGCATTTTTAAAACTATTCCAACCCTCTTCAATTCCCCCACTAATCATACTTGCACCAGCCCACCTTTCTGCCAATAGTTGTTTATATCTCACCCGAACTTCCTCCACCCTTAGTTTATACACTTTCACCTCCCTCTTGCTTGTTGTTGCCATTTTCCTCTTTTCCCATCTACCTCTTACTCTAACTGTAGCTACAACTAAATAATGATTCGATATATCAGTTGCCCCTCTATAAACGTGTACATCCTGGAGCCTACCCATCAACCTTTTATCCACCAATACATAATCTAACAAACTATTTTCATTACGTGCTATATCATACCTTGTATATTTATTTATCCTCTTCTTCATAAAATATAGTAGTAGGTTGGTAGACAGCAACCACCCAGGGGGGTACTACCATCCTACCAAGTGAGTGTGAAACGAAAGCCTGTAATTGTTTTACATGATGGTAGAATTGCTGGTGTCTTTTGTCTGTCTCATAAATATGCAAGATTACAGGTACGTCTTGCTATTTCTACTTACACTTAGGTCACACTACACATACATGTACATGTTTATTTATACACACTCATCTAAGTTTTCTTTGATTTTATCTTAATAGTTCTTGGTCTTATTACTATTCCTTTTATGTCCCTGGGGAAGTGGAATAAGAATCTTTCCTCCGTAAGCCATGCGTGTTGTAAAAGTCTACTAAAATACCGGGAACAATGGGCTAGTAACCCTTTTTCCTGTAATAATTACTAAAAAGAATAAGAAGAAAATTGTCAAAGTGGAAGTTATGCAAATGATAAGAAAGAGATGATTGTGGATCTTATGAATGAGAATAAGCTGGACGTCCTGGCTTTAAGTGAAACAAAGCTGAAGGGGGTGGGAGTTTCAGTGGAGAGGAATAAATGGGATTAGGTCAGGGGTTTCAAATAGAGTTAGAGCTAAAGGAGTAGCAATAATGTTGAAGGATAAGTTATGGCAGGAAAAGAGGGACTACAAATGTATTAACTCAAGGATTATGTGGAGTAAAATAAAGGTTGGATGTGAAAAGTGGGTTATAGTAAGCGTATATGCACCTGGAGAAGAGAGAAGTGTAGAGGAGAGAGAGATTTTGGGAAATGTTGAGTGAATGCGTGGGGAGTTTTGAACCAAGTGTGAGAGTAATGGTGGTTGGTAATTTCAATGCTAAAGTGGACAAAAAATGTTGTGTAGGGAGTAGTAAGTAAATCTGGAATGCCAGGGGTAAATGAAAATGGGGAGCCTTTAATTGAGCTATGTGTAGAAAGAGGTTTGGTAATAAGTAATAAAATCGCAAATAAACTATAAAAAACATACGAAAAAACACTGCAAAATAGCTGTTTTAATCAAAAATTGTGGTCTCATTTTTTCTCTCATTATGCACTATGTGCTGCAGGATTTGTTTTATGTGGTGCGCACATACCACATAGATGTATTCTCTCATATCAAGGCCAAAATTTACTGCTCACAGCTTATCAGAGTGAGCTGAGCTCATGACGTAGATCTACTGTTTGGACCCTCACCGTAAAGCCGTAGATCTACAGCACGGACCCTCAAGGGGTTAACAAAAAAGTAAATTAGTTGGTTGCATCAACAACTTTGGCCAAACTGAAACCTGAGTCAGCAGGTGAATGGAATGTCTCCATCTCCCCTCAAAATACTACTGCTATGAGGTTAACATAATAGGTCAACCCTTGCAACACACTTACCCATACATGTTCCCTCATTTTATTAGCCAAATAAACAACTCTGCCTTACCTAGCAAGGTGTGGGGAGTCTCTAGAATATGCAATGTGTTTAGGCAGTCAGCCAGTGTTACAACAGCTTGTACATACTATACATCAATTTACAATTTTCTCATTTAAACATTTAGGGTACTCTTATTTTCAATCACCAGTATATTTAACAATTGCAAAAATACAGCTGGAGTAGATACATCACTGTTAGAGGCACAGTGACTGGAAAGTGGAATGACTTCAGTGAAGAAGGGGTGGAGGCAGACTCCATATATAGTTTTAAGAATAGGTACAACAGGGCCCACAAGGCTAGTAATATGTGAACCTGGCAAGCAGCAACTTGAGGAGCAGGACCAAAAGCTAAGACTCAACCCCTGAAACTACATAGAGGCAAATACATATAGGTAAGGAATGTGCACTTACAGTGTAATTACAATAATGCAAGAGGTTATTACCAATGGGGGTTAATAATTTGAACGAAGTCAATCTTCTTCTAAACTTTGGAATCCTGACATTTATGTGCTGAAGGTTCTCTTTAAACCTTTAGTACAGGGGTTTTAGATAAATAATGATTTCATAATTTATATAAATTTTGGAAACATTAGTTAGGTAAAAATATGCTGTCTAGTGGACATGACCTTTTACTCGCTTACCAAGAATGGAGGGAGTCTGGGGGGGGGGGGGGGGCGGCACTGCTCTTATACTGGTCAGCAGACAGAGAAAATACATGAATGACACTAACCCAAGTTTCACACATTATACTTCTCTCTTAAGATTTAACCCTTAAACTGTCCAAATGTAGATCTACGTTCATGTGTGTAGCGCTCCAAACGTAGATCTACATTTTTTTACATGCTTTCCAATGGAGAAAATAAAGGTCAGAGCACTACGCACGTGAACGTGGATCTACTTTTGGACAGTTTAAGGGTTAAGGCATGTATTACCTGTCTCACTTTGTCATTTTGGATGCACTTTTCATTCATGCTTACATGAAATCACACTTTGAGACAGTGCCTCGAAAGAGGACTTACTGTAGTGTAGTCAACCCCTATGATGTATACAGCCAGACCATACATTGTACCCAGTCAGTCATATTTCATGAAGTAAGCCACTTGTCTCCATATATCTCCTCAACTCACATTTTCTTCACCACCTCTGCCTCGCTCACTTAGAAGTTGAATGTAGATAAAAAAAAATACTTATTCTATACACTTTACAATTATATTAATTTTCTGTACTTTATTTCTCTCTCTCTCTCATTTGTAATAAGACTAACACAAAGTATGCGGTACTCCATAGGCAGTTCAAAGAATCTAATCGATGAGAAGAAATTTCATTTTCTTATCAAAAATCAGGTTACCTTGAAAAATGCCAAATTCCTGGGCAAAAGGGAGCCAGATTTGATTTTTTTGTATGTATACTGTAATACTAGAGCTACAATACATCCATTATACACTTCCAGTAACTCTAATGTTAACCACTATGAAAATAACAGATGCAAACCTCCAGGGTTAGTATGCTTTACTTTATCCAACCACTAGCACTGTAATTATTTATATTAATACCGAGGATGCTGCAAAATCTCTACTCCATACAAGCAACAAACCAAGGATGCAAATTAAAAAATTATGGTAGTATTATTAAAACTTACGATTCATTAAGAGGTCCTGGGTATGGTTCAGTCTTTCGGTACAGAGATGACAAATGAACAGACAAAATCAGAGCTGGAAGGAAGAAGAAGAAGACCCAGCCCACACTTGCCCAGAAGCCATTCTGTAAAAGTATAATAAATGTACATATAAATTTTTCATTAATATATTGGTAAAAATTACATTGGCAAAAATTTAAACAAGGGAGTCATTACTGGAGTGAAGTACTATCATACTAGTTAAGTGAACATTTCTCATGTCAAAATACACTGCAGTTGTCTTTGGGAAAAAAAATGAGGCACAATTAATGAAAATTTGTTGCCTATCTTCTGTCCAGAATATATTCATACTAATAGTTTTGAATTAATACTATATTTGTCAAATTTTAACCCTTTGACTGTCACGGCCGTATATATACATCTTACAAGGTACCGTGTTTGACGTATATATACTCAAATTCTAGCGACTTCAAATCAAGCAGGAGAAAGCAGGTAGGCCCACATGTGAGAGAATGGGTCTGTGTGGTCAGTGTGCACCATATAAAAAAAATCCTGCAGCACGCAGTGCATAATGAGAAAAAAAAAACTCCGACCGTTTTTTTTTTAATTAAAATGCAGACTTTGTGGTCTATTTTTGTATAGTATTTATGGTTGTATTCTCGTTTTCTTGGTCTCATTTGATAGAATGGAAAACATATTATAGAAATAGAGGTGATTTTGATTGATTTTACTATAAAAAGAACCTAGAAATGGAGCTCAAAGTAGGGGAAATGTTTGATTTTTGCCAATGTTCAAAAGTAAATAAATGATGCCATTGTCCAATAAATGTCCAACTAGCCATTCTAATATGCAGTCATGAATGGGTTGATGTTATTTATACAATTATTACAGTATTGCAGTAGTCTGCATAATAGTAAGTCTTCTATTTTTTGTTTGAATAAAAATTCAAAATAGAAAGCAAGAGTAATATCAGAGGGGCCTGGAGACATGACTGATGAGCAAAGAAAATGTTATTTTAGAGCCAGGAATGTCTGCATTGTTCATTCTGGACCTTATTTTGAAATTGTCATATTTTTTAGTTTTCGTGAAATTGGCCAAATTGCAAATTTCTGACCACATTATTAGGTAGTTGAAATCGGTAAATGGGCAGTTTCTTGTACTCAATCGATAGAAAAAATGGAGTTCTAAAGAAATAGCTATGAGTTTGGGCGACTGGAACAATGGAATTAGCCGAAAATAGGGCTCAAAGTGGGCGAAATCGCCGATTTGTAAACAGCGCCGCGGTCGCTAACTTCACGAGAGCATAATTCCGTCAGTTTTCCATCAAATTTCGTTTTTTTGGTGTCATTACAATCGGGAAAAGATTCTCTATCATTTCATAAGAAAAAATAATTTTTTTTCTTTTTTTTAAATTTTGCGACACCAGGAGACACCTCAGGATTGGGGGTTGCGACAGTCAAAGGGTTAATGCTTTTCAAAAAATAATAACCAACATGTGCCATATTGCATATACAGTCAAGATTTAAATCTATATACAGTCAATTTTTAAATCTTTATGTCTGTGCTCTACCAAGATAATAGGTTAGTAAACAGCAACCACCCAGGAAGGTAATTGTTTTACATGATGGTAGATGTGCTGGTGTCTTTTTTCAGTCTCATAAACATGCAAGATTTCAGGTACGTCTTGCTACTTCTACTTACACTTAGGTCACTATACATGCATATACACACATATATACACACACCCCTCTGGATTTTCTTCTATTTTCTTACTAGTTCTTGTTTTTGTTTATTTCCTCTTATCTTCATGGGGAAGTGGACTTCCTCAGTAAGCCATGGGTGTCGTAAGAGGCAACTAAAATGCCGGGAGCAAGGGGCTAATAACCCTTTCTTCTATATACATTACTAAAATTAGAAAGAGAAACTTTTTTTTGCTTTTTTGGGGCCAACCTGCTTCAGTGGGATGCAGCCTGTTTGTTGAAAGAAGAAGTCTGTGCTCTATAGTATTGCCTTTTCAATGTATATAAAGAACACAATAATCTGAGCCCATGCATTGCAAGTGGGTGAATAAAAAAGGGAAATTTACCTCACCTAGAACACATGGGTTTAACCCTTTGACTGTTTCGGTCATATATGTACTTCTTACGAGCCAATGTGTTTGACGTGTATATACTCAAAAATTTTAGCGGCTTCAAATCAAGCAGGAGAAAGCTGGTAAGACCACATGTGAGAGAATGGGTCTGTGTTGTCAGTGTGCACCATATAAAAAAAAATCCTGCAGCACGCAGTGCATAATGAGAAAAAAAACTCCGACCATGTTTTTGGATTAAAAAGCCGAATTTCAGATGCATTTTTGTATAGTTTTTATGGTTATTTTCTTGTTTTCTTGGTCTCATTTGATAGAATGGAAAACATGTTATAGACATAGCAGTGATTTTGATTGGTTTTACTATGAAAAGAACCTTGAAATGGAGCTCAAAGTAGGGGAAATGTTTGATTTTTGCCTATGTTCAAAAGTAAACAAATGATGTCATTTTCCAATAAATGTCCAACTAGCCATTCTAATATGCAGTCATGAATGGGTTGATATTATTTATACAATTATTACAATATTGCAGCAGTCTGCATAACAGCAAATCTTCTATTTTTTGTTTGAATAAAAATTCAAAATAGAAAGCAAGAGTAATATCAGAGGGGTCTGGAGACATGACTGATGAACAAAGAAAATGTTATTTTAGAGCCAGGAATATCTTCATTGTTCATTCTGAACCCTATTTTGAAATTGGCATATTTTTTAATTTGCTTGAAACTGGCCAAATTGCCAATTTCTGACCACTTTATTGGGTAGTTGAAATTGGTAAATGGGCAGTTTCTTGTACTCAGTCGATAGAATAAATGGAGTTCTAAAAAATAGCTATGAGTTTGGTCAACTGGAACAAGGGAATTAGCCGAAAATAGGGCTCAAAGTGGGCAAAATCGCCGATTCATAATTATCGCTGAGGTTGCTAACTTTGTGAGAGCATAAGTTTTTCATCAAATTTCGTACTTTTGGTGTCATTACCATCGGGAAAAGATTCTCTATCATTTCATTAGATAAAATCATTTTTTTTTTTTTCAAAAATTTTGCGACACCAGGAGACACCTCAGGATTTGGGGTTGTGACAGTCAAAGGGTTAAATCATAAGAACATCTGATAAAGAAAGCAATGTCAAGATGATTGTAAATAGCAAAAGATCGCTAAAGAGCTATAAATAATTCAAGAACCCTATCAAAAGCTTGCATATAATGTATACAAATGAAGAAATTCTATATATGTACCCAGCAAATTTTTCAGTGTATAGAAGACTCAAATTAGAATATGCAGCTGTAATGTGGTGATCACATCTAAAGGAAACATACAGAAAGAATAAAAAAGTTAACCCTTTCACTGTTGAAGCCCCTGATCACAAATTTGCTCTTAATGTCGAATATAATGCATAATGTGTATATATCCACTCATTGTATGCAATACAATAACCACGCAAATACTGTTATCATTATATTGTTTACAAAACATGTTTACACTAACCCACACTGTCTTCCCCCACCACCCACGCTGTCTTCCCCACCAACCATACCATCTTCCCTACCACATGGAAATAAGTCACTTAGACTTTTTTGGGTTATCCTAGGTAATCTACACATATGCTGCTATGTATGATTTATTTATTTATTTATTTATTTAAAAATTTGAGCACACATACAGAGGTACAAAAAATACAGATAAGAGCAGCATGCCAAAGCCACTTATACTATGCATAGCATTACGGGCTGGCTTAAAATTAACTTAAGATGAACTAAGCAATGATGACATCAGTGATAAAACTTTAATGTAAACAGATTACTATAAAGCACAAGTGAGTATTACAAAGACAGGTCATATGGTTGTATGCATTGTTGTACATTCAGTAGAATGGAGTATTCTGTTAGGTAGTGTATTTAAAAAATAATAAAGTTAGATTGGGTTTTAGGTTTAACATTTATGTGATATAATTGTGAGAAACATTTAAGATATACAATTTATAAGGTTCAGTTTTTTCAGTATTTACTTGGTTTTGGGTGAGTAAGGATCTTTGAAAAGAGACTTGAATTTATAAACGGGTAGTGTTTCTTTTATATTTACAGGTAATGAGTTCCAGATTTTAGGGCCTTTATGTGCATTGATTTTTTGCATAGTGTGAGATGGACACGAGGAACATCAAAGGTGATCTGTCCCTTTGTGTTATGGTCATGGTTCTGTTGAGGTTGGCAAGGAGATGTTTGAGGGGAGGGTTATATCAGAGTTAAGTGTTCTATGTATGTAATAGGTGCAGTAATAAGTATGAATGTTTTGTATGGTGAATAGGTTTAGTGTATTGAATATTGGTGGAGTGTGCTGCCTATAGTGAGAATTTGTTATCATTCTAACTGCAGCCTTTTGTTGGGTAATTAGTGGTCTGAGATGGTTACTTGTTGTTGAGCCCCATGCACAAATTCCATAGGTGAGATAGGGGTAAAAAAGAGTGATATAGGGCCAGGGGGGGCTGACTGTGGAGCATAGTACCGTATCTTCGATAGTATGCCTACAGTCTTGGAAATTTTCTTAGAAATTTGTTGTATATGTATGAAATTTGAGTCTATTATCAAGGTGGATTCCTAGTTTTTTCCCCTTTGTTAGCTTTGTGATAGGTGACCCGTTTATCATTATGTTAAGAGGGACATCTGTAGCTCTGTTACCAAACTGAATGAAGTAGGTTTTGTCAATGTTTAGTGTAAGTTTGTTAGTCCTCATCCAGGTAGATATTTTCTGTAATTCGGTATTTACAGTATTGCTAGCGTGACTGGGCTCGGGTGGGAGAAGTCGTATGTAGTGTCATCTGCAAATAGTGTGGGTTTGAGTAATTGCGAAGCTTTTGGGTAGGGTCTTTTATGTATAGGAGAAAAGAGAAGAGGGCCAAGGACACTTCCCTGTGGGACACCAACTGTAATTGGTTGTGCAGAGAGTTTGCCCCATTTGCATACACATATTGGCTTCTGTTGCTGAGGTATGACTTGGGTGTTGGGGGAGTGCCCTCTTATACCATAGTGTGACAATTTTACGTGGAGCAAAGTCATGGTTAACTGTATCAAAAGCTTCACGTAAGTCAATAAAGATCCCCGGGGGACTTCTTTTTTCTCTATTGCAGTGTATTATGTTCTAGCATGTGTATAATAGCATCATTAGTATTTTTATTTGGCCTGAATCCAAATTGGCAGGGGTTGAGTATGTTTTGGGAGATAAGGTAGGAGTAGATTCTTTTTATGAATTATTTTTCGAAGATTTTTGAGAGAGGGTGTAAGTTGGATATTGGCCTATAGTTATTCAACTCTTTTTGGTCTCCTCCTTTGTGGATCGGGGTGACCCTTGCTATTTTGAGTACTGTAGGGAAGGTGGAGATTCAATGGATTTGTTAAAGAGTGTTGCAATGATTGGTGATAGCACTTGTGACATTTTTTTGTATATAAAGGGTGGTAAGGTATTTAAATCTCCCTGCCTTGTTTTTTTAGCGTGTTGATAACAAGGGAGACTTCGTATGGGTTAGTCGGAGCTAGGAACAGTGTTTTCGGGTAGTTGCCAGTGAGGTAGTCATTTGGTGGGGTATCTGAGCTTGGGATTTTATTGGCAAGGTTTTGTCCTATAGTGGGAAGAAGTCTTGAGTCTGTTTGCTGTTTCTGTTGGTGGGATTTTGGGGTTCATCTGTTTTTGCTAATTTTATTTCGCTATTTCGTGATATCTTTTTTGTTCTAGAATTTCTGATAGGGTTTTTCCAGGTCATTTTTATATCACCTCGTAAGTTGGATAATCTGTTCTCATAATACAATTTTTTTGCCCTTCTTATCAGGCTGGTTAGGATTGACGGAGTAACGTTTTGTTTGGTCTCTGGTTATGCGACCATTCTTTTACTGTTTTTCATATTGGTTTTTTGTATTTATGGATTTGAGAATGCTGGGTTTTAACCAGGGACTGTTCAGTCTCTTAGCTGTCATCTGTTTAGTTTTTTTAGGGCAGTGCTTGTTATAGAGGTATTGGGTCTTTTTTAAAAAATTATTAATACATTCGTCAATATCTGTATAGATTTCTAGCTCAGTGTGCCGTCGATGTTTGCTACTGCTGTTGTGAAGTTATTAATGGCTGCCTCATTGTAAAGTCTGAAGGTGCTTTAGTAGTGTTTTGGGGGTAATTTACAAGAGTTGTTATGAGAAAAGTAGGGTAGTGGTCTGTGGTATTATCTGTAATTATGCCTGATTTTAAAGGGGGATATGGTGTTGGTCCAGATGTGGTAAAGTGGGGAAAACCACTAGTCTCTGTAACTCTTGTAGGTTTTGTTACTGTTGTAGCAACATACAGTTACTCATTGTTTTGTGAATTCAGTACGTGTGGGTCCTGGTCTTGCAGGAGTTTATATTGAAGTCACCTGAGAGTAGTAAGTGATCTTTGTTCATGCGTGCATCAGTTTTCATACTTCCTAGGTTTTGACTAAATTGGCTAATGTTTGACTGTGGAACTGGGTAAATGTTTATCAATGTGAGAGGTTTTTGTAGGTATTTGGATTAAATTTTGGGCTATTATATTCCCATTTTTCATCCCTTTGTGCAAGTATTAGTGATACATTCTAGTTGGTCTGAGTAGATATGGCTGTGCCACCCCCTTGTTGGTCTGGCCTACAGTTGTGTATGGCTGGTAACCAGGAATGGCATAGACATCTGTACTATCAGGCTTTAGCCGGTTTCAGTTAGTGTAATGATGGAAACATATTGGCATGTAAGGAATTTAGTAATGCTATGAGGTCATGTAATGCTTGCTTAAAGATCTGATATTGTATTTAAAAGATAGTTATGTTGTTGTTGGCATGAGAAGTGCCTTTAAATTGTTCTGCAGTGTAGTAATTACAGAAACTGTTTGATTCATTTAAGTCATTAAATAAGAGGTTGGTATCAGGATCATGCTTGTAATCATAGATTTGTAGGTAAATTTCTATAGTTAGAATTAAGTATAAAAACAAAGTAAATAGTCTTAAGCTAAAAAATAGCACCTGAATTATTTAACAAATGTAAAATAATGAGCTAAGGTAGTTTTTTTTTTTTTTTTTTTTTTTTTTTTTTTTAAGCTAAATAAAGGAGACAATATAAAAGGGACAAATTACAAATAAAGTGATAATAAAATAATGGAGCTTGGGAATATGATAGTAGGTAGTACTAAAAAAGGTAATTCTTTAAAGTTAGAATTATAGTATAAATAATAATATAAAAGGGACTAATGAAGTTGTGGTGAACAATAAAGTGGTAATCAAATAAATGAGCTTTGGAATATAATGGAAAAATTGTGAAACTTATTCTACTTTAGCACCTGAGAATAGCACTTGATTATTTTAACAATTGTGAATGTATAAACTAGGGTAGTTATATAAAGCTAAAAAAAAGGAGAAAATATATAAGGGACTAAAATTAAGTAATGGTAAACAAAGTTAAATGGACAGGTGGTCACTATGAAATAATATTGGTTTAGGAGTAAGATTGATTTGTAATATTAAATAAATTGAGCAGTTTATTGCACAATAAAAGTAAAAAAAATGAGGTAGTTGGTACTAGCTAGCAAAAGATAGTTTTGGTACTTGCAAAAAAGTAATTGGAATATACACTAATTGCATACACAATGAAAAGTGACTAAAAAAAACAAGTAGTGATAAACAAAATTAAATGGACAGGTAAGAATAATGAATATTATTAATTTGGAGTAAGATTTGACTTGTAATTTAAAATTATGAGCAATTAATAGCAGTAAGAAAGAAGTATAGAGTATTGGAGGTATTTCATTAGCTAGTGATGAAAAATAATAAAAATAATAATGTACAATATAATAGTAACGTACACTATATGCACCATACGTATATATGTATTAAGGGCACTTAATCTATGTAACTGTATTTGTGAATACATGAATAAACACTCATTTATTCTTTGAGACATGGGAAAATATGAGTTTCCTCTTGTGCTGTGGTACAAGTAAACATAAATGAGATGGCCCATCACCAAAGGTGGAAGGTTGATGGTCATCTGGGTTTTCAGCACTATTTCTAGTATCCTGGGCATTGCTTTTGGTCACAAACTCTTCAAAACCATGAGATTCATCTTCACTGACACTTCAATCTGTGTTAGAACTATCACTTGGGAAGGGAAGAGTCCCAATTCGCCAGGAAGTGAGGCATTCCTTACCGCTAGGTTTGGTGACCAAGGTGTACTGAATTAGCACTCCCACAATGCACTGCAGCCCCCCCATTTTTTTTATATTGCACACAGTAACCACACAGACCCATTCTCTCACATGTATGTCTGCCAGCATAGTATTACGAGACCAACACTGGCTTCCAAGACATAATATTATGGAACTAACAGTGAAAGCATTAACCCTTTGACTGTTTCAGGCCCCTCTCTGAAACTGTCATTCTATGTCGCCAAATATTTGAAAAAAAAAAAATTATTTTTTCTTATGAAAATGTTAGGAATATTTTTAGTAGTGTTTTAAGCCTAAAAAAAAATTTTTGC
Source organism: Cherax quadricarinatus (assembly GCF_026875155.1). Classification (NCBI taxonomy): domain Eukaryota; kingdom Metazoa; phylum Arthropoda; class Malacostraca; order Decapoda; family Parastacidae; genus Cherax; species Cherax quadricarinatus. The sequence continues at coordinate 8,114,033 of NC_069418.1, forward strand.
CATCAGTACTTACCGAGATATAGAGCCGCAAAGTTTGCAGAAAGTGACGTGCGTACGGCAACAGCGGCGACTGCCGCCCACCCGGTATTCTTTTATTTACTCTAATTCAAAGGTTTCTTGCATTTTTCAATATTTTTCTGTTCCAGGTAACTTATGTGGCCTGTGAGACCAATGTAAGGTGCATTCTTCAAATATACACTCATTGTTTACAACACAATAACAGAACAAACTTTATCACTATTTGTGTATACACTTTGTTTCACAAAAAAAACAATACAAAACAATGTTTATTACTATTGTTTCCCTTTAAAATATAACATATGTACAGTCACTAAACACGTTCCTAGAAAATGCTGCAGCTTTTTGGAACTCTTTGAAACATGGGTATATTTCAGAGGGGGGACTTCACACTCCTCACACATAAAACGAGTGTCTCTGCGTGTTTGTGGGCGTTTTGTGGTATGCATACATATATAAACCTTTCTGAGCATTTTTCTTGGCAGTAGTAGGAGGCAGTTGTATGGGGGAGTGATTTACCAGGCCTCATCGAGATGACGTTGGTGGGCGCTGGTCTATTGCAGGAGTTGCTCCTTGGTACTTTGCAATTATTTGTCTGATTACTGACAGGCAAAATTCACCATATTTTGGTGTTTTGTTGGTCTTCAACTTGTATATGTTATAAGCATTTAGCATAGAGATATGAACAAGATGGAAAAAAAGTTTTATATACCACTTATAACTCTTGCGTACACAGTCTGCAAACCCAATCTTCATGTCACATTTGTCCACTAAGCGCATATTGAGGTTGTAGTCCATGTAGTCTGTTGTCCCTGCCACTGGGTACCATTTCGTTTCTGTGAACTGATGTCAACAATGTGACATCACGTTTGTCATGCCACCGAAATGCCATGATGTCATTGGCAGCAAAGGCTTGCACCTCACCTCTGCGAGTGCCAGCGTTGAACCTTGGCATATGTTTACGATTACCACGCACTGTGCCACACACGTCTGTCAAGTTCACTCGCAAGAAATCATGAGTAAGGGCTTGTGTACCAGTTATCAGTAAATAACATATGCCCCTTACCAAGATATGGTTCCATCATTGTTCGAACCACATCACCAGAGATACCCAATAACTTCATGGTATCTCTCAAAGTATTACTGCCAGTGTACACAATGATATCCAAAACTAGACCACTTCTGCAATCACACAGTACAAATAACTTTATACCAAAGTGTTTCCTCTTGCTTGGTATATATTGCTTGAATGAGAGTCTTCCTTTGAATAAAATCAAGGACTCATCAATAACAAGCTTCCTGAAGGGGTAAAAATACATGCAGCACTTTTGTTTCAGGTACATAAACACATTTCTGATCTTATATAACCTGTCGCTTCTGTCAGGCCTGGTTTTGTCTGGAAAAGTGTAAAAATACGTAACAGTATCAGGAAACGATTGACACCTATAATGTCCACTAAAACCTGGAGTTGAAATCAGGCATTCTGTTGCCCAGTATGTGGTGACAGTGTGCTTATACACATGTGGTTTAAGCATTATTGTGGGAAAAAACAGGTAATCTCTGCCACAGTTGTCTCCTTTCCACTTTGTGTAGCCGTGATTTTGGCGAGAGAATTGTATTTGCCATGGTGTAATCACAGTATGTGTTTGTTTCCCTGACAATGATGTCCATCAGGGGTTCATCGAAGAATAACTCAAAGCAGTCCCGGGTTTACTGGCATTGTTCCAAGTGGACAAGATGGCTTTATTCCACTTTGTGGTTTCATCAAAGTCATGGGGACTGGGAAAGAATCGTCACCGTCCTGCCAATCCCCGATGCGGTCTGCTGGTGGGGTCTGGATATTGTACCGTGGTTGTGGTTGTGCAGGTTGTGGTGGTGCAGGTTGGTGGAGTGTGGGGGAGGGTGGGGGCTGGTTGTTGTGCTGAGTCAGCAGCGTGGGTAGTAGCGTGGCCCGCTGATGGTGCCACTGGGCCGTGCCACCCTCACTATCACACCACCTGCCTCCTCCCTCACTGTCACCATTCATACACATCGTTACAATATCGTCATCTTCACTATCAGGTCATGGTGTAGGGCCACGGGATGTGCCCCAGAGTTTCTCCTCCCCCTTTGGGAAAAACATATGAAACACTACCAGACCGCATGCTTACGTCGTACATACTGCCGCTGCACTGGGGAATATTCACTCTCACTGTCACTAGAACTGCTTTCAATGACCTTGAAATCACTATCACTATCACTTTCTATCATCTGGGTGTTGTACATGACCAAATAGTTTCCTCTTTCGTCCTGGTACAGGCGACGTGAACGTGAACAAGCCGGCACGCACCAGAGGTGGAAGGTTGTGGGTCATCTGGGTTTTCATCACTAATTACGTTATCCTGGGCACTTTTTCCCCGGGAACACTCACTTCAAAACCCTGGAATTCACTGTCAAATGACATTTTCATCGCTGTTTGAGCTATCACTTGGGAACAAAACACCTCCAATCCGCCGAGGAGTGAGGAACTTCTTACCGAGAGGCATGGTGAAAATGGACTAACAGCATGGCATTCCCACGATGCACCGCTGGGTCCCAGATTTTTTTCACAGGGTGCACACAGACCACTGAGACCCATTCTCTCTCGTGTAGGCCTACCAGGCCTTTGGCGCTTGATTTGAAGCCGCTAGAATTTGTGCGTATAAATACGTCAGAAACATTGGCTCGTAAGACGTATTTATACGTCGGAAACAGTCAAAGGGTTAAGAGAAATACAGCAAGCTAAATCTAAGAATCATTAAAGACCAACAAGGAACTAATAATGTACAGAAAAAACTCGGGACATGCCTTCTTTGTAAAATGAAACAAAATAACCAGATACCTATTTATACAAGGGTAAAAAAAAAAAGTTAAATAAAAACATTTCTTGAAATTGGTAATAAAATGAGCAGAGACCACAATTTAAAAAAATGCCATAAATATAATAAAATGTACTTTGTTTTATTGAAGTACTGCAGTTGTCTAGAATACAGTAAAAGGTAAAATGTACTAAAACCTTTGAGCATTTATAGACTGATCTGATATATTCAAGAAGGATGGGCTTCATAATCTTACATCTATGCTTGTAACTTCAAACTGTTAATTGCAAACAGACAATTAATACATGTAATAGGACTTTTTTTAATTAACGACTGTCTCCTGCCACTACAGGATGACCAGAGAAAAAAATGATCACATTCACTCAACTGCCATCTTTCCAGAGAAGTGATGACATCACTATCAGATTATCCTCCAACTGCAACATCTCCATCTTCTCCATTATCTCTGCCTCCATCATCTCCTCCTAAATCATCTCCTCCTAAATCATCTCCTCCACCATCACTATCTCCATCATCTCCTCATCCATCTTTTCTTCCATCTCCTCCTCCTCTTCCATTATCTCCTCCTCCATCATCTCCTCCTCCCCTTCCTCCACCATCTCCTCCATCATTTCTTACTCCATCATCTCTTACTTCATTTTTTTTTTTTTATTTTATTTAGAAATTTAGCATACAAACAGAGGTACAAAAAATACAGGTAAGAGCAGCATGCCAAAGCCACTTATATGCATAGCATTACGGGCTGGCTTAAAATTAACTCAAGATTAACTAAGCAATGATGAAATCAGTGATAAGACATTATTGTAAACAGATAACTATAAAATACAAATGAGTATTACAAAGACAGGTCCAATGGTTGCATGCATTACTGTTCATTCAGTAGAATGGAGTATTCTGTTAGGTAGTGTATTTAAAAAAATAAAGTTAGGTTTAACATTTGTGTGATATAATTGTAAGTAACATTTAGGATATACAATTTATATGGTTCAGTTATTCAGTATTTATTTGGTTTTGAGTGAGTAAGTGAACTTTGAGAAGAGACTTGAATTTATAAACAGGTAGTGTTTCTTTTATATTTACAGGTAATGAATTCCAGATTTTAGGGCCTTTTATGTGCATTGAGTTTTTGCATAGCGTGAGATGGACACGAGGAACATCAAAGAGTGATCTGTGCCTTGTATTATGGTCATGTGTTCTGTTGAGGTTGGCAAGGAGATGTTTGAGGGGAGGGTTAATATCAGAGTTAAGTGTTCTATGTATGTAATAAGTGCAATAATAAGTATGGATGTTTTGTATGGTGAGTAGGTTGAGTGCTTTGAATATTGGTGGAGTGTGCTGCCTGTAGTGAGAATTTGTTATCATTCTAACTGCAGCCTTTTGTTGGGTAATTAGTGGTCTGAGATGGTTAGTTGTTGTTGAGCCCATGCACAAATTCCATAGGTGAGATAGGGGTAAATAAGAGAGTGATAAAGGGCCAGGAGGGCTGACTGTGGAATATAGTACCGTATCTTCGATAGTATGCCTACAGTCTTGGAAATTTTCTTAGAAATTTGTTGTATATGTTTATGAAATTTGAGTCTATTATCGAGGTGGATTCCTAAGAATTTTCCCTCTGTTAGCTTTGTGATAGGTGATCCGTTTATCGTTATGTTAAGAGGTACATCTGTAGCTCTGTTACCAAACTGAATGAAGTAGGTTTTGTCAATGTTTAGTGTAAGTTTGTTAGTCCTCATCCAGGTAGATATTTTCTGTAATTCGGTGTTTACAGTATTTGCTAGCGTGACTGGGCTCGGGTGAGAGAAGACGTATGTGGTGTCATTGAGTAATTGCGAAGCATTTGGTAGGTCATTTATGTATAGGAGAAAGAGAAGAGGGCCAAGGACACTTCCCTGTGGGACACCAACTGTAATTAGTTGTGCGGAAGAGCTTGCCCCATTTGCGTATACATATTGGCTTCTGTTGCTGAGGTAAGACTTGAGGTAGTTGAGGGAGTGCCCTCTAATACCATAGTGTGACAATTTTACGTGGAGCAAGTCATGGTCAACCGTATCAAAAGCTTTACCTAAGTCAATGAAGATCCCCAGTGGGACTTCTTTTTTCTCTATTGCAGTGTATATATGTTCTAGCATGTGTATAATAGCATCATTAGTATTTTTATTAGGCCTGAATCCAAATTGGCAGGGGTTGAGAATGTTATGGGAGATGAGGTAGGAGTGGATTCGTTTATGAATTAATTTTTCGAAGATTTTTGAGAGAGGGTGTAAATTGGATATTGGCCTATAGTTATTCAACTCTGTTTGGTCTCCTCCTCTATGGATCGGGGTGACCTTTGCTATTTTGAGAACTGTAGGGAAGGTGGAGGATTCAATGGATTTGTTAAAGAGTGTTGCAATGATTGGTGATAGTACTTGTGACGCTTTTTTGTATATAAAGGGTGGTAAGGTATTTAAATCTCCTGCCTTGTTTTTCAGTGCGTTGATAATAAGGGAGACTTCGTATGGGTTAGTCGGAGCTAGGAACAGTGTGTTCGGGCAGTTGCCAGTGAGGTAGTCATTTGGTGGGGTATCTGAGCTTGGGATATTATTGGCAAGGTTTTGACCTATAGTGGAGAAGAAATCATTGAGTTTGTTTGCTGTTTCTGTTGGTGGGAGTTGGGGTTCATCTGATTTTGCTAATTTTATTTCGCTATGTCGTGATATCTTTTTTGTTCCCAGAATTTCTGATAGGGTCTTCCAGGTCTTTTTTATATCACCTCGTAAGTTGGATAATCTGTTCTCATAATACAATTTTTTTGCCCTTATCAGGCTGGTTAGGATTGACGAGTAACGTTTTGTTTGGTCTCTGGTTATGTGACCCATTCTGTACTGTTTCTCATATCAGTGTTTTGTATTTATGGATTTGAGAATGCTGGGTGTTAGCCAGGGACTGTTCAGTCTCTTAGCTATCATCTGCTTAGTTTTTTTAGAGCAGTGCTTGTTATAAAGGTATCGGGTCTTTTTTAGAAAATTATTAAAACATTCGTCAATATCTGTATAGATTTCTAGCTCAGTGTGCCAGTCAATGTTTGTTACTGCTGTTGTGAAGTTATTAATGGCTGCCTCATTGTGAAGTCTGAAGGTGACTTTAGTAGTGTCTTGGGGTAATTTACCAAGAGTTGTTATGAGGAAAGTAGGGTAGTGGTCTGTGGTATTATCTGTAATTATGCCTGATTTTAAAGGGGATATGGTGTTGGTCCAGATGTGGTCAAGTAGGGAAACACTAGTCTCTGTAACTCTTGTAGGTTTTGTTACTGTTGGTAGCAACATGCAGTTACTCATTGTGTTTGTGAATTCAGTAACGTGTGGGTCCTGGTCTTGCAGGAGATTTATACTGAAGTCTCCTGAGAGTAGTAAGTGATCTTTGTTCATGCGTGCATCAGTTATCATACTTCCTAGGTTTTGACTAAATTGGCTAATGTTTGATTGTGGAATTCTGTAGATGTTTATCACTGTGAGAGGTTTTTGTAGGTATTTGGATTTGAATTTAGCTATTATATATTCCCCATGTTCATCCCTTGTGCAAGTATTAGTGATACATTCTAGTTGGTCTGAGTAGTATATAGCTGTGCCACCCCCTTGTTGGTCTGGCCTACAGTTGTGTATGGCTGTGTAACCAGGAATGGCATAGACATCTGTAGTATCAGGCTTTAGCCAGGTTTCAGTTAGTGTAATAATGGACATATTGGCATGCAAGGAATTTAGTAATGCTAGGAGGTCATCATAATGCTTGCTTAAAGATCTGATATTGTAGTTAAAGATAGTTATGTTGTTGTTGGCTTTGAGAAGTGCCTTTGATTGTTCGGCCTGGTCACAGACCGGGCCGCGGGGGCGTTGACCCCCGGAACTCTCTCCAGGTAAACTCCAGGTAATTACAGTAACTGTTTGAATCATTTAAGTCATTAAATAAGAGGTTGGTATCAGGATCAATGCTTGTAATCATAAGATTTGTAGTGAATCTATAGTTAGAATTAAGTAAAAAATAAAGTAAATATTCTAAAGCTAAAAAAAAAAAATAGCACCTGAATTATTTAACAAATGTAAAAAATAATGAGCTAAGGTAGTTTTTTAAAGCTAAAATAAAGGAGACAATATAAAAGGGACTAAAATAATTTGTGGTGAACAAATAAAGTGATGATCAAATAATGGAGCTTGGGAATATGATAGTAGGTAGTACTTTAAAGGTAATTCTTTAAAGTTAGAATTATAATATAAAATCATAATATAAAAGGGACTAATATAAGTTGTGGTGAACAATAAAGTGGTAATCAAATAAATGAGCTTTGGAGTATAATGGCAAAATAGTGAACTTATTAACTTTAGCACCTGAGAATAGCACCTTGATTAGTTTAACAATTGCGAATATATGATCTAAGGTAGTTATATAGAGCTAAAATAAAGGACAAAAAATATATAAGGGACTACAATTAAGTAATGGTAAACAAGTTAAATGGACAGATAGTCACTATGAAATAATACTGGTTTAGGAGTAAGATCTGATTTGTAATATTTAATAAGTTGAGCAGTTTATTGCACAATAAAAAGTAAAAAAAAAAAAAAAAAAAAATGAGGTAGTTGGTACTAGCTAGCAAAAGATAGTATTGGTACTTGCAAAAAAGTAATTGGAATATACACTAATTGCACACACAATAAAAAGTGACTAAAAAAAACAAGTAGTGGTAAACAAAATTAAATGGACAGGTAAGAACAATGAATAATGGTAATGTCTTGGTTATAATATGATAGTAAGATGGTAGACAGGTACAAAGGATAATATAAAGGTTGGAGTTGAATATGCAAACTTGAAAATTTGGCAACAAAATGTTATGGGAAGTATAAAATAATGTTTAATGTACAAAAGTAAAATTGACTGGTAGTAAATTTGGTATTTAATAAAATTTTAATAAGTAATAATGATTACAAAAAAAGTGAAAAAGTAATGTTTATTTCATTCAATATTGCACTGGTAGTTATACTAGAGGTTATGTGGCAGTACAAGGTAATTAAGAGTACTCTAAGATAGTAAATGTGGTATAAAACATCTCCTACTCCATCTCCACCAGCTTCTCCATCTTCTCCTTCTCCTCCTCCTCCTTTTCCATCTTCTTCTCCATCTTCTCCTCCATCTCAACCCCCTCCTCCATCTCAATCTCGTCCTCCATCTCAAGTTTGGCTAGGCTATTTCCCAAAAATCTTTCAAAAAAGCTACCATGTTCACTCTCCAAATTTGAGATGTCATGTTTCAAAGCAATGTATGGTGTGAATATCATGCAGAGAATTTGAAACAAAAATTAACCCTTTGAGAGTCAAGATCCCAGCTCACAAACTTGCTCATAGTGCCGAAGAATTTAAAAAATAAATATATGTATTTTTTCTTTTGAAATGAGAGAATATTTTTCTGAAGGTAATGAAACCAAAAGTTCGAAATTTGATGGAAAACTTACGGAATTATGCTCTCATTCTCACAATGTTAGTGGTCTCAGCGATATTCACGCATCAGCGATTTCGCCCACTATGAGCCCTATTTTGGGCCAATTCCTTTGTTCCACTCTACCAAACTCATAGCTATTTCACTAGAACTCCTTATATTCTAATCAAATGAGTAAAGAAACTTCCCAAATACCTAATTCAACTACACAAGAAAGTGATCAGAAATTACTAAGTTGGCAAATTTTACACAAAGTTCAAGAAAGGCCATTTTCAAAATAGGGGCTAAAATAAACAATGCAGGCATTCCTGGCACTAAAATAACATTTTCTCTGTTCATTAGTCATGTCTCCAGGCCTCTCTTATATTTATTACGCTTGCATTTCATTATGAATTTTTATTCACATAAAAAATAGATGATTTACTGCTATTCAGACTACTGCATAATTGTAATAATTGTATAAATAATATCAGCACATTCATGAATGCATATTAGACTCATCACTTGACGTGTATTAGACACGTGACATGATTTGTTTTCTCTTGAACATCGTCAAAAATCTAACATTTCTGCTACTTTGAGCTCAATTTCAAGCTACTTTTAGTAGGTAAAGTATTCAAAATAGCCTCCATTTCTGTAATGTATCTTCTATTCTATCAAATGAGACCAAGAAAAAGAGATTACAATCACAAATACCAAACGAAAATACATCGCAAAATCGCCGTTTTTAAACCAAACACGGTCACAGTTTTTTTCTCATTATGCACTACTTCCTACAGGAGTTCTTTTATACTGCACACAGTGATCATGCAGACCCATTCTCTCATATGCAGGCCTATCAGCTTTCTCCCGCAAGATATGAAGCCACTAGAATTTTGGCGTTGTATAATGGGACCAACACTGACTTCAAAGCCATAATTTTATGGAACCGACACCAAAAGGGTTAGAAGGTGATGTGGGATGACCAACCAAGAGCATAAGTCAGAAGACTGGGGAGAGGTTGTTGACTTGGTTTGAGCATGTAGAGAGGATGGAGAGGGAGGCTGAGGAAGAGGGTGCATAAATCTGGGGTTATAGGGAGTAAAAGAGTCTTCGAGTTTTAGGGGCTCCAGCCTCCTGCAGGCTCATGTGAGCATGTTAGACAGAAGTGAATGAAAACAAGTAGTTTTTAAAGGATGTGCTGTTGGAGTGGACTATAATAAGACATACACAATTATTCACAGTGAACATTGTACAAGTTGGGTGTTTAAAAAAAAAAAGTTGAGTGTTATTAGTATTAAATACTGTAATTACAATTTGCTAATAATAGTAGTAGTGTAAAGAATATGGTACACACAACACACTGGCCACATGCTAACTACCATTATTACTTTAGTAAAAATAACTGATATATCTTGTTTCTCAAGTCTAATGTAGAAGAAAATAATATAAATTCTTCTTCTTCTTCTTTCAACAAACCGGCCGTATCCCACCGAGGCAGGGTGGCCCAAAAAGAAAAACGAAAGTCTCTCTTTTTAAATTTAGTAATTTATACAGAAGGGGTTACTAGCCCCTTGCTCCTGACATTTTAGTCGCCTCTTACAACACGCATGGCTTACGGAGGAAGAATTCTGTTCCACTTCCCCATGGAGGTAAGAGGAAATAAACAAGAACAAGAACTAATAAGAAAACAGAAGAAAACCCAGAGGGGTGTGTATATATATGCTTGTAAATGTATGTGTAGTGTGACCTAAGTGTAAGTAGAAATAGCAAGATGTACCTGAAACCTTGCATGTTCATGAGACAGAAAAATGGACACCAGCAATCCTACCATCATGTAAACAATTACAGGCTTTTGTTTTACACTCACTTGGCAGGAAGGTTGTACCTCCCTGGGTGGTTGCTGTCTAACAACCTACTACCTAGAATTAATATAAATTATGTGTACAATTTCATTACACAACCAATATTACAATTTTATACATCCTAGATACTGTATCATACTATCATCAGTTTACTAATAAAGGTTATAATTTTCACAAAGAAACAGCAACAACAAAAGCCAGATACTCACAAATGGATACATAATGTCTTTACATAAAGCTGAAGTGGATGCATTGTATATAGTGGAGACTGGTCCACATCTTCCTACATCATTTTCTACAGCAGTCTCCACGTGTGATACATATTCATCTACATCGGCTAGGAAATCTTCTGAAAATCTTGCTACAAGCTGTATAAAGATAAGAAATTTACAAGTCTAATTATATACTCTGAAGCTAGAAATATTAAAAAAAATATTTATTCACCTCTTCACTGTTAGGGCCCCCTAAACTAATGCTGCTCTCATTGTCCACAATTTTGCCTACTTTTATTTTAAACTAATTCCATTGCTCAATTCAGATTCTTAGCTATTTAGCTGGTATGCCTGCCCTCTATTCTACTGATTACACAATAGGCTTCATTTCACCCATGTGTCAAGTTTCATGCTTTTAAACTAAAGTGCACAATTTTTGGCTAACTGCCCCACTACCTCAAAACAAACTATATTTTCCAATCATTCTCAACAGATTTTCTTTTTTTAACATGTCAGCCATTTCCCACTGAGGTATGGTGACTTTAACCCTTTGACTGTTTCAGGCCCCTTTCTGAAACTGTCATTCTGTGTCGCTCAATTTTTGAAAAAAAAAAATTATTTTTTCTTATGAAATGATAGAGGATCTTTTCCCGATGGTAATGACACCAAAAGTTCGAAATTTGGTCGAAAACTCATGGAATTATGCTCCCGCGAAGTTAGCGGTCTCGGCGACATATGCGTATCGGTGATTTCTCCGACTTTGAGCCCTATTTTCAGCCAATTCCATTGTTCCAGTTGACCAAACTCATAGCTATTTCTTTAGAATTCCATTTTATCTATCAGCTGAGTACAAGAAACCTCCCATTTACTAATTTGGACTACCCAATATGGTGGTCAGAAATTGGCAATTTGGCCAATTTCACGCAAACTAAAAAAGATGCCAATTTCAAAATAGGGTCCAGAATAAACAAGGTAGACATTCTTGGCACTAAAATAACATATGCTCTGTTCATTAGTCACATCTCTAGGCCCCTCTTATATTATTATTGCTTTCTATTTTGATTTTTTATTCATACAAAAAATACAAAATTTACTGTTATGCAGACTACTGCATTATTGTAAAAATGGTATAAATAATATCAGTGCACTAGTGAAAGAATATTAGACTCCCCAGTTGACGTGTATTGGACGTGTGGTGTGATTTATTTACTCCTGAACATTGGTAAAAATCGAACATTTCCGCTACTTTGAGCTCAGTTTCAAGGTAGTTTTCATCGTCAAAGTAATGAAAATCATCTCTATTTCTGTAATATGTTTTCCATTTTATCACCTAAGACCATGAAAATGCGAACACAACGATAAATACTATACGAAAATACACCTCAAAGTCGGCGTTTTATTCCAAAAAAATGATAAGAGTTTTTTTTTTCTCATTACGCAATGTGTGCTGCAGGATTTTTTTTATGTGGTGCACACTGACCAAACAGACCCATTCTCTCACATGTGGGCCTACCAGCTTTCTCCCGCTTGATTTGAAGCCGCTAGAATTATTGAGTATATATACATCAGAAACATTGGCTCGTAAGACGTATTTATACGTCGAAAACAGTCAAAGGGTTAAAAGAAAGAAAACCCCAAAAAGGAAGAAAAAAACTTTCATCATCATTCAACACTTTCACCATCACTCATACATAATCATTGTCTTTGCAGAGGTGCTCAGATATGACACCTTATACATCCCTTCCAATATCCCAAACCCCTCCTTTAAAGTGCAGGAATTATACAGTGGACCCCCGGTTAACGATTTTAATCCGTGCAAGAGGGGTAATTGTTATGCGAAATAATCGCTATGTGAATGAATTTTCCCCATAAGAAATAATGGAAATCAAATTAATCCGTGCAAGACACCCAAAAGTATGAAAAAAAAAATTTTACCACATGAAATATACATTTTCCCACACACAAAGAGAAGGATACATGCACAATAGTAGAGTAGTACATGCACAGTATATATTGTGCATGTACTAGTCTACTAAATGAAGAATAAATGACACTTACCTTTATTGAAGATGCAGCAATGACTGATGAGACACTGTGTCCTGGGAGTGCCTTTTCCTCCTGAGTACTGTAGGTCCTGTTTGGCATTTTCTTCCAGAACAGGCCTTATCACACTGTGTATGCCACTACGATTCTTAAATCTCTCAAACCAACCTTTGCTGGCTTTAAATTCACCAATATGAGCACTAGTTCCAGGCTTTTTTTCCCTGTTCACCTGGGTGTTAGTCGACTTGTGTGGGTTGCATCCTGGGAGACAAGATTAAGGACCCCAATGGAAATAAGTTAGACAGTCTTCGATGACACTGACTTTTTTGGGTTATCCTGGGTGGCAAATCCTCTGGGGTTAATTGTTTCTTGGTATTCTCAATAAGCCACACCAACAACGGTGCTACAGCAGCAGCAGCAGCAGCTGACAGTGCAGCAGCAGCAGCAGCTGACAGTGCAGCAGCAGCAGCAGCTGTACCACCAATAGTAGCGATGGTTGATTGGGGTTTATTATACAACCTGGCCAGCTTGGAGACATGCACTCCACTTTCATACTTATCAATGATCTTTTTCTTCATCTCTATTGTAATTCTCACCCTTATTGCTGTAGGGTTGGCACTAGAAGCTTTCTTGGGGCCCATGGTCACTTATTTTCCAGAAAAAGCACCGAAAACACTGTAATAATACGAAATATTCCGATTGTATGCTTGGATGTTACCGCGGAGGCTGGCTGGTAAACAATGCCACCGGCGGAACATGTGAGCGTGGCTCAGGCCGCACATTGGACGCGTCTCGGACGAAAATCGGTAAGCGGGTTTTTAAGCGGTATGTGAGGCAAAATTTTTGCAATTAAAGTAAGCGGTATGCGAAATAATCGCTATGTGATGCCATCGTTATGCGGGGGTCCACTGTACTTCCCATTTCCAGGACTCAGTCTGGCTAAACAGTTTCCCTCAATCCCTTCACAAAATATTACCCTGCTCATACTCCAACAGCTCGTCAGGTCCCAAAAACCATTCACCCCCAATCGCTATTTAACACACTCACAAACACTTGCTGGAAGTTCAAGCCCCTCGGCCACAACACCTCCTTTACCCCCTCCCTCCAACCTTTATGAGGACGACCCCTACCCCACCTTCCTTTCCTAGATTTATATGCTCTTCAAGTCATTCTACTTTGTTCCATTCTCTCTAAATCAACAAACCACCTCAACAACCCTCTTCAGCCCTCTGACTAATACTTTTAGTAACTCCACACCTCCTTGTAATTTCCACACTATAAATTCTCTGCATAATATTTACACCACACATTGCCCTTAGACAGGACATCTCCACTGCCTCCAGCTGCCTCCTCGCTGCTGCATTAACAACCCAAGCTTCACACCCATATAAGAGTGCTGGTACCACTATACTTTCATACATTCCCTTCTTTGCCTCCATGAATAATGTTCTTTGTCTCCACAGACACCGCAATGCACCACTCACCTTTTTTTCTTCATCAATTCTATGGTTAACCTCATCCTTCATAAACTTATCTGCTGACAAGTGAACTCCCAAATATCTGAAAACATGCCCTTCTTCCATACTCCCTTCCTCCCTCCAGTGTGACATCCAATTTTTATCTAAATTGTTTGAGACTTTCATCACCTTATCCTCCCAAACTTCTCCACTAACCTTTGCAACTTTTCTTTAGAATCCCCCAAAAGCACAGTATCATCAGTAAAAAGTATTTGTGTCACTTCCCATTTTGTATTTGATTCCCCATAATTTAATCCCACCCCTCTCCCAAAAACCCTAGCATTTACTACATTTACAACCCAATCTATAAATATGCTAAACAACCATGGTGACATAACACATCCCTGTCTAAGACCTACTTTTACTGGGAAGTAGTCTCCCTCTCTCCTACACACCCTAACCTAAGCCTCACTATCCTCATAAAAACTCTTTACAGCATTTAGTAATTTACTACCTATTCCATACACTTGCAACATCTGTCACATTGCTCCCCTATCCACTATCATATGCCTCTTCTAAATCCATACATGCAATGACAACTTCCCTACCTTTATCTAAATACTGTTCACCCACTCTAAAGCCTCCTTGCTCATCTGCAATCCTGCTCTCTGTCGTACCTCTAATTCTTTCAATACTAACCCTACCATACACTTTACCTGGTCGTCTTGTTTCTTTCAACACACCGGCCATATCCCACCGAGGCGGGGTGGCCCAAAAGGAAAAACAAAAGTTTCTCCTTTTACATTTAGTAATATACAGGAGAATGGGTTACTAGCCTCTTGCTCCTGGCATTTTAGTCGCCTCTTACAACACGCATGGCTTACGAAAGAAGAATTCTGTTCCACTTCCCCATGGACGTAAGAGGAAATAAACAAGAACAAGAACTAGAAATAAAAATAGAAGAAAACCCAGAGGGGTGTGTATATATATGCTTGTACTTGTATATGTAGTGTGACCTAAGTGTAAGTACAAGTAGCAAGACGTACCTGTAATCTTGCATGTGTACGAGACAGAAAAAAGATACACCAGCAATCCTACCATCATGTAAAACAATTACAGGCTTTCGCTTTACACTCACTTGGCAGGACGGTAGTACCTCCCTGGGTGGTTGCTGTCTACCAACCTACTACCTACAACTTTACCTGGTATACTCAAACTTTCCGTATAATTTTTACAATCTCTTTTGCCTCACACACCTCCTCCACACTCACATCCTGCTCTTCTTCATTCCTAAAAGATGTACAGGTTGGTCATCACTAATCCGGCAATCAGTTATCCGGTTCCATCAGTAATCCGGCACTAATTTCAGCTAGCATAATTTCAAATTTCATCATTATACTGACTCAAATTGTGCAGATGGTTGTAAATCCACAGTAGCAAACCAGTGGAGGAGAAAGCAGTGATGAAAATGAGGAAGATGTAGCAGAAAGAGCCTCTACTAATAGGTTAATTAAGTGTGCTCTAACCTAACCACTCTGTAATCTGGCAAACTCACTAATCCAGCATACTACAGGTCCCAATGTTGTCGGATTAGTGATGGCCAACCTGTAATACCTCCCTGGCCAGTGCATGAAATTACTGCCTCCCTTTATTCATTAACATTTAAGAGTTCCTCAAAATATTCTCCCCATCTACCCAATACCTAAGCTTCCAATCTACTAACTCCCTACTTTTTTTAAATGAAAAATCCATTAGTTCCCTAGACTTTCTTAACTTGTTTATCTCACTCAACATAAATCTGGGGCACAAATCTCTACCTCCATTTAGTGCTAATTTGTACAAGTTTTCCACTATTTATCATCTGCCAGGAAAAAAACATGGAATATTGCTACAGAAACAAAGAATTAGAAATATTATAAGTGACATTTGTCTTATTATATTACCTTGGCAAATGGAATGTAGGTATCCTTAGGATATGTTACTGTGGATATACTTTTTATAAAAACACAGTACATTACTATACACACATTTTACAAAATTGAAACAAACTTGAAAACTAATGCTACCAATTCCCTTGAGATTACAGACTCCTTTAAGAAAATTAGTAATACTGTAATGCATGAGGGTAATGAGTAGCTATGCAACCATAATGAGCAAGACTTTTATTAAAATTATAAATAAAATAATTTACCTCTGTAACTTCACGGGAACCATTTACACGGAGATAATGTTGTGCAAACTCAGCCTGGCTGATAAGGTCTCCAATAGCTTCACGTAAACTTGTTTTGTTAAATTTCAGGTGCTCATTGAGTCTTGCAGTAGTTTTCTTTAGAATTTTTGTGAGTGAGCCAATTGATGTTACCCATCGCTGCAATCCCTGTGAAAATATTCAAGGATTATAAATATTATGAAAATGTTTTTAGTTTATTTTCCTGTACTACACAATATGCCTCTTTTTTATGTGGTTGTAGTGACAGTAGTAGTATTAATGGGATAGGTTAAATTTGACAGAGAATAGGGGGAAAAAAAGTGAGAAAAAATTGTTTTTGTACACTTCCTTCAAAAGTATTGAGACACTTATGGCAGGGCAGTGGCACTGCTAGGGTTGGTGTTACCCCCATGAAATCCAGGGGCAGGGGGATGAGGGGGAGTAAACTCCAGTTACATCACTACTACATGCCCAGTGAATAATGTTTAGCAATGAGAACATTTAACCCTTTGACTGTCACAACCCCAAATCCTGAAGTGTCTCCTGGTGTAGAAAAATATTAGAAAAAAAAAAAAAAATTCTTAACAAAATGTTATGATTATCTTTCTGATTGTTTTAAGCCCCAAAAAAAAAAATTGTGATCAGTACTTACCGAGATATAGAGGCAAAGTTGGCAGAAAATGAGCCACATATGGCAACAGCGGCGAATGCCGCTCACCCAGTAAACTTTAGTTTGCTTGTATTCAAAGGTTTCTTGTTTTTTTTCACTATTTTATTTTTTCACATAACTTATGTGGCCTGTGAGACCAAAGTATGGTGCAATGTTCATATATACATTCGTTGAATGTAACACAATTATAGCAAAAATGCTAGTATCATCATATTGTTTACAAAACTTGCTTACACAAATATAAAAAATTGTTTATTACTATTGTTCTATAATATATATATGTATGTACAATCACTGGACACTCTCCTAGAACTGCTGCAGCTTGTGGAATTCTTTGAAACAGGTGTATGCACAATGGTATTTTACACTCCTCACACATAAAACGAGTGTCTCTGCATTTTTGTGGGCATTTTATGATATATGCACAGACATAACACCTCTTCTGAGCATTTTTCTTGACAGTAGTAAAAGGCAGTGGTATGGGGAAGTGATCACCAGGCCTCAGACGAGAGGGCGTGTGTTGATAATTTTGTGGGCGCTGGTCTATTTCAAGTGTTGCTGCTTGGTACTTGATTATTATTTGTCTGATAACTGACAAACAAAATTCACCATATTTAGGTTTGTTGTTGGTCTTCAACTTATACATATTATAAGCATTCAGCATGTCAAGAAGATGGAAAAAGAGTTATGTACCACTTATAACTCTTGCAAACACAATCAGCAAACCCAATCTGCATGTCATATTTGTCCACTAAGCGCATATTGAGGTTATAGTCCATCACAGCTGCAGACACCAATGACCCATTTACAATGGGGTCATTGGTGTCTCTATTCTGTTTGCCAGTGTCTACCATTTCGTGTCGGTGAACTGATGTCAACAATGTGACATCACGATTGTCATGCCACCGAAATGCCAATATGTCATTGGCAGCAAACACCTGAACATCATCTTTACAAGTGCCTGAGTTGAACCTGGACATATGCTTATGATTTCCATGCACTGTGCCACACAAATCTGTCATGTTCACTCGCAAGAAATCCTGAGTATGGGGCTTGTGTACCAGTTATCTGTATATAAAATATGCCCCTTGCCAAGATATGGCTCCATCACTGTTCTAACCACATCACCAGAGATACCCATAACTTTCTGGTATCTTACAAAGTATTACTGCCAGTGTACACACATCATATCCAAAACCAGACACCTTTTACAATAACACAGTACAAAGAACTTTATACCAAAGCATTTCCTTTTGCTTGGTATGTACTGCCTGAATGACAGTCTGCCTTTGAACAAAATCAAAGACTCATCAATAACAAGCTTCCTGTAGGGATAAAAATAAATACAGCACTTTTGTTTCAGGTACATAAACACATTCCTGATCTTATAACCTGTCGCTTCTGTCAGGCCTTGTTTTGTTTGAGAAGTGTAGCATACGTAATAGTAGCACAAATCTATTCACTGGTATAATGTCACCAAATGTAGGTAGTAGGTTGGTAGACAGCAACCGCCCAGGGAGGTACTACTGTCCTGCCAAGTGAGTGTAAAACGGAATCCTGTAATTGTTTTACATGATGGTAGGATTGCTGGTGTCTTTTTTCTGTCTCTTAAACATGCAAGATTTCAGGTACATCTTGTTTCTTCTACTTACACTTAGGTCACACTACACATACATGTACAAGCATATATATACACACACCCCTCTGGGTTTTCTTCTATTTTCTTTCTAGTTCTTGTTCTTGTTTATTTCCTCTTATCTCCATGGGAAAGTGGAACAGAATTCTTCCTCCGTAAGCCATGCGTGTTGTAAGAGGCGACTAAAATGCCGAGAGCAAGGGCCTAGTAACCCCTTCTCCTGTATAAATTACTAAATTTAAAATGAGAAACTTTTGTTTTTCTTTTTGGGCCACCCTGCCTTGGTGGGATACGGCTGATTTGTTGAAAAAAAAAAAAAAAAAGTCACCAAAAGCTGGGGTTGAAATCAGGCGGTCTGTCAATCAGTGTGTGTTGACACTGCTTATACACATGTGGCATAAGCATTACTGTGGCAAAGAACAGATACATCTCTGTCACAGTTGTGTCCTTAAACTGGTGTAGGCGTGATCTGGTGAAAGAATTGTGTTTGCCATGGTGTACTTAAAGTATGTATTGCTTTCCCTGACAATAATGTCCATCAGGGGTTCATCGAAGAATAACTGAAAGCATTCCAGTTCAGTGGCACTGTTCCCAAGTGTACATGATGGCCGTATTCCACTCTGTGTTTCATCAAAGTGATGGGGATTGGGAAATTGTCACCTTGCTGCCAATCCCAGATGTAGTCTGCTGGTGGGTACTGGATATTTACAAGTAGTTGTGGTTGTGAAGGTTGTGGTTGTGGACGATGTGGGAATGTGAGGTTGGTCGAGGGTGGTTGTGGCTGTGCTGAGTTAGCAGCATGGGTAGTAGCGTGGCCCGCTGCTGGTGCCACATGACCCATGCCACCACGACCACCAGCACCACCAGCTGCTGCCCCACTCACATTGTTCAGCCCCATTGTAACAATATCGTCATCGTGAATTCACTATCAGTTCTTGGTGTAGGGCCATGGGATGTACTCTGAGATTTACTCCTTCCCCTTGGAACAACATATGACAGTACCAGAACGCATGCTGCATTGTACATACTGTCGCTTCACTGGAGAATATTCACCCTCACTGTCGCAACTAGAACTGCTTTCAAAAGCTTGGAAATCACTATCATTATCACTTTCACTGCTATCATTATCACTTTCACTGCCCACATCCGAGTTTTGTACATGGCAAAATAGTTTCCTCTTTCGTCCTGGTACAGGTGAACGTGAACGAGACTGCCCAGCACCAGAGGTGGAAGGTTGTGGGTCATCTGGATTTTCAACACTAATTACATTATCCTGGGTGCTGCTTTCAGTCACACCCTCTCTAAAACCATGAAATTCACTTTCACTGGCACTTCCATCGCTGTTAGAGGTATCACTTGGGAACAAAAGACCTCCAATCCACCGAGGAGTGAGGTACTTCTTACCGCAAGGAATGGTGAACAAGGACTACCAAGATGGCGTTCCCACAATGCACCACTGAGTCCCCGGTTTTTTCACAGGGTGCACACCCACCACGCAGACCCATTCTCTCACATGTAGGCCTACCAGCTTTCTCCCACTTGATTTGAGGCCGCTAGAATTTATGCGTTTTAATACGTCAAACACGGTGGCTCGTAAGACGTATATATTCGACCAAAACAGTCAGAGTTGAGGGCCATAAACCGAACAGGAGAATACTTCTCAACTTTATTAATGATAAAATATATAATCGCGGTAATGTTGAAGAAACAAACTCAAATAACACTTTGAGTATAGGCAACAGATCCTACATTTATTCATCTTCAACAATGTAAAAAAAATTGAAAAATAAAGAAAAACATTGCAATATCAGAGAAACACTAGTTCCGATTTGACCTCGAGTACAGGTAACAACTCAATGAATTTGATCTTACATTTCCTTGCCTTCAATCCTGCAAAATCATCTATCAAATCATCAAAATCTATGATTTTCTCTATACAGTGGACTCTCGGATAATGGCGGCATCGGCTAATGCCAAAATCGGATAGCAGCGTGTTTTTGCATCAAAATATTAGCTTGGCTAATGCCCAAAAACCCGGTTAAGGGCATCTGTCCCCAACGTGTCTGCCTGTCCTGAGTGCCTGAGCCACCCAGCCTTCAGCTAGTGTGCCAATGTTTACAAGCCAATGCAGACGATTCCACGCGTACATGCAATACATTTTGTATTATTCCATTGTTTTTATTGCTTTTAACTGCTAAATAAGCCACCATGGGCCCAAAGAAAGCTTCTAGTGTCAACCCTGTGATAAAAAGGGTGAGAAATACTATTGAATTAAATAGAGAGATAATCGCAAAGTATGAAAGTGGAGTGCGTGTCTCTGAGTTGGCCAGGTTATATAAGAAACCTCATTCAACCATCACTACTATCTTGGCCAACAAAAAGGCAATCAAGGAAGCTGTTGTTGTGAAAGGTGCAAGTATGCTTACAAAACAGGGATCGTAAATACTCAAAGATATGGAGAGGCTGTTGTTGGTGTGGATAAATAAGAAACAATTATCAGGAGATAGTATTTCTCAGTCAATAGTATGTGAAAAGGCAAGGCAGTTGCATGATGATCTAATTAAGAAAATGCCTGAAACTAGTGCTGATGTTAGTAAATTTAAGGCTAGCAAAGGTTGGCTTGAGAGATTTAACCCCAACCTGTTCTTGGGGTCGGTAAAAAATTCGAAAAAAAAAAAAAAAATTATTTTTCTTATGAAAATTTTTTTGCCATCAATACTTACCGAGATATGGAGGCATGAAGTTGACAGAAATTGAACAGCATATGGCAACATCGCCAACTGCCAGTCACCCTGTAATAGTTTTTTTTTTTTCTTTTTTCTTTTTTTTTTTTTAATATTTTATTTTTTCAAGAAACTTTTATGGCCTCTGAGACCAATATAAAGACTATTTGGTATATATTCACCCATTGTATACTACACAATAACAGCACAAACTTTGCTGTCATTATATTGTTTATATTTGTTTACACAAACCAACAATAAAAAATGTTGTTTATTACTATTTTTCTATCATATATATACTCATATATAGTCACTGGACAGGTTCCTATAACTACAAGAGGTTCTGAAAGCTTGTAGTTGTGTGTTGGTGGACTTGTAAATATGTTGAGTCACTGGTGTGTCTTGTGTCACAATGATGCATCATACCATCACTCACTAACCCTCACTGCCTTCCACAACACATCCCTTCCTTCCCACACACCTACCTTCCTTCATTCCATCCTCTCATCTCTTCCTACCTACCTTCCCTCCTCCTTCCTCTCATCTCTTCCTACCTACTTTCCCTTCTTCCTTCCTTCCCTCCCTCCTTCCTTCCCTCCCTCCTTCCTTCCCTCCCTCCTTCCTTCCCTCCCTCCCTCCTTCCTTCCTTCCTTCCCTCCCTCCTTTCTTCACTCCTTCCTTCCCCCCTTCCTTCCTTCCCTCCTTCCTTCCCTCCTTCCTTCCTTCCCTCCTTCCTTCCCTCCCTCCTTCCTTCCTTCCCTCCTTCCCTCCTTCCTTCCTTCCCTCCTTCCTTTCTTCCCTCCTTGCTTCCTTCCCTCCTTCCTTCAAGTAACTTTTCTGGCCTGTGAGACCAATATAAGGTATATTGAATGTATATTCACTCATTGTCTGCTATACAGTAACCTCACAAACAGTTATTAAATTGTTTACAAGATATGTTTACACAAACCAACAATAAAAAATGTTATTTATTACTATTTTTCTATCACATATATACACATATAAAGTCACTGTACACTTCCCAGAACTTCTACAGCTTCTGTAAAGCTCGTAGTTGTTGTGTAGGGGTGGACTTGTAAATATGCTGAGTCACCGGCCTAATTAGTGTCACAATGACAAATAACACCACCACACACCACCCTCACTGCCTGTCAACACCCATCCCTTCCTCTCCACCCCACCAACCCACATGGAAATAAGTCACTGTCTGAATTTTTTGAGTTATCCTAAGTTGATGGTCCCCTTCCCTTCTTCCCTCCTTCCTTCCTTCATCTCTTCCATTCTTCTTTCCTTCTCATCTCTTCCTTCTTTCCTCCCTTTCTTCTACGTTCCTTCCCTCCTCCTCCTCCCTTCCTTCCTTCCTTCAGGTTGGTTTCCTGGGCATTGCTTTCGGTCACAAACTCCTCAAAACCATGAAATTTATCTTCACTGACACTTCCATCTGTGTTTGAACTGTCACTTGGGAACAAAAGAGCCCCAATTAGCCAAGGAGTGAGGAGTTTCTTACCGCTAGACATGGTGAACAAGGTGTAATAAAATGGCTTTCCCACAATACACCACTGGGTCCCCGATCTTTTTTATACCACACACACTGACCATGGAGACCCATTCTCTCACATCCAGGACTACCAGCCTTTTCCTGCTTGATTTGAGGACACTACAATTTATGCGTACTAGTACAGCACCAACCCTGGAGCGTAAGCCATACTAGTACAGCACCAACCCTGAAAGGGTTAACTATCACCTCTCTTGTTAGTATCAGCCTGTACCTCGCACCGTTTTGGAGTAGCCGGGTGAGTCACGTGATCAGTGGCGTGATCGCACCCGAGTTGGGAGTTGCCTTGCCTTCCTCTCCCTCTCTCTTCTGTTAGTCTTTGTTCGATTAACATCCCTCCCTCTCTTGTCTCTGGTTGTGTTCGTTATTTAGACTCTGTTTGGTAGAGTATGATTTCAGTGGCGAGACAAAACATACTTCTCGTAACTCTGTGTAACTCTGTTCACAGAGCATAATTTAGACTTAGTGAATTTCGACATTTTACTGAGGTAGTGTGTTGTACTGACACTGAGTTAACCCTGGTCCTGAGCTGTAGCTTCTAAACTAATTTGCTTGGTATCTAAGCACCATCGTAGTTGGGGATTTGGTTATGCTGAACCTAGATTCAGTATTAAGGGAGTTTTATGCCTTTTGTGGACGATCTGTAGAAAGTCCCCAGTTAGGGTTGTTATTTTGTCTTCTTGTTCCTGACTCCGTGTTACTGCTGCTTGTGACTTTATTGCTGTTGGCGAATGGTCGCCATACTATTCAGGCAAGTTGCTCTGATTGCCAGGTTGGTTAGGAAGAAAAATTATTTGAGGATGTTTAGTCAGTCACTGGTTAAGTCGAGTCGAGTCTTGAGACATAACAGACTACTTGGAGCACATACACACACACATTCACTTGTATATATTAGTATTATGTTTATAATTGCTGACAATGTAGCAGACAGTACTTAAGAACCATAAATATATGAAATGTGCCTTCAGCATTATTATACTGCATAGGAGCTTATATCCTTAATTATATAAAGAGCTTTTACTTTGATTCTGTCCACCCAAACAACTTTAACTTTGTTAATAAACATCTTAATTTTATTTTTGATTAGTTAGTAACCTACCAGTTGAGATCCTAAAGCACTATTCAACTTATTGCAATTTTAATGGATAACTGGACCAAGATATTGACTACTTGTTACAAAAACCCAGTAACAGGCTGAATGCTAGAGAGGCAGACCTTTCTAGTATTCAGTGGAGATGTCTATGCTTAATAGATATTGCATTTTTTGTAACACTGACCACTTTAGAAAAATTCTAACAAGTTGTCAAAAGCAGACAACATTGGACGGCTTCTTTATCAAAGAAAAAATCAAATGCTAGTGAATCCCCATCATATTCAAGTGTTGCTGCAGAGACAGAAAAGAGAAAAAACACCAGATGGGCACTTACCTGATGTTTTTAAGGAAGATGACAACCTTTCCAAACAATAACATTTCTCAACCTTCCTTTTAGGCCATCAGCACTTCTCAAGAAACGTAAAGTGCAGTTAAATTTTCATTTATTTCACGTATTTGCTGTTTTTAGTTTTCATGTATGATTTTATGCATGCAAATATTATTATACAGGTTTAAATAAGCAATATTTTCACTTAAAATGTTTTATAGCTGGTAATTTTTGGGGTCTGGAACGTATTAATCTCATGTACATTATTTCTTATGAGAAAATTTTTTTCAATATTCGTACAACTCACTATTAGAACAGCCTCCTGGAATGGATTAAGTTTGAATATTGAAGCACCATTGTATAATGAGCAAGAGGAAATGCTTTGATAAGTTGTTTGTACCTTTGTGACTGTGACAGTGGTCTTGTATTGGATATAATTCTATACACTGGTACTAAAACATTGGAAGATACTAGGAAGTTATTGGGTACCTCAGGTGATTTGGTGAGAATAATGATGGAACCAAATTTTGCTATGTATTAAAGGTGAAAATAGGAATTTGGTAATTCTTTCTTCTTTCAACAACCCAGCCATATGCCACTGAAGCAGGGTGCCCCCCCCCAAAAAAAAAAAAAAGTTTCTCTTTTCAACTTTAGTAATGTATACAGGAGAAGGGGTTACTTGCCCATTGCTCCCGGCATTTTAGTCAACCCTTATGGAGGAAGAATTCTGTTCCACTTCCCCATGGAAATTTTTTTAAAAAACTGTATATAAACCACCATCAGCAACTACTGAGGATTCACAGAACAGTTAAGGAAGATAGATAGCTGCCTGAATAGGTTAGAAATCCCACACCAAATATTATACTCCTTAGAGATTTTAATCTCCCACACATAAAATGGCTCAATACAACATTATCCCAGAAATTACTTCTGGAGGCACCCTGGCTCAACAGGTACATACCAGGGAACTAATGAGGCATTGTGAAAAGTATTCAGTGATATTCACAAACAACGAGGAACTAATCAAGTGACATAATTACAAAAACAATATACTCTGACCACAACATTATAGATGTACAAACGAGTATTAACTCAGGGTTGGAGAACTGCAGCACTAATGCAAGAGGAGGAATATTCAGTAAGTTTAATTTTAACAACCATAGAACTGACTGGAAAAAAAATAAACCAAGCACTATCAGACATATCCTGGGAATCAGACATGACCACCTTAAATCCCCACCAGTACCTGGAGAAGTTGAATACAGAAGCATACCAGTTCTGTACCACTGAGGAAGCCCAGAAGATGATCAGATGTAGAGAGCATAGGCAATGGCACAGAAGAAAACAGGTTACTGAACTGCTGAGCCCTTTCAGGGTTTCGGCGGTACTAGTACGGCTTACGTACCTGGGTCCTTGATGTACTAGTACAGTGGACCCCCGCATACCGTTGGCCTTACATAACATTAAATCCGCATACCGATACATTTTATCGCTAAGATTTTGCCTCACATACCGCTAAAAAACCCGCTCAACGCTGTTCGTCCGAGATGCGTCTAATGTGCGGCCTGAGCCAGCCTCACATGTTCCACCGGTGGCATTGTTTACCAGCCAGCCTCCGCGGTAACATCCAAGCATACAATCGGAACATTTTGTATTATTACAGTGTTTTTGGTGATTTTATCTGGAAAATAAGTGACCATGGGCCCCAAGAAAGCTTCTAGTGCCAACCCTACAGGAATAAGGGTGAGAATTACTATAGAGATGAAGAAAGAGATCATTGATAAGTATGAAAGTGGAGTGCGTGTCTCCGAGCTGGCCAGGTTGTACACAAAACCCCAGTCAACCATCGCTACTATTGTGGGCAACAAAAAGGCA
Source organism: Cherax quadricarinatus (assembly GCF_026875155.1). NCBI lineage: Eukaryota > Metazoa > Arthropoda > Malacostraca > Decapoda > Parastacidae > Cherax > Cherax quadricarinatus. Next base: position 8,140,017 of record NC_069418.1, read on the forward strand.
ATCAAGGAAGCTGTTCTTGCCAAAGGTTTAACTGTGTTTTCAAAACAGAGACCGCAAGTGATGGAAGATGTTGAGAGACTCTTATTGGTGTGGATAAATGAAAAAACAGATAGCAGGAGATAGCATCTCTCAAGTGATCATAAGTGAAAAGGCTAGGAAGTTGCATCAGGATTTAATTAAAAAAATGCCTGCAACTAGTGATGATGCGAGTGAATTTTAGGCCAGCAAAGGTTGGTTTGAGAGATTTAAGAAGCATAGTGGCATACATAGTGTGATAAGGCATGGTAAGGCTGCCAGTTCGGACCACAAAGCAGCTGAAAAATATGTGCAGGAATTCAAGGAGTAAATAGACAGTGAAGGACTGAAACCTGAACAAGTGTTAAATTGTGATGAAACAGGCCTGTTTTGGAAGAAAATGCCAAGCAGGACCTACATTACTCAGGAGGAAAAGGCACTCCCAGGACATAAGCCTATGAAAGACAGGCTTACTCTGTTGATGTGTTCCAATGCTACTGGTGATTGCAAAGTGAAGCCTTTATTAGTGTATCACTCAGAAACTCCCAGAGCGTTCAGGCAAAAGAATATCCTCAAGGCTAATTTGTGTGTGCTGTGGAGGGCAAACAGTAAGGCATGGGTTACTAGGGACTTTTTCTATGACTGGTTACACCATGCATTTGCCCCCAATGTGAAAGATTACCTAACTGAAAAGAAATTAGATCTTAAGTGCCTCCTGGTGTTAGACAATACCCCTGGTCATCCTACAGACGTGGCAGAGTGACTTTATGGAGACATGAAGTTCATTAAGGTGAAGTTTTTGCCTCCTAATACCACTCCTCTCCTGCAGCCCATGGACCAGCAGGTTATTGCAAACTTCAAAAAACTGTACACAAAAGCTCTGTTTGAAAGGTGCTTTGTAGTGACCTAAGAAACTCAACTGACTCTAAGAGAGTTTTGGAGAGATCACTTTAATATCCTCAATTGTGTAAACCTTATAGGTAAGGCTTGGGAGGGAGTGATTAAGAGGACCTTGAACTCTGCTTGGAAGAAACTGTGGCCAGAATGTGTAGACCAAAGGGATTTTGAAGGATTTGAGGCTAACCGCTGAGAGGAGTATATGCCAGTTGAGGAATCAACTGTGGCATATGGGGAAGTCCTTGGGTTGGAGGTTAGTGGGGATGATGTGGAAGAGTTGGTGGAGGAGGACAATGAAGAACTAACCACTGATGAGCTGCTAGATCAACTTCAACAGCAAGAGGCCAGACCTGAGGAAACTGGTTCGGAGGAGGGGAGAGAGAAATTGAAGAAATTGCCTACTATAAAGATTAAGGAAATCTGTGCAATGTGGCTGAAAGTGCAAACCTTTATGGATGAAAATCACCCTCACACAGCTATTGCAAGCTGTGCTGGTGACTATTACACTGACAATGTTGTGAAACACTTTAGGGAAGTCATAAAGGAACGAGAGGTACAGGCCACTATGGACAGATATGTTGTGCGACAGAAGTCCAGTGACTCTGAAGCTGGTCCTAGTGGCATTAAAAGAAGAAGGGAAGTAACCCCAGAAAAGGACTTGACACCTCAAGTCTTAACCCTTTGACTGTCGCGGTCGTATATGTACGTCATAGGAGATACCGTGTTTGACGTATCTATACGCATAAATTCTAGCGGCTTCAAATCAAGCAGGAGAAAGCTGGTAGGCCCACATGTGAGAGAATGGGTCTCCATGGTCAGTGTGCACCATATAAAAAAAATCGGGAGCCAGTGGTGCATTGTGGGAATACCATTTCAGTCGTCCTTTTTCAGCATGTCTAGCGGTAAGAAATATGTGACTTCCCTTCAAATCTGGGACTCTTCTCTTCCCAAGTGATGCTCTAACACGATGGAAGTGTCAATGAAGATCAATTTCATGATTTGGAGGAGTTTGAGGACCAAAAGCAATGGAGGAGGAGGAGGAGGAGGAAGAGAGGAGGAAGAAGAGGAGGAGGAGGAAGAAGAGGAGGAGGAAGGAAGGAGGAAGAGGAAGGAAGAGGAAGAGGAAGGAGGAGGGAGGAGGAAGAGGAGGGAGGAGGAAGAAGGGGAGGAGTGGGAGGAGGAGGAGGAAGGAGGGAGGGAGGAAGAAGGAGGAGGAGGAGGAAGGAGGAGGGAGGGGAAGGAGGAGGAAGGTGGAAGAGAGGAGAGGAAGAAGAAGAAGAAGAAGAGAAGAAGGAAGAAGAAGAAGAAGAAGAAGAAGAAGAGAAGAAGAGAGAAGAGAGAAGAAGAGAAGAAGAGAAGAAGAAGAAAAGAGAGAAGAAGAGAAGAAGAAGAAGAAGAAGAAGAGAAGAAGAAGAAGAAGAAGAAGAAGAAGAAAGAGAAGAGAAGAAGAAGAAGAAGAAGAAGAAGAAGAAGAAGAAGAAGAAGAAGAAGAAGAAGAAGAAGAAGAAGAAGAAGAAGAAGAAGAAGAAGAAGAAGAAGAAGAAGAAGAAAGAAGAAGAAGAAGAAGAAGAAGAAGAAGAAGAAGAAGAAGAAGAAGAAGAAGAAGAAGAAGAAGAAGAAGAAGAAGAAGAAGAAAAGAAGAAGAAAGAAGAAAGAAGAAGAAGAAGAAGAAGAAGAAGAAAAGAAGAAGAAAGAAGAAGAAGAAGAAGAAGAAGAAGAAGACCTAATACCTAATAATAATAATATGTAATAATATGTTCCCTTGAGGCATGAAAACAGTTCACCCCATGACAGTGACAAGATAAGGGGAGATAACATCTGATAAGAGCTGACCTTTGATGAGCGTAAACGAGGGTGGAGGGAGGGGGGCAGCTGTCCATCTGTCAAGAGCCAGGAGGAGGAGGAGGAAGAGGAGGAAGAGGAAGAGGAGGAGGAAGAGGAGGAGGAAGAGGAGGAGGAAGAGGAGGAGGAAGAGGAGGAGGAAGAGGAGGAGGAGGAGGAGGAGGAGGAAGAGGAGGAGGAAGAGGAGGAGGAAGAGGAGGAAGAGGAGGAGGAAGAGGAGGAGGAAGAGGAGGAGGAAGAGGAGGAGGAAGAGGAGGAGGAAGAGGAGGAGGAAGAGGAAGAAGAAGAAGAAGAAGAGGAAGAAGAACAGGAGGAGGAGGAGGAGGAACATTTGTCTGTCTGTCTATTTGTCTGTCTGCCAAACTCCCTGTCTATCCGTCTAGCTCTGTCTCAGAGAGAGCCACAAGACAGTGTCATCATCACCTTTACTCACATCTTCAAGCAGAGTATAGCACTTTGTCTGGATTTTTTGGGTTATCCTAGGTAATTTACACTATGTATAGTTGTATTTATGTGTACCTGTGAGACAGAGATAGACAGAGAGAGAGAAAGAGAGACAGATTGAAAGAGATAGAATGAGGGAGAAAGATAATTAGATAGAATGGAGGGGGAAGCAGCATCGGACCCCATTGTTTTGACAGGCGGTAGAGGCAGTGACTAATGAGACAATATGTCATTTTGACAGCTGCCCACTCCAGACTCAAAACAATTATAAGCCACACACTCGCACCCAAGACAAGCTTGCTGAAGGGTGATAATAGCAGTTTTATGAAAGTATCTAGTGACTATATATGTGTATATATATTATAGAAACCAGAAGCAAGAAGGGAAGGCAGGAATGAAGGAAGGACTAGATGAAAGGAAGGAAAAAAGTAATGAAGGGCAGATGAAGGAATGTAGGAAGAGAGGTGGAATGCCCTCCAGGTAGCCTCCAGGAAGGAAAGGAATGAAGGAAATTAGGAAGGAAGGATGACACACGACCATTTACCTAGGATAGCTACATAACACAACTGCCTGCTAATACTTTGAAGAAAACTGCTCAGACGAGGTGTTTTGTCTTTGCACATAAAAAAAAAATTCAACAAAAATGCACACACACTGATTTTATGTGTGAGAGTGTAAAACACCACTGTGTATGACACCATGTTTTATGTGTGAGAGTGTAAAACACCACTGTGTATGACACCATGTTTTATGTGTGAGGAGTGTAAAACACCATTGTGTATGACACCATGTTTTATGTGTGAGAGTGTAAAACACCACTGTGTATGACACCATGTTTTTATGTGTAAGAGTGTAAAACACCACTGTGTATGACACCATGTTTCACAGAGTTCCACAAGCTACAGAACTTCTAGGAGTATGTTCAGTGACTGTATATTGGTATATATATTATAGAACAATAGTAATAAAAAATTTTTTGTATTGTTTGTTTTTGTAAACAAGTTTTGTAAACAATATATTGATAATTATGTTTGTGTGCTTATTGTGTTGTATACAACGAGTGTATATATGTACATTGCACCTTACTTTGGTCTCACAGGCCACATAAGTTATGTAAAAAAATAAAATAGTGAAAAAAACAACAAACCTTCAAATACAAGTAAACCAAAGTTTACCGGGTGAGCGGCAGTCGCCGCTGTTGCCATACGCGGCTCATTTTCTGCAAACTTCATGCCTCTATATCTCGGTAAGTACTGATGGGAAAAATTTTTTTTGGGACTAAAACAATCAGAAAAATAATCTTAACATTTTCATAAGAAAAAATAATTTTTTTTTTTTCGAATATTTTGCGACACCAGGAGCAACTTCAGGATTGGGCCCTTCGACAGTCAAAGGGTTAATAGACTCTCTCCTCCTCCCATCCCATCAATCATCACCAGATCTTCAATAAAGGTAAGTGTCATGTAATTGTGCATGCCTTTTTCAGTTTGTGTGTATTAAAATTAATATTTCATGTGGTAAAAATGTTTTTTTTCATATTTTGGGGTGTCTTGCACGGATTAATTTGATTTCCATTATTTCTTATGGGGAAAATTCATCCACATAACGATAATTTCGCATAACAATGAGCTCTCATGAACGGATTAATATCGTTATGCGGGGTCCACTGTACTCATAAATTCTAGCGCCTTCAAATCTAGTGAAAGAAAGCTGGAAGGCCTACATATGAAAGAATGGGTCTATGTGGTCAGTGTGCGCAGTATAAAAAAAAATCCTGCAGCACACAGTGCGTAATGAGAAAAAAAAAACTTTGACCGTGTTTTTGGATTAAAACAGCGATTTTGCACTCTATTTTCGTATGGTATTTATTGTTGTATTCTAGTTTTCCTGGTCTCATTTGATAGAATGGAAGACATATTGCAGAAATTGAGATGATTTTGACTGGTTTTACAATGAAACGTACCTTGAATTTGAGCTCAAAGTAGCAGAAATGTTCGATTTTTACCAAAGTTCAAAAGTAAACAAATCATGCTAAGAGTCCAATACACATCAACTGGTGAGTCTTAATATTCTTTCACAAGTGCGCCGATATTATTTATACCATTTCTACACTAATGCAGTAGTCTGCATAACAGTAAATCTTCTATTTTTTTTGAGAATAAAAATATAAAATGGAAAGCAAAAATATAAAATGGAAAGCAAAAGAATGTAAGAGGGGCGTGGGGATGTGACTAATGAACAGAGGAAATGTTATTTTAGTGCCAGGAATGTCTTTCTTGTTTATTCTGGACCCTGTTTGGAAATTGGCATGTTTTGAAATTTGTGTGAAATTGTCAAAATTGCTAAATTCTGATCACTGTATTGGATAGTTGAAATTGGTAAATAGGTGGTTTCTTGTACTCATTTGATAGAAAAAATGGAGTTCTAGCGAAATAGGTATGATTTTTGTCGACTAGTACAGTGGAATTGGCTGAAAATAGGGCTCAAAGTGGGCAAAATCGCTGATGCGTAAACATCGTTGAGACCGCTAACTTTGCAAGAGCATAATTCCATAAGTTTTCCATCAAATTTCATACTTTTGGTGTCATTATGATCGGGAAAAGATTCTCTATCTTTTCATGAGAAAAAATAATTTTTTTTCTTTTTTGAAATTTGGGGGACCCTGGGAAAAAAGTCTCTGAGAGGGCTTGTGGACCCTGAAAAGGTTAAAAACAAATACAGTGGTCCCTCGTTTTTTGTAATTAATCCGTTCCTGGAGGAGCTACTATAAACGAAATTTACGATTTGCGAATCAATTTTCCCCATAAGAAATAATGTAAATACAATTAATCTGTTCCTGACACTCAGAAGTATTAAAACAAAAAAATTTTTTACATGAAATATACATGTAGTACATAAACAATACAATGTGAAATGATGAATGAAACATTAACAGCATAACACTTACCTTTATTGGAGATTCTTCTTAGTGTATGGGAGACTGGAGAAGAGACATTGGATTGTTTACAGTTTGGAAGGGAAATCCCCTTCCAGCAACACCTCAGGTACCAATTGCTTCTCTGGAGTTGCTTCTCTTCCCTGTTTTTTAATGCCACTAGGACCACCTTGAGAGTCACTCTAGTCCTGTCTCACAAAGTAACTGTGGAGAGAGCTCTGTTTCTGGCATCTCTTTAACACTTCCCTAAAATGGCCCAAGACTTTGTCACTGTACATATTTCTCACCTTCTTTACCACAGGCTTGGCACTAGGAGCTTTCTTTGGAACCATGGTAGCTTATTTAGTACTTCCAAGCACTAAAATGAGTGGAATATTATGAAATATTTCGTAGGAGCACTTGAGGGGACCTTCACTCACTGGTAAACAATGCCAGACTGGCTGGGAAGGGAGGCCTCCCTGGCTCACTGTGCGTACGTGTTCCGGACGAACTACTATTCGCGAGTCAACCTATGAAAAGCGAGTCCATGTTTATACGAAAATACCCCTATGATTGGCGAAATTTACGATTGCCGAGAACTACCAAAAGCGAGGGACCACTGTATATCGCAACAGAAGAAAGATAGCCTTAGCTGAGAGATCACCGAATTACAGCAAAAACTTAGGATGTCATACCTAACAGAAGTAGCACAGTGGAACTCCAGTTTTCATACATAATCTGTTCCAGAAGGTAATTCTAAATCTGAAACATACAAAAACTGAAGCAATATTTCCCGTAAGAAACAATGTAAATACAACTAATCCATTCCAGACACCCAAAAATATTAACAAAAAATATATTTTTTAACTCCTTGGCTTTCAAGACCCCAAATCCTGAAGTGTGTCTGTGTTGCAAAATATTTAAAAAAAAAAAAAAATTATTTTTCTCATGAAATGATAGAGAAGCTTTTCCCAATGGTAATGACACCAAAAGTAAGAAACCTGATGGAAAACTTACGGAATTACGCTCCCACAAAATTAGCTATCTTGGCGATATTTACGCATTAGCGATTTTGCCCACTTTGAGCCCTATTTTTGGCCAATTCCATTGTTCCAATCGCCCAAACTCATAGCTATTTCTTTAGAACTCCATTTGTTCTATCGATTGAGAACAGGAAACCAACCATTTGCTAATTTCATCTACCCAATAAAGTGGTCAGAAATTGGCAATCTGGCCAATATCACCCAAATTAACCCTTTGACTGTCGCGGTCGCATATATACGTCATAGGAGATACCGTGTTTGACGTATCTATACGCATAAATTCTAGAGGCTTCAAATCAAGCAGGAGAAAGCTGGTAGGCCCACATGTGAGAGAATGGGTCTCCATGGTCAGTGTGCACCATATAAAAAAAAATCGGGGAGCCAGTGGTGCATTGTGGGAATACCATTTCAGTCGTCCTTTTTCAGCATGTCTAGCGGTAAGAAATATGTGACTCCCCAGCAAATCTGGGACTCTTCTCTTCCCAAGTGATGCTCTAACACAGATGGAAGTGTCATTGAAGATCAATTTCATGATTTCGAGGAGTTTGAGACCAAAAGCAATGGAGGAGGAGGAGGAGGAGGAGGATGAAGAAGAGGAGGAGGAGGAGGAAGGAAGGAGGAAGAGGAAGGAAGGAGGAAGAAGGAGGGAGGAGAAGGAGGGAGGAGGAGGAAGGAGGGAGGAGGTGGAAGGAGGGAGGAGAAGGTAGGAGGGAGGAGGAGGAAGGAGGGAGGAGGGGGAAGGAGGGAGGAGGAGAGAAGGAGGAAGGAGGAGGAAGGAGAAGGAAGGAGGAAGAGAAGAAGAGGAAGAATAGAAGAAGAGGAATAATAAAATAATAAATAATAATACCTAATAACAATAATATATAATAATATGTTCCTGAGCTAAACATTACATGACATGAAATAAGGGAATTACATCTGATAGAGCTGACCTTAGATGAGCGTAAACGAGGTGGAGAGGGCAGGCCATGTCAAGCCAGGAGAGAGGGGAGAAGGAAGGAGGAGAGAAGGAGAGAGAGGAGGAGAAGGAGGAGAGGAGGGAGAGAGGGAGGGGAGAGGAGTGAGGATAGGAGCAAGGAGGAGGAGAGGAGGAGAAGGAGGAGGAAGGAGAAGGAGAAGGAGGAGGAGAAGGAGGAAGGAGGGAGGAGAAGGAGAGGAGGAGAAGGAGAAGGGGAGGAGGAGGAGAAGGAGAAGAGAGAGAGGAGAAGGAGAAGGAAGGAGGAGAGAAGGAGAAGAAGGAGAGGAGAAGGAGAAGAGGAGGAGGAGAAGGAGAAGAGAGGAGGAGGAGAAGGAGAAGAAGGAGAGGAGGGAGAAGGAGGAAGGAGAGAGAGAGGAGGAGAGGAGGAGGAGGAGAGAGGAGGAGGAGGAGGAGGAGGAGAGAGGAGGAGGAGGAGGAAGAGGAGGAGGAGGAAGGAGGAGGAGGAGGAGAGGAGGAGGAGGAGGAGGAGGAGGAGGAAGAGGAAGAGGAAGAGGAGGAGGAGGAGGAGGAGGAAGAGGAGGATGAGGAGGAGGAGGAGGAGGAGGAGGAGGAGGAGGAGGAGGAGGAGGAGAAGACGACGACGAACAAACATTTGTCTGTCTGTCTATTTGTCTGTCTGCCAAGCTCCCTGTCTATCTGTCTAGCTCTGTCTCAGAGAGCCACAAGACTGTGTCATCATCACGTTTACTCACATCTTCAAGCAGAGTATAGCACTTTGTCTGGATTTTTTTGGTTATCCTAGGTAATTTACACTATGTATACTTGTATTTATGTGTACCTGTGAGGCAGAGATAGACAGAGAGAAAGAGAGAGACAGATTGAAAGAGATAGAATGAGGGAGAAAGATAATTAGATAGAATGGAGGGGAAGCAGCATCTGACCCCATTGTTTTGACAGGCGGGAGGGGGAGTGAGTAATGAGACAATATGTCATTTTGACAGCTGCCGACTCCTGACTCAAAACAATTATAAGCCACACACTCGCACCCAAGACAAGCTTGCTGAATGGTGATAATAGCAGTTTTATGAAAGTATCTAGTGACTATATATGTGTATATATATTATAGAAACCAGAAGCAAGAAGGGAAGGCAGGAATGAAGGAAGGACTAGATGAAAGGAAGGAAAAAAGTAAGGAAGGACAGATGAAGGAATGTAGGAAGTGAGGTGGAATGCCCTCCAGGTAGCCTCCAGGTAGGAAAGGAATGAAGGAAATTAGGAAGGAAGGAATGATGACACACGACCATTTACCTAGGATAACTACATAACACAACTGCCTGCTAATACTTTGAAGAAAACTGCTCAAAGGTGGTGTTTTGTCTTTGCACATAAAAAAAAACTTCCACAAAAATGCACACACACTGATTTTATGTGTGAGGAGTGTAAAACACCATTGTGTATGACACCATGTTTTATGTGTGAGGAGTGTAAAACATCACTGTGTATGACACCATGTTTTATGTGTGAGGAGTGTAAAACACCACTGTGTATGACACCATATTTCAAAGAGTTCCACAAGCTGCAGAACTTCTAGGAGTATGTTCAGTGACTGTATATTGGTATATATATTATAGAACAATAGTAATAAACAATTTTTTGTATTGTTTGTTTTTGTAAACAAGTTTTGTAAACAATATATTGATAATTATGTTTGTGTGCTTATTGTGTTGTATACAACGAGTGTATATATGTACATTGCACCTTACTTTGGTCTCACAGGCCACATAAGTTATGTGAAAAAATAAAATAGTGAAAAAAACAACAAACCTTCAAATACAAGTAAACTTAAGTTTACGGGTGAGCGGCAGTCGCCGCTGTTGCCATACGCGGCTCATTTTCTGCAAACTTCATGCCTCTATATCTCGGTAAGTACTGATGGGAAAAATTTTTTTGGGGGACTAAAACAATCAGAAAAATAATCTTAACATTTTCATAAGAAAAAATAATTTTTTTTTTTTTCGAATATTTTGCGACACCAGGAGACACTTCAGGATTGGGCCCTTCGACAGTCAAAGGGCTAAAAAAGATGCCAATTTCAAAACAGGGTCTAGAATAAACAATGCTGACATTCCTGGCACTAAAATAACATTTTCTCTGTTCATCAGTCATGTATCCATGCCCCTCTTATATTACTCTTACTTTCTAGTTTAAATTTTTGTTCACAAAAAATAGAAGATTTACTGTTATGCAGACTACTTCATTATTGTAATATGTAATTGTATGAATAATGTCAACCCATTCATGACTGCACATTAGAATGGCTAGTTGGACACTTACTGGACAGTGACGTCATTTGTTTACTCTTGAACATCAGCAAAAATTTAACATTTCCACTACTTTGACCTCAATTTCAAAGTTCTTTTCATCATGAACCAATCAAAATCATCTCTATTTCTGTCATATGAGATGAAGAAAATGAGAATACAACCATAAATACTATAAGAAAATACATATCAAAGTTGGCGTTTTCATCCAAAAATACGGTCAGTTTTTTTTTCTCATTATGCACTGCGTGCTACAGGATTTTTTTTATACTGCGCACACTGACCACACAGACCCATTCTCTCGCATGTGGGCCTACCAGCTTTCTCCTGCTTGATTTGAAGCCGCTAGAATTTTAGTATATTAATACGTCAAAAACATTGGCTCATAAGACGTAGATATATGACACTAACAGTCAAAGGACTGAAGAATAACTATAGTTTTACATACAGAAAACAATGAGAAATAAATATAAAGCACTAATGAAATGGATAAATGAACATTTAAATCACTATTACTTACCTTATCGAAGGCTCTTGTTGGGAGGAGTTTGTTTGGAGACAGGACAAAATACTTAAATATGATGGGCTAATATCAACTCTTCAGCTTATTTATCTATCACAATTCATCTAACATGACATAATAAACAATATTAATAACATAGAAACATGATATATACTCTAAAATGAATAAAATATGTTACGTATGTAACACTATTCCCACTGACACAAATGTACGTAATTTATAAATAAGAAATATTTACACTTTATACTGTTAATGCTACACTTTATCGCTGGCTGGCGATAGTCTTTATCGATTCTTGCTGCTTTTACCATTAAACTGTCCAAACGTAGATCTACGTTATTTTTACATGCTTTCAAATGGGGAAAATAAAGGTCAGAGTGCTACACACATGAACATAGATCTACATTTGGACAGTTTAAGGGTTAATATCGTACATTTCATAGAATCACTGAAGAAGGCACATTCTCCCCTCTCTCTCAGCCCTTTACCAAAGGGCTGGCACTAGGAACTTTCTTCGGGCCCATGGTGGCTTATTTCGCAGTCACAGTCAATAAAAAAGCACAAAAATTGCAAAATGTTTTGGATGAATGCTCACTCAACCAGTGACAAAGCTAGGCTGACAGTGTTCCCAGGCAGGTGGATGTATCTGATATTTACGATTTCCGGATTGAGGTCCAACATCCAGAACAAAATTTTGCCCAAAAAAGGGTTCTAAATCCGAAACGTTCGATATCCAGTATATGCAAAAACCAGAGTTCCACTGTACAAAGGGAACAAAAAGCCATACAGGATATTGCAAGAAACCCAAAATATTTCAATTCTTATGCAAAATCCAAGCTAAGAACTACCTGTAGAACTGGACCATTATTGAGAGGAAACTCTTATACAGATGATGAACAGGAAATGAGTGAAATTCTCCAAGAACAGTATGAGTCAATGCTCAGCAACCCACTAAATAACAGCAGGGTAGAGAATGCAGAAACATTTTTTCACTCCAGCAGAAGGCTGTGCCGACCAACTGACATCAGTATGTCCCACAGATTTCAAAAAAGAAATAGATAACATGCCCACTCACTCAGCACCTGGACCAGATTCATAGAATGCCCTATTTATAAAAAAAGTGCAAAGTACCATTACCATGAGCCCTCAGTATTCTTTGGAGAAAGAGCTTAGATCTAGGTGAAATATCAGAGACCTTAAAGAGTGCAGATATCATTCCTTTGCATAAGGGAGGTACAGTGGACCCTCGGTTATCGGCTGTTCCTGTTATCGGCCAACTTGGTGATCGGCTGTTTTTTTTGGCTCCCGGTGATCGGCCATTTCGGACACGTCCGTCCGCCGGCTGGGGCCGCTTGCATGTCAGTTTGGCTGTCTCTCGGTGTGTGAGGAAGCTTCCGCTCATACATCCAAACATTTCACTTGTTTTCTATTGTTTTTCTTGAGTTTTTTGCAGTGCAACTGAGAAATAAGTAACCATGGCTCAAAAGAAAGTTCCTAGTAAAGTTCCTGTGGTAAAGAAAGTGAGAAACACCATGGAATTTAAGTGTGAAATGTAGCAGGCATGCAGGGAGTGTAGCAGGCATGCAGGGAGTGTAGCAGGCATGCAGGGAGTGCAGCAGGCATGCAGGAAGTGTAGCAGGCATTCCAGAAGCCAGCATTAGTCTTCAATAAAGGTATGTAATAGTACTGATAGTACTATTACATACGTACTGTAGGTAGTAGGTTGGTAGACAGCAACCACCCAGGGAAGTACTACCGTCCTGCCAGATGACTGTGAAACAGAAACCTGTAACTGTTTTGCATGAAGGTAGGATTGCTGGTTTCTTTTTCTGTCTCATAAAAACGCTAGATAACAGGGATATCTTGCTACTCCTACTTACACTTTGGTCACACTTCACAGACATGCACATGCATATATATATACAGACATCTAGGTTTTTCTCCTTTTTCTAAATAGCTCTTCTTCTTCTTTATTTCTTCTATGGTCCATGGGGAAGTGAAAAAGAATCTTTCCTCCGTAAGCCATGCGTGTCGTATGAGGCGACTAAAATGCCAGGAGCAATGGGCTAGTAACCCCTTCTCCTGTAGACATTTACTAAAAAAGAGAAGAAGAAAAACTTTATAAAACTGGGATGCTTGAATGTGCGTGGATGTAGTGCGGATGACAAGAAACAGATGATTGCTGATGTTATGAATGAAAAGAAGTTGGAGGTCCTGGCCCTAAGCGAAACAAAGCTGAAGGGGGTAGGGGAGTTTCAGTGGGGGGAAATAAATGGGATTAAATCTGGAGTATCTGAGAGAGTTAGAGCAAAGGAAGGGGCAGCAGTAATGTTGAATGATCAGTTATGGAAGGAGAAAAGAGAATATGAATGTGTAAATTCAAGAATTATGTGGATTAAAATAAAGGTTGGATGCGAGAAGTGGGTCATAATAAGCGTGTATGCACCTGGAGAAGAGAGGAATGCAGAGGAGAGAGAGAGATTTTGGGAGATGTTAAGGGAATGTATAGGAGCCTTTGAACCAAGTGAGAGAGTAATTGTGGTAGGGGACCTGAATGCTAAAGTAGGAGAAACTTTTAGAGAGGGTGTGGTAGGTAAGTTTGGAGTGCCAGGTGTAAATGATAATGGGAGCCCTTTGATTGAACTTTGTATAGAAAGGGGTTTAGTTATAGGTAATACATATTTTAAGAAAAAGAGGATAAATAAGCATACAAGATATGATGTAGGGCGAAATGACAGTAGTTTGTTGGATTATGTATTGGTAGATAAAAGACTGTTGAGTAGACTTCAGGATGTACATGTTTATAGAGGGGCCACAGATATATCAGATCACTTTCTAGTCGTAGCTACACTGAGAGTAAAAGGTAGATGGGATACAAGGAGAATAGAAGCATCAGGGAAGAGAGAGGTGAAGGTTTATAAACTAAAAGAGGAGGCAGTTAGGGTAAGATATAAACAGCTATTGGAGGATAGATGGGCTAATGAGAGCATAAGCAATGGGGTCGAAGAGGTATGGGGTAGGTTTAAAAATGTAGTGTTAGAGTGTTCAGCAGAAGTTTGTGGTTACAGGAAAGTGGGTGCGGGAGGGAAGAGGAGCGATTGGTGGAATGATGATGTAAAGAGAGTAGTAAAGGAGAAAAAGTTAGCATATGAGAAGTTTTTACAAAGTAGAAGTGATGCAAGGAGGGAAGAGTATATGGAGAAAAAGAGAGAGGTTAAGAGAGTGGTGAAGCAATGTAAAAAGAGAGCAAATGAGAGAGTGGGTGAGATGTTATCAACAAATTTTGTTGAAAATAAGAAAAAGTTTTGGAGTGAGATTAACAGGTTAAGAAAGCCTAGAGAACAAATGGATTTGTCAGTTATAAATAGGAGAGGAGAGTTATTAAATGGAGAGTTAGAGGTATTGGGAAGATGGAGGGAATATTTTGAGGAATTGTTAAATGTTGAAGATAGGGAAGCTGTGATTTCGTGTATAGGGCAAGGAGGAATAACATCTTGTAGGAGTGAAGAAGAGCCAGTTGTGAGTGTGGGGGAAGTTCGTAAGGCAGTAGGTAAAATGAAAGGGGGTAAGGCAGCCGGGATTGATGGGATAAAGATAGAAATGTTAAAAGCAGGTGGGGATGTAGTTTTGGAGTGGTTGGTGCAATTATTTAATAAATGTATGGAAGAGGGTAAGGTACCTAGGGATTGGCAGAGAGCATGCATAGTTCCTTTGTATAAAGGCAAAGGGGATAAAAGAGAGTGCAAAAATTATAGGGGGATAAGTGTGTTGAGTATACCTGGTAAAGTGTGTGGTAGAGTTATTATTGAAAGAATTAAGAGTAAGACGGAGAATAGGATAGCAGATGAACAAGGAGGCTATAGGAAAGGTAGGGGGTGTGTGGACCAGGTGTTTACAGTGAAACATATAAGTGAACAGTATTTAGATAAGGCTAAAGAGGTCTTTGTGGCATTTATGGATTTGGAAAAGGCGTATGACAGGGTGGATAGGGGGGCAATGTGGCAGATGTTGCAGGTGTATGGTGTAGGAGGTAGGTTACTGAAAGCAGTGAAGAGATTTTACGAGGATAGTGAGGCTCAAGTTAGAGTATGTAGGAAAGAGGGAAATTATTTCCCAGTAAAAGTAGGCCTTAGACAAGGATGTGTGATGTCACCGTGGTTGTTTAATATATTTATAGATGGGGTTGTAAGAGAAGTAAATGCGAGGGTCTTGGCAAGAGGCGTGGAGTTAAAAGATAAAGAATCACACACAAAGTGGGAGTTGTCACAGCTGCTCTTTGCTGATGACACTGTGCTCTTGGGAGATTCTGAAGAGAAGTTGCAGAGATTGGTGGATGAATTTGGTAGGGTGTGCAAAAGAAGAAAATTAAAGGTGAATACAGGAAAGAGTAAGGTTATGAGGATAACAAAAAGATTAGGTGATGAAAGATTGGATATCAGATTGGAGGGAGAGAGTATGGAGGAGGTGAATGTATTCAGATATTTGGGAGTGGACGTGTCAGCGGATGGGTCTATGAAAGATGAGGTAAATCATAGAATTGATGAGGGGAAAAGGGTGAGTGGTGCACTTAGGAGTCTGTGGAGACAAAGAACTTTGTCCTTGGAGGCAAAGAGGGGAGTGTATGAGAGTATAGTTTTACCAACGCTCTTGTATGGGTGTGAAGCATGGGTGATGAATGTTGCAGCGAGGAGAAGGCTGGAGGCAGTGGAGATGTCATATCTGAGGGCAATGTGTGGTGTGAATATAATGCAGAGAATTCGTAGTTTGGAAGTTAGGAGGACGTGCTGGATTACCAAAACTGTTGTCCAGAGGGCTGAGGAAGGGTTGTTGAGGTGGTTCGGACATGTAGAGAGAATGGAGCAAAACAGAATGACTTCAAGAGTGTATCAGTCTGTAGTGGAAGGAAGGCGGGGTAGGGGTCGGCCTAGGAAAGGTTGGAGGGAGGGGGTAAAGGAGGTTTTGTGTGCGAGGGGCTTGGACTTCCAGCAGGCATGCGTGAGCGTGTTTGATAGGAGTGAATGGAGACAAATGGTTTTTAATACTTGACGTGCTGTTGGAGTGTGAGCAAAGTAACATTTATGAAGGGGTTCAGGGAAACCGGCAGGCCGGACTTGAGTCCTGGAGATGGGAAGTACAGTGCCTGCACTCTGAAGGAGGGGTGTTAATGTTGCAGTTTAAAAACTGTAGTGTAAAGCACCCTTCTGGCAAGACAGTGATGGAGCGAATGATGGTGAAAGTTTTTCTTTTTCGGGCCACCCTGCCTTGGTGGGAATCGGCCAGTGTGATAATAAAAAAAAAAAAATAATAGTACTGATTTAATTGTTAAACTTTTTTTTGTGAATGTTTTTGTGTGGAATGGATTAATTGTATTTACATTAATTCTTATGGGGAATATTATTTCGGTTTTTGGCCATTTCGGTTTTAGGTCAAGCTTCTGAAACGGATTACAGCCGATAATCGAGGGTCCACTGTAGTAGAGCACTAGCTAAAAATTACAGAACAGTAGCCCTAACTTCCCACATCATAAAAATCTTTGAAAGAGTCATGAGATGGCAGATTACAAATTACATAGAACAGTACAACCAGCATAACCCAAACCAGCACTGTTTCAGAGCAGGACGATCATGCCTGTCACAGGTGCTGAACCACTAACAGAATTATGGAGATGTTGGAATGCAACCAAAATGCGGATGTGATACACACAGATTTT
The DNA here is from genome assembly GCF_026875155.1 of Cherax quadricarinatus. Taxonomy (NCBI): domain Eukaryota; kingdom Metazoa; phylum Arthropoda; class Malacostraca; order Decapoda; family Parastacidae; genus Cherax; species Cherax quadricarinatus. The sequence continues at coordinate 8,156,645 of NC_069418.1, forward strand.
GCAAAAGCATTTGACAAATGAGATCATAGGGTGATAGCACACACAGAGAGAGCCATAGGCATTACAGGGAAGGTAGGCAGATAGATTTTCAAGTTCCTAACACAAAAAGTCATAGTAAACAAGATTAAAATCCAACATCAGTGAGGTAAAATGCTCGGTTCCCCAAGGCACTGTCCTGGCACTGCTGCTGTTGCTCATCCTCATAGCACACAAATTAAAACACCCATCACAGTTTTGTGTCATCTGCAGATGACACTAAAATGAGCATAAAAATCACTACAGTAAAAGACACTGAAAAATTACAGGAAGATAAAAGAAGTGTTTTCCAGTGAGCAGTGGAGAACATGACATTCAATGGCGATAAGTTCCAACTGCTTAGGTATGGAAAGAATGAAAACTCAAAAGGAACACTGTATACAAAACTCAAGAGGATCATCAAATATAAAGGAACACGTGAAAGACTTGGGAATAACTATGTCACCTGACCTTTCTTTCAAAGAACATAAGACAAGGGTCACAACAGCCAGGAAGAATGACAGGGTGGGTATTGAGAACCTTCAAAACAAGGGAAGTAATGCCAATGGTGACACTTTTCAAATTGCTAATACTCTCTCATTTGGAATATTGCTCAGTGTTAATGGCCCTGTTCAAGGAAGGAGAAATATCAGAGCTTGAAGAAATACAGAGATCATTTATGGCCTGCATAGAGCCAATAAAGCATTTAAACTATCATATTCAAAGTCAATGGCTTCTCAGGTCAGTGGAGCTGAAGTTATTTGCTCTTCATTTCTGTCAAGTGCTCATCACATATCAGTTGGTCACCCTCATTTGTCATTTGAGACACTGGAGTAGCAGTTAAGTGTCACCAGCAAATTGGGAGACTGATGGTTGTGTATCATCCTGGTACCGGTGACACAGATTCCTTGGTTTTTGATGAATTTGGAGTTCTTATTGAGTTGTTTTGCAAAGAAGTCATCATCATCTTGTGTATGGCGAGTAATTACTGGATTTGTCTGCAACAGAAACCTTATTTATAAGAGTTCCTGGAACTAACATATACAGAAGGACCCTCGTATCTGCAGGGGATACGTTCCAAGTACCTGTAGCAGATACAAAAACCATAGATAGTAGAGAACCCTATATGTGGGAAGAATCAGTGGCAGTGTGGGGAGGGTCATGCGTGCGAGTAGTTTTATCCATCTGTGCAGCCTTGTCTAAGTCCAAACTTCCATATCAATTACTTAGTCAACATGGCTGCTATTACTACTAGCATCTCTTATCTGGTATCATCCTGAAAACAGTCCTGTGACAAATCTCTCTAGTTGTCATAAACAATTTGTTTTTCCTTTACTCCCCACTTTTCTCATCAATACATTTTAACCACAGAACAAAAAAAAAATGGTTAGTGATACTGGAAGTTAAAAGAGGGCAAAACAAGAGCCTTATTATGAACATTGAGAAATCTATTTTTAGCAGGGCTTGGTTAAGTGTTGATACAGTAATTTCAAACTTTGAACACTTAGAAAAAGATTACAAGATTATCTTCCCTGAGTGAAAGAATCAAAGTTATGAGACTTCCCAAGATAACAATGATGTATTTAGCAGGTGCTCATTGTTCAAATGTAAGTGAATGGTTTAAATTCTCAAACAAAAAAAAAATATTTAGGCCTGTGGGTCTTATTTAGAACAAAGAAGCAAAAAAAAAAAAAAAAAAAAAAAAAAGAATGATTATGACAATTCCAGCTCAGTAAGACAAGCTGCTTTAGATTTCATATATAATATGGTGCAACCTCTATATGCTGAACACTATTAACCCACAATTCCAATCTGACATGTATCACACTTCCGGTGGGTTAAATGAGTAATACTCTAATGAAAAAGCTTAAAGAAAAATCATACCTCTAGGAAAAGGGCATCATTTTTAAGTTTAAAAGACACTTGGTGATAACCATTGGGTAGCTGGTCTGCTGTTTGGTTAAGTAAGGCTGCAAGTTCCATCAAATCAATGGTAAGAACTCTCTTCTCCAACTGAAAAGCAATATTAACAACATTAATACAGTTGTAATGCAAGTGCTATAAACACTGATTAATGAAAAATTAAATCCCCAAAGCTCAGAATGGAAAGGATCTGTATATTTCAGCTTGGTTACCACACAGAGAAGACTCAGGCTGGGACCCATCCCAGTGAACCTTCCAGTACCCATACCTCAATCACAAACCCTCTTCAATGGATCTTCTAAAGAGGGTCTCTGAGACCAAAATATACAGATCTTTCCAATACGCACTTTATTTTTCATCCATGTAAGATTCACTGTCTCACATTAACATATAAATAAATTCTGGAATTTTACAATAAACTTGCATTATAAATGCAAACCTTCGATAAACTTCTCTAAACACAAAGAAATAACTTATATATAACGGTTACAATTAATTTAGTAAGACTTACAATATCAGTGTAATAGTCCCAGGTGTCTTTATCAGCAACAGAAGAGTTGGCAAGCTCCCACAACTGTTCTTTGGCATCTCTCGACAGGATCTCAACATCAGTGTCAACACGAATTTCAAGCATTAACTGATCAATCTGAAAAAATGACAATAATACAGCAATGCTGAATAATATATTGCATATACATATACATACTGTATATGCATATACAGATCTAAGATAAAAAAAATATATAAAGTGATAAAAGCAGAAATTGTCCATGAAGAAGTGAAACAATTCTTCCTTTGTAAGCCATGCATGTCATAAGAGGCAACTAAAATGCCGGGAGCAAGGGGCTAGTAACTCCTCCTCCTGTATACATTACTAAATTTATAAAGAAAATTTTTCATTTTTTCTTTTTAGGTCACCCTGCCTTGGTGGGATACGGCCGGTTTGTTGGAAGAAAAAAAAATGAAATATTATCAACATTAAAAAAAAAAAAAAATACACTGCAGTCTTATGGCCATGTAGTGAATGTTATGTACAATATATAAATACAAAGATTCAAATGAATTAGCCTGATCTCAGGTATATACAAGTCAACATGATATGCATGTGAATGCAGTAGGGCCCCCCGCTTTATGGTATTTCGGCTTACAGCGTTCCACTAATACGGACATGGTCATATGGTCACCATGAGCCACCAGGTATGTTTACATTCTCCACGGCCTCCGCGTCTCTCCATTATGTCTGGAAACTTTTGCAAACTTTCCAGTGTTTTAAAGTTATTTCATATTTTATGTATACATTAGGGCACCACTTACATGGCAGGTTAGGTTTCAGGCTACTGCCAGAAAGCAGACATCGCCGGAAAGCAGAATGCCATTTTTTTCCACTTATAAATGCATGTAAATGCCAGATAACAAATTTATATTAACATATACAGTAGGGCCCTGCTTTATGACGTTTCGCCTTACGGCATTCTGCTAATATGGCGATTTCAAATTATGACCAAAATTTACTATGCGGTGAGCAGTCTTTCAAATATGGTGTGCCCCACCCAGTTTGTTTACGTTCAAAGTGAGCACAACTCGCTATTATGTCTGGAAATTTTCCAAAATTTCAAGTGTTTTAAAGTTATTACATATTTTGTATGTACTCTGATAATTATACAGTGGACCCCCGCTTAACGATCACCTCCAAATGCGACCAATTATGTAAGTGTATTTATGTAAGTGCATTTGTACGTGTATGTTTGGGGGTCTGAAATGGACTAATCTACTTCACAATATTCCTTATGGGAAAAAATTCGGTCAGTACTGGCACCTGAACATACTACTGGAATGAAAAAAGTTCGTTAACCGGGGGTCCACTGTACTTATGTGTACCTGTACCTAAATATATTTACATACTATGTTGGCATGAAGGTACACACTAAAATCACTAAGTCTCTCTCTACTCGATGCCATATAATCTCTTGGGTGCATTAAATGTTGTATATTATGTTCACATAGACATTTCCATTAACCCCTTCAGGGTCCAAGGCCCAAATCTGAAGTGGTGCCCCAGTGTCCAAGAATTTTCAAAAAAAATTTTTTTTATTTTTTCTTATGAAATGGTAGAGAATCTTTTTGTGAAGGTAATAAAACAAAAAGTACGAAATTTGATGGAAAATTGACGAAATTATGCTCTCGCGAATTTTGATGTGTCAGCGATATTTACGAATCGGCGATTTTGCCGACTTTGACTCCCATTTTAGGCCAATTACATTATTCCAGTCAACCAAATTCTTAGCTATTTCACTAGTATTACTTCTATTCTATCAATTGAGCACAAGAAATCACCAAGTCAACTGTTTCAACTACAAAATAAAGTGATCGGAAATTGGTAATTTGGCCAATTTAACACAAAGTTCAAAATATTTCAATTTCAAAATAGGGTCCAGAATAAACAATGTAAGTATTCCTGGAACTAAATTAACATTTCCTCTGTTCATTAGTTATGACTTGGCTGGCTACCATACCTCTCAGACCTGACTTCCTACAAATAAAAGCTCACCTCTCACTCTACATTAAGACTACAAATATTTTAAGGTAAGTAATGGGTGTACTGTGTGTGCATTATACTTTTTATTGTTTTTAATGCCTATTCTATTACTAACTTAATAGTATATGTTAGTGTAAACTTGTTATGTCATTTATATGCATTTATAAGTGGAAAAAATGGCGTTCTGCTTTCCGGCGATGTCTGCTTTCCAGCAATAACCTGGAACCTAACCTGCTATATAAGTGGGGCCCTACTGTATTAAATTAGCAATAGAACTAGGCATTAAAACACAATAAAAAGTAAAATACACATACAGTACACTCATTATTTACCTCAAAATATTTGTAGTCTTAATGTGGGGCAAAAGGTGTGTAGTATTTACTGTAAGAAATCAGGTGTGGTAGCCCTCCTGTCCACCCTCCTCACACATAATATACTATGACGCTTAAAGCGCCCTAGACTGCATGTACAGTACACTCATCACTTACTGCCTTTACTACACAGCATCACAAGCCAGCACTATCCTAAACAATGCTAAAAGTCTATCAGTACTTAACTACAACATTAGGTCCTTAAGCAAACACTATGATGACCTCCTGGCACTCCTTGAATCACTAAAGACACCCTTCTCCTGCATTATTCTTACCGAGACCTGGCTTAAGCAGGACACAATAGATATCTACCCTCTACCAGGATACACAGCAATCCACAACTGCAGACCATACCAAGTTGGGGGTGGTATTGCAATCTATTACTCTAACCAATTATCTTGTATTAGCACCACTTGCTTTAGTGATGAATATGGAGAATACATTTTTGCTAATTTTACTGTAAAAAACCTTAAGACGCCTATTACAATCAGTGCCATTTACCGGATACCCCACACAAACATCCCAAATTTCAATGAGAAACTAAAGGCACTAATAACAAACAGACAAATGAATAAGCACCACCTTCTCTTAGCTGGAGACTTCAATATCAACCTTGGCCTACTAGATGATCAGCCTGTAACTGATTTCATCAACAATATGAACAACACACTTCTCATACCAACAATAACTAAACCAACCAGGCTCACTGAAACAAGTGCAACCATAATAGACCACATATGGACCAATATACTAGCCCCCCTTAAATCAGGGATAATCACAGATAGCACTACAGACCACTACCCTACCTTCCTCTTGACAAACATTAGTAAACCACCACTTGAATACAACAAAGTTTCATTTAGACTCCATGATGAGGCCTCAATAAGGAAGTTCACAGCTGACCTAGAGACTGCTGACTGGCCTACAGAATTCTCCAAGGCCAATGGTATTGATGACTGGACAGACATTTTTCTTAACAAATTACTTAGACTATATACAACAAACATTGTCCTATAAAAACGAAACAGATCACAAACAAACGGCTTGCTTGCCCATGGCTAACCAGCACCATTCTGAAATCCATTGATAAGAAACACCAATATGAAAAGCAATATAGACAAGGCTTAATACACAAAGATATTCTTAAACACTATTCATCAGTCCTCACCAAAGTAATAAAGAAAGCCAAACAACTATACTACTCCAGTAGATTCACTGACACAAGAGGAGATATAAAAAAGACCTGGAAAACACTCTCTCAGATTCTAGGGACCCACAAACTGAAAAAAAACAAGAATATTGCCCTAACTAAACCTAATGAAACACCACTGCATCCCACAGACACAGCTAACAAGATAAACGACTTCTTCTCAACCATAGGTTCTAATCTCGCCAATAAAATCCCACGCACCAATGCCCATGCCGGGGACTACCTAGATAGGAATTTCCCAAATTCCTTCTATCTTGCTCCAACTGAGCCCATGGAAGTCACCGAGATTATAAAGTCACATAAAAATAACTCAGGGAATCTGTCTCATGTCCCACCATTATTGTACAAGAGAGCGGCCCATGTCCTCTCGCATGCTATCTCATTACTTTTTAACAAGTCACTAGAAACTAGCACCTTCCCGAAACTACTCAAGACGGCAAGGGTTACACCAATACATAAAGGTGGTGACCCTACAGATTTAAACAACTATAGGCCAATATCAAACTTACCATTGCTATCCAAAATCTTTGAGAAACTCTTGCACAGGAGACTATATTCATTTATAATGGCACAAAACATACTCAACCCCTGCCAATTTGGATTCAGGAAAAATAAAAGCACTAACGATGCAATCATAAAAATGCTAGATCTGCTTTACACAGCATTGTAAAATAAGGAATATCCACTAGGAATTTTTATTGACCTAAGAAAAGCTTTTGACACAGTAGACCACAGCATCCTACTCCACAAACTTGACCATTATGGTATAAGAGGCCATGCGCTTGCATATTTCAAATCTTACCTTACTAATAGGTATCAGTATGTCACCATTAAAGACACAGCATCAACAACACAGCCACTTGATACTGGAGTTCCGCAGGGAAGTGTCCTTGGTCCCCTGCTCTTCCTCATATACATCAATGATCTTCCAAACGTATCTCAACACCTGAACCCCATTCTCTTTGCTGACGACAAGACTTATGTCATCTCTCACCCTAATCTTGCCACCCTCAACACCATTGTTAATGAGGAGCTGATCAAAATATCGACTTGGATGACAGCCAATAAACTTACGCTTAACACTGACAAAACCTACTACATTATGTTTGGTAGCAGAGCAGGAGATGCGCAAATTAACATTAAGATCGACAACACTCTAATTGCCAGGCATAATGAGGGCAAATTCCTAGGCCTATACCTCAACAACAACCTGAACTTCACCACCCATATCCAACACATAACCAAAAAAGTATCCAAAACGGTTGGGATCCTCTCCAAGATACGATACTACGTGCCGCAAACTGCCCTTTTCACACTATACCATTCACTTATATATCCATACCTCACCTATGCTATCTGTGCTTGGGGTTCAACTGCAGCAACACACCTAAAGCCAATAATAACCCAACAAAAAGCCGCAGTAAGAATAATCACTAAATCCCATCCCTGGCAACACATCCCCCCACTCTTCATAGATCTAAACTTACTCCCTGTTCAGTACATCCACACTTACTACTGTGCAATCTACATCTACAGGACCTTAAATTCCAATATTAACCTTGACCTAAAATGCTTTCTTGATAGTTGCGACAGAACCCACAGGCACAACACCAGACACAAACATCTCTATGTCATTCCCCGTGTCCGACTAAACCTTTACAAAAATTCAATGTATGTCAAAGGCTCTAAAATCTGGAACACCCTACCTGAAAATTCTAAAACTGCAGACACATTCATCACCTTCAAAACTACCATCAGAAAACATCTTATCTCCCTGATACACCCTGTCAACTAATTACACGAATACCACCTGGTGGTTAACACTTACACTCACTCACCCATTTGACCATGAACAGAAATATCAATCTCAATCTCAAAATAATGAATCTTAACTAGTCATAAGTTGGCCTGTGATACTCCAATACTGAAACTATGTATAGTGCTAAAACAAAAGCATTCACATTGCTAAACTCACAAACTAGTATTTAGTCACTTAGCCATAATACCAACTTACCTCATAATTTTGTAATATTTTAAACTTAAGATTTAATTTAAGTCTGCCCAAAATGCCTAGCCATGCTAGGTGTTCTAGTGGTACACTCCGTAATTATTATTTTATTACATGTAAACCACACAATAACCAAATTCTGTAAACTCAGCATTGTAATCCTTATAGAGAATAAACTTTGAATTGAATTTGTAGACTTAATGGTCTTAATGCAGAGTGAGAGGTGAAAAGTATATATTTGTATAAAGTCATGTGGGAGGAATGGCATCCTGCCTGGCCTCTTCCAACCCTCCCAACAACCGCTTGGTAAACAAATCTCATATTTATGTGAATTTTTATACTGTGGGGGTATCATGTTTACATGTTATGCACAGTGTTCATTATATAATTTTGAAAAAAATATCATAGATGGATTAATGGAAATGCCTGTATTAACAGAATATACTACACTTAATGCACCCAAGAGATTATATGGCATCATGAGTAGAGACACTCTTAGTGATTTTAATGTGTACCTACACGCCAGTACAGTATGTAAGTATATTTAGGGACAAGAACACATAAGTATAATTATTAGAGTATGTACATATAAAATACACAATAACTTTAACCCTTTGACTGTTTTGGTCGTATATATACATGTACGTCTTATAAGCCAATGCTTCCAACGTATTAATACGCGTAAATTCTAGCAGCTTCAAATCAAGCAAGAGAAAGCTGGTATGACTACATGTGAGAGAATGAGTCTGCGTGGTGGATGTGCGCCCTGTGAAAAAAATTGAGGACTCAGTGGTGCACTGCGGGAATGTCATCTTGGTAGTCCTTGTTCACCATGCCTCGCGGTAAGAAGTACCTCACTCCTCACCGAATTGGAGGTCTTCTGTTCCCAAGTGATAGTTCTAACAGCGATGGAAGTGCCAGTGAAAGTGAATTCCATGGTTTTCAAGAGGGTGTGACCGAAAGCTGTGCCCAGGAAAATGTAATTAGTGATGAAAATCCAGATGACCCTCAATCTTCCACCTCTGGTGCTGGGTCATCTCATTCACGTTCACCTGTACCAGGACGATAAAGGAAACTATTTCCCTGTCTACAGGACTCGGATCTGAGCAGTGAAAGTGATAATGATAGTGATTTCCAAGTTATTGAAAGCAGCTCGAGCTGTGACAGTGAGGGGGAATATTCGCCAGTGAAACAGCAGTATGTACGACGCAGCATTAATTCTCGTAGTGTGTCATATGCCCTTCCAGGGCAAAGGAGTAAATCTCGGAGTACATCCCGTGGCCCTACACCACGACCTGAGAATGAAGATGACGATATTGTTACAATGGGGATGTGTAATGTGCATGGGGCAGAAGATGATGGTGGTGGTGGTGATATTGGCAGTGGCACGAGTCATGTGGCACCTGCAGCTGGCCATGCTGCTGGCCATGCTACTACCCATGCTGCTAACTCAGCACAGCCACAACCATCCTCAACCACCCCCACAACATCCACAACCACAACCTGCACAACCACAACCACCTTTCAATATCCAGAACCCACCAGCAAACCGCATCTGGGATTGGCAGCAAGTTGCCAATTTTGTTCCCAATCATCACAAAGTGGAATACGGCCATCGTGTACATTTGGGAACAATGCCACTGAACTGGAATGCTTTGTTATTCTTCGATGAACCCCTGATGGAAATTATTGTCAGGGAAAGCAACACATAATATGAGTACACCATGGCAAATACAGTGGAACCTTGACTTACGAGTGCCCCAACTAACGAGTTTTTTGAGATACGAGCTGTCCCTGAGTCGATTTTTTGCTCTGAGTTACGAGCCAGCTCCCCCCCTCCCTCTTCCCCTTCAACCCAAAACCTGGACACCTCGCTTGTTTATCTATGATTTCATGCTTTGATTCCATGGAAATCATTCTCTTTTTCTTCTCAACAATAATAATATAATAATAATATAACAACATTATTACAGTCAAGTCCCTCGGTAAGTAAATCGTCACTCAATAAGTCAGTCAAGTTATTCAGTACGTCAGTCAAGTTACTCAGTGTGTTTACCTGGAGTTTACCTGGAGAGAGTTCTGGGGGTCAACGCCCCCACGGCCCGGTCTGTGACCAGGCCTCCTGGTGGATCAGAGCCTGATCAACCAGGCTGTTACTGCTGGCTGCACACAAACCAACGTACGAGCCACAGCCTGGCTGGTCAGGTACCGACTTTAGGTGCTTGTCCAGTGCTAGTTTGAAGACTGCCAGGGGTCTATTGGTAATCCCCCTTATGTATGCTGGGAGGCAGTTGAACAGTCTCAGGCCCCTGACACTTATTGTATTGTCTCATAACATGCTAGTGACACCCCTGCTTTTCATTGGGAGGATGTTGCATCGTCTGCCAAGTCTTTTGCTTTCATTGCGAGTGATTTTCGTGTGCAAGTTCGGTACTAGTCCCTCTAGGATTTTCCAGGTGTACATAATCATGTATCTCTCCCGCCTGCGTTCCAGGGAATACAGGTTCAGGAACTTCAAGCACTCCCAGTAATTGAGGTGTTTTATCTCCGTTATGCGTGCCGTGAAGGTTCTCTGTACATTTTATAGGTCAGCAATTTCATCTGCCTTGAAAGGTGCTGTTAGTGTGCAGCAATATTCCAGCCAAGATAGAACAAGTGACCTGAAGAGTGTCATCATGGGCTTGGTATCCCTAGTTTTGAAGGTTCTCATTATCCATCCTGTCATTTTTCTAGCAGCTGTGATTGATACAATGTTATGGTCCTTGATGGTGAGATCCTCCGACATGATCACTCAGGGGTCTTCGACGTTGGTGTTTCGCTCTATTTTGTGGCCAGAATTAATTTTGTACTCTGATGAAGTTTTAATTTCCTCATGTTTACCATATCTGAGTAATTGAAATTTCTCATCGTTGAACTTCATATTGTTTGCTGCAGCCCACTGAAAGATTTGGTTGATGTCCACCTGGAGCCTTGCAGTGTCTGCAATGAAAGACACTGTCATGCAGATTCGGGTGTCATCTGCAAAGGAAGACACGGTGCTGTGGCTGACATCCTTGTCTATGTCAGATATGAGGATGAGAAACAAGATGGGAGCAAGTACTGTGCCTTGTGGAACAGAACTTTTCACCGTAGCTGCCTCGGACTTTACTCTGTTGACTACTACTCTTTGTGTTCTGTTTGTGAGAAAATTATAGATCCATCTACCAACTTTTCCTGTTATTCCTTTAGCACACATTTTTGTGCGCTATTACGCCACGGTCACACTTGTCGAAGGCTTTTGCAAAGTCTGTATATATTACATCTGCATTCTTTTTGTCTTCTAGTGCATCTAGGACCTTGTCGTAGTGATCCAATAGTTGAGACAGACAGGAGCGACCTGTTCTAAACCCATGTCGCCCTGGGTTGTGTAATTGATGGGTTTCTAGATGGGTGGCGATCTTGCTTCTTAGGACCCTTTCAAAGATTTTTATGATATGGGATGTTAGTGCTATCAGTCTGTAGTTCTTTGCTATTGCTTTACTGCCCCCTTTGTGGAGTGGGGCTATGTCTGTTGTTTTTAGTAACTGTGGGACGACCCCCGTGTCCATGCTCCCTCTCCATAGGATGGTAAAAGCTCCTGATAGGGGGTTCTTGCAGTTCTTGATGAACACGGAGTTCCATGAGTCTGGCCCTGGGGCAGAGTGCATGGGCATGTCATTTATCGCCTGTTCGAAGTCATTTGGCGTCAGGATAACATCAGATAGGCTTGTGTTAACCAAATTCTGTGGCTCTCTCATAAAAAATTCATTTTGATCTTTGACTCTCAGTCTGGTTAGCGGCTTGCTAAAAACCAAGTCATATTGGGACTTGAGTAGCTCACTCATTTCCTTGCTGTCATCTGTGTAGGACCCATCTTGTTTAAGTAGGGGCCCAATACTGGACATTGTTCTCGACTTTGATTTGGCATAGGAAAAGAAATACTTTGGGTTTCTTTCGATTTCATTTATGGCTTTTAGTTCTTCCCGCGATTCTTGACTCCTATAAGATTCCTTTAGCTTAAGTTCGATGTTTGCTATTTCTCTGACCAGTGACTCCCTACGCATTTCAGATATATTGGCCTCTTTCAGCCGCTCTGTTATTCTTTTCCGTCGCCTGTAAAGGGAGAGCCTGTCTCTATTTTACATCTACTCCTTTTTCTTTGAGGAATAAGCCTTGTGCATACATCGAGTGCCACCGAGTTAATCTGTTCTAGGCATAAGTTGGGATCTGTGTTGCTTAGTCTATCTTCCCAGCTTATATCGGTTAGGACTTGGTTTACTTGGTCCCACTTTATGTTTTTGTTATTGAAGTTGAATTTAGTGAATGCTCCCTCATGACTAATCTCATTATGTCGGTCTGGGGCTCCATGCATACATGTCTGAACCTCGATTATGTTGTGATCTGAGTATATTGTTTTTGATATGGTGACATTGCATATCAGATCATCATTGTTAATGAAGATGAGGTCTAGTGTATTTTCCAGTCTAGTAGGCTCTATTATTTGCTGGTTTAAGTTGAATTTTGTGCAGAGATTTAAAAGCTCGTGTGTGTGTGAGTTCTCGTCAGAGCTGCCTCCTGGTGTTATCACTGCAACAACATTATTTGCTATATTCCTCCATTTTAGGTGCCTTAAGTTGAAATCCCCCAGGAGCAAGATGTTGGGGGCAGGAGCTGGCAGATTTTCCAGACAGTGGTCAATTTTTAACAGCTGTTCCTGGAATTGCTGGGACATTGCATCCGGAGGCTTGTAGACTACCACAATGACTAGGTTTTGGTTCTCGATCTTTACTGCTAAAACTTCCACTACATCATTTGAGGCATTAAGCAGTTCTGTGCAAACAAGTGACTCTGCAATGTACAGGCCAACCCCCCCAACCCCCCCAACCCCCTTTTGCCTGTTCACTTTGTCGCATCTGTATAGGTTGTAACCTGGGATCCATATTTCGTTGTCCAAGTGATCCTTTATGTGGATCTCTGTGAAATCCGCGAACATTGCATTTGGCTCGGCAAGCAGTCCACGGATGAAAGGTATTTTGTTGTTCGTTGCTGGCTTTAGACCCTGTATATTTGCAAAGAAGAATGTCATCTGACTGGTGGTATTGTTGGTACTGGGGGGGGGGACTTTTTTTCCGGCATTAGTATCTGTATCTGTTGGTTTGGAGTGGAGGCCATCGACAGTGGTTCCACTCCAGGAATGACTGGATTTGGTGTACGACTTCCGCCATTTCCTGCCAGTTTTTTTTCCTTCCTGGCACTAAAAAACCTCTCTCTCTTGAGTGGCTGTGTCTACCCAGGTTCTCCCATGGCCTGGATGTTTCGTATCTTTTTGTCCCCTTTAGATGGTGTGCCTGGCAATTTAAGTTATAGCACAGTCTTTCCTGTACTGAAGAGGGACACATTTCAGGGTGAAAAAGCTTACAGGAAGGGAATTTGCATTTTCCTGTTGTCATATGTCAGTCAAGTCATTCAGTAAGTCAGTCAGGTCATTCAGTAAGTCAGTCAAGTCACTCAGTAAGTCAGTCATTCAGTAAGTCAGTCATTCAGTCACACAAACTCATGTTAACTTCTTTTTCTGTATACAAAGTAACTCTTCAATTAAGGCTACAGGTTATCTCTTGTCTGATATCTTTGTTAATTCTAAGACTAAAGTACTTATACCTCTTCGTGCCACTTTCAGCAACACTAGTATGGCTACTGGGTGTCATCATTGCTTGGCAGATACAAGATATAGTAATTAAAATATTATAACACAACTGACAAACACAGCTGCCCTGTAGCAGAGAAAGATTGGACACGTATGAATTAGGAATGCTGGGATGGTGGGGAGGGGGGCGTCGGGAAGTGGTAGGGGAGGTCTCCCCAGCTGCTCCACAACAAGGTGGCCACTTGAGCAAAAGAGAATTTTTTTTTCCTTCCCACAAACTGAATCATGTTAAATTAATTATACAACGTGTTACATAAAATTGTGCAGCAATTCTTCAATGGCAGTCTACTGTATTATCACAATAACGATAGAGCTTCAATTCCCTAAATTAATAACAATAATAATAATAATAATATACTACTACTAATAATATAATACAGGTCCGCCATCACAAATCCGGCAATCAGTTATTCGGTTCCTTCAGTTATTCGGCACTAATTTTGGCTGGCATAATTCAAATTTCCAGGGTTGCCACACCAACCTGCTGGTACTGTTTGGTGGTACTACTTGCTGCATAAGTCATTCCAATTTCTTTTTCTCCATTTATTGTTATTACCTGCTTACTTTTAGCCCTAGCCATGGTTCCAATGAATAAAAGAAATGCTTCTCATTATGTAAAGCACATACACAGTACATTATCCATTAAAGATAAGGTGGCTTTGAAGCCACTGTCGGATGCTATGAGCTCAGTCTCATGATGCAGGAGAATATGCTTCATTAATATCAACACTACAGCTTATTTGCCTATCAAAATTGATCTAATATGACATAATAAACAATATAAATAACATAAAACATGTTAAATACTCCAGAATAAATAATATTTGGCATAACACCGAGCAGTTCGACAGAGGTATGAAGAGGATATGGTATACAAATACCATTCTCCTATCCCTGTCTTGAGGGCTTATATTAGAGAAAACGGAGTATAGCACAGGGCTAACTGTGATATACACTCGTACTGCACCATAAATCTGAAACAAAAAAAGTTATTTTCTCTATATAGATTATCACACAGCAGCGTATGTGTAGAGAACCTAGGATAACCCAAAAAAGTCAACATGGCTTATTTCTAGTACCTGGCTTGGGTTACCCATATATGTACGATTTTTGGTAAATATTTGATTCCCAGCCAGGGTAGAAACATTAGGCGTGTTTCTTTACACCTGTTGTCTGGTGGCCTGGTGGTTAACGCTCTCGCTTCACACGGTGAGGGCCTGGGTTCGATTCCCAGCCAGAGTAGAAACATTGGACGTGTTTCTTTCCACCTGTTGTCTATGTTCCCCATCAGTAAAATGGGTACCTGGGTGTTAGTCGACTGGTGTGGGTCGCATCCAGGGACACTGACCTAAGGAGGCCTGGTCACAGACCGGGCCGCGGGGCGTTGACCCCCGGAACTCTCTCCAGATAAACTCTCTCCAGATAATCAGTAAATGGGTACCTGGGTGTTAGCCGACTGGAGTGGGTGTTATCCTAGGACACTGACCTAATTTTCTTGAAATACTCTGCATAACAAGGGGCTTTCTATATAGTAGTATGTCACTGATGTCAGCTAGGCCTGTATACCTTGTACATGTACATGTAGTAAATAAAGATATTATTATTATAATTATTATATTATTATTTTCTCAGTTGTTTGTTGGGTTATCTTACTGAAACTTGGGCAATGTTTGATGGAAAGATACTTCTTAACGTACACCAAAAATTAGCGGCCGCTTAGCGGTATATTTTTGTATGGTTTTTATGGTTATATTCTCATTTTTTCGGTCTCATTTGATAGAATGAAAGATATATTACAGAAATAGATATGATTTTGATTGCTTTCATGATGAAAAGTGCCTTGAAATTGCACTCACAGTCGCGAAAATGTTCTATTCTTTAGCGAAGCTCAAGAGTAAACAAATGACGTCACCGTCCAATACCTGTCCGCCTGCCAGTCCAAATTCCAATACGGAGTCAAGAATGGGTTGACATTACTTATACAATTACTACACTAATGCAGCAGTCTGCATAACAGTAAATCATCAATTTTTTTGTGAATAAAAATTCCAAATGGTAAGCAAGAGTAATATAAGAGCAGCATGTAGCCATGACTAATGAACATTGAAAATGTTATTTTAGTGCCAGGAATGTCTACATTGTTTATTCTGGACCCTATTTTGAAATTGGCATCTGTTTGAAATTTGTGTGAAATTGGCCAAATTGCCAATTTCTGACCACTTTATTGGGTAGTTGAAATAAGTGAATTGGCGGTTTCTTGTACTCAGCTGACAGATTAGAAGTAAATAAGTTTATTCAGGTATACACAAATACAGTTACATAGATTATCACACACAGCAGTGTATGTATAGAGAACCTAGGATAACCCAGAAAAGTCAGACAAAGTGACTTATTTCCAGTACCTGGCATGGGCTTGCCATATACGATTTTTGGTAAACATTTTTTTTCCTTGGTTGCTTGTTGGGCTATCTCATTGAAACTTGGGCAATGTATGATGGAAAGCTGCTTAAAGTACAACAAAAATAAAAAAGACGGATGATAAATAAGGGAGTTCACTTCTCAGCCATTAGCCGCCTCTTTGCAGTATATTTTCGTATGGTTTTTATGATTGTATTCTCATTTTTTTGGACTCATTTGATAGAATGGAAGATATATTACAGAAATAGACATGATTCTGATTGCTTTCATGACGAAAAGTACCTTGAAATTGAGCTCAAAGTAGCGGAAATGTTCGATTTTTGCCGATGTTCAATGAACTTTGTATAAGTCAAGTTGGTTAATTTTATTAAGTGTATTCTAACCTAACCACTCTGTAATCTGGCAAACTCAGTAATCCGGCACACTACAGGTCCCAATGATGCCGGACTTGTGATGGAGGACCTGTAATAATAATAATATTTTTTTTTTTTTATCATCACACTGGCCGATTCCCACCAAGGCAGGGTGGCCCGAAAAAGAAAAACTTTCACCATCATTCACTCCATCACTGTCTTGCCAGAAGGATGCTTTACACTACAGTTTTTAAACTGCAACATTAACACCCCTCCTTCAGAGTGCAGGCACTGTACTTCCCATCTCCAGGACTCGAGTCCGGCCTGCTGGTTTCCCTGAACCCCTTCATAAATGTTACTTTGCTCACACTCCAACAGCACGTCAAGTATTAAAAACCATTTGTCTCCATTCACTCCTATCAAACACGCTCACGCATGCCTGCTGGAAGTCCAAGCCCCTCGCACACAAAACCTCCTTTACCCCCTCCCTCCAACCTTTCCTAGGCCGACCCCTACCCCGCCTTCCTTCCACTACAGACTGATACACTCTTGAAGTTTGTAGATGAATGGTTCAGAGAACCGACATGTTGATAAATTAGACACATGTGCAACTCTTGGGTATCTTTATTGAGGAAACGTTTCGCCACACAGTGGCTTCATCAGTCCATACAAAGGAGAATCTTGAAGAACAGGAGGAGAATGAGGTAATCAGTCCCTCAACCTTGAGTCGATGTGGTCAGTCCATCAATCTTGAATAGAATACGGCATACGTGCTGAGAAGGAGCTTATAAACCGTTGGCAGGAGAGGTGAAGCAGTCATAGGTCGTGTAACATTGTTCAATGTTGAAGTAGGTCGTGCCCAAGAATTAGGCAAGCGAAGAATTCCCAAGTATTAAGATCCCAAGAAGTTGCAGTGTCTGACAGACACGTATGCCGTATTCTATTCAAGATTGATGGACTGACCACATCGACTCAAGGTTGAGGGACTGATTACCTCATTCTCCTCCTGTTCTTCAAGATTCTCCTTTGTATGGACTGATGAAGCCACTGTGTGGCGAAACGTTTCCTCAATAAAGATACCCAAGAGTTGCACATGTGTCTAATTTATCAACTCTTGAAGTTATTCTGTTTCGCTCCATTCTCTCCACATGTCCGAACCACATCAACAACCCTTCCTCAGCCCTCTGGACAACAGTTTTGGTAATCCCGCACCTCCTCCTAACTTCCAAACTACGAATTCTCTGCATTATATTCACACCACACATTGCTCTCAGACATGACATCTCCACTCCCTCCAGCCTTCTCCTCGCTGCAACATTCATCACCCATGCTTCACACCCATATAAGAGCGTTGGTAAAACTATACTCTCATACACTCCCCTCTTTGCCTCCAAGGACAAAGTTCTATGTCTCCACAGACTCCTAAGTGCACCACTCACCCTTTTCCCCTCATCAATTCTATGATTTACCTCATCTTTCATAGACCCATCCGCTGACATGTCCACTCCCAAATATCTGAATACATTCACCTCCTCCATACTCTCTCCCTCCAATCTGATATCCAATCTTTCATCACCTAATCTTTTTGTTATCCTCATGACCTTACTCTTTCCTGTATTCACTTTCAATTTTCTTCTTTTGCACATCCTACCAAATTCATCCACCAATCTCTGCAACTTCTCTTCAGAATCTCCCAAGAGCACAGTGTCATCAGCTAAGAGCAACTGTGACAACTCCCACTTTATGTGTGATTCTTTATCTTTTAACTCCACGCCTCTTGCCAAGACCCTCGCATTTACTTCTCTTACAACCCCATCTATAAATATATTAAACAACCATGGTGACATCACACATCCTTGTCTAAGGCCTACTTTTACTGGAAATAATTTCCCTCTTTCCTACATACTCTAACTTGAGCCTCACTATCCTCGTAAAAACTCTTCACTGCTTTCAGTAACCTACCTCCTACACCATACACCTGCAACATCTGCCACATTGCCCCCCTATCCACCCTGTCATACGCCTTTTCCAAATCCATAAATGCCACAAAGACCTCTTTAGCCTTATCTAAATACTGTTCACTTATATGTTTCACTGTAAACACCTGGTCCACACACCCCCTACCTTTCCTAAAGCCTCCTTGTTCATCTGCTATCCTATTCTCCGTCTTACTCTTAATTCTTTCAATAATAACTCTACCGTACACTTTGCCAGGTATACTCAACAGACTTATCCCCCTATAATTTTTGCACTCTCTTTTATCCCCTTTGCCTTTATACAAAGGAACTATGCATGCTCTCTGCCAATCCCTAGGTACCTTACCCTCTTCCATACATTTATTAAATAATTGCACCAACCACTCCAAAACTATATCCCCACCTGCTTTTAACATTTCTATCTTTATCCCATCAATCCCGGCTGCCTTACTCCCTTTCATTTTACCTACTGCCTCACGAACTTCCCCCACACTCACAGCTGGCTCTTCCTCACTCCTACAAGATGTTGTTCCTCCTGCCCTATACACAAAATCACAGCTTCCCTATCTTCATCAACATTTAACAATTCCTCAAAATATTCCCTCCATCTTCCCAATACCTCTAACTCTCCATTTAATAACTCTCCTCTCCTATTTTTAACTGACAAATCCATTTGTTCTCTAGGCTTTCTTAACTTGTTAATCTCACTCCAAAACTTTTTCTTATTTTCAACAAAATTTGTTGATAACATCTCACCCACTCTCTCATTTGCTCTCTTTTTACATTGCTTCACCACTCTCTTAACCCTCTCCTTTTCTCCATATACTCTTCCCTCCTTGCATCACTTCTACTTTGTAAAAACTTCTCATATGCTAACTTTTTCTCCCTTACTACTCTCTTCACATCATCATTCCACCAATCGCTCCTCTTCCCTCCCGCACCCACTTTCCTGTAACCACAAACTTCTGCTGAACACTCCAACACTACATTTTTAAACCTACCCCATACCTCTTCGACCCCATTGCCTATGCTCTCATTAGCCCATCTATCCTCCAATAGCTGTTTATATCTTACCCTAACTGCCTCCTCTTTAGTTTATAAACCTTCACCTTTCTCTTCCCTGATGCTTCTATTCTCCTTGTATCCCATCTACCTTTTACTCTCAGTGTAGCTACAACTAGAAAGTGATCTGATATATCTGTGGCCCCTCTATAAACATGTACATCCTGAAGTCTACTCAACAGTCTTTTATCTACCAATACATAATCCAACAAACTACTGTCATTTCGCCCTACATCATATCTTGTATACTTATTTATCCTCTTTTTCTTAAAATATGTATTACCTATAACTAAACCCCTTTCTATACAAAGTTCAATCAAAGGGCTCCCATTATCATTTACACCTGGCACACCCAAACTTACCTACCACACCCTCTCTAAAAGTTTCTCCTACTTTAGCATTCAGGTCCCCTACCACAATTACTCTCTCACTTGGTTCAAAGGCTCCTATACATTCACTTAACATCTCCCAAAATCTCTCTCTCTCCTCTGCATTCCTTTCTTCTCCAGGTGCATACACGCTTATTATGACCCACTTCTCGCATCCAACCTTTACTTTAATCCACATAATTCTTGCATTTACACATTCATATTCTCTTTTCTCCCTCCATAACTGATCATTCAACATTACTGCTACCCCTTCCTTTGCTCTAACTCTCTCAGATACACCAGATTTTATCCCATTTATTTCCCCCCACTGAAACTCCCCTACCCCCTTCAGCTTTGTTTCGCTTAGGGCCAGGACATCCAACTTCTTTTCATTCATAACATCAGCAATCATCTGTTTCTTGTCATCCGCACTACATCCACGCACATTTAAGCATCCCAGTTTTATAAAGTTTTTCTTCTCTTTTTTTTTAAATGTCTACAGGAGAAGGGGTTACTAGCCCATTGCTCCCGGCATTTTAGTCGCCTCATACGACACGCATGGCTTAAGGAGGAAAGATTCTCTTCCACTTCCCCATGGACAATAGAAGAAAAAAAAGAGGAACAAGAGCTATTTAGAAAAAGGAGAAAAACCTAGATGTATGTATATATATATGCATGTGCATGTCTGTGAAGTGTGACCAAAGTGTAAGTAGGAGTAGCAAGATATCCCTGTTATCTAGCGTGTTTATGAGACAGAAATAGAAACCAGCAATCCTACCATCATGCAAAACAGTTACAGGTTTCTGTTTCACAGTCATCTGGCAGGACGGTAGTACTTCCCTGGGTGGTTGCTGTCTACCAACCTACTACCTTAATAATAATAATAATAATAATAATAATAATAATAATATTATAACGATAGAGCTACAGTTCCCTAAATTAACCCTTTCATGATTGCCAGGCCCTCTCAGAGACTTGTTCTCAGCGTCACCAAAATTTAAAAAAAAAAAAAAATTTCTGATGAAAAGATATTTTTTTTTTCTATACATTATAGGCTAAACAAAAATTTTTTACCATCAATACTTACTGAGATATGGAGGTGTGAAGTTGACAGAAAATGACCTGCATACAGTAACATCACCGACTGCCGTCACCCAGTATTACTTTATTTAGTTTTTTAGGTACTATTTTCTATTATTTTTAAATTTTTTTTATACCAAGTAACTTTTATGGCCTGTGAGACCAATATGAGCCCTATTTTGTAAGTTTTTTCTCTTTATTTACTACACAATAACTGCATAAACACTGTTGTCACTGTTTTGTTTAAAAGAAATATTTTCACAAACAAACGATATGACATATTGTTTATTACTACTTTTCCATATTTTACATACACATATACAGTCACAGGGAATGTTTCTAGAAGTTCTGCAGCCTGTGGAACTCTTTGAAGCATGGTGTCATGCACAGTGGTGTTTTACACTCCTCACATATAAAATGAGTGTCTCTGCGTTGTTGTGGGCATTTTTTTCTATGTGCACAAACGTAACACCTCTTCTGAGCCTTTTTCTTGAAAGCAGTAGCAGGCAGTTTTACTAGGAAGTGATCACCATGCTTCAGACGAGAAGGTAGTTGTTGATAATTTCGTGGGCGGTCTATTGCAGGTGTTGTTCCTTGGTACTTGAATACTATTTGACTGATGACAGACAAACAGAATTCGCCATATGGTGGTTTGTTTCTGGTCCTCATCTTATACATATTATAAGCATTGAGCATGGAAATGTACTCTTGCGAACACAATCAGCAAACCCAATCTGCATATCATATTTGTCCACTGAGTGCATATTGAGGGTGTAATCAATCACAGCTGCAGGTTTTAGAATGGGTTCATTGCTGTCCCTATGCTGCCTGCCAATGTTTGTCATTTCGTTAGGGTGAACTGATGACAACAGTGTGACATCTCGTTTGTCATGCCACCGAAATGCCATGATGTCATTGGCAACAAATGCCTGCATCTCACCACTACGAGTGTTTACGATTTGCATGTTTACAATTTGCATGCACTGTGCCACACACATCTGTCATGTTCACTCGCAAAAAATCACTGAGTGAGGGGCTTGTGTACCAGTTATCAGTATATAATATATGCCCCTTACCAAGGTATGGTTCTATCATTGTTCTAACCACATCACAAGAGATGCCCAATATTATTATTATTTATTAACACACTGGCCGATTCCCACCAAGGCAGGGTGGTCCAAAAAAGAAAAACTTTCACCATCATTCACTCCATCACTGTCTTGCCAGAAGGATGCTTTACACTACATTTTTTAAACTGCAACATTAACACCCCTCCTTCAGAGTGCAGGCACTGTACTTCCCATCTCCAGGACTCGAGTCCGGCCTGCTGGTTTCCCTGAATCCCTTCATAAATGTTACTTTGCTCACACTCCAACAGCACGTCTAGTATTAAAAACCATTTGTCTCCATTCACTCCTATCAAACACGCTCACGCATGCCTGCTGGAAGTCCAAGCCCCTCGCACACAAAACCTCCTTTACCCCCTCCCTCCAACCCTTCCTAGGCTGACCCCTACCCCGCCTGCCTTCCACTACAGACTGATACACTCTTGAAGTCATTCTGTTTTGCTCCATTCTCTCTACATGTCCGAACCACCTCAACAACCCTTCTTCAGCCCTCTGGACAACAGTTT
This sequence comes from Cherax quadricarinatus, assembly GCF_026875155.1. Lineage (NCBI taxonomy): Eukaryota > Metazoa > Arthropoda > Malacostraca > Decapoda > Parastacidae > Cherax > Cherax quadricarinatus. Next base: position 8,179,320 of record NC_069418.1, read on the forward strand.
TGGTAATCCCGCACCTCCTCCTAACTTCCCGACTACGAATTCTCTGCATTATATTCACACCACACATTGCCCTCAGACATGACATCTCCACTGCCTCCAGCCTTCTCCTCGCTGCAACATTCATCACCCATGCTTCACACCCATATAAGAGCGCTGGTAAAACTATACTCTCATACATTCCCCTCTTTGCCTCCAAGGACAAAGTTCTTTGTCTCCACAGACTCCTAAGTGCACCACTCACCCTTTTCCCCTCATCAATTCTATGATTCACCTCATCTTTCATAGACCCATCCGCTGACACGTCCACTCCCAAATATCTGAATACATTCACCTCCTCCATACTCTCTCCCTCCAATCTGATATCCAATGAAAATAAATGGTATAAAATACCGACACAATGGAAACAAACACACATGCAGTTTAATGTGATCCTTTATTGACAACGTTTCGCCCACACAGTGGGCTTTTTCAAGTCACACACAGATCTACCTGGGGTGGAAGGTACGGGAGTATTTATAGTCAGGTTCAGAATGCTGCATCTGATGATCTACCGGGTGGGGTTATAGAGTCTTGGATAGCTTGGCAGGGGTATTGGACAAGTTGTGAGTAGACCTTCTGCAGTGTTCTATGTTCTTATGTGGGATAGCGATGAAGAAGTTTCATGGCGAGTGGTTCAGCTATGTTATAGAAGCCGTTGTTCTGGTTGAAATTGTTGATTATAGAGATAAGCGATGATTCCAGGATTCTTCGGTATTGGGTGTTGTCTTCTGTGGCGATAAGTCTTGAGTTTCTGTAGTTAATTAAATGGTTGTGTGAATTGTGATGTTGTACACAGGCATTCCTTGTATCATCAGTCCTGCTTGCGTATTGGTGTTCTGAAATACGTGTTTGGAGGTCTCTTGATGTTTCGCCCACGTATAATTTGTTGCAGTCATTACAAGGGATTATGTATACCCCTGCAGAGGATGGAAGCTTGTCCTGTCTACTACTGGTGATGTCCTTGATGGTCGTGGTTGTGGAGGTAGATACTTGGAATGAACTTGACTATAAATACTGAACCTGACTATAAATACTCCCATACCTTCCACCCCAGGTAGATCTGTGTGTGACTTGAAAAAGCCCACTGTGTGGGCGAAACGTTATCAATAAAGGATCACATTAAACTGCATATGTGTTTATGTTTCCACTGATATCCAATCTTTCATCACCTAATCTTTTTATCCTCATAACCTTACTCTTTCCTGTATTCACTTTTAATTTTCTTCTTTCGCATACCCTACCAAATTCATCCACCAACCTCTGCAACTTCTCTTCAGAATTTCCCAAGAGCACAGTGTCATCAGCTAAGAGCAACTGTGACAACTCCAACTTTGTGTGTGATTCTTTATCTTTTAACTCCACGCCTCTTGCCAAGACCCTCGCATTTACTTCTCTTACAACCCCATCTATAAATATATTAAACAACCACGGTGACATCACACCTCCTTGTCTAAGGCCTACTTTTACTGGGAAATAATCTCCCTCTTTCCTACATACTCTAACTTGAGCCTCGCTATCCTCGTAAAAACTCTTCACTGCTTTCAGTAACCTACCTCCTACACCATACACCTGCAACATCTGCCACATTGCCCTCCTATCCACCCTGTCATACGCCTTTTCCAAATCCATAAATGCCACAAAAACCTCTTTAGCCTTATCTAAATACTGTTCACTTATATGTTTCACTGTAAACACCTGGTACACACACCCCCTACCTTTCCTAAAGCCTCCTTGGTCATCTGTTATCCTATTCTCCATCTTACTCTTAATTCTTTCAATAATAACTCTACCATACACTTTACCAGGTATACTCAACAGACTTCTTTCTTTCTTTCAACACACCGGCCATATTCCACCAATTCAGGGTGGCCCAAAAAGAAAAACGAAAGTTTCTCTTTTAAATTTAGTAATTTATATGGGAGAAGGGGTTACTAGCCCCTTGCTCCCAGCATTTTAGTCGCCTCTTACAACACGCATGGCTTACGGAGGAAAAATTCTGTTCCACTTACCCATGAAGATAAGAGGAAATAAACAAGAACAAGAACTAGAAAGAAAATAGAAGAATACCCAGAGGGGTGTGTATATATATATATGCTTGTACATGTACGTGTAGTGTGACCTAAGTGCAACAGACTTATCCCCCTATAATTTTTGCACTCTCTTTTGTCCCCTTTGCCTTTATACAAAGGAACTATGCATGCTCTCTGCCAATCCCTAGGTACCTTACTCTCTTCCATACATTTATTAAATAATTGCACCAACCACTCCAAAACTATATCCCCACCTGCTTTTAACATTTTTTTCTTTATCCCATCAATCCCGGCTGCCTTACCCCCTTTCATTTTACCTACTGCCTCACGAACTTCCCCCACACTCACAACTGGCTCTTCCTCACTCCTACAAGATGTTATTTCCTCCTTGCCCTATACACGAAATCACAGCTTCCCTATCTTCATCAACATTTAACAATTCCTCAAAATATTCCCTCCATCTTCCCAATACCTCTAACTCTCCATTTAATAACTCTCCTCTCCTATTTTAACTGACAAATCCATTTGTTCTCTAGGCTTCCTTAACTTGTTAATCTCACTCCAAAACTTTTTCTTATTTTCAACAAAATTTGTTGATAACATCTCACCCACTCTCTCACTTGCTCTCTTTTTACATTGCTTCACCACTCTCTTAACCTCTCTCTTTTTCTCCATATACTCTTCCCTCCTTGCATCACTTCTACTTTGTAAAAACTTCTCATATGCTAACTTTTTCTCCCTTACTACTCTCTTTACATCACCATTCTATCAATCGCTCCTCTTCCCTCCCGCACCCACTTTCCTGTAACCACAAACTTCTGCTGAACACTCGAACACTACATTTTTAAACCTACCCCATACCTCTTAGTCCCCACTGCCTATGCTCTCATTAGCCCATCTATCCTCCAATAGCTGTTTATATCTTACCCTAACTGCCTCCTCTTTTAATTTATAAACCTTCACCTCTCTCTTCCCTGATGCTTCTATTCTCCTTGTATCCCATCTACCTTTTACTCTCAGTGTAGCTACAACTAAAAAGTGATCTGATATATCTGTGGCCCCTCTATAAACATGTACATCCTGAAGTCTACTCAACAGTTTTATCTACCAATACATAACCCAACAAACTACTGTCATTTTGCCCTACATCATATCTTGTATACTTATTTATCCTCTTTTTCTTAAAATATGTATTACCTATAACTAAACCCCTTTCTATACAAAGTTCAATCAAAGGGCTCCCATTATCATTTACACCTGGCACCCCAAACTTACCTACCACACCCTCTCTAAAAGTTTCTCCTACTTCAGCATTCAGGTCCCCTACCACAATTACTCTCTCACTTGGTTTAAAGGTTCCTATACATTCACTTAACATCTCCCAAAATCTCTCTCTCTCCTCTACATTCCTCTCTTCTCCAGGTGCATACACGCTTATTATGACCCACTTCTCGCATCCAACCTTTACTTTAATCCACATAATTCTTGAATTTACACATTCATATTCTCTTTTCTCCTTCCATAACTGATCTTTCAACATTACTGCTACCCCTTCCTTAGCTCTAACTCTCTCAGATACTCCAGATTTAACCCCATTTATTTCCCCCCACCGAAACTCCCCTACCCCCTTCAGCTTTGTTTCGCTTAGGGCCAGGACCTCCAACTTCTTTTCATTCATAACGTCAGCAATCATCTGTTTCTTGTCATCCGCACTACATCCATGCACATTCAAGCATCCCAGTTTTATAAAGTTTTTCTTCTTATGTTTTTTACTAAAAGTCTACAGGAGAAGGGGTTACTAGCCCAATAACTTCCTGGCATTTTGCAATGTATAACTTCCAGTGTACACAATAATATCCAATACTGTAACAATCACAAAGCACAAACAACTTTATACCAAAGCTTTTCCTCTTGCTTGGTATGTACTGCTTGAAAAAGAGTCTTCCTTTGAACAGAATCAAAGACTCATCAATTACAAGCTTCCTGAAGGGATAAAAATACATATTGAATTTCTCTTCCAGATACACAAACACATTCCTAGTCTTATGTAACCTGTCGTTTCTGTCAGGCCTGGTTTTGTCTGAGAAGTGAAGCATATGTAATAGTGGCACAAATCGATTCACTCCCATTATATCACTGAAACCTGCGGTTGCAATCAGGCGGTCTGTTGACCAGTATGATTTCACACTGTGCTTATACACATGTGGCATAAGCATTATTGTGGCAAACAAAAGATGCATCTCAGCCACAGTTGTCTCCTTCCACTTGTGTAGACGCGATTTTGGTGAAAGTATTGTGTTTGCCATGGTGTACTCGTAGTATCTGTTTCTTTCCCTCACAATAATTTCCATCAGGGGTTCATCAAAGAATAACTCGAAACATTCCAGATCACTGGCATTGTTCCCCAGTGTACAACATGGCTGTATTCCACTTTGGCTTTCATCAAACTGGTGGGGATTTGGAACAAAATTGATAGCTTCCTGCCAATCCCAGGTGCGGTCTGATGGTGGGTACTGGACAATGACAGGTGTTTGTGGTTGTGGAGGCTGGTGTGGTGGGTAGGTGGGGGATGGTGGCCTTTGTTGTAGATTAGCTGAGGAAGTGGCATGGGTGGCAACATGGGTAGCAGCATGGCCCACTGCTGGTGCCTCACGACCGGCACCACCACTTCCACCACTATGCACATTTTCCATCCCAATTGCAACTATCATCGTCATTTTCACTGTCTGTTCCTGTTGTACAGCCACGGGATGTACTCCGAGATGTACTCCTTCCCCTTGGAATGGCATATAGCACACTACCAGAGCGCATATATCATCGTATATACTGACGCTTCGCATGAGAATATTCCACTTCACTATCACTACTGGAACTGGTTTCAAGAGCTTGTAGTTCATATTCACTATCATCACCAATGCTCACATCCGAGTCCGGGATTTGGGAAAATAGGTGTTTCCTCTTTGATTCTGGTACAACTGCATGTGAACAAGATGGCCCAGCAGCAGAGGTGGAAGGCTGAGGGTCGTCTGGGTTTTCCTCACTATTACCGATATTATGGTCATTAGTTTCAGTCACAACCTTACCAAAACCTTAAAACTCATCTTCACTGGCACTTCCATCTGTATTAGAACTGTCACTGGGGAACAAAAGTGTCTCATTTCGCCGAGGAGTGAGGAGCTTCTTACCGCAAGGCATGGTGAACAAGGTCAACTAAAATGGTGTTCCCACAATGTGCCACTGGGTCCCAGATTTTTTTTCTACCATGCACACTGACCCCACACACCCATTCTCTCACATCTAGGCCTACCAGCCTTTTCCTGTGAGATCTGAAGGCGCTAGAATTTATGCGTACTGGTACATCAAAAACCCTGGCGCGTAAGCCATACTAGTATGGCCGAAACCCTGAAAGGGTTAATATTAATAATAATAATTATTATAATAATGATAGAGCTTCAGTTCCCTAAATTAATAATAATAATAATAATAATAATAATGCATAATACGTACATAATAATAATTCAGATTCCTTCTGCTAGTTGGCACAGCTGATGGCACAGCTGATAGCACAGCTGGTAAGCAGTAAACATGTTTACATCCCTATGGGGGCAGTTCTCTCATGTTTGTTTGCATTTTTTACAGTCATTTGGCCAAATTTCTTTTTTCTAACCATGGGTCCTAGTGATCTACTGCAGTTAGCCTCAAAAATACTCCATTTGCTCTTACAGTAAGAACATGGGAAGATACTAGAGTCAAATTGGGACAGAAATAGCGACACTTTTGCCGCTGCCTCTGCCACCATATTATGGCCTATTTTATTCATTCTAGAGTATATATCATATTTCTGTGCTAATTATATTGTTTATTATGTCATATTAGATGAATTGTGATAGATAAATAAGCCATACAGTTGATAATAGTGTCATATTCAAGTATTTTTTCTCATTTCTCCAGAGTGCAGGAACGAATTAATGGCTTTTCAATTAATTTAAATGAGGAAAATTAATTTGATATACAAGTAAATTGAATTACAAGCTAGCTCCTGGAACAGATTAAACTCGTAAGTCAAGGTTCCACTGTACAATTCTTTCTCCAAGGTCACAGCTACACCAGTGGAAGGACACAACTGTGGCAGAGATGTACCTGTTCTTTGCCACAATAATGCTTATGCCACATGCGTATAAGCACACTGTCACCACATACTGGTCAACAGAACGCCAGATTTCAACCCCAAGTTTTAGTGATATTATACCAGTGAATCGTTTTTTGATACTGTAACGTATGCTACACTTCTCAGACAAAACCAGGCCTGACAGAAGAGACAGGTTATATAAGATAAGGAATGTGTTCATATACCTGACACAAAAGTGCTATATGTATTTTTATCCCTTCAGGAAGCTTGTTATTGACGAGTCTTTGATTTTGTTCAAAGGCGACTGTCGTTCAAGCAGTATATACCAAGCAAGAGGAAACACTTAGGTATAAAGTTACTTGTACTGTGTGATTGCAAAAGTGGTCTGGTTTTGGATATATATGTGATATACATGTAATGTGTGTACACTGGCAGTAATACATTGAGAGATACCAGGAAGTTATTGGGTATCTCTGGTGATGTGGTTAGAACAATGATGGAACCATATCCTCGTAAGGGGCATATATTATATACTGATAACTGGTACACAAGCCCCATACTCAGCAATTTCTTGCGAGTGACCATGAGACACGTGTGTGGCACAGTACGTGGTAATCGTAAGCATATGCCCAGGTTCGATGCTGGCACTCGCAGAGGTGAGGTACAGGCCTTTGCTGCCAATGACACCATGGCATTTCAGTGGCATGACAAATGTGATGTCACGTTGTTGGCATCAGTTCACCAAAATGAAATGGCAGACAGTGGCAGGCAGAATAGAGACCAATGAACCCAATGTAAAACCTGCAGCTGTGATGGACTACAACATCAATATACACTTAGTGGACAAATGTGACATGCAGATTGGGTTTGCTGATTGTGTATGCAAGAGTTATAAATGGTACAAAAAACTTTTTTTCCATCTTGATATTTCCATACTGAATGCTTATAACATACACAAGTTGAAGACCAACAACAAACCAAAATATAGTAAATTTTGTTTATCAGTCATCAGACAAATAATATTCAAGTACCAAGGAGCAACACCTGCAATAGACCAGCACCCACGAAATTACCAACACATGCCATCTCATCTGAAGCCTGGTGATCACTACCCCATACAACTGCCACCTACTGCTTTCAAGAAAAGTGCTCAGAAGAGGTGTTTTGTCTGTCCACATACCACAAAATGCCCACAAAAATGCAGACACTTGTTTTATGTGTAAGGAGTGTGAAGTACCACTCTGCATATACCCATGTTTCAAAGAGTTCCACAAGCAGCAGCAGTTCTAGGAAAGTGTTCAGTGATTGTACTTTTTTTTTTTTTTTTTTTTTTTTTTAGCAAGTCGGCCATCTCCCACCGAGGCAGGGCGACCCAAAAAGAAAGAAAATCCTCAAAAAGAAAATACTTTTGTCATCATTCAACACTTTCACCTCACTCACACAATCACTGTTTTTGCAGAGTTGCTCAGAATACAACAAACTGCCAATATCCCAAACCCCTCCTTTAAAGTGCAGGCATTGTACTTCCCATTTCCAGGACTCAAGTCCGGCTATGTACAAATACCCAGTTTCCCTGAATCCCTTCACTAAATATTACCCTGCTCACATTCCAACAGCTCGTCAGGTCCCAAATACCATTTGTCTCCATTCACTCCTAAAATGCTCACATAAGTTTGCTGGAAGTCCAAGCCCCTCGCCCACAAAACCTCCTTTACCCCCTCCCTCCAACCTTTTCGAGGATGACCCCCTACCCCGTCTTCCTTCCCCTACAGATTTATACTCTCCCCATGCCATTCTACTTTGATCCATTCTCTCTAAATGACCAAACCACTTCAACAACCCCTCTTCAGCCCTCTGACTAATATTTTTATTAACTCCACACCTTTTCCTAATTTCCACACTCTGAATTTTCTGTATAATATTTACACACACATTGCCCTTAGACAGGACATCTCCACTGCCTCCAACCGCCTCCTCACTGCAGCATTTACAACCCAAGCTTCACACCCATATAAGAGTGTTGGTACTACTATACTTTCATACATTCGCTTCTTTCCCTCCATAGATAACTTTTTTTTGTCTCCACATAAACCTCAACGCGCCACTCGCCTTTTTTTCTCCATCAATTCTATGATTAAGTCACTCTGTCTGACTTTTTTGGGTTATCCTAGGTTCTCTACACATATGCTGTTATGCATGATACTCTATGTAACTGTATTTGTGTATACCTGAATAAACTTACTTACATACAAAAGGAATAATTTTCTACAGTTACCCCCAGTAACACATTTTCTCTCATGTCAGACTAGAGAAAATGTTATACTTGCCGTCAAGTTATCTGGCTATGATGTCTCATATTTATGTTTGTTTATTCTATTGTGGGTGTATTTATCATCTTAATATTTATTTTATTTATTTATTTTTATTTATTTATTAATTTGAACATGATACAGAGAAGTACAAGGAATACAATTTTTAAAGTGCAGCATGCCAAAGCCCCTTGTATGCAGAGCATTATGGGCAGGCTTAAAATTAACTTAAGATTAACTAAGCAATGATATATTCAGTGGTACAAAAATTATTGTAAAACAGATAACAATTTAATACAAATGAGTATTACAAAGACAGGTCATATGGTCATTTACTGTGTTGCTGTGTAATCAGTAGAATGGAGTATTTGTTAGGTAATGAAGTTAAACAGTAACAAATTTTGATTGGGTCACAGGTTGACATTTATGAGATATAATAATGAGATACATATATGAGATAAAATTTATGAGATACAATTATTCAGTATTTATTTAGTTGCAAGTGTATGGTGTAGGAGGTAGGTTACTGAAAGCAGTGAAGAGTTTTTACGAGGATAGTGAGGCTCAAGTTAAGAGTATATAGGAAAGAGGGAAATTTTTTCCCAGTAAAAGTAGGCCTTAGACAAGGATGTGTGATGTCACCGTGGTTGTTTAATATATTTATAGATGGGGTTGTAAAAGAAGTAAATGCGAGGGTCTTGGCAAGAGGCGTGGAGTTAAAAGATAAAGAATCACACACAAAGTGGGAGTTGTCACAGCTGCTCTTTACTGATGACACTGTGCTCTTGGGAGATTCTGAAGAGAAGTTGCAGAGATTGGTGGATGAATTTGGTAGGGTGTGCAAAAGAAGAAAATTTAAGGTGAATACAGGAAAGAGTAAGGTTATGAGGATAACAAAAAGATTAGGTGATGAAAGATTGAATATCAGATTGGAGGGAGAGAGTATGGAGGAGGTGAACGTATTCAGATATTTGGGAGTGGACGTGTCAGCAGATGGGTCTATGAAAGATGAGGTGAATCATAGAATTGATGAGGGAAAAAGAGTGAGTGGTGCACTTAGGAGTCTGTGGGGACAAAGAACTTTGTCCTTGGAGGCAAAGAGGGGAATGTATGAGAGTATAGTTTTACCAATGCTCTTATATGGGTGTGAAGCATGGGTGATGAATGTTGCAGTGAGGAGAAGGCTGGAGGCAGTGGAGATGTCATGTCTGAGGGCAATGTGTGGTGTGAATATAATGCAGAGAATTCGTAGTTTGGAAGTTAGGAGGAGGTGCGGGATTACCAAAACTGTTGTCCACAGGGCTGAGGAAGGGTTGTTGAGGTGGTTCGGACATGTAGAGAGAATGGAGCAAAACAGAATGACTTCAAGAGTGTATCAGTCTGTAGTGGAAGGAAGGCGGGGTAGGGGTCGGCCTAGGAAAGGCTGGAGGGAGGGGGTAAAGGAGGTTTTGTGTGCGAGGGGCTTGGACTTCCAGCAGGCATGCGTGAGTGTGTTTGATAGGAGTGAATGGAGACAAATGGTTTTTAATACTTGACGTGCTGTTGGAGTGTGAGCAAAGTAACATTTATGAAGGGATTCAGGGAAACCGGCAAGCCGGACTTGAGTCCTGGAGATGGGAAGTACAGTGCCTGCACTCTGAAGGAGGGGTGTTAATGTTGCAGTTTAAAAACTGTAGTGTAAAGCACCCTTCTGGCAAGACAGTGATGGAGTGAATGATGGTGAAAGTTTTTCTTTTTCGGGCCACCCTGCCTTGGTGGGAATCGGCCAGTGTGATAATAAAAAAAAAAAAAAAAATTATTTAGTTGTGGGTAAGTGATTTTTGAGAAGAAACTTGAATTTATAAACAGGTAGTGTTTCTTTTATATTCACAGGTAATGAATGCCAGATTTTAAGGCCTTTTATGTGCATTGAGTTTTTGCATAGCATGCGATGGACACAAGGAACATCAAAGAGTGATCTGTGCCTTGTGTTATGGTCATGTGTTCTGTTGAGGTTGGTAAGGAGATGTTTGAGGGGAGGGTTTATATCAGAGTTAAGTGTTCTATGTATGTAGTAGGTGCAGTAGTAAGTATGGATGTTTTGTATTGTGAGTAGGTTTAGAGTTTTGAATATTGGTGGTGTGTGCTGTCTGTAGTGGGAATTTGTTATCATTCTGACTGCAGCCTTTTGTTGGGTGATTAGTGGTCTGAGACGGTTTATTGTTGTTGAGCCCCATGCACGAATTCCATAGGTGAGATAGGGGTAAATAAGTGAGTGATATAGGGCCAGGAGGGCTGACTGTGGAACATAGTACTATATCTTCGATAGTATGCCTAAGGTCTTGAAAATTTTTTTGGAAATTTGTTGTATATGTGTTTAAAATTTGAGTATCATTAAGGTGGATTCCTAGGAATTTTCCCTCTGTGAGTTTTGTGATAGGTGATCCATTTATCATTATGTTAAGAGAGACATCTGCAGCTCTGTTACCGAACTGAATGTAGTAGGTTTTGTCAATGTTTAGAGTAAGTTTGTTGGTCCTCATCCAGGTTGATATTTTCTGTAATTCGGTATTTACAGTATTGGCTAGCATGACTGGGCTCGGGTGAGAGTAGACGTATGTAGTGTCATCTGCAAATAGTGTGGGTTTGAGTAGTTGCGATGCATTTGGTAGGTCATTTATGTATATGAGAAAGAGAAGAGGGCCTAGGACACTTCCCTGTGGGACACCAACTGTAATTGGCTGTGCAGAAGAGTTTGCCCCATTTGTGTACACACATTGGCTTCTGTTGCTGAGGTATGACTTTAGGTAGTTGAGGGAGTGCCCTCTTATACCACAGTGCGACAATTTTATGTGGAGCAAGTCGTGGTCAACTGTATCGAAAGCTTTACGTAAGTCAATGAAGATCCCCAGTGGGACTTCTTTTTTCTCTATTGCTGCATAAATATGTTCTAGCATGTGGATAATAGCATCATTAGTATTTTTATTAGGCCTGAACCCAAATTGACAGGGTTGAGTATGTTATGGGAGATGAGGTAGGAATAGATACGCTTATGGATTAATTTTTCAAAGATTTTAGAGAGAGGGTGTAAGTTGGATATTGGCCTATAGTTATTCAAGTCTGTGTGGTCTCCTCCTTTATGGATTGGGGTGACCCTTGCTATTTTGAGCACTGTAGGAAAGGTAGAGATTTAATGGATTTGTTAAAGAGTGTTGCAATGATTGGTGATAGCACCTGTGACACTTTTTTGTATATAATGGATGGTAAGGTATTTAAATCTCCTGTCTTGTTTTTTAGTTTGTAGATAATAAGGGAGACTTCAGTTGGGTTAGTCGGAGCTAGGAACAGTGTGTTCGGGTAGCTGCCAGTGAGGTAGTCATTGAGTGGGGTATCTGAGCTTGAGATTTTATTGGCAAGGGTTTTTCCTATAGTGGAGAAGAAATCATTGAGTCTGTTTGCTGTTTCAGTAGGTGGGAATTGGGGTTCATCTGGTTTTGTTAATTCTATTTCGCTATTTCGTGTTACCTTTTTTGTTCCTCGTATTTCTGATGGGGTTTTCCAGGTCTTTTTTATGCCACCTCGTAAGTTGGATAATCTGTTCTCATAATACAATTTTTTAGCCCTTCTTATTAGGCTGGTTAGGATTGACGAGTAATGTTTTGTTTGGTCTCTGGTTATGTGGCCCATTCTGTACTGTTTTTCATATAGGTGTTTTGTATTTATGGATTTGAGGATACTGGGTGTTAGCCAGGGAATGTTCAGTCTCTTTGCAGTCATCTGTTTAGTTTTTTTTAGGCCAGTGCTTGTTATAGAGGTATTGGGTCTTTTTTACAAAATTATTAATACATTTGTCAATATCTGTATAGATTTCTAGCTCAGTGTGCCAGTCAATGTTTGTCACTGCTGCTGTGAAGTTATTGATAGCTGCCTCATTGTGAAGTCTGAATGTGACTTTAGTAGTGTGTAGGGGTAATTTGCCAAGGTTTGTTATGAGGAAGGTAGGGTAATGGTCTGTGGTATTATCTGTGATTATGCCTGATCTTAAGGGGGATATGGTGTTGGTCCAGATGTGGTCTAGTATGGAAACAATAGTCTCTGTAACTCTTGTAGGTTTTGTGACTGTTGGTAGCAACATGAAGTTACTCATAGCATTTGTGAATTCAGTAACATGTGGGTCTTGGTCTTGTAGGAGATTTATATTGAAGTCACCTGAGAGTATTAAGTGATCTTTGTTCATGCGTGCATCAGTTATCATACTTCCTAGGTTTTGACTGTGGTACTATGTAGATGTTTATCACTTTAAGAGGTTTTGTAGGTATTTGGATTTGAATTTAGCTATTATATATTCCCCATGTTCATCCCTTGTGCAAGTATTAGTGATACATTCTAATTGGTCTGAGTAGTATATAGCTGTGCCACCCCCTTGTTGATCTGGCCTACAGTTGTGTATGGCTGTGTAACCAGGAATGGCATAGACATCTGAATATCAGGCTTTAGCCAGGTTTCGGTGAGAGTAATGATGGACATACTGGCATGCAGGGAATTTAGTAATGGTATGAGGTCATCGTAATGTTTGCTTAAAGATCTGATATTGTAGTTAAAGACAGTTATGTTGTTGTTGGCTCTGAGAAGTGCCTTTGATTGTTCTGCCGTGTGGTAATTACAGTTACTGTTTGATTCATTTAAGTCATTAGATAAGAGGTTGGTATCAGGATCAATGCTTGTTATCATAAGATTTATAGTGAATCTATAGTTAGAATTAAGTATAAGACAAAGTAAATATTCTAAAGCTATAAAATAGCACCTGAATTATTTTAACAAACGTAAAAAATATGAGCTAAGGTAGTTCTTTAAAGCTAAAATAAATGAGGCAATATAAAAGGGACTAAAATAATTTGTGGTGAACAAAAAAGTGGTAATCAAATAAATGAATATAATGGCAAAATAATGAGCTTATTACACTTTAGCACCTGAGAATAGCACCTTGATTATTTTAACAATTGTGAATATATGAACTAAGGTTGTTATATAAAGCTAAAATAAGAGAGAAAAATATAAGGGACTAAATTAAGTAATGGTAAACAAAGTTAAAATGACAGATAGTCACTATGATATAATATTGATTTGGGAGTAAGATCTGATTTATATATAATAAGTTGAGAAATATATTGTACTATAAAAAGTAAAAAATAAAATAATATATGATAGTTGGAACTAGTTAGCAAAAGATAGTTAAGGGCCTTGAACAATGATATAATTGAAATATACACTAATTGCACACACAATATAGTCACTAAGATATGAAAATAATCTTAGAGTAGGACTTATAATAAAACTTATAATATAAAAATACAGTTAAAATGGTACTTGCAATTGCACTAGGGTCTGATATAGGTTGTTGACAAGATCAAGAGTATAACTAGATTTAAATTAACAAAATAAAATTCACAAATTAAAGTACCAAAAGAATAATAAGTAAAAAATAACAATGGCAATGACTTGGTTATAATAAGATAGTAAGATGGTAGACAGGTAGAGAGGTACACAGGTACAAAGGATAATATAAAGGTTGGAGTTGAATATACAAACTTGAAAATTTGGCAACAAAATGTTATGAAAAGTATAAAATAATGATTAATGTACAAAAGTAAAATTGACTGGTAGTAAATATGGTGTTTAATAAAATTTGGTAAGTAATAATGATTACAAAAAAGTGAAAAAGTAATGTTTATTTCAAGTATTAAATTTTAAGAACAGTTATTTGGATTCAATATTGCACTGGTAGTTATACTAGAGGTTACTTGGCAGTACAAGGTATTTAACCCTTAAACGGTCCAAACAAATCGACGTTCAAATTCGTGGTGCTACAAAAGTAGATCTACTTTTTTTTAACATTTTCAAATGTAACAAAAAAAAATGTAGATAAAAGTTTTTTTTACATGTTTTCAAATGTAAAACAAAAAAGAAGATCTACATTTTTTTACATACTTTCAGATGTTGAAAAAACGTATACAGGAGGGCCCCACTTATACGGCTGGTTAGGTTCCAGGCTACCACCGTAAAGCGGAAACCGCCGTAAAGTGGAACACCCTTTTTTTCCACTTACAAATGCATACAAACACTAGATAACAAGTTTACACTAACATATATTAAGTTAGCAATAGAACCAGGCATCAAAAAACAATAAAAAAGTACAATACACACATAGTGCACTCATTACTTACCTTAAAATATTTATAGTCTTAATCTAGGGTGAGACAAGTAGTATTTATTGTAAGAAATCAAGTGTGGTATGTATGGTAGTCAGCCGAGCTACCATACCAGGCCAACCCACCCACACATACAATTCTATGATATTTAAGCATCCCAGAGCGATAAAATGTATATACAGTTCACTCATTACTTACCTTAAAATATAGGGTGAGATGAGTAGTATTTATTGTAAAAAATCAAGTGTGGTATGTATGGTAGTCAGCCGGGCTACCATACCAGGCCAACCCACCTACACGTAATATTCTATTACATTTAACCCTTTGACTGTCGAAGGGCCAAATCCTGAAGTTGCTTCTGGTGTCGCAAAATATTCGAAAAAAAAAAAAATTATTTTTTCTTATGAAATGATAGAGAATCTTTTCCCGATTGTAAAGACACCAAAAAAACGAAATTTGATGGAAAACTGACGGAATTACGCTCTCGCGAAGTTAGCGACTTCGGCGATATTTAAAAATCGGCAATTTCGTCCACTTTGAGCCCTATTTTCGGCTAATTCCGTTATTCCAGTCAACCAAACTCATAACTATTTCTTCAGAACTCTATTTTTTCTATCGATTGAGTACAAGAAACTGCCCATTTACCGATTTCAACTACCCAATAACATGGTCAGAAATTTGCAATTTGGCCAATTTCACGAAAATTAAAAAATACGACAATTTCAAAATAAGGTCCAGAATGAACAATGCAGACATTCCTGGCTCTAAAATAACATTTTCTTTGTTCATCAGTCATGTCTCCAGGTCCCTGTGATATTACTCTTGCTTTTTATTTTGAAATTTTATTCAAACAAAAAATAGAAGATTTACTGTTATGCAGACTACTGCAATACTGTAATAATTGTAAAAATTACATCAACCCATTCATGACTGCGTATTAGAATGGCTATTTGGACATTTGTTGGACAATTACATCATTTGTTCACTTTTGAACATTGGCAAAAATCAAACATTTCCTGTACTTTGTGCTCCATTTCCAGGTTCTTTTTATAGTAAAATTAATCAAAATCACCTCCATTTCTATAATATAGTTTCCATTCTATCAAATGAGACCAAGAAAACGAGAATACAACCACAAATACTATACGAAAATAGACCACAAAGTCGGCATTTTAATTAAAAAAAACGGTCGGAGTTTTTTTTTCTCATTATGCACTGCGTGCTCCAGGATTTTTTTTATGTGGTGCACACTGACCACACAGACCCATTCTCTCACATGTGGGCCTACTAGCTTTCTCCTGCCTGATTTGAAGCCGCTAGAATTTATGAGTATATATACGTCAAACACGGTACCTCGCAAACGTATATATACGGCCGCGACAGTCAAAGGGTTAAGCATCCCAGAGCGATAAAATGTATATACAGTTCACTCATTACTTACCTTAAAATATTTGTAGTCTTAATGTAGGGTCAGGAGTAAGTAAATGAGATAAAACGAATAAATGAGAGAGAGAAAGAATGAGTGCATGAGAGAGTACAGGCGCAGAATTATGTAAACAAACCAGGCGAAGGTAAGTTTTGTAAACAAAGTGTACACGTCTGGTTTGTGTACAAGTTACATTGTGTACAGGTTGTCTCTACATTGATACGGTAGAATAAATAAAGAAGAACACTCCCATTCTCATGTAACATCATTTTGAGAAGAAATGATGCTCTGAGTGAAGGCAATGGAAATAAGTCACTCTGACTTTTTTGGGTTATCCTAGGTTCTCTACACATATGTTATGTATGATAATCTATGTAACTGTATTTGTGTATACCTGAATAAACTTACTTACATACATACGAAAGGAATAATTTTCTACAGTTACCCCCAGTAACACATTTTCTCTTATGTTAGATTAGAGAAATGTTATTCTTGGCATCACTTGTACAAGTTATCTGGCTACCACATCTCATATTTATGTTTATTTATTCTATTGTAGGGTGTATTTATCATCTTTTTATGTTATGTATCGTGTTTATTATATAATTTTGAAAAAAATATCATGGATGGATTAATGAAAATGTGTATATTAATGTAATATACAACATTTAATGAGACTCAGTGATTATTATTATTATTATTATTATCATTTCTAATATGGTGTCACTTGTGCAAGTCGTCTGCTACCACATCTCATATTTATGTTTATTTATTCTATTGTGGGGTGTATTTATCATCTTTTTATGTTATGTATCGTGTTTATTATATAATTTTGAAAAAATATAGATGGATTAATGAAAATGTGTATTTAACGTAATATACGACATTTAAATGAGACTCGATGATTATTATTATCATTACTAATATGACGTCTGGAGACATAAGACACTCTTACTGATTTTAATGTGTACCTGCATGCCAGCACAGTATGTAAGTTTATTTAAGTACAGGTATACATAAATATAATTATCAGAGTATATATAAAATATGAAATAACTTTTAAAAACATTTGAAATTTTGGAGTTTCCAGACAAAATGGAGAGACTTAGTGCTTATTGAGCTCACGAAGAATGTAAACAAACAGGGTGGGGCGCGGTGACCGTATTAGAAAGTCAGGTGGGGGGAGCCGTATAGCGAGTTTTGGTCATAACTTGAAATGACTGTATTAGCGGAATGCCGTAAAGTGAAACGCCATAAAGCGGGGCCCTGCTGTATATACGTTTGGACCATTTAAGGGTTAAGTATACTCTAAGATAGTAAATGTGGTATTAAAACAGGTTATGGTAATTAGACAAGTAATGGTAATTAAATGTCAAAAATGTTAAGAGTAAATTGTACTGATAGTACAAATGGTAATAAATTATTAATTTTAGTAAGTAATATCAATTAATAGTATTTAAAAAATATGAGGTAGTAATATGGAGAGAGGAAGTATCAATTCAGCTAATATTTAAGCAAACAATAGTAAATAAGAAAATTACATAAGGTGACTTATGCTTACTAGTAAAATCACATAATGAGGTAGTTGATTATTTAATTACTAAGAGATTGTACTATGAAATTTGAACAATAATGGAGCAAAACATACACTACACTACGTAGGCTTTTAGGTTGGACATTGTTTAGTTATTCTCTGTAAGATTAGTATCCCTGAGAAATCATTATGTATCGTGTTTATTATAAAATTTTGAAAATAATATCATGAATGGATTAATGAAAATGTGTATATTAACTTAATATACGATATTTAATGAGACTCGGTGAGTATTATTATTATTATCATCATCATTTCTAATATGGCGTCATTTGTGCAAGTCGTCTGGCTACCACATCTCATATTTATGTTTATTTATTCTACTGTGGGGTGTATTTATCATCTTTATATGTTATGCATCGTGTTTATTATATAATTTTGAAAAAATGTCATTGATGGATTAATGAAAATGTGTATACGGTGGACCCCCGGTATTCAATATTAAACCGTTCCTGAGAGCTCATCGAATACCGAAAATATCGAAAAGCGAATCAATTTTCCCCATAAGAAATACAGTGGACCCCCGCATAACGATCACCTCCGAATGCGACCAATTATGTAAGTGTATTTATGTATGTGCGTTTGTACGTGTATGTTTGGGGGCATGAAATGGACTAATCTACTTCACAATATTCCTTATGGGAACAAATTCGGTCAGTACTAGCACCTGAACATACTTCTGGAGTGAAAAAATATCGTTAACCGGGGGTCCACTGTAATGGAAATCAAATTAATCCGTGCAAGACACCCAAAAGTATGAAAAAAAAAAAATTTTACCACATGAAATATTAATTTTAATACACACAAACTGAAGAAGACATGCACAGTTACATGACACTTACCTTTATTGAAGATCTGGTGATGGTTGATGGGATGGGAGGAGGGGAGTGTGTGGATGGTGTTAGTATTTAGAAGGGGAATCCCCTTCCATTAGGACTTGAGGTAGCAAGTCCTTTTCTGGGGTTACTTCCCTTCTTCTTTTAATGCCACTAGGACCAGCTTGAGAGTCACTGGACCTCTGTCGCACAACAAATCTGTCCATAGAGCTCTGTACCTCCCGTTCCTTTACGATTTGTCTAAAATGGGCCACAACATTATCATTGTAATAGTCACCAGCACGGCTTGCAATAGCTGTGTTAGGGTGATTTTCATCCATAAAGGTTTGCACTTCAACCCCTGTGCACACATTTCCTTAATTTTTGAAGTAGGCACAATGGATTCCACAACTGGCATAGGCTTCTCAGGGTTAGCCCCAAACCCTTCAAAATCTTTCTTAATTTCCATACTAATTTTCACCCTTTTTACCACAGGGTTGGCACTAGAAGCTTTCTTGGGGCCCATGGTGACTTATTTTGCAGAAACAAGCACCAAAAACAGTGATAATATGGATAATATGGAATGTACCGAATGTATCCTTAGATGCGCGCACACTGGCTGGCTTGTAAACACTGGCACACAAGGGGCAGTTCAGGCCACATGTGGACACGTCTCGTACGAATCGTATCGAATACCAGGTTTTCAATCGGATACCGAGGCAAAATTTTTGCATTAAAATGCATCGAATACCGGATTTATCGAATACCGATGCCATCAAATACCGGGGGTCCACTGTATTAACGTAATACAGTGGACCCTCGACCAGCGATGGCATCGATTAACGATAAATCTGACTAGCGATACATTTTATCGCAAAAATTTTGCCTCGATTAGCGCTAAAAAAACTCGACCAACACTATTCCTTCCGTCTGAGACGCGTCCACTTCTGGCCAGTGTTTACAAGCCAGCCAGCCACCACGGTCGCTTCCAAGCATACAATCGGAACATTTCATATTATCACAGCCTTTTTAGTGATTGCACCCGCAAAATAAGTCACCATGGGCCCCAAGAAAGCTTCTAGTGCCAACCCTACAGCAAAAAGAGTGAGAATTACTATGAATATGAAGAAAGAGATCATTGCTAAGTATGAAAGCGGAGTGCATGTCTCCGAGCTGGCCAGGCTGTACACAAAACCCCAATCAACCATCGCTACTATTGTGGCCAAGAAAACGGCAATCAAGGAAGCTGTTCTTGCCAAAGGTGCAACTATGTTTTCGAAACTGAGATCGCAAGTGATAGATGATGTTGAGAGACTGTTATTGGTATGGATAAATGAAAAACAGATAGCAGGAGATAGCATCTCTCAAGCGATCATATGTGAAAAGGCTAGGAAGTTGCATGACAATTTAATTAGAAAAATGCCAGCAACTAGTGGTGATGCGAGTGAATTTAAGGCCAGCAAAGGTTGGTTTGAGAGATTTAAGAATCGTAGTGGCATACAAAGTGTGATAAGGCATGGTGAGGCTGCCAGTTTGGACCAAAAAGCAGCTGAAAAGTATGTGCAGGAATTCAAGGAGTACATAGACAGTGAAGGACTGAAACCTGAACAAGTGTTTAATGGTGACACTGACAATGTTGTGAAACACGTTAGGAATGTCATAAAGGAACGGGAGGTACAGGCCTCTATGGGCAGATATGTTGTGCGACAGAGGTCCAGTGACTCTCAAGCTGGTCCTAGTGGCATTAAAAGAAGGGAAGTAACCCTGAAAAAGGACTTGCCACCTCAAGTCCTAATGGAAGGGGATTCCCCTTCTAAACACTAAGACCATCAACACACTCCCCTCTTCCCATCCCATCAATCATCACCAGATCTTCAATAAAGGTAAGTGTCCTGTAACTGTGCATGTCTTCTTCAGTTTGTGTGTATTAAAATTAATATTTCATGTGTTAAAATTTTTTTTTTCAATACTTTTGGGTGTCTTGCATGGATTAATTTGATTTCCATTATTTCTTATGGGGAAAATTAACTTGACTAATGATTATTTTGACTAACGATGAGCTCTCAGGAACGGATTAATAGTGTTAGTCGAGGGTCCACTGTATACGATATTTAAATGAGACTAGGTGATTATTATTGTCATTACTAATATGAGGGCTCGAGATATAAGACACTCTTACTGATTTTAATGTGTACCTGAACACCAGCACAGTATGTAAGTTCATTTAGGTACAGGTATACATAAGTATAATTATCAGAGTATATATAAAATATGAAATAACTTTTAAAAGCACTTGAAATTTTGGAGTTTCCAGACATAATGGAGAGACTTAGTGGTTACGGATCTCACATAGAATGTAAATAAACCGGGTGGGGCGCGGTGACCGTATTAGAAAGTCAGGTGGGGGGAGCGGTATAGCGAGTTTTGGTCGGAATTTGAAATGACAGTATTAGAGGAATGCCGTAAAGCAAAACACCGTAAAACGTGGCCCTACTGTACAAGAAACCGTCCATTTACCGATCTGAACTACCCAATAAAGTGGTCAGAAATTGGCAATTTGGTCAATTTCATGCAAATTAAAAAAGATGCCAATTTCAAAATAGGGTCCAGAATAAACAATGCAGACATTCTTGGCATTAAAATAACAAATCCTCTATTCATTAGTCATGTCTCTAGGCCCCTCTTATATTACTATTGCTTTCTATTTTGTTTTTTATTCATACAAAAAATACAAAATTTACTGTTATGCAGACTACTGCATTATTGTAAAAATTGTATAAATAATATCAGTGCACTAGTTAAAGAATATTAAACTCCCCAGTTGATGTGTATTGGACGTCTGGTGTGATTTGCTTACTCCTGAACACTGGCAAAAATCGAACATTTCCGCTACTTTGAGCTCAATTTCAAGGTCATTTTCGTGAAACTAATCAAAATCATCTCTATTTCTGTAATATGTTTTCCATTTTATCACGTGAGACCATGAAAACGAGAATACAATGATAAATACTATACGAAAATACACCTCAAAGTTGGAGTTTTAATCCAAAAAAAAAGTTTTTTTTTTTTTCTCATTACACACTGTGTGCTGCAGGATTTTTTTATATGGTGCACACTGACCACACAGACCAATTCTCTCACATGTGGGCCTACCAGCTTTCTCCTGCTTGATTTGAAGGTGCTAGAAATTATGCGTATTAATACGTCCGAAACACTGGCTCGTAAGACGTATATATACAACCAAAACAGTCAGAGGGTTAAGGATGAAAGAACATTAAAAATTACTGAAAAAACAAGTGGGAACTCGCAGTAAAACATGGTAAATTTCACTACAGTAATACAAGACCAACCTTTTCATCAAGGTTGAGCCGTTTCTTGTAGTCTTGGAGTTTGACAAGGATGCTGTCGACATTGTCTAAACTCAGCACTGAGTAAAGACTTTGATTTTTGTGACATTTGCTGAGGAAATATAAGGAATATATTAACAGTAGTAAACATACAGTAAAACTTCTCAACAAACACACACTGTAATGAGAAATTAAAGTGTCTACATACAGCAGAAATATACAGTATTTAATTCACATATTTAAAGTCATGAACCAAGTGCTTCATGAGCCACATCGGTCTCTACACAAAATTTTTAAAAAATATTTGACAGACTGATATTTTTTCCCTAGTGGCTTCATAACAATTGAAAATATAATTTCAAATAGTGCAAAATTACATTAAACGCCAATTTCAATTACTACATAACTATTCATTCTGCGAGGTGTACCTGACTGCAAACATGATAGAGAAGGGGAGTGAGGAGGAAATGAACAAAACTAAACTGTTGTGTAAGTTATTAACAAAAGAACTGTTTAACACAGAACAAAATGCCTTCAGAGGTTAACACCATGGTTTTAGGAAGGGTTAGGTCACACCTGCCAGCTCTCTCAAATGTTTTAATATTCGAAAAAGGTGATTACAAAGATGTCACTAAATAGACAAGAGAAGGACAACAAAACTCCAAGATAGCTCCATGTGTAATAGAGAATTCTACCAACCAAATTATTCACTGTGGAAAAACCTTTCAGGTTTTTACCATAAAAGCGTAAACTACAAAAACAAAAAATGGCATACTATACACTGTGCTAATTTTTAACAAAACGCGACAAGACTGGTCACCCGAACTATAGGCATGTCTTGCTGACTATCATTGTGAAATTATATGGAAAGCCATTAGAAAAAAGTGGATAAAAAAAACTTGATTTCCAATACAGACAAATGCTCCCTTGCAAACTATTTTGTATTCAATCAATAAATTCCTGTACTGTTTATCTAATGAGATGGATGAGCATAGTGCATAATGAAAGATTAATCTAGCAACTACAAACCACAGAAAACATTAAAGGCAAATTATTGGATAACATATTTCTTGTTTAAAAGAAAAAGGCAAACAATACAAGGTAAAATGACCTTGTGTAGTAATGGCTATCAGTCAAACAAAGCAAAAGTTGAGGTCTCCAGTAGTGCATCAAGACTGGTGCCAGGAAGAGTAATGAGCTAGAAGGAAAGAACAAGAGAGCCAAGCCTCCTACCTCTGGAAGAACAACAAACAAGATACTTTTCAGTACACACAACTGACAGTACAGCAAGATTTATACTTTTTTTTTTTTGGCCAAAGAAGTGACCAGAACATGAAAGCTATATACAGTAGCAAATAAGCCATACACGTGTACAAAACATCTTCAACTCAAGTGATTGAGAAGTCAAGTGACCTGGAAAAATAACACATTGAAAGTTGATTCCATACAATAGTTTAATACAATATTAGATTTGACAAAGCTATGTGAAGTCAGTAAGTCAGAAGTAGGACAATAAGCAAGAGCTAAGCACCTACAAACTGAAATGAATAATTACAAATAGCAATATAGTTATTATGAAACAAACATTCACTAATAATTCTCTCCATATTTATATATTTGAAAGTTTTATGTGGGAATGCCAAATTATTTTATATCTCAGGATAACAACTAGACTATGCTAGATTCAGCAAAATAATTATAGTGACTTACCTGATTATTTCAGTCAATCTTGGTGCTTCACCAGGTGGATAATAGTCATTAAGATTATAGTGATCAGCAATCACAGAGAAAACCTCAGAGTTGGTGGGATCACTGAGTGGGTTACACACCAGAATCTCACTGGCACTACCCAAGACAAACAGTGCTGTAGTACAAGCCATAATTATAGCAGAGAACAGGAATGTTAACCCAACACCACTGAAAAGCAAGAAAATATAATTAAAATAAAACTTGTATGAAAAAGTAATATTGAAAGCATCTTCAAAATAACTGCATATTTCACTTTATGTCACATTGATTAATTATTAATTACCAACTTCATGAAAACTTGAAACCCAAGTAGGTTGCTCAGGTCTGTCATACTGATTAAGGATTATTATTATGCTTGTGGGATAGTGCTAAACTTGGAAGTATAATACAACACTTGGATAATGCGAGAAAACCGGGTCTGATCCGGTGAAGGGAGGGTAGCTCTAATTTTTTGGATCAAGAGCCCTTCACAAGCATCAAGGCACCATTCCTTGAAGGGACACTGATACTATGAGACTTGTCCAGGGGCTGCGTGAGTGACCATGTCCATTTCTTTTATGAATTTTGCAGGATTAGTGCTTACGTCAGCTAAATGATGTGTGTGGTCTTCAGAGGGAATGAAAAAAAAATTCTGCATTCTCCACCCTACTTTCATTTAGTGGATGATTAACATTTGATTCACATTGGTCTTTCAGAATTTCACTCGCTTCTTTTCCATTGCCAGTGCACAAACCTCCTGTGATTAATTGTCCAATTCTACAGGTAGTTCTTAACTAGAATTTTGCACAGATGAATTATTTAGGGTTTCTCCACAAAACCCTGACTTCTACCTTAATTAAGGATTTTATTTCTTTGCATAGTTTACAAAGTGTAATTGCAGTTTTGATTTGCTAAGTACAAAGGGAGCCACTATCATGCTGGGGCATTTCTGGCAGACTAAACCTAATGCTTAGCAGACTATACTTAATACTAGGCATATATATCATAGTTGGTTCAAACTGAACATAGTTTTTTTATATTTTAACAGAGGTAGTTAGTGATTTAGCAGTAACTGAATTTATAATTAAGTTGAATTGATTAACAAGTTGCAGAATATATAATGGTAATGTCAGCATAGTTGCTGATCCCCCTTACATGTGTTGTATAGCTTATCTGAGTATCATAGTACCATCCATATGTTTTATAGGTATGACCTCTTACTAGGCCTAGGGACCAGTTTGTGTGACATCATGACATCATGTGATGCGCATGTGTGTGTGAGTATCTCTGGAACTTCCTCAGTCCACGCATAGGTCTACCAGGCAACGCACGGCAGGTTGGGCTCCCTTACCACAGTGACAATATATAGTGTTACCATCCACAAGTGTGTTTATCTTCAACCATCATATCTCCTTTCGAACCCCCACGACAAATGGTGGCATCGGAGGGCCTGTAATTCTGACGATTACAGCGATTTCTGGATATAAATTTCCGAGCCGGTCGCCATCTTGCAACGCTAGGCCTCCCGAGAAGAGTAACGCTCAACAACCCCAAGCCAGCTACCCCAAGCAAGCTTTTACCAGCCCTCTGCACTATTCACTGGTCAGTCTCTGTGTATTAGTGTTTATCTTGCTATTTGCATTACCTCCGAGGGGTTGACCCGGGTTTGCAAAGTAAGCCAAGCCACCTAAGCCAGTCTGTGGTGGGGGAGTCAGCCCAAGCCCAGTCCAGCCAGCCTTACACCATCCGGCCTTGCCTGCCAAGCCAGCTTTCCACCCCTGCTGTGTTACAAGTTATCAAGCCAGTCTGTGTGAAGGGTTAAGCCAAGCCAGCCAGCAACTAACCCAGGTGACTAACCCAATACTCAAGCAAGCCACGTGGGTACAGTCTTCTTCATTGCTTTGTGCTTCCAGTTCTAGCTGTTTGAGTGCTTCATCGTCCCTGTGGTGTTGTGGTAGTTTATGGGTTTGTTTTTAAGCCAGCCCGGCTTAGAATATTTTCGTGCCTAGTGCGGGTGTCCCCAGTGTGGCTTACACCGTTCATCCCATAGGCCCAGTCACCACGCGGTGTCTCACCACAGCGCTGCCTCAACCACCCACCTCACCCACTACCACTGTTTTTGTACCCTTATTACGAGTTCTAGCATCACATTTTTAAGAACCACATAGGGGGTCAAGAGCCAAGAGTGTCCCTTCGTCAGATGTGCCATCGCCGCCAGCCACGAGACTCCACCACTACTATCCACCTCATTCTACAACGTCGCTACAGTGTTAACGAATAATATTTTTTCATAGAGACATTTGTAAGTGTTGCGACATATTTTCTTTTGTGTTTCCAGTGATTTCTTAGTGACATTCAGTAACTCTTGATTAGATTCAGTGTTCATTATATACTGCTTGCAATATTATTTTTTTTCCCTCTTTCTTCAGTGTTAATTTTCGTGCTTTATGTCTGTTGTGTTGTGCTTCTTTTTTTTTATATATACCTGAAGTACTTCAATGTTTTTCCTTGTTGTGTGCAATATATAAGCAGTATAAACTTGTGTTTACACTTCACAATTATCTTGTGTTCACAGTATTGCAGTGATTTATTACCTTATATTCTGCATCACAACTCAGTGTTGTCTGTTATATTTTTTCTCCCAGCATTTGTGTATTCTTGGTGTTTTTGTTTTCATTCATTTGCCATTTTACTTTTTTTCTCTGTGTCGAACATTCTTGTGTTAATTCTTTTCATGTAGCCAGTGTCTAATTTGTCTTATCTCCACAGACAATAGTGCCATTATTTTGTTGAAACAAGACAATTATTTTCCAAATTTTTCATACCTCAAGTTTCATTGCAAGAAAATTATAGTACAGTGGAACCTCAAATATTGAACTTTCTTCGGTCCAGAAGGCTGTTTGAGTGCCTTTACCGAATGAATTTATTCCCATCAGGAATAATGTAAATTAGATTAGTCCATTTCAGACCCTCAAAAATACACTTATAAAAGCACTTACAAAAATACACTTACATAACTGATCGTGTTGGGAGCAGTTCGATTCTTGAGGTTTCACTGTATTGTGTTTATATTGATGTGTGTTCTGCATCACTGTAAGTGTTCAAACCTTTTTGTTCTGTGTTTTTGAATCTATTATTTTTATATTTTATTGAACAAATTCACTCTTAGTGCAATTTTTAAGTTCTTCTTTTAAAGTAAATCATTCTTTTGCTTGTTCAGTAAGTGTTGCTTAAGCTGCAATTAAGAGTTAAAGTGTTCAATCAGCTCATTCCTTGATGATGATTTTTTTTTTCCTGTAAACTGTATTTTCTTGTGTGTGTAATTTTTTTTTATTATTGCAACATTGACTCATTTTACAAAAATTCTTGTGTAAACATTGTGTTGCCATGAAAATTTTTCTTGCAGAAATTTTTATGTAGTGTTGTGCAGTACTTCTGATTAGAAATTGTTATTTGCAATATTGCTACAGTTTATTTCAGTGCAATATTCTGTGATTTCAGTTTTACATTTTCTGTGCATAATATTTTGTTCCCTGTGTGTCACTTAATCTTTTTTATTTAGAATTGCTTTCCCAGTTTGTTTTAATTTTGCACAAGCTTTATTGATTCCATTTTAACATTTTTGATTGATTTATCATTTTATTGTTGAATTTTCTTATTCAATTGAGAGTAAAGACAACTCACTGTGCCATTAATTCAATTTAAAGTAAATTTGAGCAAATTTGATTTGAGTAAAGTACAATTTCTCTTGATTTTCAAAGTGTTGCTTATTCAGTTGAGTATTTTCTTTTGCGAGTGTGAGTTTTCCTTGCTTACAGTGTGATTTGTCAATTTTTATTTACTTATGCAGAATAGTCAAGTAATTTCTTCCCATTTAAGTTTACTGTGTTGTGTGTTCCTCAGTTATATTTTCTTTTATTTCTCTAAATTCTTGTTTTACATTTTGCAAATATGTCTCAAGTTTTCTCGAGCGATGCCTCAGCACATTCTGCTAGTCCAACCATTAATGCATCAGTCCCAAATTCGAGTAATTCTTTATCAAACAATAGACACACTCAGACTTCGAGCCTTCGCAATTTTAGTCATGACCCTTATGATGCTGTGCCATTGTTCAATGGTAACCCAGACAACCTGGAAGGATGGTTTACAGCTGTTCGTGCTAGAGTAAATGCCTCAGTAGATGGTCCTCCATCAGAGTTGCCTAATTAGTATCGGAAAGGAGAGTTTAGCTCATTCACCAGCTGCCTCGCATGTCTTCAACTTGATCCGTATGAAGGACTTTCAGGATCTAACCAAGTGGCAAGATTATGAGCAATTAATCCCTAACTATCTTGAACCAGTACGAGAAACTGATCCTTTTGTTGTTCTTAAGGAATTAGTGTGTACAGCTCTGAGGCCAGAGGAATCCTTAGATGAGTTTGCTCTTCATTTAAATAACCTCATGACCTCATTTGTTAAGGCAGGTCAAAGTTCCAAGTACCTTAAAGACAATGATAAACCAGCTCTTGAGGGGTTTGCCAAATTAGCAGTATTTGGAGTTATTAAACAGCTAATGCCACCAACGTCAGTGTATGTGTATAATTCCAGTCCTCTAAATGCCACAATGGGACCACTTGCAGCTCTTATCCATGTGTGTAATTTGTGTCCCGAGGGAACCTTCCCCTATCGAAGGTCTACATCAACCACTTTGACTACTCCCGTACCTCCTCTTGTTTGTGCTACAACCAAAACTCCCGATCTAAATCACTCGCGACCGTCATCCAAAGCTAGTGTCAAGCGTTATCATTCCCGTAGCACTCGTAGCATGTACAGTACCCATAGCCAAAGAACTTGCTATAATTGTGGTTACCATGGACATATCGCAGTAAATTGCCCTGATAGTCGCTCTAAGAGGCATCGTAATGCTGATAAGTACCAGTCCGATTTGCCTTATTGTACTTACCACAAAATTCATAGCCATGACACATAGATGCAGTGCTCTCTATGACCTCCAGTACTCTAGATCCTTCCGCGGCCGTTCCAACCGCAGAGCCAGGAGAGGAAATAGAGGTCGGGGTTCTCAGAATAACCAGAACCAGCTTCATTCTTACAATTCGGGGATATCCGAGCACCCCAGTGACAGTAGGTGATGAGTACACCATCCCTGTTCACAATTTCTATGAAGCCTTAAGCAGTCTTGAGAATGACAACCCTGCTGATGATGTTGCTTCACACGTCTCTGACGTAGATGAATTTGGGGATGAAGTGGAACATGCCTTCTCCGATGACAACCCACCTTTTTGCTTGCACATAACTCTCAATGAAACGATAGGTCCTATAGTACAAGCATCTATTCATAATACGCCCGTTCATGTGTTCATGGACTCTGGTGCCCAAGTTAATGTCATCAGGTCTAGTTTGTTTAAAGAGAAGCAGTTACGATGTGTCCTCATCACTGAATCAACTACTGAAACCTCCCTTAGTGGAGTAGCTGGTTCCCTTCTGCGTGACCGAGGTCAGACTTCATTCACCTTTTCTATCCAAGGTAGAAGTTACTGCTTCTTTCCTTGTTGTTGACCAGATTACATTCCCTGGTGACCTACTGGGATTTGTTTCTATGAGAAACTTGCGTATTGTGCTTGACCCGTACCGATGGCTTGATCGTTCCATTTTGGGGTTACCAGCTTGGATCCGAGATATGCCATACTGCCGCAGAGTACGACATTCGAATTAAGTCCTTACAAGCCAGTGCATTTTCCAGTAGCGTACCCAAGCGGTCAGGTACTAGTAACTCTGTCACTCCCATCTGTGTTCCACCTACACCTTCAGACATGCAAGATAATGTGTTGCCTCAAGTGTCTGAGGATGCTCAGACTGCCTTGAGTGCTCAGCCTATCCCTGCAATGTCTGCTAGTCCAAGTAGTAGTTTCTCCATAGGGAACGCCTTGTCGGAAAACGATTACTTGAAACTAGTAATGCCATCTCTTGATGTCACATGCCGTCTGCAGAAAGACATCTCGGTTGCGGCTAGTGCTCTCACTAGAGTGTCTGTTACTGTTCCTAGTGTTCCAGATGGTGATAACGTCCTAGTTGACAGTGATTCCTGCAAAGTAAGGGGTTTATTTGTTAAACCATCCTTACACGTTGTAAGAGACAGTAAGACCCACTTATTTGTTGCTAACACTTCGGGTCACAGTGTTCTTCTCGAAGAAAATACAGTGGACCCCCGGTTAACGATATTTTTTCATTCCAGAAGTATGCTCAGGTGCCAGTACTGAACGAATTTGTTCCCATAAGGAATATTGTGAAGTAGATTAGTCCATTTCAGACCCCAAACATACACGTACAAACGCACTTACATAAATACACTTACATAATTGGTGATCTTTAAGCGGGAATCCACTGTACAGTGGACCCCCGCATACCGACGCCATCACATAATGTACAATCCGCATACCGCTCGCTTTTATCGCAAAAATTTTGCCTCACATACCGCTCAAAAACCCGCTCACCGCTCTTCGTCCGAGACGCATCCAATGTGCGCCCTTAGCCAGCCTCACATGTGCCGCTGGTGGCATTGTTTACCAGCCTGCCTCCGCGGTAACATCCAAGCATACAATCGGAACATTTCGTATTATTACAGTGTTTTTGGTGATTTTATCTGCCAAATAAGTGACCATGGGCCCCAAGAAAGCTTCTAGTGCCAACCCTACAGCAATAAGGGTGAGAATTACAATAGAGATGAAGAAAGAGATCATTGATAAGTATGAAAGTGGAGTGCGTGTCGCCGACCTGGCCAGGTTGTAAAAGAAACCCAAATCAACCATCTCTACTATTGTGGGCAACAGAAAGGCAATCAAGGAAGCTGTTCTTGCCAAAGGTTTAACTGTGTTTTCGAAACAGAGATCGCAAGTGATGGAAGATGTTGAGAGACTCTTATTGGTGTGGATAAATGAAAAACAGCTAGCAGGAGATAGCGTTTCTCAAGCGATCATAAGCGAAAAGGCTAGGAAGTTGCATGAGGATTTAATTAAAAAAATGCCTGCAACTAGTGATGATGTGAGTGAATTTAAGGCCAGCAAAGGTTGGTTTGAGAGATTTAAGAAGCGTAGTGGCATACATAGTGTGACTGAAACCTGAACAAGTGTTTAATTGTGATGAAACAGGCCTGTTTTGGAAGAAAATGCCAAGCAGGACCTACATTACTGAGGAGGAAAAGGCACTCCCAGGACATAAGCCTATGAAAGACAGGCTTACTTTGTTGATGTGTTCCAATGCTACTGGTGATTGCAAAGTGAAGCCTTTATTAGTGTATCACTCTCAAACTCCCAGAGCGTTCAGGCAAAAGAATGTCCTCAAGGAGAATTTGTGTGCTGTGGAGGGCAAACAGTAAGGCATGGGTCACTAGGGACTTTTTCTATGACTGGTTACACCATGCATTTGCCCCCAATGTGAAAGATTACCTAACTGAAAAGAAATTAGAACTTAAGTGCCTCCTGGTGTTAGACAATGCCCCTGGTCATCCTACAGACGTGGCAGAGCGACTTTATGGGGACATGAAATTCATTAAGGTGAAGTTTTTGCCTCCTAATACCACTCCTCTCCTGCAGCCCATGGACCAGCAGGTTATTGCAAACTTCAAAAAACTGTACACAAAAGCTCTGTTTGAAAGGTGCTTTGTAGTGACCTCAGAAACTCAACTGACTCTAAGAGAGTTTTGGAGAGAGCACTTTAATATCCTCAATTGTGTAAACCTTATAGGTAAGGCTTGGGAGGGAGTGACTATGAAGACCTTGAACTCTGCTTGGAAGAAACTGTGGCCAGAATGTGTAGACAAAAGGGATTTTGAAGGGTTTGAGGCTAACCCTGAGAGGATTATGCCAGTTGAGGAATCCATTGTGGCATTGGGAAAGTCCTTGGGGTTGGAGGTTAGTGGGGAGGATGTGGAAGAGTTGGTGGAGGAGGACAATGAAGAACTAACCACTGATGAGCTGATAGATCAACTTCAACAGCAAGAGGCCAGACCTGAGAAAACTGGTTCAGAGGAGGGGAGAGAGAAATTGAAGAAGTTGCCTACTACAAAGATTAAGGAAATCTGTGCAAAGTGGCTTGAAGTGCAAACCTTCATGGATGAAAATCACCCTCGCACAGCTATTGCAAGCCGTGTTGGCAACCTGTACACTGACAATGTTGTGAAACACTTTAGGGAAGTCATAAAGGAACGAGAGGTACAGGCCACTATGGACAGATATGTTGTGTGAAAGAAGTCCAGTGACTCTGAAGCTGGTCCTAGTGGCATTAAAAGAAGAAGGGAAGTAACCCCAGAAAAGGACTCGACACCTCAAGTCTTAATGGAAGGGGATTCCCCTTCTAAACACTAACACTCTCTCTCCCCTCCTCCCATCCCATCAATCATCACCAGATCTTCAATAAAAGTAAGTGTCATGTAATTGTGCATGCCTTTTTCAGTTTGTGTGTATTAAAATTAACATTTCATGTGGTAAAATTTTTTTTTTTTCATACTTTCGGGTGTCTTGCATGGATTAATTTGATTTCCATTATTTCTTATGGGGAAAATTCATTCGCATACCGATCATTTCGCATAACAAAGAGCCCTCTTGCACGGATTAAAGTCGCTATGCGGGGGTCCACTGTACTAATCTTGTTGACCTAGTTCACTATCCTTACCCTGTTTAAATACAGGATGACTTACCACCTGACCAGTGGGTCGGTACTATTTCAACAGGGGAGACCTCATCCACTCCACTGGATCAATCCATTCCACCAGTTGAGAAGAAAGACTTAGCTCCCACTGACTTTCCAGACGAAGTCAAGCGTTTGTTGACTCTGTTGAACAAACGTCGTAAAGCCATTGCCTTACCAGGTGAGAAGATGGGTATAACGAACTTATTATCCCATCGTATTCCACTTGAACCTGGTACTAGACCTATCTATATACCTGCGTACAGAATGCCTCATTCCCAAGTTGCTGTCGCAGAAGAATTGATCAATCAGATGCTCGATGATGGAGTTATTGCACCTAGCAATTCACCCTGGAATGCGTCCTTGATCCTAATGCCTAAGAAGGACGGTACTTGGTGCCCAGTGATTGACTTTAGGAAGTTAAATGCGAAAACTATTCCAGATCGCTTCCCACTTCCTGTACTTGGTGATCTTTTACGTAACATCAGAGATAACAAAGTCTTCTCGACCCTGGACTTGTTACAAGGGTTTTGGCAAGTCCCTCTTCACGAGGACAGCCAAGAGTTAACCGCATTCTCCACTCCCACAGGTCAGCATCATTTCCTCCGTATGGCTTTTGGATTATGATCCTCCCCTATCACATTCTCTAGACTCATGACCAATATCTTAAGAGGTCTCATAGGTAAAGCACTTACGGTGTACTTAGATGACGTAATCGTCATGTCCGAAGACGTGGATACACATCTGAAAAGACTTGATATAGTACTTGGTAAGCTTGAAGAAGCCAATTTAAAGGTCAAACTGTCAAATGTCAATTTTTCAGATCAGAAATTAAGTTTCTTGGTCACGTAGTCACTCCGAGAGGGGTTACGACTGATCAAAGTAAAGTAACAGCAGTATTAACCCTTTCAGGGTCCGTCCCATAGATCTACGGCTTCACGTTGAGTGTCCAAACCATAGATCTATGCCAAAATTGTAGTGCCGTAAAATTTAGCGCAAAAGCGCTCATAGGCCTACAGGTGAGAGAACGGGTCTGTGTGGTGGGTGTGCGCCATAAACAAAAAATCTAGGTGCCCGCATAGCATTGTGGGAACGCCGGCTCAGTTACTCTTGTTCACCATGCCTCGTCGCAAGTCAGCTCTCACTCCATGGAAAATTGGGACTCTCCTCTTCCTATCTGATAGTTCTGACACTGATGGAAGTGGAAATGAAGATGAATTCTTTAGCTTTGATCAGCTAGTGACCGAAAGGAATGACCAGGATATCGATAATAGTGTAGAAAACCCTGACGATCCTCAACCTTCTACCTCTGGTGTGGGCACTCCTCAGTCGCGGTCAGTTGTACCTCAATGCAAGAGAAAACTATTATTTTTGCAAAGTAAAAGGACACAAATGCAACTAATGTGACATTTTATTGTGGCAACGTTTCGCTATCCAGGAGCTTTATCAAGCCATTACAAACAATACATGGACACAGAGGGTATATAAAGGCTCAGAGTGAGGTGCAATACTAGTGATAGTAGTGGGAGTAGTAGTAGTGACAAAAGTAATACAATATGGTAGAGCAATTAATTCTTACATGAGTAAAAGGATATAAAAGCTATTACTTGGGTAACATAAAAATAGGTTGGACAAATATAGACTGGAAAGAGGCAGCTTGTTTCAGTGTTCACTCTCTGTAATGTGCTTTGTGTAGTATAACAGGAGAGACTATGTGATGGCAGGGTTTACTGTTTTCAGAAGGATTCTTGCTAAGACATCGGAGATTGTGAAACTGCCGTTGTTTTGTTTAATTGTATTCGAAACAGCGATCAGTGCTGATTCGAGGCACTTGCGTCTGCGGAAATTAGTTTCTTTGATCACTAACTGGGTGTCTCTGAATTTCATGAGATGATTGGTGGAATTTCAGTGTTGTACACAGGCGTTGTTCAAGTTATCGTTCCTACATGCGTAAATGTGTTCATTAAGGCGGGTGTCGAGGTTTCTTGCTGTTTCACCTATGCAAATCTTGTCACAGCCTCCACAGGGTATAGTGTAAACTCCTGCATTGACTGGTTCGTGGTGCTTGGATTTTGTCCTGGTTAGATCCTTGATTGAAGTGCTAGAAGCGATGGCGACTCTGGTGTTAGCTTGTGAAAGTACTTTTGAGACGTTCAATGCAACCTGGCTGTTGGGAAGAATTATAACTTTGTTGGGAGTGGTGTTGATGCGTGGAGAATTAATGATATTAAGAACTCTTTTCTTGCAGTCTTTGATGAAAAAAGAAGGAAAATGTAACTCAGTGAATGTTTGGTGAATGTATGTACATTCCTCGTCAAGAAACTCAGGACTACAAATTCGGTATGCTCTTAGGAAAAACCCGATGATGATGCCTCTTTTGGTCTTGGTATCTTGACTGGAATAGAAGTGTGTGAGATCATTTTTATTGGTGGGTTTCCGATAAACTTGAAATCTTAGGTTGTTGTCTACTTTGTGAATGAGGACGTCGAGGAAAGGTAGCTTGTCATTGGACTCTTCTTCTAGTGTAAACTGGATCGCCGGTTCAACTGCGTTGAGCCTTGCCTGAAGATCCCGTACATCAAAACGTTTGGGAGTTATTACGAGGACGTCGTCCACGTAACGTAACCAAGTGACGCTTGAAGGGATGATGTTGGAGAAGTGTTCGGACTCTAGGTGTTCCATGTATAAGTTGGCTAGGACGGCACTGATGGGGGACCCCATTCCCATGCCGTAGGTTTGTTTGTAGTGCTTGTTATTGAAAGAAAAACAGTTGAAATTAACACAGAGTTCAATCAAGTCAACAAAATCTCCAGGAGGTAGAGGAAGATTAAGGTCCTGATTGTTTTTGCATGGCCAGGCCTCTGACTTCAGTAATGATGATGATAGTGACGTGGATTGTGATTTTATTGCTCTTGACGATCATTCGAGTAGTGACAGTGAGGAATCATATTCACCAGTGAAGCGTCGGTATGTACGCCGCCACATGCGCTCGGGTAGTGTACCCTATGCTGTGCCCAGGGGACGGAGTACATCCCGTGGCCCTACACCAGGTTTAGATAGTGATAGTGAGAATGATGTGGCTACATTTGGCATGGATAGACCACAGGCATCAGCAGATGGTGGTAGTGGTGATGGTAGTGGCACCGCCATGCGTGACTCACCAGCCCAGGCTGGGACCCATGCTGCTGACTCCCACCACTTTGATGACTCTCAAAGTGGAATTCTACCTACTTGTCCCCTTGGAACCACGGCCAATGAACTGGAATTCTTTGAATTATTCTTTGACCAGCCATTGATGGAAACTATTGTCAGGGAAAGTAATAAGTATTTTGAGTACACCATGGCAAATACTACATCACCACAGTCAAGACTACACCGGTGGAAAGAGAAGACTGTTGCAGAAATGTATTTGCTTTTTGCAACAATAATGCTTATGCCTCATGTCTATAAGCATAATATAAAAGCATACTGGTCCACAGATCGGCTAATTTCTACCCCGGTCTTCAGTGAAATCATCCCAGTGAACAGGTTTATCTAATTGTTATGTATGTTGCACTTCTCTGACAAAACCAGGCCTGACAGAAGTGACAGGTTATACAAGATTAGAAATGTTTTTATGTATCTCAAACAAAAGTTCAGCATATACTTTTATCCATTAAAGAATCTTGTAATTGATGAGTCTTTGATTTTGTTCAAAGGTAGGCTGTCATTCAAGCAGTATATACCGAGCAAGAGGAAACGCTTTGGTATAAAACTGTTAGTACTCTGTGACTGTGACAGTGGCCTGGTGTTGGATATTGTTGCATACACGGGAAGCAAAACATTGAAAGATACCAAGATGTTATTGGGTATCTCAGGTGACATAGTGAGAAACATGATGGCACCTTATCTTGGTAAGGGGCATACATTATATACCGATAACTGGTACACAAGCCCATTACTCAGTGATTTCTTGTGAGTGAACAAGACAGATGTGTGTGGCACAGTGCGTTCTAATCGTAAACATATGCCCAGGCTCAACGCAGGTGCTCGTGGTGATGACATGCAGGTATTTACTGCCAATGACATCATGGCATTACGGTGGCATGACAAACGAGATGTCACATTGTTGACAACCATTCACCGTAATGAAATGCAAGACAGTGGCAAAGTTGATCGAGTGACTAATAAATGTATTCGAAAACCAGTGACAGTGATTGATTATACACAAAACATGAGCTTGGTTGACAAATGTGACATGCAGATTGGTTTTGTCGATTGTGTTTGTAAAAGTTACAAGTGGTACATGAAAATTTTCTTCCATCTCATGGACATTTCAATGCTCAATCATATAATATGTACCAAATAAAGACTGGCAACAGACCACCGTATGGTGAATTTTGTTTGTCTGTTGTCAGACAACTCATAATGAAGTACCAGGTAAGAACACCTGCTATACAACAAGGTCCTCAAATTCCTCAGGATATACCCAAGCATTTGAGGAGGGAAGGTGATCATTTCATAATGCAGCTTCCTCCAACTCAGAAGAAATTTGCTCAGAAGAGATGCATCATCTGTGCACAAACAAAACGACGGCAACAAAGACACAAAGACACTCGGTTTATGTGTGAGGAATGTAAGGTGCCTCTGTGCATAGTGCCTTGTTTCAAGGAGTTCCACAAGCTCCAGCAGTTCTAAAAACATGTCCAGTGATTGTAAATATGTAAATATATGATAGAACATTAGTATTATACAAGATTTGTGCATGTTTATTGTAATAAACAACAGTGGTAAACAATAATATGATAACTTTAGTGCGGTTTTTGTGTTCAATACAGTGAGTTTATATATATACATTATACACAGTATTGGTCTCTCAGGCCCCAAAAGTTAGTAGGAAAAGAAAAAAATTGGAAAAGAAAAGAAAAAACTACAAAAACTGCTAAATAAAGTAATGCGCGTATGTGGAATTCGTCGATGTTGCCGCCACCACGTCATTTTGGACAAACTTCTCGGCACTGTATCTCGGTAAGTACTGATCAGAAATTTGTTTTTTTTGTCTTATTACCTTCACAAAAATATGCTCTTTAATTCTGTAAGAAAAAATAATTTTTTTTTTTTTTCAAAATTTCTTGGACACTGGAGCACCACTTCAGATTTTGGCCTTGGACCCTTATGGGGTTAAATTTTCCATCCCCCAAAACTGCTGATGCTGTAAGATCCTTTGTGGGTCTAGCAGGTTTCTATAGATCTTTCATTGCTAATTTTTCTTCAATAGCAGCTACTCTAACTGAATTGCTTAAGAAAGATGCTCCTTTCGTTTGGACCTTCCGTCAAGAAAGAGCATTCCAGTCACTAAAAGAAAAGCTAACGTCCGCTCCCATTTTGAAATTCCCAGATTTTTCTAAGCCCTTCTATCTGACAACTGATGCTAGTTCAATTGGCATAAGTGCCGTACTAGCTCAGAAGACTGATGGCAAGTACAACGCAGTTGCATTTGCTAGTACAGGTCCTCCATCACAAATCCGGCATCATTGGGACCTGTAGTATGCCAGATTACTGAGTTTGCCAAATTACAGAGTGGTTAAGTTAGAACTCACTTAATAAAATTAACCAGCTTGACTTACACAGCTCATTGAACATCGGCAAAAATTGAACATTTCTGCTACTTTGAGCTCAATTTCAAGGTACTTTTCGTCATGAAAGCAATCAAAATTATGTCTATTTCTGTAATATATCTTCCATTATATCAAACGAGTCCAAAAAAATGAGAATACAACTATAAAAACCATACAAAAATATACTGCAAAGAGGCGGCTAATGGCTGAGAAGTGAACTCCCTTATTACCGTCCATCATTTTTATTTCTGTTGTATGTTAAGAAGCATCTTTTCATCATACATTGCCCAAGTTTCAATGAGATAGCCCAACAAACAACCGAGAAAAAAAAAATATTTACCAAAAATCATATATGGCAAGCCCAAGCCAGGTACTGGAAATAAGTCACTTTGTCTGACTTTTCTGGGTTATCCTAGGTTCTCTATACATACACTGCTATGTATGATAATCTATGTAACTGTATTTGTGTATATCTGAATAAACTTATTTACTTCTAGTTTGTCAACTGA
Source organism: Cherax quadricarinatus (assembly GCF_026875155.1). Lineage (NCBI taxonomy): Eukaryota > Metazoa > Arthropoda > Malacostraca > Decapoda > Parastacidae > Cherax > Cherax quadricarinatus. The sequence goes on from NC_069418.1 coordinate 8,217,713, forward strand.
GTACAAGAAACCGCCCATTCACTTATTTCAATTACCCAATAAAGTGGTCAGAAATTGGCAATTTGGCCGATTTCACACAAATTTCAACGGATGCCAATTTCAAAATAGTGTCCAGAATAAACAATGTAGACATTCCTGGCACTACAAGAACATTTTCTCTGTTCATTAGTCACAGTTCCAGGCCCCTCTTATATTACTCTTGCTTACCATTTGGAATTTTTATTCACAAAAAAAAAAAAAAAGATTTACTGTTATGCAGACTGCTGCATTATTGTAATAATTGTATAAATAATGTCAATCCATTCTTGACTCTGTACTGGAATTTGGACTGGCAGGCGGACAGGTATTGGACGGTGACGTCATTTGTTTACTCTTGAGCTTCACTAAAGAATAGAACATTTTCGCTACTGTGAGCGCAATTTCAAGGTTCTTTTTGTCATGAAAGCAATCAAAATCATATCTATTTCTGTAATATATCTTTCATTCTATCAAATGAGATCGAAAAAATGAGAATATAACCATAAAAACCATACAAAAATAAACCGCTAAGCGGCTGCTAATGGCTGAGAAGTGAACTCCACTATTTATAGTCTGATTTCTTTCATTTTTGGTGTACGTGAAGAAGTATCTTTCCATCATACATTGCCCAAGTTTGAATAAGATAACCCAACAAACAACTGAGAAAATAATAATAATAATAATAATAATAATAATAATAATAATAATAATAATAATAATATATTTACTACACATACATGTACAAGGTATACAGGCCTAGCTGACATCAGTAAGTTTATTCAGGTATACACAAATAGTTACATAGAATTATCATACATAGCAGTATGTGTGTAGAGAACCTAGGATAACCCAAAAAAGTCAGACACACTGACTTATTTCCATTGGGGTCCTTTTACCTTATTATTATAATATAAATGTTATAATATTTTCTTATTATTCTATAATGAAGATAACATCTTATTATCATACTAAAAAGACTATCTACTACACGAGGGTCATTAAGACTATCTACAATACGAGGGTCACTATCTACAATACGAGTGACATACTACTGTATAGAAAGGCACTTGTTATGCTGAGTATTTCAAGAAAATTAGGTCAGTGTCCCAGGATAACACCCACACTAGCCGATTAACACCCTGGTACCCATTTACTGATAGGTAAACATAGACAACAGGTGGAAAGAAACACGCCTAATATTTCTACCCTGGCTGGGAATTGAATATTTACCAAAAATCATATATGGCTAATCCAAGCCAGGTACTAAAAATAAGCCACGTCGACTTTTTTGGGGTTATCCTAGGTTCTCTACACACATGCTGCTGTGTGTGATAATCTATAGAGAGAAAATAGCTTTTTTGTTTCATGTTTATGGTAGAGTGCGAGCGTATATCATAGTTAGCCCTGTGCTATACTCCGTTTTCTCTAAAATAAGACACCAAGACAAGGATAGGAGAATGGTATTTGTTTACCATATCCTCTTCATAACTCTGCCGAACTGCTCGGTATTATGCCAAATATTATTCATTCTGGAGTATTTAACATGTTTTATGTTATTTATATTGTTTCTTATTTCATATCAGATCAATTGTGATAGGCAAATAAGCTGTAGTGTTGATATTAGCATAATAATAAAGCATATTCTCCTGCTTCATGAGACTGAGCTCATGGCAACCAACAGTGGCTTCAAAGTCACCTTATCTTTAATGCATAATGTACAGTGGACTCCCGCATACCGATATTAATCCGTGCATGAGAGCTCATTGTTATGCGAAATTATTGTCATGCAGATGAATTTTCCCCATAAGAAATAATGGAAATCAAATTAATCCGTGCAAGACACCCCAAAGTATGAAAAAAAAATATTTTTACCACATGAAATATTAATTTTAATACACACAAACTGAAAAAGGCATGCACAATTACATGACACTTACCTTTATTGAAGATCTGGTGATGATTGATGGGATGGGAGGAGGAGAGAGTCTTAATGTTTAGAAGGGGAATCCCCTTCCATTAAGACTTGAGGTGTCAAGTCCTTTTCTGGGGTTACTTCCCTTCTTCTTTTAATGCCACTAGGACCAGCTTCAGAGTCACTGGATTTCTGTCGCACAACATATCTGTCCATAGTGGCCTGTACCTCTCGTTCCTTTATGACTTCCCAAAAGTGTTTCACAACATTGTCAGTGTAATAGTCACCAGCACGGCTTGCAATAGCTGTGTGAGGGTGATTTTCATCCACAGCCACATTGCACAGATTTCCTTTATCTTTGTAGTAGACAACTTCTTCAATTTCTCTCTCCCCTCCTCCGAACCAGTTTCCTCAGGTCTGGCCTCTTGCTGCTGAAGTTGATCTAGCAGCTCATCAGTGGTTAGTTCTTCATTGTCCTCCTCCACCAACTCTTCCACATCATCCCCACTAACCTCCAACCCCAAGGACTTCCCCAATGCCACAATTGATTCCTCAACTGGCATACTCCTCTCAGGGTTAGCCTCAAATCCTTCAAAATCCCTTTGGTCTACACATTCTGGCCACAGTTTCTTCCAAGCAGAGTTCAAGGTCCTCTTAGTCACTCCCTCCCAAGCCTTACCTATAAGGTTTACACAATTGAGGATATTAAAGTGATCTCTCCAAAACTCTCTTAGAGTCAGTTGAGTTTCTGAGGTCACTACAAAGCACCTTTCAAACAGAGCTTTTGTGTACAGTTTTTTGAAGTTTGCAATAACCTGCTGGTCCATGGGCTGCAGGAGAGGAGTGGTATTAGGAGGCAAAAACTTCACCTTCATGAACTTCATGTCTCCATAAAGTCGCTCTGCCACGTCTGTAGGATGACCAGGGGCACTGTCTAACACCAGGAGGCACTTAAGGTCTAATTTCTTTTCAGTTAGGTAATCTTTCACATCGGGGGCAAATGCATGGTGTAACCAGTCATAGAAAAAGTCCCTAGTGACCCATGCCTTACTGTTTGCCCTCCACAGCATACACAAATTAGCCTTGAGGATATTCTTTTGTCTGAACGCTCTGGGAGTTTCTGAGTGATACACTAATAAAGGCTTCACTTTGCAATCACCAGTAGCATTGGAACACATCAACAGAGTAAGCCTGTCTTTCATAGGCTTATGTCCTGGGAGTGCCTTTTCCTCCTCAGTAATGTAGGTCCTGCTTGGCATTTTCTTCCAAAACAGGCCTGTTTCATCACAATTAAACACTTGTTCAGGTTTCAGTCCTTCACTTTCTATGTACTCCTTGAATTCCTGCACATATTTTTCAGCTGCTTTGTGGTCCGAACTGGCAGCCTCACCATGCCTTATCACACTATGTATGCCATTATGCTTCTTAAATCTCTCAAACCAACCTTTGCTGGCCTTAAATTCACTCACATCATCACTAGTTGCAGGCATTTTTTTAATTAAATCCTGATGCAACTTCCTAGCCTTTTCACTTATGATCACTTGAGAGATGCTATCTCCTGCTATCTGTTTTTCATTTATCCACACCAATAAGTGTCTCTCAACATCTTCCATCATTTGCGATCTCTGTTTCGAAAACACAGTTGAACCTTTGGCAAGAACAGCTTCCTTGATTGCCTTTTTGTTGCCCACAATAGTAGCGATGGTTGACTGGGGTTTATTATACAACCTGGCCAGCTCGGAGACACGCACTCCACTTTCATTTTTATCAATGATCTCTTTCTTCATCTCTATAGTAATTCTCACCCTTATTCCTGTAGGGTTGGCACTAGAAGCTTTCTTGGGGCCCATGGTCACTTATTTTGCAGATAAAATCACCAAAAACACTGTAATAATACGAAATATTCCGATTGTATGCTTGGATGTTACCGCGGAGGCTGGCTGGTAAACAATGCCACCGGCGAAACATGTGAGGCTGGCTAAGGCCGCACATTAGACGCATCTCGGACGAACAGCGTTGAGCGGGTTTTTTAGCGGTATGCGAGGCAAAATCTTAGCGATAAAACGTATCGGTATGCGGATTTAATGTTATGTAAGGCCAACGGTATGCGGGGGTCCACTGTACTGTGTAGGTGCTTTACATAATGAGAAGCATTTCTTCTATTCATTGGAACCATGGCTAGGGCTAAAAGTCAGCAGGTTAAAACAATAAATGGAGAAAAAGAAATTGGAATGACTTATGCAGCAAGTAACGCCACCAAACAGTACCAGCAGGTTGGTGTGGCGACCCTGGAAATTTGAAATTATGCTAGCCAAAATTAGTGCCAGATAACTGAAGGAACCGAATAACTGATTGCCGGATTTGTGATGGCGGACCTGTAGAGTCCTTACCAAGGCTGAACGTAATTATCCAGTAACGGAGCAAGAAGCTTTAGCAATAGTATGATCTTTAAAGCACTTCCAAGACATTATTTGCCAGTACCCTGTTCATGTCTTGACAGACCATGCACCACTGATACCTTTATTCCAGAACAAACAACCTACTGGAAGGTTAGCCAGATGGACCTTGACTATCCAAGAGTTCAATCCCACTTTTGAACATTTACCTGGAAAGTCAAACGTAGTTGCAGATGCTTTATCGCGACATGTTAGTATAGTAACCGCAGACCCTCCATTTACTGCTGAGGATGTAAAGAATGCCCAAAGAACAGATCCCATGTGGTCTGGTATGATTCGATTCCTGCTCCAGGAAGATCTTATTCTGACTGTGAAGCCACCAGCACCCATTAGTGACTTTGTAATGAGTCAAAAATTACTGTATCGAACAGCAGAGTTGGGTACTCCAAGCAGAAGAGTATACCAGTTAGTAATTCCACAGTCACTAGTGAACGTAGCTCTACAGCTAGTTCATGATGCACCAGGTGTTGCATACCCTGGTATGGATCGTTCTGTGAAACAAGCCAGAAAGAAATACTTTTGGCCAAGTATGGCAAATGACATTTCTGAGTATGTTAAGAAATGTAGTGTCTGTATGCAGCATAAAGGAAATGTCAATGGTCCTAATCCAATCCAGGTGTATCCAACCACTAGCGATAGGGACCAAGGGAGACTACTATGGGAGGAAATTGTTAAGGCCACAAGGCACGATAATGTAGTAATTCTAGGAGACTTTAACTTTAGTCATATTGATTGGAATTTCTTGACTGGGAATTTAGAATCATACGACTTCTTAGAAGTAGTTCAGGATTGTTTTTTGAAGCAGTTTGTGACAGAACCTACAAGGGGAAATAACCTGATTGACTTAGTTCTGGCAAACAATGAATCCCTTGTTAATAATTTAGAAATTTCAGAGGAACTGGGTGCTAGCGACCACAAATCAATTACATTTAGCATTGAATGGAAGTACGATAGTAGCGATAACTCAGTAACAGTCCCAGATTTTCGCTTAGCAGATTACGATGGGCTTAGAGAACACTTATCATCTGTTGACTGGGGTAACGAAGAGAGCTATCAATATGACAGTTTTCTGAACACTATACATGCTGCTCAAAGAACGTTTATCCCATATAAAGAAATTAGATCAAATAGAAATGACCCAAAATGGATGAATAATAGGCTCAAATATCTACTAGGGCATAATAAAGGAATTTATAGGCATATCAAAAGAGGTGAGGGTCATCTTATGAATCAGTATATTTACATTAAGAGGGACATTAAAAAGGGGATAAGAAAAGCTAAAAGGGACTATGAAATTAAAGTTGCTAGGGATTCTAAAACTAACCCAAAAAGTTTTTTCCAGGTATATAGAACAAAAGTTAGAGATAAGATAGGTCCCCATAAAAATAACTATGGGCATCTTACTGACAAAGAGAATGAAATGTGCTCGATTTTAAATAATTATTTTCTCTCAGTTTTTACACAGGAAGACACTAACAATATTCCAGTAATTAATTTTTATAGTGGGCTAGAAGAAGATAAATTATGTAACATTACAGTCACTAGTGAAATGGTTGTGAAGCAGATAGACAGACTGAAGCAAAATAAGTCGCCAGGTCCTGATGAGGTTTTTTCAAGGGTTCTTAAGGAATGCAAAATGGAACTCTGTGAACCATTAACTAATATTTTTAATTTATCTCTTCAAACAGGTGTAGTGTCTGATATGTGGAAGATGGCAAATGTAATTCCTATTTTTAAAACAGGGGACAAGTCGTTACCGTCAAATTACCGCCCAATAAGCCTGACCTCAATTGTAGGCAAATTACTAGAGTCAATTATAGCTCAGATTATAAGAAGCCATCTCGATAAGCATAGCTTGATTAATGATACTCAGCATGGATTCACAAAAGGCCGGTCTTGTCTAACTAATTTATTAACTTTCTTCAGTAAAGCTTTTGAGGCTGTTGACCACGATAAAGAATTTGATATTATTTACTTAGATTTTAGTAAGGCTTTTGATAGAGTTCCGCACCATAGACTGTTAAAGAAAGTGGCAGCTCATGGCATTGGGGGAAAAGTGCTCTCGTGGATCGAATCATGGCTCACAGACAGGAAGCAGAGAGTGTCCATAAATGGGGTTAAATCCAAGTGGGGATCTGTAACAAGTGGCGTTCCACAGGGATCAGTCTTGGGCCCGTTGTTGTTTATAATATACATCAATGATCTTGATGAGGGAATTACTAGTGATATGAGCAAATTCGCCGATGACACAAAGATAGGTAGGATAAATGATTCAAACGTAGATGTTATGGAACTTCAGGAGGATTTAAACAAACTCTATTCTTGGTCAGAAAAGTGGCAGATGCAGTTCAATGTAGATAAATGCAAGGTTCTGAAGCTCGGGAGTGCCCATAACCCTAGTACTTATAAGTTAAATGATGTAGAACTTAGCCATACAGATTGCGAAAAGGGCTTGGGGGTTATGGTGAGCAGCAACCTTAAACCAAGACAGCAATGCCTAAGCATATGTTGATAAATTAGACACATGTGCAACTCTTGGGTATCTTTATTGAGGAAACGTTTCGCCACACAGAGGCTTCATCAGTCCATACAAAGGAGAATCTTGAACAGGAGGAGAATGAGGTAATCAGTCTCTCAACCTCCTGTTCTTCAAGATTCTCCTTTGTATGGACTGATGAAGCCTCTGTGTGGCGAAACGTTTCCTCAATAAAGATACCCAAGAGTTGCACATGTGTCTAATTTATCAACATGTCGGTTCTCTGAACCATTCATCTACTAAGTGTATGTAATAAGGCAAATAGATTACTGGGATTTATATCAAGAAGTGTAAGCAACAGAAGTCCAGAGGTCATACTGCAGCTTTATACATCATTAGTAAGGCCTCACCTAGATTATGCAGCTCAATTCTGGTCTCCATATTACAGAATGGACATATGTGATGAATGGTTTGAAAAAACCGACAAGTTGAAGATTGAGACACTTATGCAGCATATGGGAATCTTTATTCAGGAAACGTTTCGCCACACAGTGGCTTCATCAGTCCAATACAAAGAGGAAGGCGTAAGGAGAGGAGGAGTATGAGGTAATCAGTCCCTCAGCCTGGAGTCGATGTGTTCAGTCCATCAATCTTGTAGAATGTACAGCATAGGCCCGTAGACGTGGCTTATATACTGTAGTGAGGTGAGGTGAAGCAGGCGGAGGCGGGGTCATAGTGGTACCATCCACTAGTCAAAGTAGGTCTTCGTCCAAAGGTTGAACAAGCGTTGAAGAATTCTTTGTAAAAAGATCCCATGATGCTGCAGTGTCTGACAGTTGTGATGAATGGTTTGAAAAACCGACAAGTTGAGGGACTGATTACCTCATACTCCTCTCCTCACACCTTCCTCTTTGTATTGGACTGATGAAGCCACTGTGTGGCGAAACGTTTCCTGAATAAAGATTCCCATATGCTGCATAAGTGTCTCAATTTTCAGAATGGACATAAATTCGTTAGAAAACATTTAGCGT